>VDFB02193867.1:330830066-330941568 GCA_007258455.2 Sequoia sempervirens | reverse complement strand
CCTCTCTCCCTCTTGCCCTCCCCCTCCCCCTCTCCCTACTTCTCCCACCCTACCTAGACAACTCTAGATCTCTCTCTTAAAATTCTCCCTTCCACTAAACACATACATAAATACATACATAAAAGCTAATACATATGTACATACAATCCTACATACATACAAGCATACATGTACATGCACGTATACAAAATCTTACATACAAGTAGGCATATATACAAAACACATGCATTGATGCATACAGGCATACATACATACATGCATACATGACATACAAACATACATGTGCATACAAACATACAAATATATAAACATAAATTCAATGTGCATTTTACATAAAGAAGGACATAACATAAGCAAGTTATACCACACTCACATTATGTATTGCTAGACATGCTCCCCACAAATGAAGAAAACCATGTCAAAAATGACATATA
The DNA here is from genome assembly GCA_007258455.2 of Sequoia sempervirens. Lineage (NCBI taxonomy): Eukaryota > Viridiplantae > Streptophyta > Pinopsida > Cupressales > Cupressaceae > Sequoia > Sequoia sempervirens. The sequence goes on along the minus strand of VDFB02193867.1, from coordinate 330,941,134 downwards.
ATGTGAGTGTGCTATAATGCGTTCGCGTTATATCTTGCTTTGGGAATCCCCAAGCCTTGGGATTAGTATTTTCCTTGGAATACCAACCTAAAGGATTAGAGGGAATTCCCAATGACTAGAGACATAGTTTTGCAATTTCTACAATATTTCACATATTTGGGTTCATGCTCACCATCAGGATTGTACATGGTTCAATATGAAACAAATTGAACATCTGGGTAATGTTAGGTTCTCTCTTAACTATCCAACGATATAATTTTTTCACTTTCTAACAATATTAAGCCATTCATCCATAATTTCTTTTGTTTGTATGTCTCTTTTTTGGAAAAAAATAGTATTTGGTGTTTTTTTCCTTATAAATTAATTGTTCATCGAAACTTCAAATAAATTACATTTTTAGAAACTAGACTCCATTCTAAAATTTAAAAAAAAAATAGTTTCCAAAATTTGTAGGGGTAGCATGACCAAAATTTTGTTGTTTTAGGAAGTGTCCACTTCAAAAATTAGTAAAAAATAAAATATTCATTAAAAAATTATCAGAAAAATCATGCATCAACTACATACTGTTAGCTAACTTCTATCTATAGCAATTTTAAAAATACTAAAAAATGTTCACCATACGAGGGTTGTACAAGAGTTGCTATGTTATTTTTTTTTGACAAAAAAAGCACCAATTTGTGTACGTCCCTTGTTTCAACCCCTTAATCTCAACCATTTTCAAAATAAAATAGTAGTTTAGAAAGTAAACTCAAAACACTTGAATCCTTCTTTTTGTTCCATCTCAAAATTTTGAGTGTAAGTATCCTCAATTTCACGTCCAAGGTCAGTATTTCTTTATTTCAGAAAAAATGTGGCCACTTAAGCCCCTTTTTTGGGAACCATCTTGGTGCACTTACCCAAAAGTACCATTCCTTCCCATACTAGGATTAGTGAGTTTATAATTTTTTTCTTAAAAATGATATGAGAGAGTGGAAGATATTATAAACTAGTTCCAGGAATATATTTTTCCACACAAAGAAGATATGACCTTGTAGGTTTTATTAAGAAGGTGAGACAAGATGTAGGCCTTGCTATATTTGAACTTCACTTTGATGAGTTGCAATAAGTTTCACTTGAAATTGTAATGATATAGATGAAAAGGGAAAGAAAAATAAAATGGTTGTAGATTAAGCTTGTTGAGAAGAAACATATGTAGGTCAATCCTCAGAGTTTTAAAGGATTTCTTCTAGAGATTGAGAATTCTCTTCATTGAATGGTCCATCCATATTAAATAATTGGTTTAATCAATGTAAATATCTAGTAACTCAAATTTTTGACTCCCCCACACTAAATTTAGGAAGTGAAACTCATCACTTGTGGGAGGATCAAAGACTTGATAACAAGATTTGGGTTTGAAAACCATCCAAGCACAAGGAAAAATAGTAATGGGTGAAGGACCCTCAATTCTACAACATACAATGAAAGGTTCTTAGTTTTCTTAATGGCCAATTGAACTTAGTAAGAATGATTCCACTACTATAGAGATCATTGAAGCAATAAAATAGCCAAAGCATGCATGGGAAATTGAATCCATTTCTTTATATGCCAAGACATTGCTACATGAATTGGGAAGAGATGTAACAACCTCGGTGTTTTGCTTAGTAAAATTTTCCAAGTTTTCACCTCAAGTGAATAAACCATGAAGCCATGACATAGCAATAAAAAGAAGTTCTTTCCATAATCCAAATTACATGCATAATTGAAATCACACTAATTCCAAATTGTCAATGCATTCCATTGTAAATTCATAAATCTTTCCATAACATCATTTTCATATTGAATGAACTCAAGAGTATCATTCACAATTACATCCTTCCATATAAATTGGTACATGGTACATACATAGCTTGTTTGATCTTCATCTAGCAGTAGATATACAAACTGTTCCTGATGCCACCTCATCGAAACATACATTCTAAATGTCCTTGCTCATTGGTGCAAACACTTTCGTTGTCTATGGTACTGGCACAAACATCCACAAACCTTGGCTACTAACTGATGAGGAGAAGCATCACTCAACCACTTTTCCACCAACCACGAACTTAAATGTGGTCCCCTGCACATCTGTCACACATGACAATATGTCCCTACCCTTCAATGAAGATATTGGTTGGTAAACCTCATAAAAAATTCCTATTTTCTCTTAGTGTTGTGTCCTACAAACTAGAAGCTAATTATAATTTTGTCTTCCCTACGAGTATGAAAAACCTAAACTATAATTCATATAAGGAATTTACAATGAACTAACAGTGTAAATAGTGGCCACAGTGATAGTCATCCCATTCACATACACTACCCTAGCTCAGTTTGGATTATGACCATTCATATACTATGCTTAGGCAATTTCCTCCAATGGGTAAAATTTAACCCCATAAATAACCTACACCCCTTTTCCAAAATACAATGTCATCTCTACCAATTAAGCCTAAGCATAAGTTACCCCTTCAATGGACATTCCTATCCTAGGTATAACATATGAGCTTACCTTTGCATAAACAAGCTATTCAATTTAGAAGGCAATCTACTCCACAATATACCTTTATAAACTAGAGTATGGCTACAATCACCTCATCATAATAATAGATTAAATACTCATATATAACTGACTCCATTTAGTGATATATCCCATTAATAAGTGATTTTCATCAAGAGTATAATCACATTAATGAATAACTTCAATCGAAGAATAATCATGTCAATCTATGATTCCATTCGAGAGTGTATCCACCTTAATTAAAAGGGTTTAAACAAAGAGACTACTCTTGTCAATACTATAACATCATATTAAGAGTGTAATGCAACTAATCTAGAAGCAACTACAACTCAATAGGTAATTCCTACCTACATTTCCAAAATCATAGAATTCCATAAACTCAAGTGATTTGGCTCAATCACAAAGGTGAGTTTTAACCTTAATATACCCTGATCTTATGATAAATTCATCAACCAATGACTAGTTCAGTTATATAGGTTAATCTAATCCTATATGTTCCAAACAAGACCAATTGAACAACTTAACCAAGTAGGCTATTCCCCATGTCACATCTCAAACTTTGGTATTGCTTGATTTTACTTTATGTGGAACAGAAACATGAATATATGTGTGTGGTAGAATACATTTTGTGAGGTTTGAATAAGGAATTAGGTGAATATTTATTTTATTTGAAAGATGAATTGCAATGGATGATATTTTATTTCAAAATAAAATAAAATGTGATGATTATTATAATGTAACATAGAGAATGATATGTATTTCTTTGATTTATATTTTTGGACACTAATCTATTAATGGGTGCCTATGTTTATATGAGATGCGGGTTTTTCGAAGACCAAGAGTGGTTCCACTTGCCTTTTTCGCCCAACCACGAAGCATAATAGTTTCCTAGATTTCTTCCTAGCTAGAAGAAAACTGCAACCATGCGCGAGGATCCTAGCAACCTGGAATAGAGAAGATGGAGGGAACTCTCGATGCAATCCTGATGCCTATATGCAATCTTAATCTAGAATGGCATATCTCTTGCATGCAGGATGTGGCAGAAACTAATATCAATAATTTCTAGGCTTTTAAAATTCCATCTATTTTACTGGTGCATATGCTTGGCCAAGCAATTGAAATAAATAAAATATGATAGTTTTGAAAAGGAAAACTATCATCTCTAGAATCCACACTCGACATCCTTTCCTGAAAGTGGTTTCATAAAGAAATGTAAAATAATTTTCTCAAGTTTTACAATATCTCAAGTGTTTTCTATTCATTCAACTTTTTCAAGTACAGTTTCATCATCAAGTTCTCTAACTGTTATACAAGTTTTTGGTATCATTGACAAGTCCAAATATTCAATAAATAACTATTCAAATCAATTAACAATCCACTATTTACTTCATATGTTTCTCATAAAATATGGTGATTCAATGTGTTTTCAATGGTTTTTCTATTATTTAATTGAAATTCTAACTTAGAATCATAATTCGACATGCATGTTAAATTCATCCATATATAGATTTAAATCATTCTTTTAGAATAAATATATATACATGGCCATAAGAGTTTATGTTTATATATGTATCATATATATAAATATATAGACAATTATTCAAGAAAATTATTATAAAACAAAAATAAAAACTCAGTTTACACAATTTATTAAAAACAATCAACTTTATATCAAAACATCATTATAAATCAGAATTTATTCTCAGCCAATTTTATCATTATCATTTGAAAACCAAAAAAAATGGTATATACAGTTCAATTTTTTCATATTTTAAATTGTATTATATATATATATATACATATGTATATTTATACATCTACACTAAAAAATAGTTTTCTACCAATATAAAACAAGCTATAACATATCAGATATCTATTTATATATAAATATAAAATTAATTAGATTTCATTCTAAGTATATACATATACATACATATATATATATCTTGTTGTATATACAACTATCCACCATACTGTTGACGGCCAAAGTCAAGCAGTTTTTAATAGAATTTCAAAGCAGTGAAGAAACTTTAAGTTTAACTTTGAAAATTTTGAATGAAATAAAAGTTTGAAGGTAATGCTAAGGAAGGAGGGGGTGTGACTGCTTCATCATGGGCACAACCCCTGTGGGTAGGGCAACACCCTCTCCACAAGTCATGGTTTGTGGAGAGGTTGTTGAACTCTCCACAATGCACCATTTTGTGCAACTACAATTTCCTTAAAACTTATTTAATATTATTTTTTGTTTATATAAAACTCAAACAATTTAAACATGAAAACAATGAATTTCCCTTTCATCTTTGGTTTCAAAAATACAGTGCAAAGAGATGTATATATTTATATATATTTATATATATGTGTGTATATACTTTGAAAGATATATATATATAGACTCATAAAATATATGGTATGTATATGTTTTCTACAAAAAATACAGAGTTTGGTTGGGTTTTCTATAGAAAAAAAAAAGTCTCATTGGGTTTTCTATAGAAATCCAATATATATTTTTCCCTCACCATAGGTTTTAATGAGTAGTCAAGTATAAATCCCAACCTAGTAGGTAACACTTTATACCCAAGATCTTAATTTGAGTATAATCAAGTGATCATGCAAGTAGAGTTTAGCAATGACTCATCCTATCATTTCCACCAAACTGTTGACGTATGACTAACATCATAAGACAATAGTATCAAGTCACTTCATGACATTGATATGTTTCACATTATAAATAGCCCTTAAGCCATTCTTGTTTAATCATATCTAGTATAATCAATACCTATGACAAACAAACCCTCCTATAATGGAGTAATTAAAAAAACTTCACAAAACAACATAATGAGCTTCTATTTTCCTTTCAAAGCAAATGCTATAATTCCCTAATGCAAGTAATCTCAATAGATCAAATAAAGTACTCAAGAATCAATCTTTCATATACAAAGACAAATAAAGGAGGATTTATCCTCATGCTTTTAATAGGCTTGTCCAATTGACTTATTTGATGCATAGCTTTCCAACAATAGTTTACTAACTTCACTTTGACCTCACAAGCAATACCTCAATAAGAAATCTCTCACAAGATAATATGCTCTCTCAAGTATAAATCAAACAATATAGCTCATCACAAAAACACTTCAAGGACATCACAAAATACAACAAAATGTAATTGTGAAATAATGCGAATTAGAAGTGTGTAACAGAATGCATCCAAATGAGAGAACATGCCTCTTTATTTATACAACAAAATGATACTCCATAGCCTACATAAAAGGCATGTAAATTGATAGAAATCTCCATTGTAGTCGACTCACTTCACTTAGCAAAAAGGTGGCATCAATCAAAGAGTTTACTCAACACAAGAAGCTATAGGTTGACCTCTATGTTTTGACAACTTAAGACTATTTCAATCTACACATGATCAAATGGTGACAATAAAATTGTTTCCAAAATATACTTCTAGACTCAAATTTAGAACTTCATATCTAGGCATCAAGTATTAGTAAATTTCCTATTCTTCAGGTTACTGTTTAAAAGATTAAGTCTTTGTTTCATTTATGTGTTGTATCTACAAATTGACTTGGTCATGGTTATAGCAATTGACACTTAGTAATGGATCAATAGCATTTAAAAGAATCACTTTACTCATAATTCAACATGTTTTCCACCGTAGCACTATGTTTACTTTTCATATTAGTCATATGCTAAGTGTTGCATAACGTTATTCATATATTACACAATTTATATATTGTAATCTCTATACAGTGCATAGCTTACATTAAATAAAGCTTCCAAAGCTTAATACACTTAGTATTAATCATGCACTATAAGTGTTATTCCATGTCATTTAAATCAACCATCAAAATATATATCAGTGATTCTCATTTCAGCACTTAACGGGTATGTGCAAGATCATCATGGAAAAAATAGGCCCTGAAGTGGTGAAAAATTTAGAAAAATTAGAGTTAGGAAACTTGGCATAAAAATTTGAATAAGTTATCTATATTATTTCAAAAATATGTAAGAATATAATTTGTATCAAATTGAATGTAGTTTCTAAACTACTAGGTTTATTTCAAAAAAAATCTATTTGGTGAAAATTTGAAATTTCAATGCAGTAGTACTTAATTTTTAGGGGAAAAAGAAGAAGTAGGTGTCTGTCTGACCACCCTAACCACAATAAAATGATAAAAAAATTAATAATATTTTAGATATAAGTAGAGGACTCATGTCCCAATATGATGCATATTTTTTTGTATTTTTTTCAAGTAAATAATGAATTATGAATTTCTTATTACAAATTTTAAAAAATATAAAAACTCATATGTCTAACCACCTTATCTTGGTCAAAAATTCATAAAATTCTTTGTTTTTTTTTAATCCTATAGTATGTGAGGCATAGAATGCGACACATGTTTTAGATTCAAAAAATGTGATACCGTTTGAAAGCTATAGATGTTTTTCAATTAGCCTATCAATCAAGACTTTAGTTGTAATTCAAATAGAAAATGAATAATAATTATTTATTAAATTCAAAGTAAAGAATAATTTATATTGGTGGAAAGCTGAGAATCTCCTTTAAAAACCCTTTTCATTTCATCAAATTTCGGTAAAAAAAAGTTGTCAACCACATACCCTACACATACCCATCATATCACCACCTTTTGGCCCATCATGATCCTGCACATACCATAAGATCTTGGTCATAAGCATTCCAAGCTAGGAAAAATTCACTACTAAAGAAATAGTAATGATTTTTAATAGTATCGACCATAGTCTACTTCCGTTTTCAACCTTAAATACTTTGCATATCTCATATACAAAATTGGCTGTAATAAATACCATATATATATATATGTGTGTTTGTGTGTGTCAATTAACAACATTAGCGCTATACCACATTTATATATATACCAATATATATATAGATAAGTATATATAAATATATATATATATATGTATTCCATGTTAATCAAGAATGTATATATATGATATACAAATGAACATGATCAAGTTAACACTCATATAGACACATATATATGTACATATATTTTCGTATATAATTAGATAATTATATATATAAGGTCATTCAAATATATATATATATATATATATATATATATATATATATATATATATTACACACACACATATATATATATATTACACACACATATATATATATATTACACATATAATATATCTATTACACATATATATATATATATATATATATATATATATATATTACATATATACACACTATTTCCTTACTATCTTAGAACTTAAACATACATATATATACATGTATATAAGTATATAGGAAGTATGTAGCAACTATGTTCTCATCAACTGATTGATATATCAAATACATATAAATATATATATATATATATATACATACACATGTGTATGGTATAAGTCTACTTGATTTCCTTATGAAAATGATGTACTCGTGCATGGGTTATCATTTATACTTGCACACATGTATATATTTATATATGTAGACTCTATATATATCTATCAAATCATCGATTAAAACACACAAGGAAGAATTCACTCATATAACATCATATTAATAGCTATATACATATATGCATAATCATACATATGTTGACCTACTCGTATGGACATCCCATTATATCTGACATACGTGTATATCAACATGTACATATATATGCATATAGGCATATAACTCAAACACTCATTCAACCACACAATCAAGCATAGTAACATAAGGAAAAACTCATAAGCTCAAAACATATAAACATCATCCAAGAATGCACTGAATAGTAATCAAGACCCTTAGTAATGCAAACACATTGTGCTAAGGATGACTTACCAATTCCCAACACTATGAATTGACTCAACCATTCTACTATGAGTGTGTTTGTAAGCTTAGATAGGTTTCATTTAGGGTTATCCAACCAATTACTTCTCCTAAGTGATACTTCCCCTCCACCTAGAGGAATGAACCTATTGTAGACATTTGAAATGTCTTGATTGATATTATGCATCTGATTCTAATCAACTAACACCGTTTCTTCTAAAATCACTTCAAATTGATAAATTAATTGAATAATCAACATTATTTAATTAAAATCATCAAATTCAGCTATTAATCAAATAATTAAATTTATTTGATTAATCCATCCTTCTTCTAACTTTAATCATTCATCCTATTTAATTAAATCCTCTCTTAAATCCTCTCATTTGATTAAAAATCATTCAAATTATCAAATTTCACATCTCTTAATTCACTCCATTAATAATCCTAAATCACCTTTCTAATCAACATTATCAATTCCTCCAACTTTTAACTCTTCTAGAGTTAAATCAACTCATGGTCAACTAACGAGGTTGCACATGAAAATAATTTCAATTAATTAATTAATTCATCTATTTTCCCTCACCAAGGCATATTCCAAGGAATATTCCTCTCAACCACCTCTTAATCAATTTCCCTCCAAAGGATTTAAAAAATCCATCACATCCTCTTACATTTGCATTTAATTGTCTTACAACCTTTCAAATCCTCATACATCCTCTCAAATCTCATTCAATTCCTCTTACAAGAATTTCAAATTATCAATTCCCTCCACATACTAGTTCAAATACTAATTCTCACTGTCTTCAAACTCCTTTTGGGTAGGTTGAGAAAGGTGGAAGCGACTTTTGATAACAAGATATTGGATGGATCAATTTGACCAAATTTGGATAGGATCTTTTCTCCTTACTCCATGGTCAACCAAATTTTTTTCTATTGTAGAGTATATATACTTATTCTTTTCATAGAGAATTCCTAAGAATTCCTTTCTTCATAGAGATCAAATAGGCAGTAGTAATTGGGCCCATAGATTCAATGGGCATACAACTTTTTTAATTGGAGTCAAATTTTGTTAGATAAGTTCAATTCAATTTTAATTATAAAAAAAATATATAAAATGTATGTAGTTTATTAAATATATTTTTTAGAAGATAAAAGTTTGTATAATAATTTTTTATTTTAAATTAATAAAAAATAATTAGAATTTAAAAATTATAAGTCATAGTTGAAACTCTATCTGTTTGAGATTTACTACAATTAAATTATATCATATGTCCAATTTTTTTAATTTGGCATCATGCTTGATCTCCAATTGAAGACACCTTAGAGGGTATGTTGGAATTGCAATACACAGGTCTTGATAGAATTTGAAAGTTTCCATGGGTAAGTGACTAAGTGGTAGAAAATATCATTAGCTACAATTAGGTTTTGTTGGATGTTTTATTGTCATGCCTAAAATATTCAAGAATTTTGTATTATAAAGTCCTTATTTAGGGGATAGGTGCTTGTCTTGAGTATTCTAGCTTTGAATTATATGTTCCTTTGCAACCCCTAGACCTTAAGTTGGTTAATTGAGTCTTAGGAGACTAAATTTAAAATACTACATTGTGATGCATTAAGATTTCATCATGTAATCCTTGTTATTGCGGGGTCTGTGCAAGATCATGGGGGTCCAAAAAGTGGGCATGTGAAAAAAAAGGCCATTTTTAACACATCCAAAAATGTGAAATTTTTCTTTGACTTTTTGTAAGCTTGGGTGAAAAGTACATACTACTAAAGCAAATACCAAACCAAAATGGATATCTATTTCTAATAGGTCAGATTTTTTTATTTTTGTCGAGTCTAGGGCCGAACAATATTTTAAATTAATATACAATTATAATTTTTTAATATATTTATATTAATGTTTTTAATATATTTATGATTGGATATTAAATTATAATATATTATAATTATATATATTTATAATAATGTTTTTTTTTTTTTGAATAAAAGTGGCTATGCCACTAAACATTTTATTGATTAAAAATACAATTTACACCCCTTGGTTCAAAAGGAGCATACCGACAGGAAAGAACCAAGGAAGAAAACCTTCGGTTATAGCTCCAAAAGAAAAAAGACAGAAAGAAACAAGCCTAGAACCTCAACCAACCCCAGACAGAAACCCAAATACAATAATATCAATTCACCCCCCAGAGAGGCCCCCCACAGAAAAAGACCCGAAATAGGATACACAGTTTCTTGGAACCAAAAACCCAAAGCAAAACAGATCTCCAAAGAAGGCGGATCCACATAACATAGAAAGATAGTAGCAGTGGATGATCCAAGATCCAAAGAGAATTTGTCTTCTTTCTTTAAAGGAGGAAGTGTCATAGTTGAAACAACTAATCAGCAACATCAAGCAGACAATGTAATGCCAGAAAAGATAACACCAATGAGTCACAGGAGGAAGGTTGTCCAAGCACAAGAAACACCTCGAATAGTTTCCACCAAGGAAAAACCACGTAAACCTAACCTAAAAAAAAATAGATAGAAGATCTCCAAGAACAATCATTAGAAAGGAAACTTTCACTTGTGTTGTTTAAACCTACATCACTTCATATTCCAATGTCGGCCAGCTGCAGTATTCGGGAAAATCCATGTTGGCCTGCAACTGCATTTAGAAATTCTCATGTCAGCCACAATGATTGAGTCTTCATTAATCATTCTCCGAGACAACCTGTAAGTATGCCGAAGGTAATAATATTGCCAGTCGTCCCCCCTATTTTATCCACTTTCATCGTGACCCAACAGAGACGGAGAGATGTCATACAAATTTCCTTATGTCTTTCCAAGAGTCACCTTGTAATACTCCTCTGGTCGTTGAGACAAAAAAATTTCATTGAGAGGGGCACCTTCATTTCATCCGCTTCACTATAGCTTTGTGATATTGGAGAGACATCTCACAGAACATCTCATGTGTTACGGATAACCCTTGTGATCAAACTTGTCGCCGAGACAATCCAATTCTCATGTCAATAGAAACCCTTTTGTTAAATGTCGATGAGACCAAAGGTCACTCGCCGAGACCACACACATATATCACTTAGTCTGGCCGAAGTGAATCCTCATACGCTGTTCGATGAGACTCCACCCGATACCCCTTTGATAAAAACCAAATGTTGGCAAGACCCAACAAATTTGTTGAGACATCACTCTGAATATCACCAATTCCTACCGAAATAACCTTTTGCACAAGTCGGTGAGACACCACGGAGTCGTTATGACATCTCACCGAAACAATGACCTTTGCCGATAAGACATTCAGTGCATCGGTCAGTGAGACAAAAAATCCTCGGTGAGACCACATACCGAATACAACACTCATGCCAATATGTTCCTTCTTTGTCGCTGAAACAACATACATGTCCTGCCGAATGGTGAATGCACATGACTTGTGATCATTGTGACATGAGATGAGTCTTGCCGATAGGCAACACAAACTCATATTAACAAGACATTCAATGGGTCGGGGAGACCATAATGAACCTATGCTGATAGGAACTGCAATATGAATAAATGCATAACCCGATGGATCCAATAATATCCTTGGTATGTAGATAAAATTCTTCTCCACATGAGTAAAAATTTCAAAATCACATACCTCATCTTGAATGGACACAGAATTTTGATCAACTTGCAAGGTTTTACCAACAACTCGAGAAATGCACAGAGAGTCATAAGAATCATCACACAAAGATCTTTCACTATTAAAACAAATGTAAGCTGGACACAGAACTTCAAGATCACCCTCATGAACACATCTCTGGTATTCAAGAGTTAGTAAATCTAAAATTTGCTCACTGCTAAGTGAACATGTTTCTACATTTTCATCATCACAGTTATATTCTTCACTTTTTTCATCATCAAAAAGAGGTCCAAGATCATCAGAGAATGGAAAATCAGAGAAAATATCAGCACAAACTATTTTCAGTTTTCTCTGGGTATTATCTGTGTAGTGGTAGCAAAGTCTGTAATGATTCATTCACTTTCTTATTCATTTCCTGTTTTGCTTCCAAAATATTGGAAGGAAAAACTTTCTTATATGTGAGGACTTACCTTCTTATGATTAAATTTAAAAACATTTCAGTTTGAATTTGCTTGAAAGTTTCAAAAACCTTATCAATGAATATAGTCTATGAATAACCTACAATCATCACATTTGATGAGATGACATCGACTTTAAGGAATTATTTTAAATAGTTCATGTGCCTTGTTTATGTTTGATTTGCATACATTGCACACCCAACTATCTAGAATGAATTTATCTTTTATATTGGCTAGTAATTGGTGCAACACAAATGTATATGTGTGCATATATATCAATACATATACCCCGTATTCACAATTCTGAGGCTAATAGTACAGATTTTAATGAAATAAAGGAAGGTTTTCTTTATTAAATTCTTTATACGAGGACTGCTCATCAATTGCCTTGTTATCCAGCTAATTAGCCAAGTGATTTACTTCTCTATACACATGAGATACAAAATAGGATTTAAACCAGTTCAATTGTAGGAGAACTTTATCTAACAAGTACTGTAAATGCCAAACCTGAGACTTTTGATTAATAATTGCATGAAATATTACCATAGAATCACCCTCAATAATTAGAGAATCCAAGTGAAGGCCCCTAGCGAGATCCAAGCCTAGAATCAAGGCCTCCAATTCAACCTTATTATTAGTGACAGGGGGAAGGGCCTTACAGGCAGCTTTGATAATGTTGCCATTTGAATCCGAGATTACTGCCCCAGCTCTAGACTTACCAGGGTTGCCCCTTGAGGCCCCATCATAATTTATTTTGAATAAATTAGTAGGAGGAGGCTCCCATTTAGCTTCTCTTCATGCCAAAAATTTATCCACCTTGCCAATAAAAAGACCCATGAAAGGGCAAGGATTTGAGCAGGGACCAATTTCTGATAATGAAACCATCCCAACTTGAGAAAAATTTTAAGCTTTCCAATTTTTTAAGGATATAAGATTTTTCCACTTCTAAAATTGAGTGTTCAATGTTTTGAAGCATTTCCTCTAACGAAGAGCCTTTGTTCCAAAAAAATCTATTGTTCCTCTCAATCCAAATTTTCTAGATGATTAACGAAGGAGTTACTCTCCAGAGACAGTGAAAAAAGGAGGAGCCATTCAATAAAGGCCAAGATTTAAATTGCAAAGTTAAGGAAGGACAAACCAATGAGCACCAGCCCAACTTTGCATAAGCCCAATACCAACATTGCATTGCAAAAGGACACCGAGTGAAGAGGTGGTATACATATTCAATGAAATAGCCACAAAAAAACACATGGGAAGGCCGTCAAAAGGCCAAGTCTATCAAGTCTTTCAGCTATTAAGACTCTCCCATTTACTACAATCCATGTAAAAGCACCTGCCTTAGGGAGGCAAGCATCATCCCAGAAGAGAGTGTGGGGGAGATCACAATGGTTTTGAGATTCCAAAATAGAGTTATAACCTTCTTTGATAGAGTAATTCCCTGACTTTGACTTTGTCCAAATTAGTATATCATCTTTATTAGAGAAAACAATGCACCTTTTATCCGATTCTTCTTTAAAAGCTTCTTTTACAAATTGAGGAATATCAAAATTGGCAACTAATTTCCATGAAACAACATAGATGGAGTCTATGAGGACAACACTAAAGTAGTCAGCCACATAAGAGCCCCAAGCATTTTTAAGTTGCCATTTAGCTTTCCTACCATTTTGAATCACCCAGGAGAGGTGAGGAAGGATCACTTACCTACAGGAAGATATAAAATTCCACATTGCAGATCCACTAGGGAGGGAAGATGCCTTGAAAATACACTCCCGAGGATGTGTGTACAGATATTTGGAAAACATTAACTTCCCCCATCTAGAGTCTAGATTTTGATATAATTTCCAAATGAACTTGGCACCAAGGGCAACGTTCTGAAATTTGAGATTTCAGATACTAGTGCCACCTAGGTACTTAGGTAAACAAACTTTCTCCCAAGAAATAAGGGGGATTTTTTCTTTACCGCCCACATTATCATTCCACAAGAAAGAACATAGAATTGATTTCAGCTGGTTTAAAGTGAAACAAGGAGCCTTTAACACTGACATCATATAAATTGGAATTGCATTTAGGACAAATTTGATCATTTGAATTTTACCAGCAAGGGAGAGCCACTTATGTTTCCAAAGAGAAATTTTGTCCTTAATTAACTTACAAACTCTTTTCCAGAAAATACCAAGGATGTTACCAGCAAAGAAAGGAATGCCAAGGTAGGCACAAGGTAAAGAGCCCACAGAGAAACCCCAAAAAATTGATCAGCCTATTTTGAATAAAATCTGGAACATTTAACAAAAATATTTTGGATTTAGCTGGATTGATCTTTTGGCCAGAGGCCAATGAGAAATCATTTAGGATGCTCTTGATTACTTTAGCTTCAGGAATAGAAGCATGACCGTAAAGCAAAGTATCATCAGCAAAAAGGCTATGGGTTTGTGAGATCCACAAATTTGGAATTCTTATACCTTTCCAGAGGTTTAACTGATTTTCCTTTTTTATAGACCAACTTAGGCCTTCATCCATAAGGATAAAAAGGAAGGAAGACAGTGGATCCCCTTGTCTAATACCCCTCAAAGAAGAGAAGAAACCACAAGAGGAACTATTATCAAAACAAAAAATATTGCTAAGGAGATGTAGGAGTGAATCCATTTAACCCAGCTTTCTGAAAAACCCAACTTGCACAAGATAGCGAGAAGAAAATCCCAATTCACCCTGTCATAAGCTTTCATCATATCAAGCTTTAGGATCATGGCAGGTAACTTGAGTATCTTTATCGAATGCAGAATTTCATGGGCCACGATTTCACCCTCAAAAGACTCCCTCCCTGAGACAAAACCACCTTGCTCTTCGGAAAAAAGTGAAGGGATGATCTTAGCAAGGTGTAAAGAAATAGCTTTAGTAAAGATTTTGTAAATGGTATTACACAACGAGATTGGTCTGAAATTGGCAAAAGTGAAGGGGGGATCTATTTTAGGAATGATAGATAAAAAAGTAGTATTGATCTCTTTCAAGATAGTTCTATTTCTCCTAGCTTCTTCCAGAGTGCGCCAAACATCAATTCCAACAATATCCCAACATTTATGATAGAAGATGACAGTATAACCATTAGGGCCTGGAGCCTTCTCAGGAGACATTTCAAAAACAACAGCTTTTACTTCTTCAAGAGAAAATGGGGCCATTAGCCTTGCATTATCATTTTGAGTAAGAAGAGAAGGTATTGCCTCTAAAATTGCATTATTTATTGACACTGGCTCAGATGACAGCAAGGATTTGAAGAAAGAAGTGGCTTCTTTAGCAATGCTGATGTCATCAATTAAGAGAATATCTTCACTATTTGTAATTTGAGAAATTCTATTTTTTCCCTCTTTAATTTGGCTGAAGCATGGAAAAATTTAGTATTTCTATCACCTTTAGATAACTAGGTATCCCTATATTTTTTCCTCTAGAAACATTCTTCTAGACAGAGAACCTCTTCAAAATCAGATAACAAGGATTTCTGCCTTTCATACAAAGCAGGGGTCATGCCTTTGGAAATAATATGGTCATTTAGCTCTTCAATCTCCTTTTGGAGTCAGTTTTTCTGAGAAGATATTCTTGAAATGATTTTGATTCCATAGCTTTATTTTTCCTTTTAGGAACTTCAATTTCTTAGCCACTTGGAACATACGAGAACCAGGAAGAAAGGGAGCATTTTGCCACCAGAATCTGATGAAAGGTATAAAAGAAGCGTCCCTAAACCACATTGGTTGAAACTTAAAAGGGGACCTGTTAGGGGCCCGATTCTCAATAATATTAAAGGTTATCAAAAAATGATCTGATCTAGGGAGACCAAGAATTGAAGAAAATATATCTGGGCTTAATTCCAACCAGACTAAAGAAAGTAGAAACTGATCTAGCCTTTCAAAGGTTTGACAAAAATCCTTTCTTCTATTAGACCAAGTGAAGGACCCATTCTGAGGTTTGCAATCAAACAAATTATTTCCCAAGAAAAAAGCTTTGAAATCCTCCATAATCCTCTTGTTGGGGAAGATACCACCAACCTTCTCGAATGGATCAGATATAGCATTGAAATCACCTCTGATAACAACCAAGGATTCAGATAAAACTTGTAAAATTGAACAAAGGGTAAGCCACAAACGTTGTTTGGAAGTTGCAGAGATTGGCCCATAAACATTAAAAAGCCAAAACTTGATATCTGAAAATTTTCTTTTAACTAGGAAAAGCCCCCAATTAGAAAAGGAGCAAATTACCTTTAACACCATAGAGTTTTCATTCCAAAGAACAGCAAGGCCCCCAGAAGCACCAAGAGTAGATTGGGAAAAAAAATTCCAGGGGGACCATTTTGAGAAGAGGGACTCAGCAGAACCCGAATTCATTTTAGTTTCTTGCAGTAAAACAATATCACAGTTTGCTACCACTAGTTGATGTCTAATTAGACGCCATTTGTTAGGGGAATTTAGACCCCTAACGTTCCATGAAAGAATCTTCATTGTTCTCGAGGGGAGCTATCTCCCCTCTTTTCCTGAGCTTGTTTCTGGGAAGTAATCCTAGCAGTAAACTCCAACTACAAGTTCCTTTTTGCAACACCAAATCTTGTCATAGGAGAACTAAATGTCCTCCTTTTTTTAACAGGAGATATTAAAGTTGTTTGAATACCCGCATCAATTTCAACTTGAGTCTTCGCATGCTTTGGGCTACGCCCCCTTTTTGATGAAGGAGATGTGGGTCCAGAAGGGGATAAGGGAGATTGAGGAATAGGAAGCCTATTTTTAGGATGTGGACTTATAGACTGATTAACTTTCCCAACATACTACATTGGTGAAACAAAGGAAATTTCCTTAAGAGAATCCTTGGGATGGGATAGAGGGAGATCTTTTTCAATTTGAGCCAAGTCATAATCTATTTCAGATAGAACTTTATCTTGAGCAACCGCATTAAAGTTTACCTTGGAATCTAAGATGATCTTCTAAATTTTATCAATCAATTGTTGGTCCATCAAAAAATGATTCGGGGATTTGCAATTTAAGTCCAAAACAACAAGCAAGCCTGCAAGGTCTGAGCTAGACTGAGTTGTTCTGTTTAAACCCATAGGTTTATCCAAGTCCTGATAACGCTTCTTTGAAAGGAACCCAATTCATTCAAGAGAAGACACCGACGCCTTTGATCAGTTCAAAAGACTCACACACTCCCCATTTTGATCAGGAGTGTGTAGTAGGCCCGATTTGGGGGTTTTAAACCCAGATTTTTTGATTAAGGAAAACTTTTCACCTGTTGTCATGTTTGAAGAAATAGGAACCCCCAGAAGAGGATTTGGCAAGGTTATAGGTGAGGAAGAAATGAAGTTCCCAATGAGAGACCCTGATCCCTTCTGAGAAAAAGAAATGACCTGATTTGCCTTTAACTAAGGCAAATCGAGTGGTTTAGCTTTTGTATTCTTAAATTTCTGGCCTCTTTTTAAGGGAGAGGACTGAGGACCCTTAACTGACACATCCAACTTCAAAGGAGGCAAAAGGCTAGAAGACATGGGAGTGAGATCAATACCATTTTAAGATGAGATAATATCAAAATGATTGCAAACAGATATCCCTTCACCAACAAGAACACATTCATTAGTAGACCTGGAATTAGTGAGTTTTGACAAATTTCCCAACAAATCCTTTTTTTGGTCCAAGATAGCAACCGAATTTTTGGCCAAAGAGACGAATATTTCAGGGAATTGGACACTAGCAGGGTTACCCATTAGTTCCATAGAGAAAGTTTCTTTTATAGCTAGATGGTTTACATTCTGATCAATTAATCCATAAGATAAAGTTGTTGAGTCCAAAACCCCCAAGTTTTCCCCAGGACCATTGGTAGGAAAAAGAAAGGGCTCCTTAGTGACTAGAGGGTCCGCTGGAGGACCATTATGAATTTTCTTGCTTACCCTAACTGGTAAATTTACCATTTCTAGAACTTCATTATTTATAGGGTTTATTGTTATTTTTGAACCCCTAGCATTGAAGGAGTCTTTGGAGCAATTACCCACTTTAGAGGGAGAGGTTTTGATCTTTTTGAAGAGGGGAGCATCTATAGCAATAGTGGCTTTCTGAAACCATACTGTATCTTTAATTAATGGTTGCTGCCATAGTCCATCTAAGGATTTGAGCTTACAACACCTAGGCAGATTTTTCCCAGAGCTAGCCAGGACACAAATACGTACAGATAAAATACCATTAGAAATTATGGAGTCCGAATGGAGGAATTTTCCAAAAGAATTACCAATCAATCTTATAATATCTAGATCCGTGAATTCCAAGGGGATACCAGGCATTGAAAACTAGGTAGGAATCATTGTGGTTAAAATAGAGTGTGGTTGAAAAAATGGGCGCCAAGGGAAGATCAGGAACAAATTTTTACCAAACCAAACAAAATCATTTTCTAATACTTTGTTTTTTGCCTCAACAAAATCTAAAACCATAATGAAAATATTTTTAGAGATTACCTAAAGATAAACTGTTCCAAACTAATGTGAGTGAATTCGTGATTGTAATTTTGACAAAGTCATACCTTCACCCCAAGCTTATAGAAAAAATGCATATCTGAACAAATCTTGGCACTTTTGGTTTAGGGGCAGCTTCTCCATGTTAACCATGGGAACCGGTAAACATAGATCAGTTTTAGGGATTGAAGTTGAAATCTACCCCACCACCGAAAGTTTAACCCCAACATTAGAAATGGAGATGGGGCCACCAAGACCCACATTATTCACAGTTGAAGGGATATCTAGACCATCACCAGATGGTGAACCAGTGGAGTTAAACTTAGGATTTTCATTATCTGATCTAGTTTCACCACAGACACCACAAGCTTTATTCGAGATATTTGCCTTTTCCTCAAAATCAAAATGGACATAACACAACCCAAGGCCATTCGCAGTCTTGTTTTTACCAGGAAGAAACATAGGTTCAGGACCCAAGGTGCACCCCAAAACATTCAGCTCTACCAAAGAAAATTTCCTATTTTCAACACCCGTATATCAAGAATGAGGAGATAAACTCTCTTCCCCGATCCCCTCATACCCATGTTGAGATTCAGAAATTGAGGTTGAATCATCTCTCAAATTACCTTGGTGGACACCATTTGGGGCTGCAGATCCATTACCAGGAACTGGGTTGGAGGCGAGAACTTGATGACTTGATGAGCCCTTTCTCCCACCCAGCCTAGGGTTACAGAAATTACAAAAATAAGACGACCAAGGAAAAGATCCTTCATTCTTTTGATTGAGAAATTTACCAAAGCACCGAGGAGCACAGTCAACCCAACAACCCTCATGAAAAACCCATTGGGGGTGAAACCCAGATGTAGAATCTGAAGAAACATGCACAGATTCATCCACCCAAGCACCATCACGAAAGACCCATTGGGGGACATGACCAGTTGAACTAGTGAAGCACGGAGGTGGAGGATCCAGCAAGGCCTCATCGCCCCACCGATGCCCAAACTCATTTTTATGAGACCCTAGTCGCCCCTTCGTTTTCCCTTTCTCACCTTCAACTTCTCACTCGACGCGCTCCATATTTTTTCATATGAAAAAATTAGTTAATTTTATAATAATGCTTTTTAATAATATGTTTTTTTTATATATAATTATAATATGTTTTTTTAAAAAGCATTATTATATATTTTTTAATTTAATATTATATAATAATATATTTAATATATTATAATACTATATTATATTATAACTCTTATATAGTATTAAATATTATATAATATTATATTATATAATAATATAATATTATAGTAAATTAATTGTATTATGTTATAATATTAAATATATTATATTATATTATTTTATAATAATATACATATTATATTATATTATAATATATAATATAAATAATATAATATATATTATATTATTATATAATTTAATATACATTATATAATAATATTATATTGCTAATAGTGATATATCTTAAATTTCAAAAAACACCACTTTTTAATATATGGGTGGGTCCCATACTCGACCATATATTAAAAAATATACATCAAGGAAACAAATATCCATTTCCTATTTTATAAAATGAAAAGAAAAAAATTGAGAGCTCATTTTTAGGAGAGCTCACAAGGGTTTTTAGCTTCTCAACTCAGATATCCATTCTTAGGCACCTCTTCTTGCTCAATTCAATCAAATTTGAGAGGTATTTTTGGATTTTTATGTTTTTCTTCAATTTTTATTAGTTTTGTATTGTTTTTATTTGTCAATTTTAATGAAAAATAAGATATTTGATAGGTTTTTTATAGCATTAAATCACTGTTAATTTTGAAAATTTGTATCAATTAACAGGCTTAAAATGGTTGATCCCAACCCCACTCAACATGAAAATCCTAACCCCACACAAGATGAAAACCCTCCAAGTCCTCCTTCACTATGACCGTTGTTTCCAAACAAAAATGTGCCAACAATACACAAATCTATTCATAAAAATTTAGATCAATTGAGAAATGTATGTCAAATTTATGACACTCATTGAGCTACTAGACACAAAAAACACTTTAGAAACAATCATTTCAAATGTTGAAACTTTTGCAACTCAACACAATAGATTTTCACAATGGCAAGAGGAACAAATGCAATTTTATGCTGATGGGTTATCATATGATGAGGTGAGGGAACTTGATATTGAAAAAGCCCAATTAGCCCAGTTATTCATCAATCACATAACATGAAAACCTGTTAATGTGTGGAAGCCAATTTTTTTAATTAAATGGTGCATACATAGAGGCATATTAGATAATTTATGAAGACATTGGTGAATGGTTTTTGATAAACCACCCAACAATAATCTTGACGTGCCTTAGTATTTTCTTCAAAAATTATATGTGGAGTTTGTACTAGGGAGGCATGTCAATTACTTTGACATGTGATATTTCTAGGGTGTTGGTAGAGGGATGCCACAGGATAGACCTAGAGCACACTGAGTCACCCCAGTTCATCCTACTCCACTTATAGCCGCTTTGATTCTACTACCTTACCTTGAGATTGCTTTAGATGTAGGGACTCAGAGCATTTATGCTCTACATTCATTAAGTGATCATTTGGTCATGCAATGCCTTCATGTTGCATGACCATTTGATAGTGCATCACATCCCAGTGATGTAATTGATACATCCCAACATGATGGTGGTGCACCTATTGCATCAGCTCTAACTGGCACACCGCCATCAGCTCTGACTAGTACACCGTCATCATCGACACATAATTATGTGCCCCATTACTGCATGACATGCAACAATTTATGTTTGGGTCCTCTTTGATGGTCCACTAAGGCTCCCTTGGATACATGTGACTATGAGGTTCAAGATATGTTAGATGTAGGAGTTGATAGAGCATAGAGTGGACCATTTTCAAGAGAGAATTGGCTGCCAGGGATGATGTGGGAGCATTGGTAAGACTTATGGTAGTTTCATAGTTTGTTTTATCTAAATTCTTTCATATTTTATAAGAGATATTTGTACTAATATATGTTTATGTGCTAGAATCTTTAACAGTTGACGATAGAGGAGTAGATGTCCCAAGTGCAGGAGGGTACATAGTCATCCATTCATTTGGCCTAGGGTCTTAGCATATGGTATTATTTTAATTGTTATTTAGATGTTAAGTTTTGAAATATATTATGTTTAAATACATGTACTACATAGATTGATAATCTAATGTAATCTTATCTTTTTATACAACAACTTGGATCATTTACAACCATGTTGATTGACCCTAACCCATTAGATGAAGCTATACAATAGGTATATATTTTTTTGGTATTCTCAACATTATGATTATATGTGCATGTGCATTTAAATTATGTTACATTCTTGTCACTTTTTATATAGGAAACCACTTTAGCTGCTTCATCGACCATGAGACCATCTAGTGCCATACCATCACAACAAATATGTGTTTATTTTATATTGCAAATATTTGTGTTTAGATAGGATTAGATATATGTTTTGTAAATATGATTATTTTTTAACAATTATATGTTAATTTGTGTCATTTTTATCTTACCTACTATAGTGCTCTGCTCAACTTAGCATTGTGACAAGTGTGAGACCATTACTTTATACAAGGACTCTTGATCATCCTAAGGGACAATCGTATGTAGATCATCTTACAAAAAAGAGAGCAATACTTGAGGTAAACAAGAATTGCATTATTGTTTTAATATAGTACACGTATAGTGATTTTGATGTTAAATTCATAATTTATAAATGATAGTATATAAGTTTCTATTTACTAGTCTATCTTGTCAACCATTCGCATAATTAATCTGATTTATGGTTTGAATTGTTATTGTACAGGAAACTTCAGAGCAACTAAGTTCATTGAGGAGGCTCGATTTTGATGGTCCAATACAGAATTAGGATTTTATATAGATTGATATGTACTTAGGGTTTGATAGATCTTGAGATGGCATATATGCCATAATTTTTAAAACTTGTAAAACTTGTTCTAAGTAGGCATATATGCCAATTTTTTATATATGCACAAACACAATTATTCTATATTTTGATATGTAAAAATTGATATTCAATGTAATTTTTTCCTCATGTTCAGGTATGTGCAGGATCATCATGGAAAAAACAGGACCTTAAGTGGCAAAAAATTCAGAAAAATCAGAGTCAGTAAAAAAATGAATAAGTTATCTATATTATTTCAAAAATATGTAAGAATAGAATCTATAGCAAATTGAATGTAGTTTCTAAACTACTAGTTTTGTTTAAAAAAAAAAATCTATTTGGTGAAATTTTGAAATTTCAATGCAGTGGTACTTAAATTTTAGGGGAAAAATAAGAAGTAGGTGTTTGTCTGACCACCCTAACCACAATAAAATGATAATATTTTTTTATAATATTTTAGATATAATTAGAGGACTCATGCCCCAATGTGATGCATATTTTTTGTAATTTTTTTTCCAAGTAAATAATTAATTATGAATTTTTTATTACAACTTTTTAAAAAATATAAAAAATCGTATGTCTGACCACCTTAACTTGGTCAAAACATCATGAAATTCATTTTTTATTTTTTTAATCCTATAGTATGCAAAGCATAGAATGTGACACATGTTTTGGATTCAAGAAATGTGATACCGTTTGAAAATTATAGATGTTTTTCAATCAACCTATCAATCAGGACTTTAGTCGTAATTTGAATAGAAAATGAGTAATAATTACTTATTAAATTCAAAGTAAAGCATAACTTATATCGTTGGAAAGCTGAGAATCTCCTTTAAAAACCTTTTTCGTTTCATCAATTTTGGGTAAAAAAATAGTCGTCAGCCACATACCCATCATATTGCCACTTTTTGGCCCATCATGATCCTACACATACCTGATCATGTCTTTCTACTTTGAATTTTCAAAATGGAATGTATATTTGGTTTGAAGTTATGATCGATAATATATGTTATAGATTAACAAAATTGCATTTTAATAGAACCTATGAATTACAATTGGTAATCCATTTATGCTAGAGTTCATTCATATTAAGGTTCACATACATTACATTCCATGAGACTGCATTGATTTGAGGAGTTTTTTCAAACAATTCACTACCTTTTCTATTGTACCACATTTTTTCATACATGTCTACCAAAAAAATTTTATCAAACACTCAATTTGAGAATACACATGATTTCAAGCTCTGTTGAATGAATTTACATTTGACATTATTTTGTTTTTTGAACTCCAATAATGAAGTGGGTAGTTGATTTTTATTTCAAAAGAAATTAAAATTAATGAAAAATGTATGAGAAGCACTGTATAATATTTTCTGAGAAGAACTATTTGAAAATATGCATCAAAGAATTGTGGTCTCATAGACAAGGTAAAAAATATGAAAAGAGCATCTTGTTGCAGTCTTGTGGAATTGATTCTTTCAATTGATTAAAAACTTTAAACAAATGGATACAACTTAATGAAATATATTTCATGCTACAATGTTCATTCAAAAATAATATAATCATCTTGATAAAAATAAATGTCACTCAATGTTCATTCAAGCTTAATCACATGTAACAGGTATAAAATCATCTTGAATAAGAATCACTATCTTTCAACCATAGGGGTTTGATGCAACCTTCAAACAAAGTCCTTACAACTGAACAAGATACATGTTCACTAGATTGTTCATGCGAAATCTATACAATAATCATGATCAACAATTAAGACATCACTCAACCATGATGTAACCATTAAACAAACCAAATGCAACTCCATGACACATGCATGTTATTTGACCTTCGACATGCAATTTGTATTATCCTAATGCACAACAATGAATGTTGTTAACCATAATGCATAAATAAGAAAACTAGGAATACTATATGGGCTTGATGCACACTAGTCAGAATGAAAACTTCACACAAAAGAAATAACACTAATATGATATTGTCATATATGTCAATCAACCTTGACCCACACCAAACTTGCTATATCACAATTGTTGTCATATATTCCATTCAACCTAACACAATTGAGGTTTTATATTTCGGAAGAATTTGTGTAGGAAAATAAATTGGGAGATGGTGATTAAGGTGGATTTGAACCATGTACCTTTCTTGACAATCTACATTTCAACCATGTACTTTTCTCAAAATCATTACAATGTAGGAACATAACTCTGAAGCATCGCTAAAAGATTCAACTAGAAGGAAGGGGGGAGCATAATTAGTACATTTTGCAACTCATACGACCAAATGAACTATTCCAACATGTCCATATGGGTATGTTTATGCTAGGAATGGTCCTCTTTTTCACCAAAACATGTTGAATCACTTCGAGCTACATTGTACCAACGATTTCCCTTAAGAGTCCAAAATGATAAAATACAACTATATTTGACGGACTATTTCTTAGAAATTGTCATGCTTACAGATTCTCCCTCTGAGGCTATGAGATTGTGTTGGGACCCTCTTCAATAACCTCTCTCATTTTTTTCTATCTCAGAGGTGTTTTTCTGTGGTGATGAGTTTTCAATTGAGGAAAAAGTTGTCAGATACAAACAATGTAAAGTTGCAAAGTGGTGCAACTTTCATTTTGTAACTCATATGATCAAACATACTATTCCAAATCATTTGTATGGGTACGTTTACACTAGGAATGGTCCTCTTTTACACCCAAACACATTGAATTTCTCTGAGCTACATTGGATCGATGATTTCCCTTAAGAGTCCAAAGTGCTAAAAGGAAACAATCTTTGATTAGCTATTTCTCAGAAACCATGATGCTCACAGACTTTTTGTCTAAGTCTATGGGATTGTGTTGGGACTCTTTGCAATAAGTTCTCTCATTTTTCACTATCTCAGAGGAATTTTCCCATGGTGACGAGTTTTTAGTTGAGGAAAAAGTTATCAAATGCAAGTAGTGTAAAATTGCAAAGTGGTTCTAATTTCATCCTGCAACTCGTACAACCAAAAAAACTGTTCCAAAATGTATATATGGGTATGTTTATGCTAGTAATGGTCCTCTTTTGTACCCAAACACGCCGAGTCACTCTGAGCTACATTAGATTGGAGATTTCGCTTAGGAGTCCAAAGTGCTAAAAGGAAACAATATCTCACAGGCTATTTCTCAGAAACTGTGATACTTATAGACTCTTCGTCAGAGGTTATGGGATCATTTTGGGACCATCTTCAATAACCTCTCTTTATTTTTTCTATCTCATAAGCATTTTTCCATGGTGATGAGTTTTTAATTGAGGAAAAAGTTGTCAGATGGAAGTAGTGTAAAGTTGTAAAGTGGTGCAAATTTTGTTTTGTAACTCATAGAACCAAATGAATTATTCCAACAAATTCAAATGGGTATGTTTACACTAGGCATGGTTCTCTTTTCCACCCAAACACATCAAATCACTTTGAGCTACATTGGATCGGTGATTTCCCTTAAGAGTCCAAAATGCTAAAAGGAAGTAATCTTTGACGGGATATTTCTCAAAAAGTGTGACACTTAGAGACTCTTCGTCTAATGCTATGAGATCATGTTGGGACCCTTTGTAATAACCTCTTTCAATTTTCACTATCTCAAAGGAATTTTCCTGTGGTGATGAGTTTTTCATTCAAGAAAAAGTTGTCAAATGCAAGCAATGTAAAGTTGCAAAGTCATGCAACTTGTACAGCCAATCAATTTGGTCCAACACATCTATATGGGTACATTTACGCTAGGCATGGTCATTTTTAGCACCCAAACATGCTGAACCACTTCGAGCTACATTGGACCCACAAGTTCCCTAAAGATTCCAAAGTGCTAAAAGGTAGCAATCTTTGATGGGCTATTACTTGGAAATAGTGTCACCTAGACATAATTTGTCTGAGCCTATGGGATCACGTAGGGTCCCTCCACAATAACCTCTCTGAATTTTTATATCTCTAAGGATTTTTTCCGTGGTGTAAAATTTTTAGTTGATGGAAAAAGGGTCAAATGGATGTGGTGTAAAGGTGGAAAGGGGTTTAGGGTTCATTTTTCTCCTCATGAGTAAGTGAATAAGTGAATCATTTACTCAAATACACTAAGTCATGAACTACAAACATGAATACAAATTATACACATGAAAACACGTAGACTATAAAGTATACATTGGAATATTCATAAGTGACAAAGTATACACATAAGTTGTAAAGTATACACTTGAATACATGTACAGTATGCACAATATGCATGATATTATCATTCAAGAATTGCTATCAAATATAGGATTTACAAAATTCCATGTAGGAATACAACAAACGACCCTAATACATAGTCATTTCCCAGTGGGGGAAGGAAATATATCACATGTTACCTTCCTTGTGTTGGTTGTTTTTAACAAATCAATCAGATCCTACCTAATACCTATGAGCTTTCCAGACTCAATTCTTGAATACCTACAAGATTATTGGCCAACAAATGAGATATAGCACCAATTGCTTTATCTCCTACACTTCAAGCTCTACAAAACCTAGGAGGGTGGTCCCACAATGTACATTATATTACCTTTTTAAACAATTCACATGCACACTGCATATTCAACCAGATACATTCTCACCCATGACTAATAAGAAGAAATTATCCAAGAAATTGGCATTTCCTTGAATGAATTATACATCTTAAGTCAAGAATACAAGACAATACAGACTACAAAAAATTAAAGATGGATCAATGATTATTTTAAAGGATTTTTATTAAGTTAGGTAAATAGAGCTATGAGAAAAACTTAAAGATATTAAGATCAATGTCATTATCTAAGGGCTAAGAGTCAGAAAAAATTGCAATATAAGGTACATTTAATTATGAACACTCAAGATCCAAGCCACACTACTTTGTAATTCACAAATCTATAACTAAATTCTACAAACTACTTATCAAATCCAATGACCATAAATAAGAATTCATGATTTGATTCAAGCATTTTAACTCATTTCAAGAACAAGAGCTAAAACCAAAACAAATATCAAAGTATTAGATGATGACAATTAATGAAATGATCTCTAATTAGAATTTTCATTAATAATTTGTATACATAGTCAAAATGGAGAGAATATAGACTTGGAAAATCTCCATTATCATTTAGATATGTTTAGAAACCATATATTTAACAAAATCTACTACCTAGACTCAAAGCATAAGATAAAGACTCAACATATTCACTCTGTGCTATGAATTTTTACAATTCAGCTCTAGAATTCAACAAAAGACCTGCACAAAAGGCCCTAAATTTCCTTTTGTAGAAAAAGGGAGATAAAACAAGCTTCAGGCCAAATGTACACATGTCACATTCTAATTGGACTGCTATAAGACATATTCCCTAATTCAGTTATATTTGTGTTCTACAAAATGGAGGGAATACATATGAGACATAGATTATTTACATTAGTGATAAGGAACAACTTTTCCTTCTCAAAAGCACATGTCAAAAGAATAATTTTCTTCATCATAGCACATCCATCTCATCGAGAAAAATGACAAAGTTATGTAGACTAAAAATGAATTAGCATCTCAGTCAGCGCTCCATATCATCAATAATTGATACTTCTTTGTGAAACATATATTTTATACATTGTAACTTCTTAGGCCAAACCTACAAACTACTTGACCAAGTCTATGTTTCACATCCATGCCTACAAACCAAATTGGCCCACCAATACTCTTCCCCATTCTTCATATTCTTCATTAGATGGTCAATTGAAATCGATAAGTTTATCTAATGTCTTCCTGTATGGGGAGTACTTGGTTATCACAAAATTAGATTCCTTGTCAAAGTCTTCCAGAAAGCTAACAATAAACGTCAACTTTCCCAAGGTGTCACTAAGGAAATTAATATCAATCTCATTATAAATTTCATTTACTTGGGATTCTATAACCTCTTAGCTCGCTTTTCCATTCCTGCAATGATTTCACTTGATACTCGTGTTGTCATAATAGTGGTTTACAATTCCTAAGAGGAATGGATTTTAGCTGAAATCACATATTTTTAGAAAATATAATGATTTAAGCCTTAAAAAGTTCCATTTTAAGGATTCCAATTGAAGAGGGTTTGATCAAATCACCTTAGATCAAACCCCCTTGGATAGAACTTCACTAGTTTTAAACCATACCTATAAATGCGTCTCCTTTACACCTATCAAAATGTTGATAAAAAATCACTTTTGATTTAGCTTTTGGGGGATCAAATGAATTCATTTAAAATTTATTTCAAATGATTATGGTATTCCTCAGAACAAGCTATCCAATGAATATAATTTTAATATGTTTTGGTTTTGTTATGTATTTGTTTTTTAAGTTTTATTAAACATAGGTTTTTCATCGAAAATGAATTTCTTTGTTCTTCACATGTGGTAAAATAGAAGATTATTAAAAAAAAAAATTGAAAAATATGAGTGCACCAGATATTGAAGTCCTTGATCCAGCAAAAAAAATTAAATTAAATTTTGACATATACAAAAAAAGTTATGTGTTATACGGTCGCGTTGTGTTTGAATTGTAATTCGTTTGACTTTGAAACTTTATTAAGGAAAAAATATTCAATAAAAAACTATCAACTAAAGTGGAAGCACTAGATATCAAAGTTACAAATCTAAATTTGAAAGAATTAGAATTTTATCCTTCATGGAAAAAAAGTTATGCATTATACGGTGTGTCACTTTTAAAAATGTTGTTTTCTAAAAAATCAATTTTCAGGGAGATGGAAAAGAAGTGCAATTTGATTCCAAAATTTTGAAAAAAATATTTTTAGAATCTGCAGACAAGATTTGATGAGACTCTAGTTTGCACCATCTTCAAATTCCTCACAGTTTAGCCGCTATAGGTGCCCGAATGTGAAGATTTAATTAAAAATAATAATTTCAGTGTCTAGTTTGTGATCAAAATATCCAGAAATGGTGAAAAATCTATAAAATGATACTGAGCTATTAATTCTCTTATCTTTTTCTCCAATGGAGCAATGTATCCTTGAAACTTTTTATCACTCAACTCACACACAAATCAATAAGTTGGAAGCACATGGGGATATCTATCTTCATACTGGCCAACTCCAACTACTATTAGCTTCAATCTCTCAGCTCTTGAGATCCACTTGTTCAAGATTGGCATGGCCAACTCTATGTCCCTTTGGGACAATCCCATTGTACGTACCATCAAGGCATAATTTTAATGCACACTATTCATTCTAGCTTGGATATTCTCATTTAGATGCTTCAAAATAGTATGAACAATCTTTGATACATTTTCATACATTATGCCCTAAGCTTTCTCTAGAAACCCCTTATATGTTTTTATTTGTGAAAGAAGCTACTCCCTTATTTTTTCAATGGACTCAAGCTAGGACATGGTTGGTTTGATTCCTCAACTAAGAGTGATCCATGTCTTAAATTATATGGCACCATTTCCAAGGGCTGGCCTAGAGGCGAATGCTGGGAAGATGTAATTGGAGACATTGGAGGTATGTGACTTGAACTAGGCTGGCCCTGATCTCTCTTCACTTCTCCCCTTTGTTTATAAAATGCTAACTCAGTTTCTAATACAACCACCCTAGGCTAACTATTTTCATATTCATTGAGAATCCCATGATATTTATTTCTGAAATCATCCCTCTCGAGGGTGAGACTTTACACAGTTTCCTTAGTGAACCTAGCAACATTAACAACCATGCCAGCTGCCTCTAAGGCTAGGGTATCTGCAACTCTCTTCAAAAGAAGTTGTCCACTAAAATCTGATGGTTCTGTAAGGACTTGTTTCCTGGATCTCATAGATAGAGACCATATTTCCAATGCATCCCAATCCTCACTAAATGTTGAGCCCCAAAGTGCCATTTCAAGCTCTTCTTTTGTTTGCAACAAAGGCCTTTCAACCCTCCTTATGGCATCTAAAGCAATAGCATCAACAATGTCCCATTCTAGTAGTAGTAGCACACCACTTTTCTTCACAAGTTCTATGCTAGCCTAGGCATTGATCTTTTTGAAATTCATTCTTCATAATGCTTCTCACATTTTCTTAGATGACACTCTCAAGAAATTTTGGATGAAAACTCCTTTCAGTGGCCACTTTCTCTACATATTCTATAGTTTTGGATCTCCACCAAAAATCTTTGAATGCAGATGTTTCAATAAAATAATCATCTTCCATAAAATCTTTACAAGCTTCAACTCTCAAATCACCTGAAGTATTTAGACCACTAATATCGAGCTTTCGCAATTTGAGGCTACTCTGTCCTGAAATTGAAGCAATTTCCTCTTCAGGAGGAAGCATTCCTAGCTACATATCCTTAGGAGTGATAAGGATGCCATATTCATTTGTATTAGAGTATTCAACCACTCCTCTTACCTCAGTCCTTTGCTTCTTTAGAGGTGGTTGCTCAAGAGGAACAAGAATTTCAGGGCATGAATCAAGATTAATTATAGGAAAAGGAGCTTGTGCGGGGGGTGTTGGTAATGCAATGGCAGGAGAATCTATCTTTGGCCCTTCAATAGTGACAGGGGTTGGCAAGCTTTGTCCTTCATCTGCTACTTTCTTCCTTCTGGAATAGATTCTTAATTGGTTGGGTGGCTAGTATGTAGGTCTCTCTTGCAATGTTACCTCATCATCTTCTTCAACCACCCTTTCCTTTCCTTTATATGTGACTTCCTGCTATTCCCTTAGCATACCAACTACATTTTCAAAATTTTCCATAACATGCATGACTTTGCTAAATTCATTGGGTATATTTGGAAAAGGTTTGTATTTAGGATCCTTCTTCCATTTGGATTCTACTATCTTCTCATAAGCAAGATATTTTTATTTTCTTTCATCTTGTTCTTCAAAGTTAAAAATGTTCTTGATGACATCCTCAGGATAATAAAAAAATGCACAAAAACACCCATTTTCTTATCTACTTTCAGTTTATTAATGAAGCCCTTAGGGTCATGATTTCTCGGGCGAATAGTCATCAACTTATAAGGTGTCAACAAATGTACCATTTGATTCCATGCCCCCTTTACTAGAATAAAATCAACAAATGTTGTCCACTTTGGAAAGAATGATCATTTCCTTGTTGTATTAGGTAGATGCACTATTTGTGAGGATCCTAGTTGCCTCATGATTTTGAGGAATCCTATCCTCAAAGGAACATCCCTTGGCAAGACATAAGGGTCTGGACCATTGCCATATATTTTGAAAATTGTCTTGTCAGGATATAAAATCAAGTCTCCCTAATTATGACTCAAGTTCAAGTTTGGTCTCATCTCCATGGGTCTCAAGAACTCATGAATTTATTTGGGAATTCTTGGTGGTTTAGATATTGAGGACCTCCTTATTCTAGATGCAAAAGCATTTTGAAACATTACAAATTGTACTTCTTGTCATCTTTGTCTAGAATTCGAGTCCAACACTGAACATTGAGGTCAACACCTTCCTCCTTCCTTAAAGTGGTATCCTTTTCAAAGACCTTATGTCCTCTATGAAAAAACATGTGCATCAATAATGAATACCACCAAAACTTTACCCATTGTTTTCCTTCCTTCAACTCAACAAGGCCTTTGTGGATATGCTTTGCCAGATAGGTACCATAATCATAGAAAATGTTGTATGGTGGGTGTTGCAAATGTGTGGCCAGATAACAATACTCTCTCTGTAAGGTATCAAGTAGGGTATCACCAATGATTTTATTTAGAGAATACACAATATTTCTAAAATAACTAGCAAAATAGCTCATTTAGAAAGGATCAAGCTCCTTGCCATCAATCTTAATATACATTTTGTGTTTCCCAGTGCCAGTCATTGCAGTATGCACATGAAACAATTTTGTTCTAATGAACACCTTGGTATTGTTGTATTCTATTCTAACATCATCCATATCCAGGGGGACCATATCAAGACTCCACTTATGCAAGTCAAAAAATTCTTCAATTTCCTTTCTAGTTATCCTTACCATAACTATCCCATCAACATTTCTGACCACCCTAGAAACTGGGTCATACCTTGAGGTGATATCCTTCAAAAGATCAACATCCATGTATACATTGGGAAAAATTAATTTTCCCATATCCAACCTCCAAGGATTACTGACAGGAGCTCTAAGGTTCCTATTCTTGAACTAGTGTTGAAACAATTTCCATCCAATGTAGGGTGCTTCAACATCCTTTATGAAGCAAGCTTTATCTATCACTCCTTCTTTTATAGTGGGACCACGAAACAAAACCTTTCCTTTTGGTTTCTTATTCATAGACGAGGGAAGCACGCCAATTACATCTTGGGAGAACAACCTAGACTGGGTCAAAGAGGTGGCTATCTATACTTTGGGAGCCATAGGTTCTATGTGTACTAGGGTTTTAACGGGGGGAATTTCAACTATCAACCTCCTAATTGCAGCCTATGACTCAAGGCTAACACTAATTCCAGACGATTTCACAGGGTTATGAACTTTTTTAAAACATAATTAACCCTAATTTGAAGTGATAAAAGCAAAGCAATAAAAGAACTTGTATAAAAGAAAATTGAAAGCAAATTGAAAGAAAACCCTAACTCAAAACTGAAAAACCATAAAACTACATTTGTTGTACTTACAACTTTCAATTGTGATGAACCCTAATACCAGCCAGAATGATTTCTATGAATTACTTCTTTCAATTCTCCGTCTCACTCCAAACATGTCTTCAATTCCAAAGTTAGCAAGAACTAATAGTATAAAAAAGTTTCAAAGGAAATTGAATAAGTTTATAGGTCACCTCTTTCATTACTTCCCACTCATGCGAAGTGAAACAATTGCAACGGGTATACTTTGTAGCTTTGAATCTATGTAGTTGATCTTCAGATGGGATGGCTTCCTCGAATGACTCAGATTGAGTGAATGGCATTTGAATTTACATTCTTTTTCTAGATTGGACAAACAACCAATAGAAGAACTCCAACTAGACTTCTTCCATGTACTTGCAGACTCCACCCATCAATAGTTGTAAGGTGTACATGGCAGCTTCTAGTAGGTCTCACTATTTTCAATGATCCTATATCTTCCTTCTGCAAGTTGGCAGGGAATAGTGGTGATCATCTTTCATCCTTTAATCATCACTGTCGATCTTAAAACCTTGAGCATTGGAATGGAGCACAACAACTGGGCCCACATAGACATGTCAACATTTTGCTGACCTCACAACAATTAAATTGCTATCACTTAGAATGCATGAGCTAATGGGGAATGACCCAAATCAAATCCAATGATCTAGTGATCTTCAAACTTGCACATGCAATAAAGTTATTCATAAAAGAGGGCCTTGACTAGGCTGACAAAGATTTATCCTTGAGGATGGATGACTTAAACCTAAGTCACAAATAGGAAAATATTAGAGCTTGACTTTAAAAAAATTAAAACGCCTCGCAACAATAGTGACCAGATTACCATAGCAAAGGGGCTGGTAATGAACACATAGCAATGGCTCAGAATACAACTTATGTTATTGAAAACCTTGGGAAAAAAAAGTCAACAAAAAAATATAACACCAAAAGGTTATACATGGATCAATTTTGGAAATTAGGTCATCAAAGTAAAACCTCAAACCCATATAAGTGGGTGACATGTGACATGCTAATACCAAGCACAAAAGGTCTCAAAATACCAAGAATTTAGAGGGTTCTATCACCCAATCAACACACTCTTCCATAACAGTAGCATGCTGATGTTCTGGAGTGACAAGCACTTGTACAAACCATCAAGGTAGCAATTAAACTACATACAATAAAAAAGATGCTTAGAATAAAAAATCTATATTAATATAAACAACTTAAATGATGATGAAATGGTAATGCAAACTAGAAAAGATGCTTAGAATAACAAATCTATTTATTCTAAACAACCTAAATGATGATGAAATCGTAATGCAAACTAGAAAAT
Organism: Sequoia sempervirens; assembly: GCA_007258455.2. Taxonomy (NCBI): domain Eukaryota; kingdom Viridiplantae; phylum Streptophyta; class Pinopsida; order Cupressales; family Cupressaceae; genus Sequoia; species Sequoia sempervirens. Next base: position 330,906,328 of record VDFB02193867.1, on the reverse strand, counting down.
ATGCTTACAATAATAAATCTATATTTTTTTAATTTGTCACATACCTCTACCAAAGGATCATAGTTGACTATTTTTGTAGCAACTCCATGATCAATCATGCCAAGAACATCGCAATATAGTTCGAATGAAAAATCTATATGGTCACAATAGAAAAGATGCTTAGACTAACAAATCTATATTATTCTAAACAACTTAGATGATGATGAACTGGTAATCAAAACTAGAAAAGATGCTTAGAATAACAAATCTATATTATTCTAATTTGTCACATACCTCTACCAAAGGATCAAATATGGCTATTGTTGTAGTAGCTCCATGATCAATCATGTCAACAACATCACAATATAATTTGAATGAAAAATCTATATGGTCACAATAGAAAAGATGCTTAGACTAATAAATCTATATTATTCTAAACAACCTAAATGATAATGAATTGGTAATGCAAACTAGAAAATATGCTTGGAATAACAAATCTATATTATTCTAATTTGTCGCATATCTCTACCAAAGGATCGCAGCTAACTATTGTTGCAGCAACTCCATGATGAATCATACTAGGAACGTCGCATATAATTTGAATGAAAATTCTATATGGTTACTGCAATAGGAAAGATGCTTAGACTAACAAATCTATATTATTATAAACAACCTAAATGATGATGAATTGGTAATACAAAATAGAAAAGATGCTTAGAGTAAAAAATATATATTATTCTAAACAACCTAAATAATGAACCTTATTAGATAAATAATATCAAAATGTGATGAAAATTATCATACCTATCCCATACAAAAAATGATTTGCTACTCAAGTGTGCCTGAAGGGTCATCTCTTACATTTAGATTTTCAAGGAATGCTTCATGATGAACACTACTAATTGTCCATAGTTCCTTTTTTTTTGGTCTAGCATGATGTATCACTAATGTAACATTTGTTTCTATAACAAGGTGTGAATACATGAGAATTTTTTTGTGTTTCTCATTGTCTTCAAATGTAGGTATGTCATTCTTTCTAATCATATATGTTTGTAACCAATTTCTAGAAACAACAACTAAACCTATATGATCATAAGTTTTTTATCATATTATACTAAAGAACCTAAATGATGATAAAATGGTAATGCAAACTAGAAAAGATGCTTAGAATAACAAATCTATATTATTCTAAACAACCTAAACAATGATAAAATGGTAATGCAACCAAGTTTGAGAAACAACAAAATTGAACCTATAGGATACATGAATCCATCATCATCTGTCATTGATTGTGTTAGCTTTTTCTTTCCCTGTACACATCGTTCCAACCAATAGTTTGATCCCTCCTCATTCCCCTACGATGCTACAATTGCATAGATATGTCCTGGTTGTACAAGATCTAAAAGATGGTTGTGGTCAAGTGAAGTTTCCATTACATCTTCTAACGAGGATTGTGCTACAGATAAAGAGGTTAGGTACTATGGAATCCATTTATCTACCCATTCACTTGATTTGCACTGATCCCAATCACACTAAATACAATTCTAACAAAAACAAGCCATCTCTCATGTCCATATGGTCTATGGACCCACATCTGATCTTTGAAATGAATGCATCTTTAAAGAATTTCTAATAGTTTGAAATTCAATTTTGTCTCCCACTATGCCTTCCTCAACCAACCAAAAGAACCTACACACTTGTGAGTCAAATGTCCCTCCTCATGGTAGCACATAAGTACAACAATCAACAATAGAATGTGCATCACTAAATGTTGCACCACCTCTTATCTTCTTTTGTTACTTAATCAAATCTCTCTTCACACATGCACCTACACCATCATGGTCGCCTTTTCCATGCCCAGCTTCAAAAAACTCCAAATATGTGGTACACCCCTCTCTATATGCATCTCTCTCAACCAATAAAATATGTGAGCATTCTTGAATTTCCATGTGTTGTTATCTGACCAAATCAGATGTTGACCCATTGTAATTCCTTTTTCCTACAAGAACTCAAAAGGGTTCTCAAAACAATGTTGTAAAAACCAGATGAATGAGATCTATCATCACTCATGTAAAAATGGTACTCCCTAATTATCTTCCTATCCTCTTCTTTACTATTAGGGGCATGACTATATGTTATGTGGACAAAATATAAATTTGAATAGACTTATAATATTGTGATTGAACTTCATTTTGTGGTTGCAATGTGTAATTTTTAGCAAAATCAACTATAGATACAATAGTTCCAATGGGGAAAGATTCGTTACACATTCTGAATTGTCAAACCAACCACTGTAACCTATGGCTATTCCTTGCATACTTATAAAAAATAATTTTCTTAAAACCATAAATAAAATCAACAATACTTACCTCTCTTGCAACCAACTCTCATCTATAACCCTTACCTCCATTCTTCAATTCATATAATTTGACTATCTCAAACATTTTTTTCTCAACAATCTTGTTACAAAAATCATGATTGCTGCTGATCTCATGAAAGCATGTTACAAACTTCAATAAACCACCACATTGAAAACATGTTTCATTTAAACAATCATTTCTATAAAATAAGCAACCATCACCTCTTATGCATAAAAATGAATCTAACAACTCTCTAGATGACTTGGGAAGTTGCACTACATGAAACTCCTACAACATTTTGTTAGTATTCATAATAGAACGAATATGGCATAATAATTCATGATACATTGAAAACTCAACATGGTATTTACAACATGTACTATGAACATTAATAGGTACACAATAAAATGGCTTACAAGACTTAAAAACCATTTTTCAGATTTATAAATTTGGATTTTCTTGACACAATTGTTTGGCTACATTTCAAAAAATGTTTAGGATGTGGTGTATGATCTTGATTACCAATTCATTACTTTAAAAAATACTTTACATTTGGTGATAATTTATAGAGTGAGAATTCCAAAATTGTTCAATTTGCATCTTTACATTATTGGTTAGCTTCTTATCAACATGTGGAAGCCTCCAACTAAAAGCCTGCGTATCATTTTGAAGAGGATTATCGAGTCTCCCTCTTCTTGAGAGTTCTCTATTAAATTTCTTATGATTTAAATTTAAATCAATACAAGTCAGTCTCATTAAATGAGCCTTTCTCAAATTATAGCTTACTAGTGAGGTTGTGATCACTCTACGAGCAACCCTTTTATCTTTTTCCTTACCAGTCTTTCCAATAGAGGTTAGAGCATTAAAAATATTTTTTACAATAAGATTATTTTTTTCATTTTTTTGTGACACGAATCTTCAATTTTTTTAATAACTTTGGTCTCATTTTGTAAATCTTAAGTAATTGCAAAAAAAAATGGAATTGTTTGGTTAATGGCTTATTGGAAAAGTATTCATTGAATATTTTGGTAGCCCACAAATGAACCATTCGTTGTGACATTTTTCCTTCAAGATTATCAATTATGTTCTCATCTATGTCAACCAACCATTTAGGGGTTCTCTTGTAATTAGGTGTTACATAAGGTTCATTATCAACATTTTTATTTTTAAGTTCAATGTTATTAACATTTTCATTCTCACTATTTTCAATATTTTCAACATTTTCAATAACAATTTCATTTTCAACAACATTTTCATTTTCAATAACAATTTCATTTTCAACAACATTTTCATTTTCAATAACAATTTTATTTTCAATAACATTTTCAACAAAATTTTCATTTTCAATTTCAATGTTTTCATTTTCAATTTCTATTTCATCTTCACTTGAATTAACATTTAATGGTGTAGAAGAAGCTTCAATTAGAATATTTTTCATACTTTTTCTTCTTTTCCTATGACTTTCTCTATCTTTTGCTCTATATGCTTCAATTTCATCTGCTATAAGTTTTCTTTTACCTTTTCTCTTATGGCAACCATTGCTCTGCATTGCACAAACAAAAAAACACACACAAATGATTGTAATTATAAAAAAGGCATGGGAGAATATTTCAAAAGTAGAGTTTTGTCTGATGCAGACAAAAATCACAAGAATTTCATGACAAAAAGAATGTAGGGACCATTGAAATACTCAGAATGGTCCCATTTTTGTTTTTTATATAACTTACAAAATGGATATATGTTTTGAAACAGATATTTGTTATGTCTTCCACTTGACATGCCCTCCACTGTTTGTGCAAGTCTACCTTTACAATCCTTAGAAAAAGGAAACAGATATCCACTAGTGTTATGAATTATTTCATGTCATAATATATATATTTATTATATTTTAATATACTATATTAATATATATTATATATTAATATATATTGTTTCTCGTGCAAGTGTATAACCTATAACAAACAAAACAAACATCCATTTACTTAAGTTTTAAGAATTATTATTTCTTATGATATATGAAATATATATATTTATTATATATTAATATATATAATATATTAATATTATATTAATATATAATATATAATATATATTAATATATAATAATATATTAATATACATTATATATATTACTATATTAATATACATTATATATATTATTATATTAATATACATTATATATATTACTATATTAATAAATATTATATATAGTATTATATTAATATATATTATATATATTTGTAGACATTGGAAATTGAATTAACACTTATCACAAACTGAAAATCAACCCAAAACATCTTAGAACATCTTGGAATCAATTTAGAATGTCTCAGAATGACTCTAGATCAACTCGGAACAACTCTGAATCAACTTGGAATGTCTCAGAATGAATTTAGATCAACTCAAAACAACTCTAAATCAACTTGGAACATCTCAAAATGACTCTAAATCAACTCGAAACAAATTCAAACTAAAACTTCTCAGAACATCTTGGAAACATCTCAAAATCATCACATGATATCCCACAATCATCACAATGCATCAAACAGTATCTAAAACCCTATATTCCTCTATTAATCAAATAATACAACATTATTTAATTGATTCACTATTTCATTATTCTCAACAAATTAAATAAATACTATTTATTTAATAAAGTCTTGAAAACCCTAATTCTACTATTAATTGACTAATACAATGTTATTTGATTAATTCATGTTTCATCATTTCAACCAATTAAATAAATTACATTTATTTAATAAAGTCTTAATCTAATCTTACTTCATCCTGATTAGTCAAACAACATTAATTATTTGATTACATCACTAATTCACCTTATTTCTCAAAATTAATCTAATTATTAAATCATAATAATTTAATTATGGCACTTTCCCTCCAAAATTTGAATAATTAAATCAAACTATTAAAATTATCAAAAATAAAATAGAACTCCAAAAAGGAATTAATTAATTAATATTCCTCACCCATTTTTTGATTGAGAAAATCATGGATTGCTAACTAAGAAATCTAATTTTGCTAACTCAACCATCTAATTTCTAACTAAACCCTAATTGATCAATCAATTGTTGACTGATCAATCTAAGACCCTAATTAGCCAATCTATTCTTCAATCACCTGAATTGTGCAATCAACTTTGTACAATCTTCTCATGTCTAAATCCTCTCAACACATTTTGACCGTTGATTTGGATATTCTCCAACATGATCCTGATCGTCAATTCAAAATATTTTTTCCTATAAAAAAAACCTCTATCCTCACAAATAGAGATCATAATTTCAACTTACCTTATGCAATGAAGTGATGTCACAATCACCATTGATAGAGCTTCAACCATTTCTTCAAACACAAGCATTGTTCATCAAGCTTTTGCACATAAGAAATGGAGGCTTTGCAGTGATACATACAACCCAATATCATGCAAATACACTCTAACATGAGATGGTAAAATATTCTTTTGTTTGTTTGAATTCATTATGTTAATCTTAGGATTTCATTTCATAAGTTCAAATAGCTTAGATTTGTACATTTCATGAGTGATGGAATAGGATAGAAATTAAGTGTTTTGGATTAGATAGATTTTTGATTTCAATCTTGCATTTGATTGTTTCACTTTGCATTTTCCTAATGGATTCCTTCCCCCACACACATTATGGCATGCCCAGTGGGACCTAGGTCCTCCTTACTAATGTTTTTATGAGAAAATTTGTAATCTCAGGATTTTAGGAGCCTTTTGGAGACGTTTCACGGACTGTCCAGCAAAATCCCACTTTTGAATGTAAAGAATTCTAAGAATTTGCCATAGAAAGTGCCCTTTTTCCATGGGAATTGCGCCTTTGCACTAAGATCGACACTTTTGCTCCAAAAAGTGAACTTTTTCATTTCTAGGTTTGCACCTGTATGGAAAATCTAAGCATTTACCTGATTTCTAAGCTTTTGATTTTTCTTCTGAGTGTTGTAGAAGACAAGTACACAAATCCTACACTATTGTAATGACCTTTGCTAACATTTTGTTTTTTTTAGGAATTAATGGATTTCTATGTAGGATTTTGAAAATATTAACTTGTTTTGTGCAGAGAAGATGATCGGTCCAAGATCTTTGGAGCCACCAAATATTTTTGTTTATTAACTTAGGAATTTCCTTTTGGTTCTTTAAAATGAACAACTCTCACATATGATTTGGTTTTGTTAAAATAAACAATTTAAAACTTTCTAAAGTAGGAATCTCCTTTTGGTGCTCTAAAATGAACAACTCTCACATTTCAAATTTGGCGTTGTTAAAATGAACAAATTTGAATCTTTCTAAAGTAGGAATCTCCTTTTGGTGCTCTAAAATGAACAACAACTCTCACATTTCAAATTTGGTGTTATTAAAATAAAAAATTTGAAGCTTTCTAAAGTAGGAATCTCCTTTTGGTGCTCTAAAATGAACAACACAACTCTCAAATTTGATTCAACATGTTAAAATAAAACATTTGAAGCATTCTAAAGTAGGAACTCTCTTTTGGTGCTTATAAAAAGAACATTAAAAGCTTCAATTTTGGGCTCTAAAAATGAACACATTTCATGTTTTCATAATTAGGAACCTTTAAATTTGGTGCATAAAAAGAGCGCAAAAATTTTTCATTTTGTTGACGCACGCACGATTTACATTTGTTGACTAGTTAATGACCAGGCCTGTTTTTCTTAGAAACACTTCAAATTTTGGGCTTAAAATGAAAAAAAAAAAAAAATTGTTCTCACACCACTGCTATATTAACTGCTTGATGTCCTAAACACTTCAATTGGTGCAAAAATAAAAAATACATTTGTTTTTCTTTACTCAATTTTTTTGGGATAACACCACTTGAGGTGTTTAAAATGAATCAATTTGTAATGAATTGTTTACTATGCGTGCATTGATTGGAAAATTTGAAGTGTTTTTTCTTCTCCCCTCGCATCTTTTTGGAAATCTTGGGTGAGAAAAGAAAAATTTTGAGCTTTGGATTTATTTTAAATTTTACCTTAGAGAGGGGGCTAGCTTTGAGATACATCCCATGTTGGAGAACTCATTGCAAGTTATTGAAGCATGTTTATTGGTGGGATATATCAAAGGTTGTGAAATGATAAGAAAGTAACTTCAAGTCAGGCTGACAATAGAATGCACCTAATCCGATGCCTTCAGTGGAATAAGAATGGTTAAAGAGCCTTAAGTGGCCAAGCGGGTGAGTGTCAAACTTCTATGTTGACAGTCACACTAGGAGCCAATTATTTTAGAAGCCACCCTACTATCCAAAACATTATTTGAAAGTGGTGCATTGGAATTTACTTCTGAGAAGCTACTTGCCAATTTTGACTACAAGCCCATGCCATAAGTCGCATGTAAAATCATCTCTTTAGAGCATGAGGTAGGCCCACCTAATTAAGAGGATGGTTTCTCTCCACTAGATTTGTAATTGTTTGTTAATATTAAACTTGTATACACCTAAAAATGGTCTGGAGAATACAATTAATTAATCTTAAATTCCTCTACTATTGAATAAATAGAAATATTTATTTATATAGTTCAATTTTAATTCTTCTATTTTTATCATATTATTTCCTCTTAATTAAATAAACAAGTTTAAAGAATTTGTTATTTAATTATCATATCTCTTCTATATTTATTTAATAAAAAAATTTCTATAGTTTTTTTTATTAAATTAATTATTTTCTTTCGGCTAATTTGAATAAATAAAAATATTCAAATAAAAGCAATTTCCTCTATTCACTCACCAATCAAATTAGATATGAAACATCTAATTAATTCAACTGGCATTCATGGGAAAGTTCTGGAGACAAATTGGAAATTGGTTTTGTCAATCTCCTTCCTCTGATTCTTCCTATCCTCTGGCAAGATGTTTTATGGGGAGGAACCTTCCCCATGATCAGCTCAAGCTTATTCATCCCTGACCATTCAATCCTCTAGATCAAATCCAAGCCTTTGTTGTCTTACCCCTTTGAAAATGTGTTGTCGCAAATCTATAAATACAACCTTCTAAAGTAGGAGATGTGCCCCAACTTTGTACAAACTTTCTCTGTAGGAATAGAAATAAAGCCATCAAGCATCTTAGCAATAGCAATATCATTTAGCAATAGAAATCATAGTGTAGAATCAATAGCATGGCTCAATTGTAGATTACTGTAGGTTCCTTTTATCATATTCATGTTGACATAGATTACTATAGCTTCATCATATCATCTAGAAATCACCATATAGGATTATATTATTGCATTTAGCAACATATCACTCTCTAGATTGGCATTTTAACACTCACAATGCTTACAAAATATGAGAGCCCCATGACTTAATAAATCTTTAGAGATAGGGAGCAATATGATGCTTTTAGTAGATTTATACTTTTAAATTAGTTTAATTGCTATTAAATCTTTGATATAATGTCTTATTAAGAAGTGTTATTAGTTATTTACTCATTACTTATTCCACACTTACATTTTGCTGCATGTGATGGTTTAGCACTTTGAGCACCTGTTTTAGCACTTTTAAATGGTTGAATGGCACTTATGATATTATGGCTCTTATAAACACTGTTTTAGTGCATCCAAGTCAAATTGATAAAGTTTGTCAAATTTGTCCTCCATTTTGTCAATTCCAATTGTGTCAATTGTTGGTTTAATATGATTGATGATGCTAATCAAATAGATGATGTTCAACCTCATGATAGGCGAGGTTTGATGATTGATTGATGATAGTTATCCTCATGATATGCGAGGAATAATTATAGTTTTATTGATGAACCTTATGATAGGTGAGGTTCAATGATGTTTGATGATTGACCTCATGATAGGTGAGGTTCAATGATGTTCACTCATGAGATTTAATCAAAAGTCTCACTAAGAGCTGATTAGGTTTGATAGGATAATTGATCTTTGATGTTTTGACAAAAATTACTGACTTTGAATATTTCATGATGATAGGAGGGTTTGATGAACCTCCAGATTAGAGAGTGTTTTCCTCAGACTTTTGATTTGATACCACAACTAGCTCAACCTGAGATGGCAGTTATTGTTTGTTGTGGATTATCCTCCTTATTAGATATGCCTCAAATTAGGATTAATTGGGATCTCCAGACAACCCTAGTAGAGAGGCGGCATAGCAAGCATAATACCTTCCACCTACCTACTGGCAATATTACAGTCACCCCTGAAGATGTTTGGCGGATTATTCGAATACCTATTTTTGGTGATATCATCATTTATGATTCATCAAAGAAGGGTGGGATCGAGGCCCTTCAAAGACTATTTTAGGATGATACCATTGCTAGATAATGGATTTTGTGGTGTGAGATGGTAGATGCATATGCTACTTTGCTTTCTCCTGATCGTAGGTCAAAGGGATTTGCTATTGGTTGGGGCTGTGTGCTAGAGAGCATGAGTGTGCATGGAAAAAGGCAAGGCTAATCTTTGATCAACCCTCGAGGTCCCTAGGATAGGTCTATAGGTTAGTTTTTGGTCAAAATATCAAAAAATCACAAAAAAAATCAAAAAATCAAAATCAAAATGGATGATCTAATTTGAATAATGGTTGAAATACTTTAAGAAAAGGTTGGATAAGTTGTACTTTTATCTTTGTTATCATTTCTTTGGAGCAAATCAATGATATATTGAACTAGAGAAGCTAGGTAGGAGAATGGTATTTTTCTTTGTCTACTGTTTGTGAATTAATCATAATTATTGTGTGAATTGTTGCAAGAAGTGCTCTACAAAGTATCATGGATGAAATTCCAATTCACATAGGAAAGTGACTGATTCTTGTCTGTTTACACAAGAAATTCTTAGGTCATCTCTTTTTAATTATACCTAGATGCTTGTGTTCACTTGCAATATCAAAAATCATGGAAGTAGTACTCAGGTCATCATGGTCTAAATTATACCATCAATGCTTGTACTTACTTTCAACATTTTAAAGCTCAATGATGATACAAAGCACAATAAATGGAATATTAAGATGCCAATGCTTGCATGCGGATTTGCATGATAAAATAGATTGCATTCATGATAGTTTTACATCTGGAGAGTGTTTGTTACAAAATTTGGTAAAGGATTCAAAAATAATGATATCTTTTCTCATAATAAATTGAGTATACTTGGCATTAAGAAAGAAAAACATCATCGTTATCATATAGATGCATACTCATTTTCATTGCATACATTAGAAAGCATTTAAATTATTATTTCATCATTCATACATTTGAATCAAATAAATTTCATTTGAATAATATAATATTTTTCATATCACACATCATAAAACTGCATGAGAAAAACTATCAAAACATCAATAATATCATATTTTTCATATCGTACATCCATTCATCATATGAATTATCATGTACTCAAAATGACATTATATTCATCATTTTTCATCCACTTATTTCATAATATATTTGCATTTAAAATATATCACATAAGAAAACTACATATATCCCATTTACATAATACACCATTTATCATTATAACATCATATCCATCCTCATGAATATACACACATTATCATGTAATTTAGAATTGTACATCATCATACAACTATTTGATCCATATACATAACTGCATACATCAAGTATCCATATATCATCATTATGCACATCATAAATCATAGCATATCATCATGATTATAAAACTGAATCCATAACATTAAGATCATCACAGAGCACATAGAACATAGAAATAAATGCATCCATCATAGAATCATATAGAACACATAATAGATAGATAAAGTCCACTATATATCATATAGATCTCAAAATCATAATGTCAAGTATACAATGATGTCTGAAATGAAGAGAGATGTATCATCAAAAATGGCTGTGAATAAAAAAATCAGAGTGTACATCACATTTAAAAATAAACAGAAGGTACAATCATAAAGCTATGTGATGATAGCTCTAGATGGTATAGGCATCTCAGGACTAGTTCCTCCTCCACCAGATGTACTAGGATCTCTCAGGTCTCTCTCTCGAGAGGTTGTGTCACACATGCACTGACAGTCCTAGTACGAGTCCTTCCAGATTGGGATTACGCTTAACTCACTCTTTGCTTTGAAGGCACATGATCATAGTATTTACCTCTATAATACTCTACCTCCCAACCAACACAAAAAACCTCTTGCATGCAATTTACTACAGTAGTACCATTAGCCAATCTCTGTAATCTCTCAGTTGTAGCTTGAGCCTGCTTCACAACCTGTCTAGTAGCATCCCTCTTAGCTTTCAATGATGTAATCTTAGTCAGAGTTGTAGTCAACTGAGCCTGTACCTGTGTGTGAGCCTAAGCCTATGCCTGCATCTATTCATGTGTCTATGTCAATAAACCCTGGACCTAAGTCAACTGACCCTATAAAGTTTTAACTTGTACCTGTATACTCGCTATCTAGGTCTATTGCTACTGCACACACTGCTCTAAAATGGCTACCACTATTTTCCTCTTACGAGGCATCATATGCTCCTCTAAAGTTGGACCTGACCCACCTACACTCGATCCTCCTGATCCATCTCTACCACTGTCATACCCCTCCTCCTCTCCACTACTCTCCTCCCCACTTCCCTCCTCATCACCACTGCTCTCGACCTCCTCCACCACCACCTCCTCATCACTAATATCCTCTCTCCTCCATCATCGATAGTGTAAAATAACAACCTCCTCCTTAGTAGGTAATGGTTTTGGCTCATTGGGAATGGTAATACATGGAAATGGATGTAGCACCAGATACTCAACATAATTGGTTGTAATTGGTGGCTCAACAATATCCAAACAGATCTCCCAAAAATAAGGTTGTAGAGCCTAAAACTCCTACACAACATCATATGATAGACTGGGCCCCCAATTTTTAGAATCTATCTATTGACAAGAATAATGGGCAACACCCTAGGGCATGCCCTGAACAATACCATACTGATGGAGCACTACCATAGTGGAAAAAAGTACTCATCCTACGGGAATGACCTAAGTGGGAACAACCAAAGCCAGGTTTTCCAACCCACTATAAAACAAAAGTGAATCTGGGGAAACCCACATTCAATGGAAGTGTGCAAGATAACCATCCCCAAAATATTTGTTCTAAAGATTGGGAGGTCTCCTGAGGGAGTGTATCATTTGTTGCTCTGAACGGATACCCTATCTACAAAATTTAAGTTAGTATCTCACTGAAGTCAGTTTCCAAACATTTTTTATATCACGGTGAAAGGGGATGGAAGAATCTACCCCCAAGACACTCACCATATAATTGCCAAGGATTGTTTTCTCAAGGGATTGAGAAATCTAACTTTGAGTACCCACCTGGTAAAGACAAATACACGGGCACCCTCTAGGGGGTGACATTACTATGTGAGTTGACGCAATTTTAAGATGTGGGTTGTGATATTCTAAGTGACCTACTTGAGATAGAAAAGTTCTTGAATTGTTTGTTTTTGTGTCAAAACCTGTGGAAATTGAAAGAATCAGACCAGATTCTAGAACACTCACTACATGTTTAATACGTAGAATCTAAAACAAATTTTTACAATCTGAATTTTGTGTGTGAAGTTTTTTTTCAAAGGTGTCATCCAATTAGATCACAAATTCCAATTTTTTCAAGAAAAACAAATATCCCAAAATGCTTATTGATTAGGAAATTACAACCTAGAGTTAGTTTTTTTACTAAGAAAAACCATAACAAATAGGAAAAACTCTAAAAATATTGATAACTCCCAATTTAGCGCATACATAGTCTATTTTAGTGCATATATCCAGTCTTTTAGTGCATTTTCCATCCAAATAGTGCATACAAACACTGTTTCAGTGCATCTATCTTATCTTATAGTTCATCTATACAGTCTATCACCATAATACACCAGTATCTTGGCACAGCCAACCTCTTTTTTAGTGCATATACCTTGTCTAACAACACACACTCTATCTTCCATTGCATCCACAGTCTATTTTAGTTCATTCGAGGTCTGTTATAGCACATTCATAAAATAAAAAACCAAAGAGCTATTTTTACCTCCTATCAAACTATTAACATCAGAACTTTGGTTTTTATCAAAACAAAAACATTTTCTCAGTCAAAACACAGTCTTAAACCTGCATAAACTGGAATTTACAATTGAATTTGTTCAAATCAACCAAGATCTACCATCCAAAAGTGTCTCAATCAAACACATTTGATTAGTAAGTTTCAGGATCAATCATCCTAAATCAAATAAATGAAACTAAATAATCAAACTTATAAACTTAGTCTAATCAATAGAATCTATCATTCTATTTGAATTGAGTTAATATATTTGACACTATACCAAACTAAGATCAAAATTTTATTGAAAACAATAATATTCATATGTCCATTTTAACAAGGTTACAAAGATAGAAACTCCTAGAAAAAGGAAATTGAAACTCAAACCACCATGGATAAAATAGATGAGGATCAATTGAATGCTTTATCTCATCAAATGAAAAAACTTAAACAACAAATCTAGGACATGCAAAGGGAAACAACCACAGGGAGATATTTACTACTAGACATTTGTTCTTATTCCTCTAACAAAAATCTAGACATGACACCTTCTCCACCAACAACTACATTATCCAAGTTCAATGTTATTAAATTTTTGCAAAAGTTGAATAAGCCCAAATCTAAGTCCTCAAACAAAAATGATATTGAGAAATCCTATCATGTCATGCATTTATCTCCATCTACCATAATCTGAAATAAACTCAAGATTCTTTCACTCAAGCTAACAATTCCATCCAAACATCTTCTTCAATCATATCTTCAACATCCAATGATTCATGTCAATCTCTCAATCCAACACATGCTAGCATAGACTCCCCTACACATCAAGATCAAAATACTCTTTCTACTCCATCCAATTATATCAAAATTCCGCAAATTCTTCCAATCTTTGATCAAGATCCCATTTCTCAAGAATCTTATGATGATCCCCTCCTTTCACTTTTCATCCAAAATAATTCACATCCATCTCAAGAGACAAGTATCCTTCCAAGCTCTTCTTCCACATCATCTAATCAATCCGTACTATATCATGATTATATTGCATCACAAGAGCATGCTAGTTATTCCATCCTATCTAATGATTTCTTGCCAACTGACGATCAAGACATGCTTTCTACAAAATGTCATGATTCCCTTCCTCATCAAGATCAAGGTATGCTTCCATTCAAGGATACCCTTTCATCCCATGAAGATGTTTATCCTTCTCATTATCAAGATATTCCTTTCATACCACTTCATAATGCTTTTCCAAGTCAAGATATAAACACCCCCTCATCCCCATGTCAAGAGCCTATCACACCTATTCAAGCTATCCATGAACCCCACACCTATAAATTGGGATCTTCCACCTTTATCCACTCTGGTTTACTTCCAACACCTATCCTCTCATCCATATCATATCCTCCCCAAAATGGACTCGCATTTTGTTTCACAAATAATACATATCACATTTGTAAACACTTGTGTTGAAAATTATGAATTACAAAGGAAAAGCATTAGGCCTTCATGAACAAGGTACCTTAGAACCCCTTTCTATTAAAATAAACCCATATCATCATCACCTTGATTATATGTCTAAGTGTCCTAGTTCATCAAACCTTCCATCTATCCTAGGTCCTCATTCTAGTTCATCAAACCTTCCATATATCCTAGGTCCTCATCCTAGTCCATCAAACCTTCCCTCTATCCTAGGTCCATATCCTATTTCTCAAAAACAATAAAGGCACACATCCTCAATGCCCTTTCTAAATTCTGCACACATTAACTCATCCATAATACCTCCATATCATTCATATCAATCCACCCCTCCCATTGCTCTTGGAAGCAATTTTGGTGACAAATATCAAAAGGTTCTATATAAAAATTCACATGTATCAAAGGATCAACACATCTCCTCAAAGCAACATGCAAAATTAAAAGAAAACTTGATCCAAAATCAAAAGAAAAATCTAAAAGACCACAAAGGCCCATCAAATAAAAAAGGAAATTTTAAAAGACCACAAAGGTCCATAAATCAAAAATAAAAATTTCAAATGCCACAAAGGCCCACAAAGAAACAATCAAAGTCAAAATTCATGTGGATTCCTAAAATTCTCATATAAGCAATAAAATCTAAATTGGCATCCAAATTTTCTAATGCAAAAGCTTCCTCCAATTTTCCATCTAATAACCTATCACCTTCCAAATTTTTTTTTCCTCCATCACTCCACCACACTTCAAGGTGTCTTCCAATGTTGATCTTTCCATCCTTTCCATCTATCCACCAATAGGCCTTCCAACCTCCTATCCATCCCCCATCGTTCTCCTTTAATCCAAACCTTTGCATGTCCATAAATTATTCCATCATATCATTAATCTGCCAACATTTAGAAGTCTAATTCCCATTTCCATGGTTTATTAGAGGTATATTTGGTTTTGAAACTTGATGCTTAAGTCCTTCCTCCATATCCCTATCTTCCATATTCCTCTTGCACTCTAGACCTAGGGACAAGTTTCGTTCATCTTATCATTCGTGTTCATTATCCTTTCTATGCTCATTCCTTATATTTCCACCTTTGATCTTGACAAGGTTAAGGATCTTCTTGAATACCATATATCTTATCCTATATGCTTTATCCATATCTTCCATACCATATCTTTCATCTTATCCATATTTCGTCATTCTTACTAAATACATGCTTTCTTCCTTTCCTTGGTCTTGATGAGGAATAGGGGAAAAATACTTGGGCCTTGTGCTTGTATATTATCTAGTTTATCATCATCATGCCCATTCATTATTTTTATCCTTTCTTTCTTCCATTCCATATCTCCTAGCTTATCAAAATCCATGTCACCATGTCCCTATGCAACCTTGAATCTTATCATGCAAATCATATTTGAGCCTAGCTGTAAAACATTATCCAATCCTCATATATTTTGTAAATCAATCATAAAAAATCATCAATCTTATTGTACTTAGAGGAAATTAGTGATCCTAAGTACTTATCATCGTCATGCCTTATGGAATAAGTCATTCCTAGCATCTTAATATATCAACCATTATCATATTTTGACAAGAGATATGTTGCTTGTGTGACATGTTTTGCAGTGAATCTTCCATTTTGATTTATCATTTATCCATGGTTGCATTACCCCCATTATGGATCTTGTTCCTTCAATCAGTCATAGCATCTCTTTTCATCTTAAATATCCTGAAAAATCAGAAAAAGAGAATACAAAAAAAAAAAAAAGGAGAGAAAAATACAAAAAAGTGAAAAAGTACAAAAAAAAAGTACAAAAAAATCATAAAATCTGAAAAAGTGCAATAAAATATCATGTACGTATCTTGGAAATGTGGTCATGACTCACCCTAGCTTGGAGGAAAAATCCTAAACTCGCTGAGGGTAATAAACTTTGGGCTTAAACAAACTGTCAAACAACAGTATGCCAAACACTACAAACACAATGATCATAGTGGAACACAACATTGAACATACATCAAACATCAGATTACTTCAGAAAATCAACCATCTACATCAAGACAGTTGAAATAAAACTAATCAGAACAACTCTAGATGAATGATACTCTTTTGAATTATGATTTTATCGCTTTAGCATGAATGTTCTAAATGTTGTACTTTGATGTAATTTGATTATTGATTATCATTTCTTTGGAGCCACTCGATGATGTATTGAACTAGAGAAGCTAGGAAGGAGAATGGTATTTTATTTTTCTGTTGTCTATAAATTGATCATTATTATTGTCTAAATTTTCATGATACGTGCTCTACAAAGTATCGTCGATGACATCTTGAATTCACATAGGAAAATGATTGATTCTTGTCTATTTATGCAAGAAATGCTCGGGTCATCTTGGTTTAATTATACCTAGATGATTGTGTTAACTTGTAATATCAAAAATCATAAAAGTAGTACTCGGGTCATCATGGTCTAACTCATACCATTGATACTTGTACTCACTTTCAACATTTTAAAAGCTCAATGATGATAAAAAATCGTGATAAATGGACTGTTAAGATGCCAAAGCTTGCATATGTAGATTTGCATGGTTAAATTAGATTGTATTCATATTAGTTTTGCATCTGCATTATAGATTTTCCAAGGTTGGTGAACCAATAACATGATAGAGGAATCATAAAATCTCTAACTTAATAAGTGTAGATCATCAAGTTTCAATACATTAATCAATCCTATACTAGGGCATATCAATCAAAGCTAATAAACCACATCGACTGATGACATCTATATCAGCCTGCACCAGATGCAGAATCATGTCTCATGTCTTTTGGAAGAACTCTAAAATCCTCCTATGATCATAACATATTGTAAATAAGTAATATTATCAATCAATCAAACATCAATCAACCTATCAATATAATCGTCTCTAGTGATACTTTGATCAAATCTCATGAGTGATTATTATTGAACCTCACCTATCATGAGGTCAATCAAACATCAATCTGTTATTGATCCTCGCCTATCATGAGGTCAATCAATCAATCTATCATTGATCCTCACCTATCATGAGGTCAATCAATCAATCAATCATTGAATCTCACCTATCATGAGGTCAATCAATCAATGAATATCACCTATCATGAGGTCAATCAATCAACCAATTAATGAATCTCACCTATCATGAGATCAATAATCTTCTAATCTATCAGGATTATCAATCAATATCAAATCAAAGGCTGACACGATAAAAAATCATCAAACACAAGGAGGCAAAGCAAGGAAACATTTAATCAACAGGTGGAATGAGTATTCTTTATTGGGAGATAAATCAATTTTTGCATCGTTAAAATTGAAAATCTTTATAAAATCATCAAAAAATCATGGAAAATTTCAAAAAATTCAAAAAAATTCAAAAAATAAAATAAATAATCATCAATTTATCTCCTGAGGGGGCATATATCCATCATCAACTAAAATAAATGTCTGGGGCATTTTGGGAAAAAAATTATTTTCGTCGATACTAGCAGCAACAACAAAATTTTCTTTGAAGTGCAATGTGTAAACACATCACTTCAAAGAGGGGAAAAATCTATACACCTAAAAATGGTCTGGAGAATATAATTAATTAAATATGATTTATTTGATAAATTAATCTTAAATTCCTCTACTATTGAATAAATAGAAATATTTATTTATATAGTTCAATTTTAATTCTTCTATTTTTATCATATTATTTCCTCTTAATTAAATAAACAAGTTTAAATACTTTATTGTTTAATTATCATAACTCTTCTATATTTATTTAATAAAAAAAATTCTATAGTTTGTTTTATTAAATTAATTATTTTCTTTTGGCTAATTTGAATAAATCAAAATATTCAAATAAAAGAAATTTCCTCTATTCACTCACCAAGGGTCATCCCACAATAATGGGTTACACTTTTTGGCCAAACTTGACACTAAAATCAACATTTTCAAAAAAAACTTCACTTTCTGACACCTATAGTAGGTAAACTATTAGGAATTTGAAAATGATGTAAACTAGTGATTTGTGAGATTTGTTATATAGATTTTAAATATATTTTTTTTTTTAAAATTGGAATTAAATTGTTTTTTTTTTGGCATCTCCTTTGATAACTAGTTTTTAATAGTAAACAACATTTTTTAAAAGTGATGTGTACTTCGACACGCATAACTTTTTTTCTACAAAGGATAAAATTTTGATTCTTTTTAATTTAGGTTGCTAACACTGGTATCTATTGGTTTCATTTTGTTTCATAACATTTTGTTGAATATTTTTTTTTTAATTAAGTTTTGAAGTCAAAACATTTACAATTTAGACATAGGTGCACTTCGACACGCATAACTTTTTTGGTATGTATTGAAATTTTTTTTTTTTGTTAGAACAAGGACACCAATACCTAGTATATATTTTTCAATTTTTTTCTCAAATTTAATATTTTTCCACAATGATTTTTCACTAAACTTGATGTTCAGTGAAAAACCTATGTTCAGTAAAACTAAAAAATAAAATATAATATAAAAACAAAATATATTAAATTTATAGTTGTTGGAAAGCACGTTTCAATCTCTACAATCATCCAACTTGGTTTATCAATTTGACTCCATTTGCACCTCCTTCCCAAGCTTCGATAGTCAAAAAAATGCATAAATTTTGAAATGGTGGAGGGGAAGGTGAAAAAAGGGGGTTCATTAGAACCCCCCTTCTAATGAAGGGGGTTCATTCGAACCCCCCTTATATGGTGCAAAATGGGGTTCATTAGAAGGGAGGGAGGTTCATTAGAAGGGGGGAGGGTTCATTAGAAGGGGGGGTTCATTAGAAGGGGGTGGTTCATTCGAACCCCCTTCATTAGAAGGGGTAAACCATTTTAAATTTTTTGATGAGCAATTCTAATTTTTCTTCGTTCGAAAAATTGTAACCCACTATTGTGGGTTTACCCCCAAATAAATTAGATATGAAACATCTAATTAATTCAACTGGAATTCATGGGAAAGCTGTGGAGACAAATTGGAAATCAATTTTGTCAATCCCCTTCCTCTGATTCTTCCTATCCTCTAGAAAGATGTTTTTCTAGGGAGAAACCATCTCCATTATTAGCTCAAGCTTCTTCATCCTCACCATTCAATCCTCCAGATCAAATCCAAGCCTTTGTTGTGATACCCCTTTGAAAATGTGTTGTCGTAAATCTATAAATACAACCTTCTGATGTAGGAGATGGATCCCAACTTTGTGAAAACTTACTCTGCAGGAATAACAATCAAGCCATCAAGCATCTTAGCAATAGCAATCATAGTGTAGAATCAATATCATGGTTGCATCGTAGATTATTGTAGCTTCCTTTTATCATATCCATGTTAGCATAGATTAATGTAGCTTCATCATATCATCTAGAAATCACCATATATGATTATAGATTATTGCATTTAGCAACATCTCATTCTCTATATTGGCATTTTAACAGTCACAATGCTTACAAAATCTGAGAGTGCCATGACTTAATAAATTTTTAGAGATAGGGAGCAATATGCCACTTTCCTTAGATTTATGCTTTTAAAGTAGTTTAATTGATGTTAAATCTTTGATATAATGTCTTATTAAGAAGTATTCTTAGTTATTTACTCATTACTTATTCCACACTTACAAAAATTTCCCAATTACATTTAAAAACAATTGTGACATCAAATTTTGTGTTTGATTTAAAGAAAAAGAACACATCAAAAAAAACATTGAACAAGGTGGTCAAACCAAAAACCCTTTGAGTTAGTGTCTACCTATGAAAGAAGTCTTATGTTTTCACTCCTTGAAAGGACTTGTCCTCATATGTTTCTGAACATTTTGGTTTTTTATTTTCAGGTTGCATTGATCAAAGTAAACACTTTGGTAACTATGGCTTTGGTGTTGTGATTTTACAACTTGATCTAGATATTCAAGTCACATAAAGTCCATGATTTTGAGTCAGTCTATTGCTATTATATCATTTTCCATACTTAAGAACACAAAGGAAATAAACACACAGAGGTTACAAACTTCCATTCCAACTCACAATATTTTTGTTGAACACTTAGGGGAAAATAAATTGAACTTGTTTATAAGGTCATTGCTGGAAAAAGACACTTGGAAAAT
Organism: Sequoia sempervirens; assembly: GCA_007258455.2. Taxonomy (NCBI): domain Eukaryota; kingdom Viridiplantae; phylum Streptophyta; class Pinopsida; order Cupressales; family Cupressaceae; genus Sequoia; species Sequoia sempervirens. The sequence goes on along the minus strand of VDFB02193867.1, from coordinate 330,885,342 downwards.
CATATTGGTCACAAAATCTCTTACCCATTATTCCCATACTACTTATTTGAAATCAAAATCCAACAAAACATTAGGATCATTCCTCCACTCAAAAATTCTATGATATCAATAGTTACTTGGAACTCACAGATAGTTCAAATATCTTTCCCACAACATATCCTCTAGACAAGGAAGTGGAATATTGACCCTAGTTCTTCAGCATTTTGATTTCTGAAAAGTAGCAACAATCCAAAAAAGCACTAAAACTTTAGGGTTTTTGAGTTTCATTGCAAACCACCCCATACTAGCACACCTAATCACCATTTGGTGACCCACAACTCATGTTTAACAATCAAGCCTTGTAGCACCTATTATTCAACCTAGCCTCACACACATTGAAAGTTCCCAAACTAACATCATAAGTAATTTGAGAACCTTCATTTTTGAGAAAAATGAAACACCCCACCAATTTCTCACTGCATCAATCATCTTAAACAAAGAGGAAGAAAAAACAAACATAGCAATCGGAAGACCCATATTACAACCTCCTACATGGAAATAGGTATTGAGTGAGCTTATGATAGGGTATTGAACACCATAATCACCTCACAAAACCCTCATACCTTATGACCATTTAGCGACCCACAACCCTTGTTCAACAACCAGGACTTGTAGCACCAATCTTTCAACTAGATAATGCACATATTGAAGGTTCCCAAATTGACAACATAAGAAGTTTGAGAACTTTCATTTTTGAGAAAAAAGAAACACTCCACCAATTTCTCACCACATCCATCATCTTAGATGAAGACTAAGAGAAAGTGGATGTAGCAGTTGGAAGACCCATATTACCACCACCTACGTGGAAATAAATATACATACCTCATGCTTTTTGGCAAGCAAAAAATCCTTGGGTTTGGCAAGAGAAACATCCTTTAGCAAAAAAATATACTTAGGCTCTTAAAGAATTGTCCTACAAATTTTTTCTCAAGGTTTCTTCTCAAGGAGATATCGCAACTATCAAAATAGGGTAGATCAATTCTATTATCGCTTTGCACCAATAGGCCATGTCTTTTCCAAAGAATAGGAGTTAGAGAAAATAATCACAAAAACTTGGTAGTTGTTTATGACAACCATGAGGTCACAACACAGAAGGAAAATGGAAGCAAACAAGACCAAGACTAGCATCCCACCAATCACTACCATAAACGATGAAATTAGCCCTTGGGGCTATAGGCCAACTAATCTTGAAGCACCACAAAAAAGGCCTATGTATGGAAATACCTTCAGTTAAGAGGAACTAAACCGTAAACATAAGGAGGTAATTGAACAAAACAAATAAGACCTAAAGAGAGTAGTTATAGAGGAGCCAGACACGGAGGAAGAAATAAATGAGGATGAACTATTTGAACATTTCAACAACACAAAGGTTCTTAAATTAATGGAAAGGTTGTTGAGAAAGGATCAAAACTTCTAGTTCTTCAAGTTAGCACAAAGTGGTGCTAAATTACCCATGGATTTCAATGTAGAAGCTCTCAAGGATGCCAAATTTATTCCCTTAGGGGATAAATGAATTGTAAGATAGATAACTAAACCTTTAGAAATGTCAAACATGCCACCTGTGTTCTCACAAAATGATGGTCAACCGGAAGAGAAACCTTTATTCAGAAGACCAACTCAAGTTGAACAAGCAGTAGTAGCACAATTGTATCAAGGAGGACCATCACAGTATGAACCACCAAACAAAAATCCTCCTCCCGGATAGTATATACCTCAAAATACCTCAAACATTAACCCATCCCAAAAAATTCAATACCTTCAATAGGGAAGAACGCAGGGTCCCCCTCCCAATGGTCAATACCTTTAATAGGGTGGAACACAAGGTCTCCCTGTGAACAATTAGTACCACCAACAAGGTGGACCATATTGTCCCATTCTGAACCAATAATACTTTCTAGTCAACCCATCAACAAGGTGTCCCAATAATGCATCAACGGGGCAACCTTCAGTTTAGTCCTACCCAATAGCAAGGTGTGCCACAGAGTGCCCTTCCTCAATCAACCCATCAAGAAGGGGTCCCAATAATGCATGAACAAGGTAACCTTTAGTTTAGTCCTACCCAACAACAAGGTGTGCCACAGAGTGCCCTTCCTCAATCAACCCATCAACAAGGGATCCCAATAATGCATGAACAAGGTAACCTTTGGTTTAGTCCTACCTAACAAGAAGATGTGCCACAGAGCACCCTTCTTCATTTGTCCTACCAAAAAGGTGTCTTGATAATGCATCAATAGGGTAACCTTTAGTTTAGTCCTCGCCAATAGCAAGGTATCCCACAAAGCACCCTTCCTCATTCATCTTACTAACAAGGTGTCTCAATAACTCATCAATAGGGTAACTTTCAATTTAGTCCTACCCAACAACAAGCTATACCACAAAGCACCCTTCCTCAGTTGTCCTACCAACAAGGTGCCTTGATAATGCATCAATGAGGTAACCTTTAGTTTAGTCTTTCCCAATAGCAAGGTGTACCATAGAGTGCCCTTCCTCATTCATCCTACCAACAAGGTGTCTTGATAATGCATCAACAAGGTAACCTTCAATAAAAATCATCTTAGAAACAAGGAGCTAACCCTCCTTACACCCAACATGGACCTAACTCATTATATTCCCAAAAGAGTTACCAAGGTCTCATACCTTCACAATATTCAATATATGACCCAAACATGGTGAGACAACAAGACTATTATACATATAACTCACAAATGAACGTACCAAAAATGGACATGGAAATGAAGCTAATGGCTAGCACACAACATATAGCAGGAATGCAAGCCAGAAAACAAAAGAAAACCTATACTATCCAAGAAATATGCCCATTCCTATTCAATCAATCTGTCACTACAATACCCTTTCTGAAGAATTTTGAAATACCTGAGTTTGACATCAAATACAAAGGAAGAGGGGATCCACTAGATCATATACATGATTTCTCTATATCATGCATGGAAGTATGACACAATGACTCATACCTCATGAGACTATTTCCCCATAGCCTTACGAGCCATGCTATGTAGTGGTTCACCCATTTGATACCAATAGTCAAAACCTTCAATGAATTGTCTAACAAATGTTAGAATTAGGTGTTGTACACTTTGCATAATATTTGTAATGTTTTATTTATTATTATGTGTGTGGTGCACCTAGGGGTTTTCTAGGTGAATGTGCATCACAAGGAGTTATAATGTTGGGGCCACTTTGTTGTATGTAACATTGGGACATACTTGTCAAATGTAATTATTTAATATTGGGGAAATAATAAAATAATAAAGTACCCAATATTAAATGTGGGGTCACATGATGTAGTATTTTTGGGCACATGGTTTATGTAATACCACTTGGTGGTTTTGTGGGAGCTTGTTTCTATAAAAGCAACCACAAGGGTAGTTGTTAAGGGTTGGACAGTTTGCTGTAGGTTAGCAGGTTGAGCTTGTGCATGTGTGAGGGTTTGAAGCATGGCATGGGATGTGTGGATTCATGCTTGGTCACATGGAATGCATGGATAGCTTGTGCTTCAGAGGTGTTCATGGAGTCTCTACAGATGTATTGTAATGGGTTTGCATTGCTAAATAATACATGGAGTGTGGATGCTTTTGGAGGCTAGGTTTTTCCCTCTTGAGGGTTTTTCCCAGGGTATATCTTGTGTCATCTTTGATGGGTATGTTGTCTATTCTCTTGCATGTTTTCAGATTTGGGTTATATGGAAATTGTCATTACGTGGCTGCAAAGTTTCCTTAAAAGTGGTATCAGAGCATTGGTTGTGGATTGGATAACCCTTGGTTGTAAGAGAATGAAAGACAATGGCAAGATATAGGGGTTTTGTAGGTGTTTTATTGTAGATCTGAAGGTTTTGGGTTTGCTAGTTTGATGGGTTGTTTGCAGATTTGGGGTGTGAGAAAATTTTGACAAAATAGGGTTTCTTGGTCATGCATTTAAATGAGGGTTTTGAGGGGGTGAAATTGTAGATGACCTCATAGGACAAAATGGACCTCATGGTTGGATTCAGAGTGGCCAAGAGAGAAATTTTGACATATAATTTGCCCTATTTTGGTTACAGAAAAAAATGCAACCCCTGTTCGTTCGTACGAACGTCGACGGTACAGTCATGAAATTTTTTATAAAAAATAAAATAAAATTTCCCATCAGATTAAAAATTATTTCCTACAAAAATTGAAAAAAACAAAAAATAGAAAAATTAAAAAATTAAAAATTAAAAAAACAAAAAAATATAAAAGAAAATGTGGGAGGGGCGGAACCCCCCCTCGCCCAACGGCAGACAGTTACCCTGCATATGCGGGTGGTCGGCTTGTTGGTGGGTATTACCACCGGCAGCATGGCCCCCGGGTGGTCCTCGTTCGGCAGAGTCCGACCGGGCCATCTACCACCGCCGGTTGCCAGGTCTGGCAATCATTGCCGCCAGCCAAAATTTTAATATGAATTTTTTTCTTAAAAAATAAAAATTCCGCCAATGAAAAAGTCCGCCGGATTTTGAAAATTTATATGCCATATTTAAAAGGGTGGTCGGATCCGTATAGAGGGAGAAGAAAATTTTATTTTTTGAAAATTAAACCGGATTTAAATATTTTTGGAATCCGCCACCAGGGGTGTAATTGTGCTTTTTATAGCAGTTTTTCAAATGCATGTAACTTTCACCCAGCATGTCAGATTTTCGACTTCTTATAGTCGTTGGAAAGCTGGTTCCAAGCACTACGTAGTGGTATAGGCTTTGTTCCATGATTTTTCAGTTTTGATAGTGTTTTTCTTGGTTGAAGTCAGATGTTTATTTTAAGCTTTGAGAGGGCATATCGGGTGCATACGAAGTCGGATTTTGGACTTTGAATAGTCAACGGAAAGCTTGTTTAGATCACTAAGCAGTGGATCAAGTTTGGAGATATTTTGGCATGGTTTATTTGCTGTTTTCTTTATTTGATCTATTTATGAGTTTCTTTGACTTTGGTGATACTGTGAGTTTATGGATGATTGGATCTTGGAGATTTGATGTTGGATTCATTGTATGCTTAGTTGTACATCTCAGATTATTCTCTTTTTGACATAGTTATCAGTACATGGTTGGATTTATATGTTGCATTGTTGTATCTACAAGTTGTGCAATGTTGTAGGCGGTCTATACTTGTTGCACCTATGACTTGGATATGGGTTGTCTTTGCCCATTAATATTTCAGTGTTGATGCATGATCATTTTTAGTGGCTTGGTTTAGTCACTTGGTTTGTTGATTTGGTTGTCATGTTGAGGAGGTGAGATGGTATTACTAGGTACAGTCATGATATGAGATATATGCAGTTGACTATGATTATGTAGATATGTGGACATGGTTGAGTTGAGTTGTTGGTACATTTGGTGGTGATCATGGTGTCATGGATGTTTCTTGTGCTTTAGAGACTTTGGCATGTCATGATGGTTTATGCAGGTGCATTGATTGGTGGTATTGGATTGGTTCCTGATTATGGTTGTGGCGATGTATCTTCTTGGGTTTAGGAGATTGGTATCACGATGTCATGGATAGCTTGGTTACATGGTTCAGTGGGAGCTTGTTACAGTGATGGTTTGGCGGTGTATCTTCTTGCTTTAGAGGATGGTTATCATGTTGTCATTGAGAGCTTGGATTCACAAGTTTTGTGTGAGCTTATGACAGTGTTGGTTTTGTGCATCATGGTGCCATGGGATTGCTCGGTATCATGGTTCAGTGGGAGCATTTGGCAATGATGTGGATCCATTGTTGATTATGGATGGTTGTCTTCAGCAGGTGATCTTTGGTGTCATGGAGGAGCTCTTGGATTCTGTGTGCTACAGTGAGAGTTCTTTGACATTAGGTGTTGGAGATGTTGAGGTATTATTTATGACTTGTTGGTTTTGACAGGTGATCCTTGGTTGTAGAATGGTTTTGTTATTATGTCATGGTATACTCTTGATTACTAGTTTAGAGTTGTGGCATGGTACATGTTATGATGATTTATTCATGTGATCTTCTTTTGAGAGGATGTGAGATCATGGTGTCATGTTTATGTTCCTGATTCTGCAGTTGGAGCTATGATTTTGATCTTGGTTGGTTCTCTTTGTATTGAGTACATTGATCATTTGCTTGGTGTTTAGCATGGATTGATCGGTTACAGGTGCTCATGGATACTTGGAGACATAGGTGAGGCTTGGTGTTCTCTTGTGATTAGAGACATGTTATTGAGATGGTTACTCTTGATGAGGTTTTAGCAGGAAGTCTGAGGGAGCCTACACCTTGGTTGGACGTGAGTTCAACATGGACCAATGAGGAGAGTGTTCTTGGTTGAGTCATGATGACTTGGATATCCTGGAGGAGCATTCTCATTCCCCACTCTTGGTCTACTCGGTGGTTCACTTGAGAGGTATTGCCCATTATTCTTTCAGGTGCATTATGTTTATGCTTTGTCTTCTCATGGATATGGATCTTGAGCCATGGGTATTTGGTTCTGGAGGGTTCATTTGAGGAGTGTTGGCATGTTTATCTCCTTGTATATGTTGAGTTTAGGAGATGGTTTATTGGGCTGATTTCCTTGGTTTAGGAATGATTACTTTGAGTTTGATCTTCTTGTTTTGAGATGTTTACATCCATGTTAGTTACATATGTTATGTTTGATCTTGGTGATTGGATGGATGGATGTGGTTATGGATTTTTTTTTGGGGTGTTATGGAGGAGATCATACTTGACACAGTTGGCATTTAGAGGTGTGTGTGTAGGAGGACATGCTACAGGTGTTTGGTTTGTAGGTTTTGTTTATCATTGTGGATGTTCCTTGGTACTACATGTTTACTTCTATGAGATGTTGGTAGTAGACTTGGTATGCCTTTGTGATGGTGCCTTTTTTTTGGATGTTAACGAAGTGATGTGTTGAATGCGCTCATTCTAGGTTCGCATTCATCTTGACATTGCCCATGTAGTGGGAGCTCCTAGATGTGTATGTCACTTTTGATAGGTTTGCACATGGAGTTTGTTATTGTGGTTTATGGGTGGATATGTTGTTGGCATAAGTTTACTATGTTATATATACCTTGGAGGTATGGATAGTTGGATGTGTTGGCACTTGTTGTGGGTGTCATTTCAGCTATGGTGATTTATTCTTGACAGCTACTAGTGCATATTGGATTCATTGTTTGTGTTTTTGAGATATCAGGTTGAGGCAGGTTTATGCTTCTTTGTGACAGTTAGTGTGACATCTCTTGGGATGTGTTCTTATCTTAGTGCAATTGGCATGGTGGAGGATGAGAGCATTCATGGATGAGGTGGTGGTCACCTTGGTTCTTGTTACAGGTATCTTGATGGAGCACATGGAGCACATGGATTACAGGATGGTACATGTTGCCTATGGAGTTTGTTATCTTGATGTTTGAGCTTACTTGTTACTCCCTTATGCAATGTATACAACAAGTGGGAGATTGTTAGAATTAGGTGTTGTACACCTTGCATAACATTTGTAATGTTTTATTTATTATTATGTGTGTGGTGCACCTAGGGGTTTTCTAGGTGAATGTGCATCACAAGGAGTTATAATGTTGGGGCCATTTTGTTGTATGTAACATTGGGACATAATTGTCAAATGTAATTATTTAATATTGGGGGAATAATAAAATAATAAAGTACCCAATATTAAATGTGGGGTTACATGATGTAGTATTTTTGGGCACATGGTTTATGTAATACCACTTGGTGGTTTTGTGGGAGCTTGTTTCTATAAAATCAACCACAAGGGTAGTTGTTAAGGGTTGGACAGTTTGCTACAGGTTAGCAGGTTGAGCTTGTGCATGTGTGAGGTTTTGAAGCATGGCATGGGATGTGTGGATTCATGCTTGGTCACATGGAATGCATGGATAGCTTGTGCTTCAGAGGTGTTCATGGAGTCTCTGTAGATGTATTGTAATGGGTTTTCATTGTTGAATAATACATGGAGTGTGGATGCTTTTGGAGGCTGGGTTTTTCCCTCTTGAGTGTTTTTCCCAGGGTATATCTTGTGTCATCTTTGATGGGTATGTTGTCTATTCTCTTGCATGTTGATGTTGAGTATTTTACTTGCATGTTTTCAGATTTGGGTTATGTGGAAATTGTCATTACATGGCTGCAAAGTTTCCTTACAACAAATTCATAAGTCACTTCTCCTTCAACATTGAACAAGATTTCACTATCACAAGCTTATCCATGATCAAAAAAAATCAAGGAGAATCTTTTATCTCCTACCTACAACAATGGAGACACAAGACTAGTAGATGTAAATGGCCCATCCCCAACAAGGAATTGGTGGACATATTCATTACCAACATCTGACTTGAGATCAATTATTGGCTCATAATGTTATATTCAATAGACTTTGAAGAAACCATTGAGAATGGATTGAATATTGAGAGAGACCTCATTGCAAGAGGTGTCCTTAGAAAAATAGCTCAAAAGATAGTCTGTCTACTTCAAATGAGAAACCTAAAGTTTGGGCTAAAAACAAAATGTCACAAATGATTGAGTGGTTGATGCTAGGACATTATGACAAGCACAAACCATAGGTAGCATAAACAAGCTATGTTTCAAAAATTGTGCAAAACAACCAAAATACCTATCCCAAGAACAATCAAGTTGTGAACCAACAAATAAACCAGGGAGGGAAATAGAGGCAGTACGATCAACCAAGAAGGTAATTCACAGTACTAGGTGAATCACTAGAAATAGTCATGCACAAACTAGTGCAATGAAACCTACTCAAAACTAATGATCATCCAAACTATGAGGAAACTAGTTTCAAGAAATTGCATGGTATAATGAGAAGGACTTGTGTGACTTCCATATGATCAAAATACACACCACAAACAACTACATGAGACTCAAGAACCTCATCCAAGATTTAATAGACAAAGGGGAGGTAGATGTTGAACATTGTCCTGGGAATAAAAACTTGCAAATATACTCAAACCCAATCTTGAACCATGCCAAAGGGGATGACAAAGGAAAGAAACAAGAGTACCATAATTCCAATTACACATATGGGGACACGGTTTTAAGAGCCCTCTCACAAATTGATGATAATAGGGAAAATGTAGTGAATCTATGAGGTGGAGACAATAACTGTAATGTAACCACCCACCAAGGAAGATTTACAATTCAAGGAGTCCCACCCAAACCTGCAATCAAGTCACCAAATGACTATAGTATTGTAGAACAATTAAAGAAAACACCTACCCTAATCTCAATCCTAGAGTTGTTAAAACTATCACCCGCCCATAGGGAAATACTTGAAAAGGAATTGGATAGAGAAGTCCCTAATGACCTCAATCCTAGTCAGTTCCAAGCTATGGGTGGTAAAATCACACAAAGTAATCATTTAATTTTTTCTAAGAAAGATCTACCCCAAAGAACATTCCATAACCAAGCCCTCTATATAGAGGTTGGTGTTCATAAAACCATGGTCAAATGGGTAATGATAGATAATGGTATAGGTTTTAACATTTGTAGCTTAAAATTTGTAAAACAACTAGGTTATTCTGACGATGTGATTAGTAAAGGAAAGAGTATCACGATAAGGGCCTACAATGATCTAGAAAGAAATTCTTAAGGAACGGTTAGGTTACTAGTGTAGATAGGGCCATCCCTAATAGAAACCATATCTCAAGTACTGGACCTTGAGATTCCATACAACCTCCTCCTAGGATTCCCTTGAATCCATGCCTTACAAGCAGTCCCTTCCACTTTTCATCAATGCCTAAAATTTCCCCATGAAGGAAAGAGGTAACACTATATCTTGATCCTGAGCCTTTTCATTTGTGTGCCAAGTTAGAGGAGAAATACAATAAAATACAATGTGTACCTAGCAACAACATAGCATTCCACTCCTTTTCTTATGTTGACCCTTCAACACTTCCATCCACCTTAACCAAGAACACCTCATGTGACAAACCAGAAATTGAAGCCAAGATTTAGGTACTTCACAAGGGTGATGGGAATTACTATTTCAACCAAGCATTCTGCATTGACATGCTTCTTCCAACACCCAAAGTATATAGAGTTCCAAAAGAGATCGAGATAGTACAAATGATTTCCAAGCCCACTATCTTCACTAGGTGGGGAGACATGCAAGATGAAATATTCGAGGACTTTTCTTCTATGATCTACAAGGAGGACAAAGAAGAACTAGAAAAGCTGCAAACCATTTTTGACTCTACTACTAGAGGTTATCAATTAGTTAAACATATGGGATATAATGGAAAGGGTTGCTTGGGGCTACACAAACAAGGTTGCTCAGAGCCTATTATAGTAGAAAAAAGGAAGAAGAATATGGGGCTAGGTTATAAACTAAAGGATGTGGTTATTCCAAAAATTGGATGAACATCTTGGAAGAAGCGAGAAAATTCTACTAGCATCAAGGCATTGGATACCTATCATGTCTTAGAAAATGATTTACCCATCGAAGACTTATTTGATAAATTTAGCATTGCTAGGTTTCCTCTCCAACCTATTCAAACCATTCCCAACATCTACTACAATTATGGTACAAACTCTAATGAATACAAGTGGGTTTCTCCTTCCTTTGTCACCAGATATGATTCTCCCTCTTCTAACAATGATGACCTAGAAACTTAATGGGAAAAGGAAACCCAAGCCATACTAACCCTTTCATCCACTTCTATAGTCTTTGTGGATCAATATGATAACCTCCCACTCTAGTACCCACAACTTATAGATTGGTATCAACAACATACACCTATTATGGATCAACTCCAGAATGATGAGGCAATCAAGAAGTTCATGGGACTTCGAACAAACATACCAACAACAGACCACAAAGTAGGATTGATCGTGGATCTTGAAAAAGAGGCATACTTTGGTCCCCTAGAGAAAACCATCTTGTGGCTCTATCGGATCTAGAAAAGAGAAAAATAAAGGAAACATCCAAAGGTGAAAACCCCTCAGAAGCATCTTAGGATGGAAGATTCAATCTCCCCATATCAGAATATCAGGAAAGATCCACACTTCTAGTAGAAGCAGAACCCATAAATGTTGGCACAATAGAGGACCCAAAGATAACCTACCATGTTGCATCACTGGACCTAGAAGAAAAGGAAAACTTCACAACTTTCATTAATGCCTGGAATGTAAAATTTGCATAGACCTATGTTGACATGCTTGTACTAGATCCAACATTAGTGATACATCATCTAGCTATAACCCCTAGAGAAAAGCCTATAAAAAAAACTCATAAAAATGCATCCATAAATAGCATTACTGGTAAAGATAGAGATAAATAAACTACTAGATGTGGGTTTCATTAGACCCATTGACTATCTGAAATGGATATCAAATCTAGTACCAGTGTCCAAACCTACTAGGGGAATAAGAATATGCACAAACTTCAGAGACTTGAACAAAGCTTGTTGAAAGGATGAATTTCCATTGCCAAGTATAGATATGATTGTAGATCTAACAATAGGGAATGAGATTCTATCCTTAATGGATGGTTTCTCCATATACAACTAGATAAATATCTCTCCAGATGACCAACACAAAACAACATTTACTTGTGATTGGGGAACATTCTGTTGGAATGTAATGCCCTTTGGTCTAAATAATGCAGGAGCATTATATCAAAGAGAAATGACAAAAATATTTCATGATATGCTACACACAATCATGGAGGACTATGTGGATGAAATTCTAGAAAAATCAGTCAAAAGGGTAAACGACTTGAAAAATCTGGCCAAGGTATTTGATCATCTTAAACAGTACAATCTGAGGCTCAATCCTAAGAAATGTGTATTCGGGGTAACATCTGGAAAGCTATTGGGGTGTGTAGTATCAAGAAGAGGGATTGATGTAGATCCGACCAAAGTAAAAGCAATAATGGAAATGCCTCCACCAAAGACACTAAAATAGTTACAGAGCCTACAAGGGAAACTGCAATCCATCAGGTGATTTATCACATAATTGGTAGACAAGTGTCACCCTTTCACTCATCTCCTACATAAGGACATCACCTTCAAGTTGGATGGGATATGTGACCAAGAATTCCAACAAGTCAAGGAGTACCTACTTACTCCTCTTGTACTCATGCCACCTACCCTAGAAAAGGAAATGATACTTTACATGTCTACCACACAAGAAACACTAGGAGCTCTCTTGGCCTAGCTAGATGATAAAAATAAAGAAAGGGAAATCTATTAGATCAGCAGAATATTGGTAGGCTATGAACTAAACTACTCACCCATTGAAAGAGCGTGTATCTTAGTCATGGAATCAACACAAAAGCTAAGACACTACATTCTAAATAGAAAGAGAAAGATGATTTCTAAGATAGACCCACTCAAGTACTTACTAGCAAAGACAACCCTAACAAGCCGAATAGTAAAATGGGTAATGATCTTAAGTGAGTTTGATATAGAATATGTAGATAGGAGAGCTATCAAGGGACAAATTATAGTAGACTAGTTGGTTGAAGCACCCTTAGATGATCATAAACCTCTCATAGTGGACTTTCAAGATGAAGTATCTTGATGAAAGAATAGATAGACCAATGGACTCTATACTTTGATGAGTCCTATACACAACATGGATCTGGAGCCGGTATTCTATTTCTCACACAACAAGGAGATAGTATACCCAAGGCCTATATGATTGCATTCCCATGCACGGACAACATCTTAGAATATGAAGCTCTTATCACAGGGTTAAAAATGTCTATTGAATGGAGAATAAAAGAGCTACATGTCTTCAGAGACTCTTAGCTAGTGATTAAACAAGTGAACGATGAGTACCAAACAAAAGATGAAAAATTACTGCCATATAAAATAATTGTGGATAGCTTCAAGGAATACTTCATCAAAATAAATTTTGAGAAAATTCTTCGGATCAATAACAGAGTTTTCAATGCAATGGAAACAATAGGATCACTTCTTGATATTCCACAGAACGTGCCTAAATATGAGTTCCTCATGGAATAGTTCTTGGTACCAACATTCAACATCCCATAATCAAAATTGGTATGTGTTGTTACTGGTCCTAACTCCCCATGGGACCAAGATACCTTTGACTACATACAACATGTGGTACCATACGCATTGACTTAATGACCACCCAAAAGAAAACCTTCACCTATAGAACTTCTCGTTTTACCATCCTAGGAGATACCCTACACCATTGTAGTCTAGATGATATGTTACTCTAGTGCCTTGTCACAGAAGAAACACAAACAACGTTGCAAGAGGTTCACAAAGGTAGTTGTGAATCCCACTCTAGTGGACTTAACCTAGTCCATAAACTTCTTAGAACATGATACTACTGTCCCTCCATGGAACATGAATGCATATAGTATTCTAGAAAGAGTTGACAATGTTAGCAGCAAAGTGACCTGGTTCATGCACCATCACATGAATTGAGACCTATAACCACACCATGGTCTTTTTCCACAATAGGGATTAGACCTGGTAGGCAAGATATCACCTATTTCATCCAATGGGCACAAATTCATTATCACAACAACATAGTACTTAACTAAATGTATAGAAGCAATTCCATTGACCTATATCACTTGAAAATAGATATCAAAATTTATTTTGAAATATCTCATCTGTAGTTATGGAATTCCCCAAACAATAATAACAGAAAATGGAACCCCATTAAAAAATCAGGATGTCCAAGAGCTCTATTCCCAATTTTCTATCCACCATCACTTTTCCACGCCCTATTACCCCTAAGGAAATGGCCAGGCTAAGGAATCTAACAAAATAATACTCAAAATACTCAAAAAGACTATAAATGAAGATGACCATGATTGGCATTCGCCGCAAAACCCAACCTTATGGGCCTACCGAACTAGCATTCACACACCTACTGGTGCTACACTATTTTTTCTTGGTCTACAGATTAGAGGCCATCTTTCCTATTGAGGTTGAAATCCCTTCATTGTGAGTTTCACTAAAAGGCATGGTCAGTAGTGAAGAATACAAGGTATCCAAGTTGAATGAATTAGAGCTCCTAGATGAAAGGAGTTTGAGTGAGTTAAACCATCTACAAGTTTATATGAATCGAATCAAACAAAACTATGACAAAAGGATCAAGGATAGGAACTTTCAAGCTAGTGAATTAGTCGTCAAAGAGAATCAAAAAATACAACTAAATCAGGATGACAAAGGAAAATTTGAACCCAACTAGTTAGGACCGTTTGTCATCATAGCAAGCTACGACTCTGGGGCATATCAAGTAGCTACTCCTGGAGGAGAAACTTTAGCTAAGCTATTAAACAACAACCAGCTCAAGAAGTTCTACACATGAAGCACATCAAAATACCCTAGGAAAAAGGGTAAAAATCCAAAAAAAAGAAGAAAAGAATAAAAAAAATACAAAACCATCAAAAAGAAAGAAAAATGGTAAAGAGAAATAAAATGTTCTCTTAGTGAAAACAACTCTATGGCACTATGTTTGAATGAAACTTGCATCATTATCTATCGATACTATCCACAACATCCACCCATTTCATTTCATAATAAAATAGGGTATCCAACAATGGCTTGTCACTGATTAAGGAAAGCCGTCTTGTCTCAATTGGGCACAGTTTCAAAAAGCTGGTCATGGATTAGATCTTTGAGCATCCTATTATGGTCATGAAAAACAACAAAAAGTTAAAAACATCTAGAAAACCACAAAAGACAAAAACATTTGAAAAACATCAAAAAAAAAACATCGTGGGGTTATTCCTTCACTCAAACAGTCTAAGATATCAATAGTTGCTTGAACCCTATAGCTAGTTCAAGCAAGATTTTCTACAACATAACCTCTAGATACAAAAGTGGAATATCAATCCATATTATCAATGTTGTTTACTGAAAAATAGTTTATGCTTTGAGTCAAACAGTCGAACTATGTGGTCTCTACATGTACAACATATGCATGGCTCATTAGCCCCTGAGACCCTAGGTTTGTTCCCTTAGGTTTCCAACATGCTTTATTTCAACTTAGTAAAAAAATTCAAAAACCAAAAAATAGTCAAAGATACAAAATCCAACAACATTCACAAAAAAAGGCCAAAAAAAATCAAAATAAACCAAGCAAACTATGAGCCTCTATGTGTACAAAGTAGGCAAGGCTTATCTTTGATGAGCCCTTGAGGCCTTAGGTTAGTCCCCTTAAAACAACAAAAACAACATCATAATACTGAGAAAAATAAAAAAGACCCATGTTTGCTATCACAATTTGCAATAAGACATCATTGATAACAAACAAACCATCACACTCACCCTTTGGAAAAGCAAACAAAGAAAAAAAAGCAATCATCAAGAGCAAGAACATTCAAGCAGACAATGATAGAAGAATTTGATCACAAATTGAACTACAACAAAGCCAAATATCAAAAACATATCTTTTTGACAAGACCCAACAACATCCTAAGATATGTCTTAATGGATCCGTTCCTACGATAGACATGATCAACATTGGATAAATAGACCCACCCCAAACAGATATGACAAGTGGTATAACAACATTTTTTTATGTTTTTGTTATCTTTATTTTGTGATTTACATTATTGAATTATTCCCAGGATCTCTCAAGGATGTCCATAAGGATTTAGAGAAGAAAGAATGGATGGAATTGAGTGCCATTTCAATTTGTTGTTTGTGGATAGTCTTGTTATACTACCATGGTGAATACTTGCTTTATTCTATGTGTGGAAGTCATTTTTGGAACATTTCATGTAATATTGACATGTTAGGTTCTTAATACCTCTTGTGTTACTGGTTCGACATGTTTAAAGCTTCTCACCCATACACTCTAATAGGGTTTTCGTATGTCTGGTATGAGCAACAATACTCCTTATTTGTAGAGTCAAAGTCCATGTAATAGATACAGAGTCACCTTGGTCATTAATACCCTGGTGCATCGTATCAATTTTCTATATCAAAATGGATTGTTCAAACTACAAAGTCTCTAAATCAAAGCAAAAGAAACTCATCAACTACTAATAAACATAAAATTTCCATCCATCATCAATATTTCTTCTAAATTAACATTACATTTCTATCATCAATATTTATTCTAAATTAACATCACATTTCTATCTATCATCAATATTTCTTCTAAATAAACATCACATTTCTATATATCATCAATATTTCCTCTAGTTAACATAATTTTTTCTATCAAATCATCAACATTTCTTTTGACTGAAAATCTGCATAGCAATATCATTAATGCCATTCTACATCCACAATATTGGCAACATACATCGTGATGATAATAAATCAATGAAAACATCATGTATGGGGCATTCATTCATATCAACACCATATCATATAAAAATACATATCAGTGTGATAGGATATACGATATCTATATGAGGCCTCGACTGGGCTGATGAGTATAGGCATACAAAATAGATGTCTACAAAATGCCTCTGGGCAATGAACAACATAAAGATCAAGTACAAAAGTAAGACCTCAACAGGAAGGACTGAAACCTATAGATCACCAAAATGATCTAGTTGTCTCATAGACTAATCACCTGTAACACCACCTACACCATCAACTGCACCATCACTACCAACAGAACTAGGCTCTTCGAACCATGGATGTCGAGCAACCCTAGGAATAGTAGCCTCATATAAAGTGTAATAGTAGGTAGACCTCTACAAATAATGATAATATTCTACCCTGAGAGTATCTCTCTCTATGGTTAGAAACTGTACAAAAGCCTTTGTAACATATCATCCACCACTCTTGCTATCCCACTTAGCCCTTAAAATATCTATCTGAGCCTCTGCAACTTGTCATCTTGATATCTCTACATCTCTAGTAGCAATCATTTAAGCTACTAGTATGTCTCCATCCCTAGCTAGTAGAGGAGGACTTGAAACCTACCTATGACCCTGTACCTAAGGTGGCTGCTCATCGTGATCAGCTTGGGCTCCATCACGAGGATCTCTATCCTAAGTTCTATCCAACTACTCTGTGAGGACCTCAATACGCTATCGCTCCCCACGATGACCTATAATACCTGATCTACCTAAAGTGAGAGTACCCCTAGGAATAGTGAGTCTCGAAGGCCTGCTGCAAGACCACAACTCATCATAGTCATCAGAGGTACCTGGATTTTTAGGACCAACCGACCAACGCTAACCAATTGGGACAAGTTCTCTAAACTCAACAATGGAAATATCTATATCTAGATGAAGAACCCATACATGAACCTCCTGAATTGTCCAACCAAAATGATCCTCATAAGTATCAAGAAATCAGCCCTATCTCTCCCCAAACTAACAACATACTTGGTCTAGTAAATAACACTCTAGCACAAGATCAGAACAACCAAGCAACCAATGGGTCTCTTGACAATAGACAAGGTGATTTGCTTCCTATAGCCAAGCATCACACCCCAAGTATGGTCACCACACAAAGCTAGGAATATCATCAAAAAATCGATGCTAATAAGGAAGATCTCCAAGCAAGGTATAGTGCACAAAATTACCATAACCATACAAGTATAGATCATCGGGGTGACAATCCTGTATCCCATCTAGCTGAGTAACTGCAATATGCTCCCATGCCCAGACATGCAAAAGTGAAACACTTGTGGAAATAGATTTCCCACCCCAATACACCCCCTCATGCACATCTTTGTACAAGTGGGAAAGAAGACATGGACCCCAAGCATACCTCATACTAGCTCAAGCATATTCTCAATACACACACCCCAACCTATGGGAAACTATCGACCTCAGCTATCAGGAACAATGAGTCCTAAAATCAAACTACATAGGACAAGCGAGATAAGATATGCACTATCAGAAAAATTAGACAGATCAATCTCTAACTAATGTACAACCAAGTGTCGAGCACCTAACATGTTGCATGGCAGGGATACTATGTCAAATACAATAACTAACCAACTCCCCATGAATAGGAAGACAAAGAATTCTCCATACATCCTCAAGAGTGATAGTTGCCTCTCCTGTAGGTAGGTGAAACGAGGATGTCTCTGAATGCCACCATTCCACTAGTGCAATCATCATAGTAGTATGAGTCTTGATACGAGACATATAAAAAATATGCAGTCCCAAAGCATTAAGAAAATCTTGCTCCAACACAAGAAGATGAGAAATGGGATTGAACAAATGTTGTGGATGTCTCTCTCTAGGTTGTAATACTCTGAGGCCAACCTACAATCATTTTGAAACCACAATGTTAGGGATTCACTCTAAACAGGAGGGAGACATAATATAACACAAAAATGATGAAAAACGATATTTATGATCACAAATGAACACATGCTATGGTTCTAAGAAAAAACTAAAGTCAAATGCAACAAAAAGAGTCAAAAGAAAGGGTTTTGAGAAAATGCTCAGAAAGCACAAAACAAAAGTGAGTTTTTCAAGAAAAGGTGAGATTTTCAAGAAAAGGCAAGGAAAAAAGGTGTGTAAATATGTTAGAGGTATGGAAATATGTCAAAGGTGAGCTTTCAGGATCTCAAACAGTCAAAGGTGAGCTTTCATAAGAACGAGCTTGGTTGTAGGAGCAGATGGGGAACTCCTTGTTGATCTAGTATGAGAAGAGGATCCTATAAGACTATCAGATTTGGTTCTTGCTAACTCTTTTCCTACTTTAGCTTCATCTCTCTTTCTTTTGGATTCTTTTAATTTTTCTATAGGTATACCCATGTTTTCTGCAAATGCTTCTACTTCTTTCCTTACTCTTGTGACTATCTTTGGCTTCTATAATTGATCATGGACTTTCATGCTCTTTTCTGGATAAGATCCAAACCTTTCTTCTGTTGAATCCAAAGGAATTCTCAACAAATTTTTCGCATACACTTTCAAAATGTTCTCTACTTCATATCCCATAGGCATAATCCATATTGTCATGGGGTTACCAACTTCCATATGCAATTGATCAATATCTACCATTAAACAGATTGTATCTTTGTACTTCTCTGCAATTAAGGAAGGTATTCTTTCTTTGGCATGCATCATATTCTAAATTTTTTTGAAGTACCCCTAGAGGGCAGTATTTTAGGTCTAATGATCACTACTTCCAAACAATATATCTCTTATTTACATACCTACAGGATGATTACTTTTCCAATGAACTTTCCCAACACTCGAAACCTCACTCATGAAATAAAAGAAAAAAGACATTAGAAAATTACCATATTTAAAAGAGTTCTTTGTGTCCTTAATCTTACCCAGATTCTCCATCACTTGACTTCTAAGCAGCTCACACAAGTCATAATCAACATTTTCTTTTACCATCTGATAGGCTACATAAATGCTCGTACCGAATACTAAATTATCCTGGCTAGAGTGGTAGATCATGTAGCCAATGACCATTGATGCAAATTTCACATCCGCTTCAACAATATCTTCGATTGTCATTGCCCTTCTATCCCATTGTTCACCTATTGCATAAGTAACTGTCTGATTCTTTATAGATGTCAAGATTGGTAGACCATCGAAAGAATTTAAACCTATGACAATGCTTATATCCTCTTTCATAATCTTGAAAGGTATATTAAACCACAGGAACTCAACATGAACTCTTCTCAAAATATATTGTACCCATTCGCTTTTCTCAAATATGGGAGATTTCACAAACTATGTAAACTTCTTTACTTCTAGGGTTTTGTATTCTGGCTTAACACTGAAGTCCTCTCAAATCATATGGTTCGAATATAAATTCAACATTTGAGAGCTTCCTAACTCTTCAATATT
This sequence comes from Sequoia sempervirens, assembly GCA_007258455.2. Taxonomy (NCBI): domain Eukaryota; kingdom Viridiplantae; phylum Streptophyta; class Pinopsida; order Cupressales; family Cupressaceae; genus Sequoia; species Sequoia sempervirens. The sequence goes on along the minus strand of VDFB02193867.1, from coordinate 330,865,587 downwards.
GGCATGTATAAAAGCCCTAATATCTTCAGTGTGCAAGACTTTGTACGATACAGACGAAAAATGCACCTAGGGGTTCAGTCTCAATAGAATTATAAGGATGCCACTTGAAATTTGGACGGGGTCTATCCTTAACCTCAACTACCAATGTAGTGGCCTTTTTTTACAAATTCACAAATTCACTGGTTTTTCGATAAATACCTTTTTGTTGGATTGGAGTTTTGATTGTTGAATCTTCTTGACACTTGAATCTCACCACAACTCAACAAAGTTCACTCCAAGGCTATCCAAACTTCTTTTCTCCAAAATGAAAAGTGACAAATGAAGGATAAAAATAACCTTTAATTGTTTGCACAACTAACCCTTTTTTGTCGCAATAAATTCTTTTACCCTAATTCATCTGGTTATCCTGTTTTCATGCACTGAGACAGATAATTAATCTTCTGCAGATCTCTAATTGGTTGAACAACATTTGACCAACATCTATGCATTCACTAGACTTATCCACATTCTAGTGCTAGTTACTGGTAGGGGGTTAAGAGATTTTGGTGACAACTCACCCTAGGCCAAAGGCCTAAAACTAATTCTCGAAGGAATTACCAGAAGTAGATTATGGTGTAGACATATTTCCTTCAACATACGGATCCTTCTTCACCCATTTCTTCTGCATTTCCCTCATGATTACTTTTGTAGTGACTTTTCCTTTTCCCTTAACATCTTGCTACATGTTTTGCTTTAGCAGACCTCTTCTACTCCAACATAATCTAGCAATGTGGCCAAATTTGTTGTAGTTGTAACACACAACATTTCTCTATCCAAACCTACTGTTCCATTGATTTTTTCTTGATCTACATTGGTTAGCAATATGCCCAAATCTATTGCATGCATAGCATCTAACATCTCTATGAAAGTTGTTCATCACAATTTTTCATTCACTTGACTTATGAATAAATTTATTATAACTAAAGCACTGACCTAAGAATGATGGTCCTCTTGGATTCATCCTAATTCTACATTGGGAAGCCATATGAAAAAAATTATTGCAAGAAAAAGAATAACCATTGAATCTTTGAGCAATTGGTTGTCTTACTGGATTCCTTCTAGCTCCACTCATTTGATTTCCTTACCTAAATCTCTCTTTTCCAGAATTCCTTTGTCCAAATCTGGAACTTTCTCCTTCTTCATAACCAATACCTCACTTGTCACCATCAGTCCTCTGACCTTTAATTAGTTCATCAAGCTTGGTTGAGATTTCTTTGAATTTCTCTTTGTACTCATTTGTAGCAGTAAGTTCATTTATGAGATCATCAAATTGTTTTTCAAGCATTTCCTCATTGTTTTTAGATTTTTCCAATTCATTGTCCAGTTAGTTGCATTGTTCATATTTTTCTTTCAAGGATTGAGCAATATTTTCTTCACTTTTATTTCTATCCTCAATTTTCTTGGTCATTTTCATCATGATGGATTCCGTTTCATGCTTCAGGGCAACATTTTCTTTGGAAAACTTTTCAGATTCTTCTATTTTCTCCTTCAAGGCATGACTCAATTACTCATCTTCCATGCTTCTATTCTTTTGCTTAAGCTAATCACACAATTCCTTTCTTTTCTCCCTTAATTCATTAATTTTTTCTTTCAATGATTGAATGAATTTCTCTGCATTCTCAAGATTTTCCTACAGTTCCTGATTCTTAGATTTTGACTTGTCAAGATCATCCAGGGCCACCAAAAGTTGTTCTTGAAGACTGCTTGTATCCATTGAAAAAATATTCCAAGATCTCTGATGAGCCCAAAATGTGCTCATAGTTTGGATATTATGATGAACTTTTAATGCCTTTACTTTTGTTATTTGTGGTTGTTTAAAAACTCTTTTGAAACCTTTTATGGGGATATCCTGTAGCAAAACACTTTCATGTTCCTGTAGCTTATTGTGTTTTCTTGACTACATTTATTACCCCATTGACTCCCTAAATGACTGGTATATCGCATATAGTTTTTGAATGATGAAATAGATTTAAATATGTGATTAATGAATGGATATTATGTATGTTCCATGCGCCCTTTTCTTTCACATATGTTACCTTGTGTTTCGCAGGTTGTTGAAGAAATTATGATCGAGTCAAGCACATCCGATCTCAGCCTTGCAGTAAAGCCTATTTCCTGCACGACTTCGTGGAAGCTTTGGCGAAGACTCTTTGACCGAAACCGTTGGGAAATATTTTTAATGACAGTCAATCTGGAAAGAGTGGAGCACTAGATTCTCTCTGGATCGGGTTGAATAGATAAATTCATTTATGAAGTTTGTTCTTTGATACTGGGATACACTTTACTTCCACATCTTTCTTTGATAGGGTTAGTTAGTTAGTTGTTCTCCTGATTTTAAATAAGGTTCTCCTCCTGCGTGAGAGAGAAGGAGATGATAGTTAGAAGTAAGATAGAAGCATAGTGATAAAGATATAACAGATACCATGTAAGAATGAAAAGCATAATTTGTATGACAAGAGACAGAGTTTGTTAGTTTCCATATCAACAAAGCAATGTATACCATTTTGTTTTCATGAATAAAGTTTGATGAAGTTCTGAGTTCAACACTTGCGTAATCAGTAGATGCTTGCTAAGGGGGCCCACTTAGTATCTGTAGCTAGTTAGTTAGCTATTTTTTTTTTCTGTTGATCATCAATTAGCTCTCATCTTCGAAGTTTCCATACAAAATCAGTCTTGTATTGCTCCTGCAGCATCGAGAATCCATCTCTGTGCCTGTTCCTGCAGCATAAGGCTAGTTCATAGTTTGTGTTTCAGTCGTAGCTATTATGGTTTTTGTTTTAGTCAAATCATGGTTGAGTTAAAAGAACTTTGCATTACCTTTCCGTAGCATAGATAGAATTTCTTCCAAGTATTTATTTATGTTAAGTTGTGACTGAAACTAGTTCTTAGTGCATATATTATGCTGCGCCATTCAAAGTTGCGCTATTCAAAGTATACATTCCCTGGTTTGACAAGTAAATGAACGTCCATAAAAAGATATTAGTCACCTGCTGGAATGTCCAATTCCCAGGAAAGGTTTTACTGTGATTTTCACATCCTTTTGTGGGCACGACCATTTTTGGCACCGTTTCCAGGGATGGTGTCAATCTAAGAACTTGCTATAGTCATTGTTAGCAGTAGTTTAGTTAGTTGCTTAAGTATTTTCAAGTTCTCTTTAAATACCATCTATTCTATTGCATGCATAGAAGAAGAAGAGATGCACTGGGAAGGTTCCTCCCTAAAAACCTATTTGTTGAACTACCATTTAACCCAGCTGACGAAGAACCTGAGGAAAATCCATTTTCCTTGATATTCCAGCATGCAAATATAGCAAATAATCCACCTAATAATCCACCTCCTGCTTTTGAGTTTCCCATTGTTCCCCAGTGAGATACTGACAATTTTAAGAATATTCCTTCTTCATTACTTCCCAAGTTTTATGGCCTAGTTATGGAGGACCCAGAAGCTTTCCTGTTTGAGTTTGATGTCCTCTGTCGCAGTTATGACTACAATACAGATGGTCACAAACTGGAGTTGTTTCCTTCCACCTTGAAGGAGGGAGCTCTCAAGTGGTTCATGAGTTTGGGAAGAGGTGTTGTTGATAGTTGGGCAGCCATGCAAACAAAATTCCTTGAGAAATATAAGAAATATTGTAAGAGTGCTAGTAAAGGTGATGACATATTCAGAATTCAGTAGGAGGATGAAAGTCTGGAATATTATATCTCAAGATTCTTGTTTTCCCTGAAAAGGAACTCAAACCATACTTTCAATGAAGACTCTCAGAAACTATTCTTTCTAAGGGGAATCAGTGATGCCTGTATAGATGCCCTGGACCTGATAGGAGGAGGTGATATAACCCAACTATCTTGGGATGATATAAAGAAAATATGTCTTAACTACTCTCGAGCAATAGTTAAGAAAGGTCGAGGTCATCTTGCTACACTGGGGAAGACTTCTTTTGGTGGAGTTTTCCGGATGGAGATAACAAATTTGTTGTTTGATTTCAAGTAGGATATCATTAATAATATGGCTACACAAGTGGACACTATGCAAGCTTGGAAGAAACATGAGGAAGCTGAGGCAGTTTTGGCCGAGTTCTGTCCATATTGTAGATAGAAGAAACGTGACTGCAGATGCAAGATAGTGGCTAATCTAGAAGCTAAGCAATTGCCTACTGACTTTAAGCCAATAGAAGGTGATAATGATCAAGTGTTCTTTGTTGCACAAAGGAAACCATGGGCTCAAAGATAAGGTATGCCTCAAGATCCTTTGACTTTTGGTAATCTTTATTCTGGCTATAATAACCAATGGCAACCTACATATGGACCACCACCACCTTAGAGTACATATCAACCAAGTTGGCCTAATTATGAGACCTCACAATGGAAATCTCCTCAAGGAGGTTAGCAACAGCCACAAGGACAATGGACCCCACCCCCTGGTAATTGGCAGCAGAATCTTCAATGGAGAGGTCCTCAGCAATGGCAAAACCAGTCCCCTGGGTTCCTACAACTTCCATAGCCACAACCATAGGCCCTCATGCCACCTCCTGCAGCAACTGCTACAAATACTAGCCCTCCGAAACAAATGCCTATGCTTGCCCAGCTATTGCCAAATCCCAATAATAAGCAACAACAACAACCACAGTAGCCTATGTATCTTGCTAAAGCCAACCAATATCAAGCTTATGCCTTAAATGTTAATGATATTCATTTGAGGTCTGGAACCACTCTACCTGCTCCAAAACTGCCTCTAATTACTGAAATACCAGATTCTCCCCTTGACGAATCTACTACACCTGATGTTTCTACTAAGCATACACCTATAACTGATACGGTTTTTAAGGAGCCTATTTTGCAAAGTCAAGACAAACCACCTTTTCCTCAGAGGTTGCAAAGTACTGCATTTAAATCCATGGAAGAACCTACTTTTGACATTTTGGATCAGCTTAAGAATGTACAAATTCAAATCCCTTTATTTCAGGCTATTAAAGATGTTCCCATTTTTGGAAAAGCTATTAAAGAAGCCTGTTTGAAGAAGCCTAGTCAGAAGAAAAAGGATCCCCAAACAATTCATGTCTTAGGGAAATTGGCTGATATAATGTTGGGAAATGTAGTTATTCCAAAGTATATTGACCCTGGAAGTCCTGTAGTGCAAATACAAATAAATGGCCAAATTGTGAAAAATGTTTTGATTGACTTAGGTGCTGCCATTAATGTCATGACAAAGCATACTATGGACTCCTTGAACATTCTAAACATTAGGTCTACACCTACAATTCTGCAGCTTGCAAATAGCTCCATAATTAAACCTGATGGAATGGTGGAAGATGTAATTGTCACTCTTGAATCTTGGGATTATCCAGCTGATTTCACAATATTATTAGTTAAAGAAACTTTAGGATGGTATCCAGTTATCCTAGGTAGACCATGGTTAGCAACTGCTGATGCTTTTATAGGATGTCGTTATGGAGATATGACCATTTCTGATGGACAGTCCACAAAAAAATTGGCTTTGTATCCGTCTGCTAGACATCAACTAGATTTGTCCCAACCTGTTTGGCCAGATGTAGGGGAAGAAACTAAAGAAGCCAATTCATTGGTTCAATTAATGATGCTTCAAAATGATCCATTCTCACAACTTCAGAATGCGGATGCCTTACTTTTTCAAATTCTGTAGTTTAACTCTGATTTGGGTAGTTCATCTGATCCAAATGGTAGCCATCTATAATGTTTCCTGCAGCAACTAAATTCTGAGAGTTTGCTGCCTAAACTTCCTACAATTTTTCACAACTTGTGTCCACAAGAGGTACAAACATCACTTGTAGACTCTATGAGTAATCTCACTAAGCAGATAGAATTGTCTCCAGGTCACTGTTTGAATATCAATAGCAAGTTGTCACAATCCCAATAGGCTGTCTTATTAAAAATGCTACAAGATCAGCATAAAGCTTTTGCATGGGAATATGGGGACATGCAAGGAATAGACCCTCGAATTTGTACCCATAGGATCTATATCAAAGAATATTATTTACCAGTCAGGCAGCCTCAAAGAAGAGTAAATCCAGCACTTAGAGAAATAGTTAAAAATAAGCTTCAAAAGTTGCTTGATGTTGGTTTTATTTACCTAATCTCTGACAATCAGTAGGTTTCTCCATTAGTTATTGTCCCTAAGAAAGGTGGAAAATGGAGAGTGTGTGTAGATTACAGAGAGTTGAACACTGCCACTAAAAAAGATTACTTTTCACTACCGTTTGTAAACCAGGTACTAGACTCATTGTCTGGCAAAATATATTTTTCCTTTTTGGATGGTTACAGTGGGTACAATCAGATAAAAATTTCCCCTGAAGATCAAGATAAGATCACTTTTACCTATCCATGGGATACATTTTCTTACTCGGTATTGCCTTTTGGTCTATGCAATGCACCAACAACATTTTAGAGAGCAGTAATTAGTATCTTTGCTGATATATCTCATGACTGTATGGAGATTTATATGGATGATTTCACTACTTATGGAGTCACATTTGAAGAGGCACTAGTGAATTTAGAAAAAAGTATTGAAAAGGTGCAGAGAGAAAAATTTGTCTTTGAACAGTGAAAAGTGTTTTCTAATGATGGAAGAAGGTATTGTTCTAGGCCATCATATTTCTAAGAATAGAATTTAGGTTGACCTTGCTAAAATTGAAGTTATTCTGAATTTACAAACTCCTACAAAATAAAAGAATGTCTGAAGCTTCCTTAGCCATGTAGGGTATTATAGAAGGTTTATAAAAGATTTTAGTAAAATTGTCAGTCCACTTTATACCTTATTAACTAAAGATTCTCAATTTGAGTGGACAGAGGCTTGTGAAAAATCCTTCCTGCAACTAAAAGACTTGCTTACTAAAGCCCCTGTTCTTCAAGGTCCAAAATATAATTTTCTTTTTCACATACATGCTGATGCCTCTGATTTTGGTATAAGGGCAGTCTTAAGTTAAAAAAAAAATTCAATTGAGCATGCTATCTATTTTATAAGCAAGAACCTTCAAGGTCCTAAGCTAAATTATACTGTTACAGAAAAGGAATTGCTCACAGTAGTGTATGCTTTGAATAAGTATAGGCATTATGTCACATGTTATCAGATATTCGTCCACACTGACCATTCAGCAATTAGGTATCTAATGAAAAAACCTGCCATCTCTGGTAGATTGGCAAGATGGCTCCTGTTGTTACAAGAATTTGACATTACAATCATTGATAAACTAGGAAGAGCTAATGTTGTGGCTGACTTTTTATCAAGACTTCAAATAGCTGCACCTGCTAAACACTAGGTCATTGATGATAGGTTCCCAGATGAACACTTGTTTTCCATTGCTGCACATACTCCATGGTATGCAGACATTTCCAATTATCTAGCAGCAAGTAGAATACCAGCTCACTTTTCTCCAAAAGAAAAGAAATTGTTAATAGAGAAGAGTTTTAACTTTTCATGGAATGCAAATTGTCTATTTTATACTAGACCTGATCAAGTGATGCGAAGATGTGTAAGAGAAGATGAGACTTATGATATCTTGCATGCTTGCCATGATGAACCATGTGGGGGACATTTTGCAGCAAAGAGAACATCAATGAAGGTTCTTACAATAGGGTACTACTGGCCAACGTTACACAAGGATGTTGTGGCCTATAAAAGGAAATGTGACAGATGCCAACGTATGGGAAGACCAACCAAGTCAGATGAAATGCCACTATATCCACAGGTAATAGTCACCCCCTTTAATAAGTGGGGAATGAATTTTGTGGGACCAATTGATCCACCATCAAATGGCAAGTCATACATTCTAGTTTGCATGAATTATGTAATAAAATGGGTTGAGGTAAAAGCTATGACTTATGCTCGAGATAACAAGGTTGTTGAATTTCTGTATGAACAAATTTTCACTAGATTTGGAGTTCCTAGAGAGCTTGTAACTGATCAGGGAGCTCAATTCACATCCAATTTGATCATTGCACTAATGAATGACTATAAAATCAAACATAGGAAGTCCAACCCCTATCACCCTCAATCCAATGGTCAGGCAGATGTTACAAATAGGGAAAATGAGGCAATCCTAACAAAGATAGTGCAGCTCCATAGAAAAGATTGGAGTAGTAGACTTCTTGAAGCAGTCTAGGCTTAAAGAACTACATGGAAGACAACAACTAGGTTTACACCTTTTGAGCTGCTTTATGGGAAAACAGTCACGTTGCCCATAGAATTTGAGCACAAAACTTTGAGGACAACTCTTAAACTCGATATAGAAATATCTGAAGCACAAAAGGAACATCTCCTATAGCTAAATGCTTTGGACAAAATAAGAAAAGCTGCTCTGCAGCATACTGAAGTAGTCCAAAAGCAAAGGAAGAAATGGCATGATCAACACATCAAAACCAAGTAATTTTCTGTTGGTGATTGGGCTCTGTTATATGATTCCAGATACCAAGAAAACTCAGGTAAGCTCACAACACGCTGGCTTGGTCCCTATGAAGTTGAGAATGTGTTCAACAATGAAGTTGTACAGCTGGCGACAATTGATCCAGTCCGCTTCAAATTGCTAGTTAATGGCCACCGACTCCGGTTGTACCATAAACCAGTCTCCAAAGAAGAATTCATGCAGTAGTTCGTTCAGGATCCTCCCACTACTCTTTCTGCAGCCGAAGGCTTTGGCCTTTCTCCTGTAGCTTCACTGTAATTTTGAAAAGCATGGTCATAATAAAAGTTTTCTTTTTAAGGAAACCATTTTTTCTCTATTCTCACTTGTCGCCACATCCCACTTCTTTATCTTCCATTCCATCCATCCCATCCATCCATTTCATCCATTCATCTCATCCACCCACGTCACCCATTCACCTCATTTATCCACATTACCCTTCATTATGATATCATTCCCAACTGTCACCTCATGAAGACGCCGTCATCTTTCTTCACACGTACACACAATTATCAAAGGTATGCAATATATTTTGTTATCGCATATTTGATTGATTTTATTCTATTCATTTACTGTTATGCCTGTACTGGTCATTATTATCTGATCTCCACCTATTCTTTAGTACATGTGAGGATACATGTCATACTCTAAGTAGGGGGCGGGGTAATCTACCTTTTTAAAACCTATCTTTTCGCCGCTGCCACAACTGCGCAAATAACCTTTCTTTATTATTTTTCTAGTACTTTCCAAATATGATCACATGTCCTTTTCATTTGCATATTTTTCTTGTAAATTACAATCAAAACTGCTTGTTTCAAAAAGCTCATTTTTGGAAAAGGGAGAAATGTGACGGCACGACAGAAAGAAAAAAAGTAGAACAGAAAGAGAAACAGAGAGGAATTTTTTTTGAATTTTCAGCAAAGAGTTGAGTTCAGCTAGGGGAAAACTTGAACATGGGTAGTCAGCTAATGCGACATGAGCCTGTAGCTCATGAATTATTATTGCAAAATCCTCAAACAGCCCAAACATTCAGCCTCTGTGGATGGTTAAACTACTTTTTGAGTTTAAATGCTTTTGATGAGGAGGCTACTGGAGAATTTTTGAGAACCATTTCTAAAGGGGAGGCTACTGTATGGGATCTAAGGGTTGTTGCAACTGAAGACAGAATTGCCAAAGTAACCGGGCTTCCAACCATTGGAGAAATTTTTTTCTTCAGATGCTGCCACTGTAAGGGCTGAATTTTCAATACCCACTGATGGACCTTTGGAAGTCTCCAAGCAGGGATGCAAGCAGGTATTGTTTCCTCCTCCTTATTCAGAATATGCTACTTACATAATCAGGTATTTAACCTATGAAGGTTGTTTCTCCTACCTACATTCTTATCATTTTAAATTATTAAGTCATATGAGGCATGGGTTAGTTGTAAATGTTTTGAATTTCCTGTTAAAATTTTTGGAACAAAGTACCCACGGAACCCAGCAAGGGAAAGATAATTCTATTGCTCACCATGGCCTTATCAAATTACTGATTGAATTCTCTTTGAGAGATGTCTCACCTCTTTCCTGGCAACAATTCGTTGCCCAAAAGAGCTTGAAAATTCCACAACCCCCTAGGGTACTTACCCCACAGCCTCAGAAAAAGAAAAAAAAATTGTGTCTACCAGTAGAAGAACAGGACAAGGGTCATCTACTTCTGTAGCACCTAGTCCTGCAACTCTCATGCCTGAATCCTCTACTAGGGTACAAACTAGGTCTGCCACTAGGAGAGAGAAGGGAAAAACAAAGGCAGAAGGGTCCCCAGAATCTGACCCTCGTTCTCAGAAAAGGAAATGCTCTTCTCTTGCAGCACCTTCCCCTGCAGTCGTCTCTCCTATAGCAACACCTATTGCTGTCATCAGTTCACCATCATCCTCTAGCAGGACAGAACCCTCTAGACAGACTAAAAAGAAGAAGGCTACCAGAACACCTTCTGCAACCGCACCAGTGCCAAGAAGAGTTTCCACAAGGAAACAATGTAAGACCTCCCCTGCTTCACCTCAACCAGAGGTCATTGTAATTTTAAAAGAGTTCGTCAAGTCTGAATTTGATGTTTCCCAGAATGTGTCTGAGAATGATGCACAGAGTTCATTCATTCCTGAAGAGGAACAAGTTGAGACAAAGGAAATGAGGCATAATGAAAAAGGGTTACCAAGTCTTGATGACTTGGCTACTGCTGCTATGCAGTTTTCAGAGGAAGCACAACCTTCTTCACTGTGGCAACAAGAATTCATCCTGCAGCAAGAGCAGGAACAAACTGAACAATTGAATGTGGCTAGTGAAGCTACATTTCCCCCTGCAACTTGTAAAGTGATTGTTGTTTATAAGAAGACATTTTTAATTAAGTTTCTGGAATATGTCAAAGCTAACTGGGAACTAGTTACATTGCAAACCTTGAATTTCTGACACATAGCCTAGACTGACATGCAACAAAGTCTATGGGAGGTAGAAAGGAAGAAATTGAAAAAGGAAATTGAAAGTCAGAAATAGAAAATTTCTGAGTTAAAAGCAAAAATGGATGAAATGTTAAAAGTAACTGGTCAGATTATGGAATGCAGACCACCACCCAAAGTTTATGCTCTGTGCCTTAAGGAACAATTCTTATGGTTCCAACTAATGAAAATTTTCAGAAATCAAGATCCTATACTTCACATTGCCAAAGAATTTTACGACGCATACCAGGCAGCCCCTAATTGGTTAAGAAATTCTCTATGTGAATTTTATTTACATGGATTTTTAATTCCATTTGAAATAGAATGGAATCCTCTTCTGTATATTGGTGATATCCATTTGAGATCATTTATGTCTTGGGCAGAAAATGAAGCAACTTATGGCAGACAATGGGAAACATATGAGGAAGCTAAAAGGAATGAGCCTATTCCATTGCGCCCTCAAAGTTTAGACCCCCATGCAATGTTGAAAACCTGGTTTACTTTGACATATGGCATTCATAATAATTCAGCCAGAATGAAAATATTTGATCTCAGAAAATAGGTATATGATGAATTTTAAGAACAGTCATATTCGTTTTGGAGACTGTCATACACCAAAAGTGAGAAAAGGTGGGAAAGATTAACTATTGGGCTGAGAAGGTCCAAACCTCACAGTCCCCTAAATTTCACAGTAGCTCTTAAACGATCAAGCAGATATATACAGTTGGGACTTCAAAAGAGATTTGAACTATGGTTGCCATTGACATTCAGACCTCCAGTGCTAATGTGGCCCCTCTATCCTTACCAGGCTACAAATCTTAAAGATGATTTAGAAGCCCGTAGGTATGAAAGGTGCCAGACTTTCAGAGGATTTTATTATAGGTTTGGAACTCCATTTCAGAGTCATGCCACAACCACTAATTTCAGAGAAACCACCAGGAAAGTTAATGCTAGAGGACCAGCATTGGGCTAAGTAGGGGCAGAATGATGAGCCCAAAATGTGCTCATAGTTTGGATATTATGATGAACTTTTAATGCCTTACTTTTGTTATTCGTGGTTGTTTAAAAACTCTTTTGAAACCTTTTATGGGGATATCCTATAGCAAAACATTTTCATGTTCCTGTAGCTTATTGTGTTGTCTTGACTACATTTATTACCCCGTTGGCTCCCTAAATGACTGGTATATCGCATATAGTTTTTGAATGATGAAATAGATTTAAATATGTGATTAAAGAATGGATATTGTGTATGTGCCATGCGCCCTTTTCTTTCGCATCTGTTACCTTGTGTTTTGCAGGTTGTTGAAGAAAGTATGATCGAGTCAAGTGCAGCCGATCTTGGTCTTGCAGTAAATCCTATTTCTTGCACGGCTTCGAGGAAGCTTTGGTGAAGACTCTTTGACCGAAACCGTTGGGAAAGATTTTTAATGACAATCAATCTAGAAAGAGTGGAGCACTAGATTCTCTCTGGATCGGGTTGAACAGATAAATTCATTTATGAAGTTTGTTCCTTGATTCTGGGATACACTTTACTTCCACGTCTTTCTTTGATTGGGTTAGTTAGTTAGTTGTTATCCTAATTTTAAATAAGGTTCTCCTCCTACGTGAGAGAGAAGGAGATGATAGTTAGAAGTAAGATAGAAGCATAGTGATAAAGATATAGCAAATATCATGTAAGAATGAAAAGAAGAATCTGTATGACAAGAGACAGAGTTTGTTGTTAGTTTCCATATCAACAAAGCAATGTATACCATTCTGTTTTCATGAATAAAGTTTGATGAAGTTCTGAGTTCAACACTTGTGTAATCAGTAGATGCTTGCTAAGGGGGCCCACTTAGTAAGTATCTGTAGCTAGTTAGTTAGCTGTTCTTTTCTGTTGATCATTAGTTAGCTTTCATCTTTGAAGTTTCCATACAAACTCAGTCTTGTATTGCTCCTGCAGCATCGGGAATCCATCCCTATGCCTATTCCTGCAACATAAGGCCAGTTCATAGTTTGTGTTTCAATCGTAGCTATTATGGTTTCTGTTTTAGTCAAATCATGGTTGAGTTAAAAGAACTTTGCATTACCTTTCCATAGCATAGATAGAATTTTTTCCAAGTATTTATTTCTATTAAGTTCTGACCGAAACTAGTTCTTAGTGCATATATTGTGCTGCGCCATTCAAAGTATACGTTCCCTAGTTTGACAAGTAAATGAACATCCATAAAAAGATATTAGTCACCTGCTGGAATGTCGAATTCCTAGGAAAGGTTTTACTATGATTTTCATATCCTTTTGTGGGTGTGACCAATCTCCTCAAGCTGTTAGACTTCTTCTGAGGAACTAGCTCTTATACCAATTGTTGGAAACAAGAAACATTGAGAGGGGGGGTGAATTAGTGTTGTGCAAAAATTATATTTATTCTGATCTTTAAGCCACTTACAACATTCAACCAAAAGAAATATGCAAAAACAAAAAGAAAACAACCACAACACCATAACACAGATTTTTTACGTGGAAACCCTGTTAGGGGAAAAACCATGGTGGATGGCCAATCCACAATATGATCTAAGTATACTCAAAGAGAATTTTACAATAAGAGAATGCACTTGTATTCAGGCTCACTTCCTAGAGCTCACCGCTCAAAAGAGAAAGGCACACTACCTTACAAAGATTTGGATTAGATCTAAGAGAATGAACTGAGAGAATAAAATCTACAAATGCTTGATTACAGTTCTAGTTAAACTTAGAAGTCTATCTTCTATCCTTCTAACTGATTTTGCACTTTTTCTTTTCTCTACTCTAACTCACACCGCAAAATCTTTAATGCACAAGTGAAACTGTGCATAAATCACTTAATTACCCTTCTAATATTTGCAACTCACATCAAAACACCTTCTACATACACAAAATGATATAATTGAACATTTATATATATCTATGACTAAGAATTTAATCGCAACCTATTGCCTTCAATAAAACTTAAGAATATTCACAACTTTTAGCTCAAATCATGAATAATATTCAATGTGCACCCACAATGGTTGGTCATAACTTAGCTCATACCCAAATCAAGATGATCAAACACAAAAAAAATTGAGTAGACACTCCTCAAATATCTGTGATACTTAAAATCATTTGAGTCGGCCACAAAATATTGATGAACAGAAAGATATTCATCTAGACCTCCAAACTTGCATACAACTTGATATGAGGCACTGCTAATTTTGGACAACACAAGAAATACATTGATTAACCTCCCATAAGATCCACAACTCAAAATAAAAACCAAAAATATACATGAGAATCAAAGAACACAAAACTGTTGGATGCTCTGTTCTTCCTGACTATACTCAATTTGTTTGCTAGTGGAAGTAAATGATGAAGTGTAGATCCAATCACTGACTAGGGTTTCCATCAATCACAACACCAAAGTATATTTGCAGTGTCTCTTGCCAACACAGAGTAAGTATCTCATAGAGTACGTAAAATATCGCCTCTTTCATGCATCTTCCCATCCCTCTATGCAACCTATGAATGGATCACCTTATGTAACCTTTACATCGCAAGACTTGTCCATGAATGTGAATAGAGAACCCTCTCCTTTGTACATTCCCGCTCTTATCAATAGGAATACCATGATTGGAGTTATCGTTGACCCTATGTGTTGAGTTAATATTATTACAAAGGAGATTATTCTAATAAACTTTATACATAAGTATGGGTATGATGAGTCTAAGAGCACAATACATACACATGATGGGATTTTTATCCCTCATAGTGGTTCTATCACCCTTTCAATCCTGGTAAGGCCTAGGACTATAAATTCCCTTTTCAACATCATCCTAGAGTATGACTTGTTTAGAGTGAAGCTAGGTATCTCATGGCTAGCTTCCATGAATGCAGTCCCTTCGATAATTCATAAATGTTTGAAATTCTTGTTGTCACCTAGAAATGCACCCTATGCATAGAGATTGAAACTGAGCTTCCTAGAGCAACATGGGATCATTTCAAGACTGTGGGTCACCTATAGCTGAAATGAACCTCCAAAGAAGGCCAGCTTCCTTTGGTGTCACCTAAACTACTGATTCTTGTGGGGAAAAAGGAAGAAGGAATACATAAAATAAAGATTAAAATCTAAGGTGATACATTGAAATGATGAGGAATTATGAAAAGAAAATAGGATGAATATACATTGGGAAACCTAACTGTAAATTCTTTATGTGTCCAACACAACTTCTTCTATACTTATGTATCAATCTTAACAGGTTCGATCAACATACACATCTCAGGAAGGAAAGATTAATTTCATAGCTCTAAGATATAAGTGCAGAATTTATAAAACACAGTTAAAGACTTGCATAATCAAAAGAAAGATACAAAAATGAGAACAGTACAAACATGAACACTAGCTTCCAAGGTAAACTCTACATTGCACTCTAGATTCTAGTTGAGTTACAAAATATACATTTGTTGAGAAAGGACTGACAAAAAACACTAACTCTTCAGAGGGCATATCCCAACTACTTACAAAAAGGAAAAAAATGCCTTATATACATTAGTGTGTTAGCCCCCCCTTAGGGCTTAAAAAAATATCGGGCTCAGAAAGAACTATCCTAAGATCTTTTGACTGAATTAATGTAGAACCCCTGTGTGTCCATGACGGTGAAGAGTCATCCCCGGGGGAATCCTTTTTCAAATATTTCATAGCTACTGCATTCATTATGATCATGGCATCATGTCCTATTTGAACCACCTCAGCTGAATGCTTTGAATGCCCTGAGCTCACAATAGATAAGTGATGTATTCATTTCGTTGACATCCTTCATTCTGATCAGACTGCCATAGCTCATCTTAGCTCCTCCTAGTTGGTCGAGCGTATTCCACGTAGGCTCTGTAGGCGGTCGAAACTCTTTTTGAAAAGAATTGCATCTTGATGAGACACTAAAAGTGTCTCATCGATGCGATTATTCTCCTTTGAAGCCATCGGCATAGCATGGATACATCGATGAGAGTCTTTATCAAGCTTCAAAACTCATACCAATGTCGCCTCAAACTTGATATTACAAACCATATTGGCAAGAGTCTGCCGATGTCACCCCAATGCATTTTGCTCTACCGAGCCTCCTGCATTCTTTGTTGAGAACCCATATTGAGTCGGCAGGACATCCACGGGTCACTAAGACCCTTTGTCGAAGGCCAAATCTGTTGGCGAGACCTACTTGCTTCGCCCAGACCTTACACCAAGGTCTTTTCATTCCGTCGAGCTGCTCATCTTCTATCGGCCAAACAACATCAAGTTGGGGAAACCTTTCTCCAACTTAGAATGTTATACCGAGGCTTCCTTATAGGCGAGACCCCACAGGGTCGCTGAGAGCTTTTGCTGAATTCCCCTTGTCTACCTGAGCTCACTTTGTGTTTCGGCAAGAATCTTGCCAAACTGATTTTTTCTTGGTGAGGACCCATCCTAGTATCGGCAAGAGTCCTACCGAAGGCAAACACATCGAGGCCCCCATCTAGTTGACGAGACCAAACATCTTCATCGAGACATTATGGCGAAGGAATTTACCTTGGCTGAGACAACGAGCAAGCCAGGGAGACCTTTTATAGTACTGAGACATCTCAGTGAGGTCCCTTTGTCGTACCGAGGGCCCTCTTTCTTTTGTGTTGCTCTATCTATCGGAAAGAGATCATATGTTCGGTGAGAGATCTTACCGAAAGAACAACGGTATCCCTAGACCCCTTCATCTCGGTGAGACTCCCCATCTGTTGATAGGACCTCAAGTCTCAAGCTCATTCTTGTCGCTGAAACACCCCCGGGTTGCCAAGACCTTTTAGCGAACTCAAGTTGCCCCGCCGAAGACTTCAAAATAAAACACTGTCGGTGAGACTTTGTCTCCTCATTGGGACTTCTCACCGAGCTCATCGCTGTCGCTAGAAGTCTCACCAACAGATGATTGAATGGCTTATCGGCCAAAGAAATTCACGCGATAAGAGGTCCTACCGACCCCTTCCTATCACAACAATAGGCTCTATAGCCACATTCGGTAGGACATAAGCTAGGTCTCAGTGACCTGTTCAAGATGGAATGAATCAAGTAGTCAGTCAGCCAAATAGTAGGAGGGTCTTGCCAACTTTCTCCTTAAAGGAAAATTATGTCAAATTGATTAAGGCATGCTTTTCAGCTGAGCTCCCCCGCGAAATGTCATCAGATGCCTAACATAACCTTTAATGGAATTGTCCCATTTGGCCCCTAGAACACCTGCAACATAGATGCCTAGCCTGATTGAGCCTGAGGATGAAAATTAGGCAACAATTCTCTCATGAGGGATTTGTGCACGTCGTGCATGACACCAAGTATAAACCCCTAGTGTCGTATAGGGCCTATTCATTAGATCACTATTGACCTACCTGAATTGGTTTGCTTCCTACAAGGATGGACCTATTGTATCACACTTACATTCAATAATACAATGGGGGCATAGCACTGAAAGTGACCTACCCTCCTCCTTATGTTATTTTAGTTAAGGCTTCTATGATAGAACAATAGCAAGTTGCCTCTTCCTCCTCTCAAAAGGGGAAGAGAAAGTGTACTTGCATCTAGGATCCTTCCTCTTTTTTGTTGCTCTATCCACTTCCACCTCTCATGCTACAATGCCTTTGAATTTCTCCTCCATGTGTCTCATTGGGATTATTATGGTGCTTGCTTGGTGGAAGGCCAAACATTGGGTGTTCAACCTTCCCATCTTGCCTACAATGCGTTGACCCATTATCTATGGCAAGGGGAAGGGCCCCCATGGAGTTTCCTCTATGTCTAAGTTGTCATGGCCTCCTACTTCTCCTGCCCCTAGGGTGGCGAATGGGAAGAGGCCCACTGTCGAGGTACTTGATTTTGCTTCTTTTTCCATTGTTATTTTCATTCTTATGTATTTCCTCCTATTTCTATCTAGGATTCACTCCCTCCACTAGCAACAACTATGACGGATACTCCCATGGTAGAATAGGATCCTTCTACTCCTCCTCAAGCTACAACTTCAAGCTCTCAAAGTTGAAGAATCCGCATTGCATATAAGCATAAGTGTCAGAGAAAAGCTCTAACTACTAAGCAGGCCACCATGTAGAAGGAAGAAGGGGAGCCAACAAATCCTATTTCAAAATATCTTGCTATACCCTCCTCTTCTAACCCTTCTATTTTGGTTGTCATCACCTCGATCTTACTTTCAGCTCCTCTTGCAAGCGTAGATGACCCTCACCCTAAAAGGGTGCAAGTTGTTGGATCTCAAAAATGCAGGTTACAAATCCTAAGAGGATGCTAGGCTCTATAATTAGACTTGCAATGTTCTTGAACCAATGCATGGAGTTAACCTATATGGTTGAAATGTTCTTGAACCAATGCATGGAGTTAACCTATATGGTTGATGACTCCTTGCACTTTAGGCTTTGCTAGAACTAGGCTAGTAAACCTTGATAATGGAGCATATTAGAGGAATGTATGATTTGGTTGAATTGATGGATCTATGCATAGTGGAAAATAGTGTGGGATAGATGAAAGCTTACTAATTATTCCTACTGAAATTTGAAATGTGAATGTATGGATAAGATTTTATGAAATTCTAAAGTTGAATTGGTATGACCAATGCCTACTTTTGTTGGGCTAATGAAGTCAAGAGGTGAATGATGTGTGACTTAGTGGATACAATTTGAATTACTTGGCACTTGTGACTATTTATACCTTGTATAAATGTGCAAAAATGTAACTATTAAAATCTTCTTATTGATCCAAATAATTCTTACCAAGTTAATATGATTAATTAATAGGAAATTTTAATCCTCCCTTGAAGGAACCAGTTAACTGAATCACATAAAAGCAACAAATGTGCCCTGAAAAATTAAATACTTTTGATTTGAATAACAAGATAGAACCAAAATGGAGATAGTGTGATAATTTTTTTGATTATAGGGCTCTTCTTATTGATCCAAATAATACTTCTAGATTACTGTGATTGACTAGAAGGATTTTAATTCTTTTAAAGAAACCAATTAATCCCACCACACAAGAACAACAAATGTGCCTTGATAAATTGAATATATTCTTGATACACCAATTTAAATAGTAAGGAAATATTAAGTTGGAGACAACCAAATAATCATATATTTTCAACAAACAATTGACATGAGAAATTTGATCCCCAAATTAAATCTTCTTCTCCATTATATTACCTCAAAATATTTTTGCAATGCATAGCATAATGTTCTATTTTGGCAACTGGTCCACCTATCCAACTACCTAATTACTACCTCTAATGCTAAATCTCCTCCTTTGATGATTTTATTTCATATTATATATACATTGTATTTTAGGGTTATGACCCTTTGTATATGTTCGCTACATATCTTCACTGTTGTTCTTTGACAAAAGTATTTATTTAATTTCCTTCAGCAAATTAAATATTTTAATCTTCATTATCTCTGTGAAATTAATTTTAGTGATTATCAAATATTTCCTTTGTTTGCAATCTTCACTCTTCACCATTTAAATAATTACCCGCCTTTTCCCTCATGGTGAAAGCATTTTACTTTATATTTAATTTTTGCATCTTCACTTGATATCAAAATACTACTTGAATAAAAATAATTACCCATTACAAGAAATTAAATTGTATTTCAATTCCTCCTTGAAGAATTAAGATATTATTTTATGTGAAATAATTATCTCTTCCTTGGTAAAAATATGTCATCTTGTATTTCCCCCATATCTTTACCCATTTAAAAAACATTCTTTGGTAAAACAATTTCCCATTATTTAATATTTTTGATGAAATTATTCCCCTTTTGACTGAAAAATATTCTCACCAACAACAAAATTCCCCAGAATAAATGTGGCAATATTTACCATTTAATATTATATCCCTTTTACCACCACACCAGAATTTAAACTTTTAATAAAATATTAATTTACCTTCCCATTGCCACTTATCCTTTTTTGGCCATCGACGAGACTCTCCCCGAAAACCATATCGGTGTAACCTTCATAGTTGGAAATACTTGAGGAATCTACTCCGATAGTACATATCTCTCTAATGGATTATTCTATGCATTATCATTGTAATAGGACTCAAAATTAACTCCTTCCGATATTTAATCTCCTACCAATAAGGTTTCGCTTTGCATCGCTGATTTTAGGGTTTCTATTCTTACAAAGATTCTTGATGACATTCACAATAAGGTCTGCACTTTGATATTTGGTTCCACTGCCTCCATTGGGCTTACACGCAAAAGTCGAATAACCAATAGAATCAGAAGGTATTTGGCCAAGGGAGGCTCAAAAACAATCCACTATTATGATGCGGCCTACTTTTCTTTTCAACACTGGCTGTTCTACAACATTAATTGATAATGGCATTAATTAATTCCTAAATTTGACGCATCTCCTTTGATTCCACTTTATACTTTTGTATCACTTTCTTCTAATCAATCACATGGATAACAATTCTCAAAGGCTTGTCTGGGTCATCTGAATCGAGCTATCTAAGAGGATAACCAAGTTCACGCATCCTATTAAGCCACGGAGGTGGGTCTAATTCCCCAATATCAAAGGATTGTCCATTCTTACTTCCAAGCATCCCAAGCTTTATTTTGTCGAATTTACCTCCTGGAGAATTCTAGTAGTATCTTTGTGGACATCGTGGACCAAAATCTTGTGCTTGTTTTATGTTCATTGTGGGCATTGGTTATGGCAGTATTATCTTGAGGTTTTGAACAATCCTTCAATCCATGACTATAAGAACCATAGTTAAAGCATATAGAAGCTTTTGTTGGATGTTCCTCAGTACATTCTGAATTTGTAATCCCATTTTAAACTGTCAAGGGTAGTGCACATGCACAATCATAATATGGAACACCTGCTTCCTTTTCTTGAGGCATTTGATCCTTTGTACTTGCTCCCATTTAGATAAAATGATGATCATCAATCATACTGGAGCCTATTCCCCTGAGGAGTTGCTATTAATAATGTTACTCTACAAGATTATATAGTGTTGTGACTTTATCCCATGGTAACTCAAGCGAGACACCGCCTTCTACCGATTGAAGAATCTCATTTCTTTAATGTGTACAAAAAAACTATAGAATTGGTACTAGTGCTTTTTATTTATAATTTCAACCCAAATACCATTTCCTGATGTTATCATAAAAGTTTGTTGAACCACTACTCAAATTGAAGAACCCCAATGTTGCTCATATTTGGGCACACTAAATGTTTGACATCAAATGTTCATGAAGCATTATGAAATATAATAACGTCGTCTCCAAGGATTTGTTTTCTTTCTGTAATTTGGTATTTGAGATACCTACATCGTTCTATTCCTTACTCATAGCACATAGTATAAAACAACATGCACCTTTGTCTCCATACATCTAACTTCAATCATCTTGTACAGAGTATTTCATGCAAATCTGCCACTTGTTCCTTTCAAAAATGCATATTCAATTCATACCTCTACATATTTTGGCTCAGAATTATCCCTTCACTAGTCATTAAATCCAACTCATTGTTCACTTTGTAACTATATTTGTACAAACCTTCATTCATTTTTCCTACATTCTTTCAAGTTACTTTCCAACTCATCTTTTCTTTGAACACATAATTGTTCATGATTTTCAATGCTCTTGTTTGAGTAAGCTTCTTTTTAGCTCTTTTAATCATGATTTCCTCACAAGAATTCTACTCCATTATTTTACAAGTAACTCCTTAGAGGCATTTTTTATTTATTTGCAATGCATTTTTCAAATCATTTTTTTTTTTCTTTCACTGGTGATTACAAATAGTAAGCTTTTGATTCAAGCTCTTTAATTGTCACCTCATCATTTGCATTTACTCATGTTGGTGTTTGTTAACTGAGACCATGCTTGGCATTTAATTTTTCTTCATTACCCTTTATACTCTAGCATTTCTAATTTTTCACCTCCAATGGTTTCAGTTGTTGGTGTTATCCAATTCAACCACTTTGTTAAGTACTTGATTCAAAATTATTTATACACTATGACCAAAACATGCTAGGTAACTTCCAAAATTGCTTTGGAAAATTGATCAAACAATCTCCAAAATCGACGAAAATTCACCAGTATGTTAATTGATGGTAGGGGAGTGTGGATGGAAGAAAAATTGATATGCAGTTATAAGAATTCCAAACTGTAAATGTTGAAATTTGCTTACTCATCATTTTTTGAAAAATTACCATAGTCAAATTTAGCCGAAACCCATCACTTTACCTTCCTTGAAGAAATATTAAATCTCTTCCTATGAAGTTGTAACTTTGGAGATTAGTTCATTTTGGAAAGATGAACATGTGTGCAAGAGGGTTTCTCACCAAGCATCTTAATTCACAAAATATCAAGCATCAAATTTGCCCCTTTTTGCAACTTTTTGGAAGTGTAGTGTTCAAACTGGGTAAAGCCCATTTGGAATTGATTTTAGAAAAATACCAAATGATGTCTTGAAGCTCTGAAAAATGACATGGATGCACATTGAGATGGGGAAATTAAAAAGAACCAATTGATTTATCTTGAAAGTGTTCCATTTGCTTAATATTATTCTTCAAAGTTTGTCACTTTAACAGATTTTATTGTGTAGACAACAAACCTTCGCAAAACCCTTCAACTTGGCCTTTTGAAACCCTGGCAAATCATATCATAAGGAGCTAAAATTTGGTAGAGACACTCACATATGATATATGAACACATCCGCAAAGTGATTTTGCATGAAATTGCACTGGATTCATTATGTGATTTTTCAAAGTGGGTCTTTTGAGTAGATTTTTCAACTATATTTTTTAGTGCTAAAATCATTTTTTTCATTTTGTGAGCCTTAAATCTTGCCAAATTTTGCATAAAATTTTAGGCTCCAACACAATTTTTCATCAATTTCATGACTGGGCCTCCTCTCTTGATGTCCCTTCCAGACATCCTATTGTTTCCTAATCCCATGGACATGTTGAATACTTTGGTGGTGTCCACTATGATTTTGTCATCTTCTTCCTCTCCTTTCACTTCTTTTGTGGGGATATCACATCCCCCGATGAAGTGCAATTTGGAGGATGACCTTTCTTCTAATGGGGGCTAGAAAAAAGGAATGCCATCTTTAGGAGAGGGTTTTGCTTTGGCTTGCGCCATCCTAGTGACAAAAGTTTCATCGGCATCCCCCAAGTTTGTCACTACCCCCGAGTCTTTCAGCAAGGTCGGTAGTGGATCTTAGGCATCTCCTTCCTTTCCCACCTAGTTGACACATGGCACTCCTATCAAGTGAATGTTCAACTTGGTAGAGGATGTCCTGTCTTTGTCAACAATCTTCGTAAGATCAGTGATGTTTACCTCATAGGAGTTGACCAAAGAAGACCTCGAGGGGCCCTTTTCCTTAGTTCTTGTCATAAGAGTTTCATAGGTGCTCCCCTTGCTATCCTAGCCTTGCAAGCTCATCCATCCTCTACTTATAATGATCTAGATTGGGAGAACGATGACCTCTTGGTTTATGAGGACTAGAATTGCACCTCTTCGTTATCTATAGATTAGATTTGTGTGTGTGTTGTGTTTCCCCCATGCTTTTTTTATGTGTTCTTGGAGGACCCTTGTTACCCTTGTAGGTGCTTGGATACAAGAGTGTTTTGTGTTGTAAACTTCTCCTATTCATTGCATCATTCTTCTATTTGTTGTGCCTTAGTTTTCGAAAATAGGGGATGATGCAAAGCATTGGGGGCATTTAGTCTTCCCTTCCATGTTGACCCAATTTTTTATTTATTTTGTTTTCACGTACCCTTCTTCATGATCTAATATAGTAGGGGATTGATGATAGTCCATATGTATATTATATTAAATATCTATCTATCTATATCTATGAGCAGTTTTGACCCCAAATTATTAGATCAAACTATCTCTTGATTTCATCTTTGTTTTTCCTTTCTTTCTTATCTTTCTCTCTTCTTTGCTTGCTTCTTCATATTGTGGTGCCTATGTGTTGTCCCTCACATGTGTGACAAAATTTCCATGTCTACATCTCATCATGTATCATGGGCCACGACATCCATGCATGATCATCCTTTCGTTTTGATGCCACGTGCTCCTTCAATTTACATTCATCATCTTAAGGGGGGGCTACCTCTCCAATCTTCAATAAAGTGTATTTGTTGGCCAATGAATCCCTTGCTAAAAATATTTACTTTTTTCAAAAATTTCATCCTTCAAAAAAGATCCCCTTAGCAAGATTTTCTTTTGAAATAAAATTCATAGAAAAAAGAGTTAAGAATTCACCTTCGAGGAGCCCATTCTTCTTTTTTGGGATTCCAAGACTAAAGAGAATCTTTCAAAAGTATTTCTTGATGATAGGATTTTTTGCAAGAAATGTCATCACTTTTCAAATTGATCATCCATCGAGTGGATCCCTCTTTCTTTTGAAGTGTTTCCAAGGGATCCCTTTGAAAGCTTCTCCTTCAATTGCTTGCTCCAAGATACGAGTGTCTATTTGTCTATGTGACTTTTTTCTTTCCTAACAAGTTTTGTCTATGGATTAACATGTTGGCTTGCAAGGACGGAGAACAGGTGTGTTGGTGAATCAAACTCCACAAAGCCTTTCACACTTGGCCTCCCTCAAGATTGAGTATCTATGGCGCCTCCTTTGCAGGACTACACACCTATGAAGCATTTTCATTCTACAAGATTGAGCACCTATAGAACCCTTTGTTCATCTTTTGCAAGATTGAGCACCCACAAAACCAACTCTATAGGACCAAGCACCTACAGAGCCTTTTGTTCACCTTCTGTAGGATTGATTACCTACGTTGCTTTTGTTCAAATCTCCATAGGACCGAGTACTTGTGGAGCCATCTCTCTCCTACACCCAAGTTTTCCAAATCGTGGTTTGCACTTCCTTGACAATTCAGGTATACCTTCCTCAATTTTCTCTCCATTTTACTATGCATTCACTAACACTTATGCTCGCTAAAGTGGGAGAAAAATGTAATGGCATGAATTTGCAACCCTTGCAAGTTCCCCATTTACGATACCTCTTACCTTAGAGAATTAAGTTTGATAATGCAATTCATATTTTTGCCACCTTCCCCTATCCACTTGGTAGTTGTTTTATGTGTTGATGGGGGATATTCTGTCAATGATTGTAGCATGGTGCACGAACGTCTATGTTGCATGCTACCATCCTGACAAGATTCTCACCTCTAGAATTTGCAAAGGCATTACACTCCTCCATTAGACACAAAGTGTAATGTCTCTTGCCCTTCGAACTGACTTTGAAAGACTCCTTTGCCTCCATTTTTTCTTTCAATTGGCTAACCTCTCTATTCAACTCATCTTCTTCACATTCCTCTTAACCATTCTCACCATCTACACACTTCTATATACTCACTTTTAGCTCTTTCAAGCTCTACCACCTCTATTGAAGCTCCACGTTGATAATTTTTTTGTTCATTCTCTTCGTTGTTGCAGAAACATTGGTCGATTTGAAAGCTTGTGAGCTCACTCCTTCTCCCATTTCCTTGAATGCACATGGTTGAAGGTGATATCACTCCATCTCCCTTTTACTTTGCATTATCAACTTAATATCATAGCATATTGTTTGTTTAATGTATTACTTGGTATCTCTATTTCTACTTACTTTCTTCATCATTTTCCTCCAATCATTGCTATTTGACTTTTTGTCAAGGTGGAAACACTAAAGCGGAGGACTGACTGCAACAGTCCTCTAAACACAACCCCAACACTTTTTCTTCTTCTATGTCCAGGATCCCCATGAGGTGAAGATCTTGAAGATATCAAATCGTTGGTAGGAGGGTGTGCTTTCCTCACCCTTCTTTGTCATTTCATAATTAGATTTAATCTTTTATCTCTTCTCAATACAATGTTATTTTGTTTTTCTCTATTTTTTCATTCCATCAAACTACATCTATTAGGTTGTTAATGGGTTTTCCTTAGTTTTTTACAGTACTTTATGCTTTTTTATTTGTATTGATGACAGTGCCCCACTGAGACACCATCATGTTCTGTTGTCATTTTTTCCTCATGTTGTAGTCCTCTAGCAATGAGTTTTCTTAGTCATGGGACCCAAACTCTAGAAACTTGATCGCCTGACTTCTTGAAACATTCGGGCTTGCAAAAGGGTAGCAACAACTCAGTTACTCTTCCTTCCATCCTTTGAACTTTAAACTCTCCTAAGACATTCTGATAGCTTGAGGTAGATTAGGGAAGCCTATTGTTCTAGACCCTCCTGTGACCTAGGGTCCTAAGTAGTTGGTCCCCCTCCTTTACAGTAGCATATGTCACTATATGATCTAGCTTTCTTGATTAAGATACTATTGCACCTTAATCAAATCAAGAAAGCTAAGTGTTTTCCCATTGTAAAACTTCATTAGGGTGCACTAAGTGTTTTCCCATTGTAACCAATTTCCCCACTACTTTGGAGTGATGTTTTTTTATTTATTTTGGCACAAGTTTATGGGCCTCACCTTGTCAGAGAAGGAAAAAATGATGAAAAGAATTGACACATGGCATGTGGTCAACCTAAGGGTTGAGTTTCTCACCAAAAATGAATTTTGGCCACACATTCTCGGTATGCACTATTTTCTTACTATCATGTGTGATTCTTTTCATTGCACTCTAAATTAGGTGGGCCACCCTTTTTCAATTATATTGATTATTGCAAGTATGAGCAGTTGGTGTTGTCATTGATATCAACAATCCTTTGTTTTAATTGATGTCTATAGTTGAGTGAGGTGGTTGCAAGAGTGTAGTTTATGCCTTGATTAGTTGCATTATGTGGTCAAGTATGTGCAAGATCATGATGGGCCAAAAAGTCGCGATATGATGGGTATGTGTAGGTTATGTGGCTGACGACTTTTGTTTTACCCAAAATTGATGAAATGAAAAGGGTTTTTTAAGGAGATTCTCAACTTTCCACCAATATAAATTATGCTTTACTTTGAATTTAATAAATAATTATTATTCATTTTCTATTTGAATTCTGACTAAAAATGATTAATAGGCTGATTGAAAAACATCTATATCTTTCAAATAGTATCACATTTTTAATATAAAACATGTGTCACAATCTATGCTTCACATACTATAGGATTTAAAAATGAATTTCATGAAGTTTGACCAAGTTAAGGTGGTGAAACATATGAGTTTTTATATTTTTTAAAAGTTGTAATAAAAATTTCATAGTGGTTATTTACTTGGGAAAAAGATTACAAAAAAATATGCATCACATTGAGACATGATTCCTCTACTTATATCTAAAATCTTATAAAAACTATTATCATTTTATTGTGGTTAGGGTGGTCAAGCAGACACCTTATTTTTCCCTAAAATTTAAGTACTACATTGAAATTTCAAATTTTCACCAAATAGATTTTTTAAAAATTAACCTAGTAGTTTAGAAACTACATTCAATTTGCTATAGATTCTATTCTTACGTATTTTTTAAATAATATAGATAACTTAATCAAATTTTTACATCAAGTTACCTAACTCTGATTTTTCTAAATTTTTCTCCACTTAAGGGCCTATTTTTTCCATGATGCTCTTGCACATACTGTGTCATTGTAGTAACAAAAAGAAATCCCATTTCCTTGCTTGATTTGGGAATAATTAATGATGAATTGGACTTTATATCACCTTGGTCTAGTGTTGTGATGAGTTTTACACATCCACATTAGGTTTTGGGCCCTTAACTAAATTAACTTAACTCTGCCTTAATTTAGTGTTGTAAAGTGTATTTATTTACACCATCATATTAAATTTAGAAGGCTTGCGAACAAAGTGGACCTAATCTAGTGTTGTAATGTGTTTTACACATACACATGGGATTTAGGGCCCCTTTAGCTAAATAGACCAAATTTTACCTTAGTTTAATGTTGTAAAGTGTATTTATTTACACTTTCACATTGGATTTTGGGCCCTCTTACATTTATGATGTTAATATCATCATTAATAGGCCCCTATGACCCTGCATTGTGCATCCCAAGGCATATTTCAATCAAAAACCCAACAAGATCAACAAGTAAGCTTAATTTGTACACTCCCTGACACTTTGGCACTCAAAATAGGCCCTGTGGAACCCATTGGCCACTTTGGGTGAATGAGTCCCATCTAGGTGGGACCCATTTTCCACAAGTGGTGAATGGGTCCCATTTGGCCTATTTTTAAGGTTTTAAGTAGGAAAGTTTGGTTTTAAGTTAAAATTTCTTCTATGTCAGCCTTTGGGATAAAATAAATGGCCATTTGAGTGAATTTCCTATATAAACAAGCTTTCAAATCATTATTTCACATAAGCCTACATGTTATCAATTCAAGCATTCAAGAGTTAAGCATTCCAAGACTTCACAAGATCATCTACAGAGCATTCAAGATCATTTTTTAGGCATTCAATGGTAGAATTCCTTATCAATTGTTGTAGCAATTCAAGATCAATTATCATGTCAAGGTCTTCAAGCTTCAAGCATTTTATTGAGATAGTGTTGTGATGTAACATTTAAGATCCAAGATCAAGCATTTTTCTACACCTATTTTCAAGATAAAGATCTACATCCTTCATGATCATTTCATGTTGAGTTGAAAATTTACAAGACATAATTCAAGGTATTATTTTCCATGATTCATGTTCTTTGTTTCATGTTTCATGCCTTCCTTTCATTGTCTCATCATTTTGTTTAATTACCTACAAGGGGTTTGACCAAGGCAAACCCCTATTCAATAACAATCAACAATTTTTTCTCCTCTTTGCATGTGTGATTGCAAATCTAGGTGTCTTGGAGATTGAAGGATCATTGAAGATTAGGTTGCAAGGGTGGAGAAAGTCATCAAGTTTTCAAAGGGTTGTTATCTTTACAAAAAGTCACGTATAGTCCCAAAAACTAGGATTTTGAATCTAGAAACAAAGGGGAACATAAAGAGTAGACAATGAATACTAGATTTAGACCTTGAAGTTCTAGAAAATATAAACTCCCATAGTAGGTGTTTTTAAATTTTTTATGCAAATTTAGATACCCTTTTGTCTGAAACTTGCTCATGTGCAAAAATCCAAAACTGGGATTGATTTTCCCATAATGGTGTATGAGTCCCACTAGGTCAAAAACTCAAAAAATTTAGCATTTCAGAGCTCCTTCCAATCATCTTCAGATTCCCAAGTGCACACATTTTGTTTCATGACTTGTTATTTTGTTCTATATGCATTTTTAAGTCATTTAGTTCACGTTTGCATCATATTAGGGTTTTGCATTTCATCTTGCATTTCATTTTATTTTAAAAAGTCTTAACTTGGTGGTGAACCCCTTATTTGTTTACATTCAGCTCCTGTGACAACCCTATTGCAAGATCTCTTTCTCTTTTGCACTGAGATCTCTAGGGTTATCCTTGAGTGGAATATCTTGAAAGTGGGTGTGCTCTATGTTCTAAACCATATGATAGCACTCTTCCCCCATTTTTAAGAGGTTCCATTTTGGTGAACCTAACCTTTGAGCACCTTCTTTTCTTATTTGGAGTGCATAATCACCCTAAATCTTGCTTGCATTAGCATTGCATTTGGATTTGCATTAGTTAATTTGAATTCTAGGGTTTCTAATTTTTGCATTAGTGAAAGTGAATATAGGTTGCATTTTTGCATCTTGAATCATTGAAAATCATCTAAAAACCACATTTGCAATTAGGTTACACATCATAGAAACTAAAAATCATAAAAATCAATTGAAATTTTGTGAAAATTTTGAAAAAAATCCATACTAGAACTCATTCGCCACCTTGGGTGAATTAGTCCTAGTGCACATCTAAAAATGCATTTTATAGCATTAAAAACCTTCTTTCTACACTTATGTTTGCTGCCATTGGATATTATTTTAGTGGATTGACTTTCTGTTACATGTGTTTCGTTAAATCTAGCTTAAATTGGTCCATTTAATGCATTCATCAATTCCAAATTTACATTTACAACATTTCATCTTTCAAGTTGTTGCATAGTGTAATCAACAAATTACCTTGTTCCAAATCTAAAAATTGCATTTAAACATTTCGCTTTAGGTTACAAAATTGCACTTTATTTACTTTTCCATGATAACATGTTTTCTTTCAAGAGATGTGGCTTTGATATGGTTAAAAATGAATTGCATAAGTACAACATCCCCTCCTATGAGTTCAATTTAGAGTACAACAATGAGGTCATTAAGAAACGTGTTTGTCATCCTTCTACTATCTTTCATAGTTATGAGAACATCTTAGAGCAAAAGAAACAAGAAATTGACATAATCCTTAATATTACATTTCCTATTGGTGAGAATGATATAATACAAGAAGATACAAGCATAGACAATAATGAAAACCATAATTTTTCTTCTCCTGATGCCTCTCCTACTAGATACAAAGGTCTCTTGATGAAAGAAGACACAATCATTGCGGATCATGAGTCTTGATTGTCTCTCTTCTCCTCCCCCTTGGGAAGATAGTATGACACAAGAAGAGGAGATCATTTCCACCACTTTTCTTATCCCAAATCCATCTCTCAACACCTCCCATAAATGTAAGAAGGCTTTAGTAAAAGAGGATACAACCATGAACGATCATGAAAATCACATTTGTCAAGAGGACATGTAAATTGAAAGTGACAACCTTATCTCTCTCCTTCCTAATGTCCCTAACATTTGGAAAGACCTATTTGAACAAAATAATTTAACCATTCATAATCATGCAAAATATTGTAGTCCTTCTCTTGATGCTTTCCCTATTAGTGATGAAGTTACATTACACAACATAAAAATGAAGGGTGGTGAACCTTTTGTTTGCCTCTCTCCTAAAATCTCTCCTACTAGGGTAGAAGTTATGGCACAAGAGAATGAGACCCTAGAAAACAAGAATGAAATCATTGGCAATCAGGACGATCACATCTATCCTTTTCCTAATATCTCTCCTAGTTGTGAAGAAGATATTTCAGTGCTAGAAGATCAAAGCTATGAGACTCACAAGAATCATATTTACCTCTCTGCCCCTAGAGAAAAAATTATTGAACAAGAGAATTCCATTGATCATTCCCCTACTTGTGATGAAGTCATTTTAGAAGAACCAACCTTTGAATGTCATGACCATCTAGCTTGCATTTCTCCTAAAAACTCTCCTCCTAGGGAGGATATCATGATGCAAGAATAGGATAACATTGACAATAATGATATAGTTTCATTAGATGAAGATGATGAAGTAACATTAGACTCTCCTTCACTAAGGGATGTTAATATTATTCAACCTCAACTCATCCTTTAGCCACCTTCACACAAATTTCAAACTAAAAAAAAACTTGAACTTATCCTTTACCCACCTAACAATATTGTTTTGCAGCAGCCGAGTCATAATATTATTGCTAATACATATAACACCAGAAACAATCTGCAACCAAGAAAAACACCTTCAACACCCCTCCCTTTTCCTAACCCTATCTTACCAGGTTCCCCTAGTTTTCCTCCACAAAGTGGAAAGGAGTATGATCTTGTGGAACAACTAAACAATACTCCTACTAAGATATCATTATGGGACCTTATTCAAGTATCCCCTCATTATCACAACATGATTCAAAGTGATTTAGAACAAATTCCTACCCCTCCTAATGTGAACTCAAATAATGTGGCAACCCAAATTTAAGCCATAACTTCACACAACATAGAAATTACCTTTCATCAATATGAGCTCCCCCCTTTGGAAATGAGAAAGAAAAATGACGCCTTCATGATAATAGCCAAATTCAATAAGATGGGAATAAATCGAACCCTTGTTGATAATGACTCAACTTTGAATGTGTGCAGTGTGAAACTTTTGGATAGACTTGGTGTAGATAAATAAAAAATGGAACCTTTCTCCTTATTGATTTGAGGATTTGATAATATAGGAAATAAACTGCTCAGTGTGATTACTTTACCTATTACAGTTAGAAAGGCTACCTTACAAACTCCTATTTATGTTATGCCTCATGACCTTTCACACAATCTTCTTTTAGGAAGACATTAGATTCATGAGATGCATGTGGTTCCTTTGAATCTTCATCATATCATGAAGTATATCTATAACAAGGTATACCAAGTTGAAATAGACCTCGATCTTGAAAGTTGCTTACAAGTTGAAAAAGGAAGGACAAATCCTCTAAACATACTAGTTCCAAGTTCAAACATAGAACCTATAAATGAAGTGAAACAAGAAATAGAAAAAGTTTCAAAACTATTAGAAGATGATTGGGGTTCCTTAGACTTCACACCAACATTCATGGGAGAATACAAGATCATAAACAAAGATTTAGACAAGGGAAAAGAAAAAGCGGTAATGTCAGCACAAAATTTGAAAGACCCTTCGAAAGAATCCAACTCAACCACTTTAGAAAAAAAGACAAAAAATTACACAACAAACTTTGATGAACTCAATTATGAGCAACCACCTAATCCAAAAGTAATGAAAATGTTTTATGGAAAAGGTTATGAACTTATGAAACAACTTGGATATAATGGAAAAGGATGTGGTGCTAGAGAACAAGGTATATGTGTCCCTATACAACCTCACATGCAAGAAAAGACTAGTGGTCTTGGTTATCGTCCCTCGAGAGACACAAAAAAACCTTCACTTAATATCAACACTATTACAAAATTTTCCTCTATGACAACTTTAACATTGGTGCATCCTAAACTAATAGACACTAGTGGTCTTGATTGTTACCCTTTGAAATAAACAAAAGAAATCATCACTTAACATCAATTTCATCACATAATATACTAATGATTTGAATTCATTAGATTTTACACCCTCCTATAAAGTAGAGTACAAAATCTCACAATCTAAAGAGTCTTGTGTAGGTATGACATATTGTACTAAGCAGGAGACATCCTTGTCATAAAATAATGGAACATCATCCACCATTGATCAAGAAAGTTTCTTGTCGAGACTCCTCCAAGATCATTTGATTTCTCTTCCTCCAAGAACACGAAAGAAGTTCTACTACAAGAGTTCATTTTGTGCATATCATAGAGTTCATGGTCATTCTACTAATGAATGTAAGGCTTTGGTTAATAAAATTCAACATCTTAAGGATCGTGGTGCTCTTCCTTATGTTGAAGCATAGGTTCCTCTAGTTGACACCTATTTTCTTCCTATTCAGCTCATCCTTGTCCTGCACCAAGTGGAAGAAAGGAGTTAAGTAGCCTCATCCTTGTATGTCACATGTTTTTGTCTCTTTTGGCTAGTTGATCACCTTTCATGTACATATAAGAACAAGCTTGGGATATGGACGACATTCCTTAAGTTGACTTGCATGTGACATACTTATTCATGATGTAGTTCGATTTGGAAACATACCGCTTGGCATCAGGCTTTTCAAATAAGCTCTCATGTCTTCTTCTACTTTAAAGCAATTTCTCATAGTAATGTGTTAGCAACCACTTTAAATTGGGGGTATACATCGACACTCATGTTTCATTGTGTGATTTTCATTATTCTTGTGATGCGTCCTTTTCTTGGTGGGGTCGTTGGGTTTGATTTCCTCCAAGAGTGTGATATTTCTTTGACTTGTCCTCTCTTGGAGATGTTAGACATGATGTTCCCTAAGAAGATACCTTGCATGAACTAAGCAAAATCCCTTTGAATATTCCTTACACTATTTTGCATTTACACCAATCATTATATGGCCACCTTGCATAACACACTTTTCATGCCTATGGAGCCATCTTGTTTGTTCATGAGCTCCAAGCATACAAAGCTTTACTTTCCTCATGAATCTTGAAAATCATTTTTGTGTGGCACCCTATTAAAGTTATCAGGAGGTGTAACTTTGGTATGGTTTAATGGGAAGATAAATGAGGGCATGACTTTCCCTTAGCCACTTGTGTGTGTTTGTGAGTGCATATTGGACATATGTGTCTCACCTTCTTGGATTTCTCACCCAATAGATAGCCAAGAGTTTCGTTTCCTCAAAGTGAGTATGCATTTTTTTGGACAAACAACCTAGATCTGATCCACATCATGTTGGACAAATAGTCAAAGCTTGATCACCTCTTTTTATTCTTTGTTGTTTTTGTTTTTCATGACATTGCATGTTTGTGTATCTTGATGTTTCATATTATACACCTTGTGTGTGTGTCCTTTTGTGCTCATGTCAATT
Source organism: Sequoia sempervirens (assembly GCA_007258455.2). Lineage (NCBI taxonomy): Eukaryota > Viridiplantae > Streptophyta > Pinopsida > Cupressales > Cupressaceae > Sequoia > Sequoia sempervirens. The sequence goes on along the minus strand of VDFB02193867.1, from coordinate 330,831,492 downwards.
TGATGTAGGATCTTTGACCCCAGGGGCTTGATCACCTCCTTGATCTTTGTTATCCTAGACCATCTGCATCAATACACAAGGACTCCACTTGAATGTCTACTTTAATGTGAGTTTGAAACAAGTTCATCCTTCACTAAAGTGGGGTATAAATGTAGTAATTAAAAAAGTATCCCTTTTCCTTGCTTGATTTGGGAATAATTAATGATGAATTGGACTTGATATAGCCTTGATCTAGTGTTGTGATGTGTTTTACACATCCACATTAGGTTTTGGCCCTTTCTAAGCTAAATTAACTTTTCCTTAATTTAGTGTTGTAAAGTGTATTTATTTATACCTTCACATTAAATTTAGGAGGCTTGTAAACAAATTGGACCTAATCTAATCCTGTATGTGCTTTACACATTCACATGGGATTTAGGGCCCATTTTAGCTAAATAGGCCCAATTTTTCCTTAATTTAGTGATGTAAAGTGTATTTATTTACACTTTCACATTGAATTTTGGGCCCTCTTGCATTTATGACCTTAATATCATCATTAATAGGCCCCTATGACCCTATATTTTGAATCCCATGACATATTTCAATCAAAACCCTGATGAGATCAACAAATAAGCTTAATTTGCACAATCCGTAACACTTTAGCACTCAAAATAGGCCTTGTGGGACCCATTTGCCACATTTCGTGAATGAATGCATCTATGTGGGACCCATTCATGACAAGTGGCGGGTGTGGAGTTGTTGACTATTTTCAAGGTTTTAAATGAGGAAAATTTGGTTTAAGTTCAATTTCTTCTATGTCAGCCTTTGGTGATAAATAAACATCCATTTGAGGTGCATTTCCTATATAGAAACAAGATTTCAAATAATTATTTACATAAGCCTACATATATCAAGTCAAGCATTCAAAGTTAAGCATTCCAAGACTTCACAAGATCGTCTAGAGAGCATTCAAGATCATTTTTTAGGCATTCAAGGGAAAAATTATTCATCAATTGTTGCAAAAATGCAAGATCCATTATCTTTTCAAGGGTGTCAAGAATCAAGCATGTTATTTAGCCAATGTTGTGATGTAGCATTGAGGATCCAAGAGCAAGCATTTTTCTACACCTATTGTCAAGATCAAGATGTGCATCCTTCATGGCCATTTCATGTTGAGTTGCAAATTTACAAGACATCATTCAAGGTATTATTGTCCATGAATCATGTTCTTTGTTTCATGTTTCATGCTTTCATTTCATTGTCTCATCATTTGGTTTAATTACCTACAAGGGGTTTAACCAAGGCAAACACCTATTCACTAACAATCAACAAGTTTTTCTCCTTTTTACATGTGTGATTGCAAATCTAGGTGTCTTGAAGCTTGAAGGATCATTAAAGATTTGGTTGCAAGGGTGGAGAAAATGATCAAGTTTTCACAAGGTTGCTA
>VDFB02193867.1:330801162-330829966 GCA_007258455.2 Sequoia sempervirens | reverse complement strand
AAAAGTGTCTCATCGATGCGATTATTCTCCTTTGAAGCCATCGGCATAGCATGGATACATCGATGAGAGTCTTTATCAAGCTTCAAAACTCATACCAATGTCGCCTCAAACTTGATATTACAAACCATATTGGCAAGAGTCTGCCGATGTCACCCCAATGCATTTTGCTCTACCGAGCCTCCTGCATTCTTTGTTGAGAACCCATATTGAGTCGGCAGGACATCCACGGGTCACTAAGACCCTTTGTCGAAGGCCAAATCTGTTGGCGAGACCTACTTGCTTCGCCCAGACCTTACACCAAGGTCTTTTCATTCCGTCGAGCTGCTCATCTTCTATCGGCCAAACAACATCAAGTTGGGGAAACCTTTCTCCAACTTAGAATGTTATACCGAGGCTTCCTTATAGGCGAGACCCCACAGGGTCGCTGAGAGCTTTTGCTGAATTCCCCTTGTCTACCTGAGCTCACTTTGTGTTTCGGCAAGAATCTTGCCAAACTGATTTTTTCTTGGTGAGGACCCATCCTAGTATCGGCAAGAGTCCTACCGAAGGCAAACACATCGAGGCCCCCATCTAGTTGACGAGACCAAACATCTTCATCGAGACATTATGGCGAAGGAATTTACCTTGGCTGAGACAACGAGCAAGCCAGGGAGACCTTTTATAGTACTGAGACATCTCAGTGAGGTCCCTTTGTCGTACCGAGGGCCCTCTTTCTTTTGTGTTGCTCTATCTATCGGAAAGAGATCATATGTTCGGTGAGAGATCTTACCGAAAGAACAACGGTATCCCTAGACCCCTTCATCTCGGTGAGACTCCCCATCTGTTGATAGGACCTCAAGTCTCAAGCTCATTCTTGTCGCTGAAACACCCCCGGGTTGCCAAGACCTTTTAGCGAACTCAAGTTGCCCCGCCGAAGACTTCAAAATAAAACACTGTCGGTGAGACTTTGTCTCCTCATTGGGACTTCTCACCGAGCTCATCGCTGTCGCTAGAAGTCTCACCAACAGATGATTGAATGGCTTATCGGCCAAAGAAATTCACGCGATAAGAGGTCCTACCGACCCCTTCCTATCACAACAATAGGCTCTATAGCCACATTCGGTAGGACATAAGCTAGGTCTCAGTGACCTGTTCAAGATGGAATGAATCAAGTAGTCAGTCAGCCAAATAGTAGGAGGGTCTTGCCAACTTTCTCCTTAAAGGAAAATTATGTCAAATTGATTAAGGCATGCTTTTCAGCTGAGCTCCCCCGCGAAATGTCATCAGATGCCTAACATAACCTTTAATGGAATTGTCCCATTTGGCCCCTAGAACACCTGCAACATAGATGCCTAGCCTGATTGAGCCTGAGGATGAAAATTAGGCAACAATTCTCTCATGAGGGATTTGTGCACGTCGTGCATGACACCAAGTATAAACCCCTAGTGTCGTATAGGGCCTATTCATTAGATCACTATTGACCTACCTGAATTGGTTTGCTTCCTACAAGGATGGACCTATTGTATCACACTTACATTCAATAATACAATGGGGGCATAGCACTGAAAGTGACCTACCCTCCTCCTTATGTTATTTTAGTTAAGGCTTCTATGATAGAACAATAGCAAGTTGCCTCTTCCTCCTCTCAAAAGGGGAAGAGAAAGTGTACTTGCATCTAGGATCCTTCCTCTTTTTTGTTGCTCTATCCACTTCCACCTCTCATGCTACAATGCCTTTGAATTTCTCCTCCATGTGTCTCATTGGGATTATTATGGTGCTTGCTTGGTGGAAGGCCAAACATTGGGTGTTCAACCTTCCCATCTTGCCTACAATGCGTTGACCCATTATCTATGGCAAGGGGAAGGGCCCCCATGGAGTTTCCTCTATGTCTAAGTTGTCATGGCCTCCTACTTCTCCTGCCCCTAGGGTGGCGAATGGGAAGAGGCCCACTGTCGAGGTACTTGATTTTGCTTCTTTTTCCATTGTTATTTTCATTCTTATGTATTTCCTCCTATTTCTATCTAGGATTCACTCCCTCCACTAGCAACAACTATGACGGATACTCCCATGGTAGAATAGGATCCTTCTACTCCTCCTCAAGCTACAACTTCAAGCTCTCAAAGTTGAAGAATCCGCATTGCATATAAGCATAAGTGTCAGAGAAAAGCTCTAACTACTAAGCAGGCCACCATGTAGAAGGAAGAAGGGGAGCCAACAAATCCTATTTCAAAATATCTTGCTATACCCTCCTCTTCTAACCCTTCTATTTTGGTTGTCATCACCTCGATCTTACTTTCAGCTCCTCTTGCAAGCGTAGATGACCCTCACCCTAAAAGGGTGCAAGTTGTTGGATCTCAAAAATGCAGGTTACAAATCCTAAGAGGATGCTAGGCTCTATAATTAGACTTGCAATGTTCTTGAACCAATGCATGGAGTTAACCTATATGGTTGAAATGTTCTTGAACCAATGCATGGAGTTAACCTATATGGTTGATGACTCCTTGCACTTTAGGCTTTGCTAGAACTAGGCTAGTAAACCTTGATAATGGAGCATATTAGAGGAATGTATGATTTGGTTGAATTGATGGATCTATGCATAGTGGAAAATAGTGTGGGATAGATGAAAGCTTACTAATTATTCCTACTGAAATTTGAAATGTGAATGTATGGATAAGATTTTATGAAATTCTAAAGTTGAATTGGTATGACCAATGCCTACTTTTGTTGGGCTAATGAAGTCAAGAGGTGAATGATGTGTGACTTAGTGGATACAATTTGAATTACTTGGCACTTGTGACTATTTATACCTTGTATAAATGTGCAAAAATGTAACTATTAAAATCTTCTTATTGATCCAAATAATTCTTACCAAGTTAATATGATTAATTAATAGGAAATTTTAATCCTCCCTTGAAGGAACCAGTTAACTGAATCACATAAAAGCAACAAATGTGCCCTGAAAAATTAAATACTTTTGATTTGAATAACAAGATAGAACCAAAATGGAGATAGTGTGATAATTTTTTTGATTATAGGGCTCTTCTTATTGATCCAAATAATACTTCTAGATTACTGTGATTGACTAGAAGGATTTTAATTCTTTTAAAGAAACCAATTAATCCCACCACACAAGAACAACAAATGTGCCTTGATAAATTGAATATATTCTTGATACACCAATTTAAATAGTAAGGAAATATTAAGTTGGAGACAACCAAATAATCATATATTTTCAACAAACAATTGACATGAGAAATTTGATCCCCAAATTAAATCTTCTTCTCCATTATATTACCTCAAAATATTTTTGCAATGCATAGCATAATGTTCTATTTTGGCAACTGGTCCACCTATCCAACTACCTAATTACTACCTCTAATGCTAAATCTCCTCCTTTGATGATTTTATTTCATATTATATATACATTGTATTTTAGGGTTATGACCCTTTGTATATGTTCGCTACATATCTTCACTGTTGTTCTTTGACAAAAGTATTTATTTAATTTCCTTCAGCAAATTAAATATTTTAATCTTCATTATCTCTGTGAAATTAATTTTAGTGATTATCAAATATTTCCTTTGTTTGCAATCTTCACTCTTCACCATTTAAATAATTACCCGCCTTTTCCCTCATGGTGAAAGCATTTTACTTTATATTTAATTTTTGCATCTTCACTTGATATCAAAATACTACTTGAATAAAAATAATTACCCATTACAAGAAATTAAATTGTATTTCAATTCCTCCTTGAAGAATTAAGATATTATTTTATGTGAAATAATTATCTCTTCCTTGGTAAAAATATGTCATCTTGTATTTCCCCCATATCTTTACCCATTTAAAAAACATTCTTTGGTAAAACAATTTCCCATTATTTAATATTTTTGATGAAATTATTCCCCTTTTGACTGAAAAATATTCTCACCAACAACAAAATTCCCCAGAATAAATGTGGCAATATTTACCATTTAATATTATATCCCTTTTACCACCACACCAGAATTTAAACTTTTAATAAAATATTAATTTACCTTCCCATTGCCACTTATCCTTTTTTGGCCATCGACGAGACTCTCCCCGAAAACCATATCGGTGTAACCTTCATAGTTGGAAATACTTGAGGAATCTACTCCGATAGTACATATCTCTCTAATGGATTATTCTATGCATTATCATTGTAATAGGACTCAAAATTAACTCCTTCCGATATTTAATCTCCTACCAATAAGGTTTCGCTTTGCATCGCTGATTTTAGGGTTTCTATTCTTACAAAGATTCTTGATGACATTCACAATAAGGTCTGCACTTTGATATTTGGTTCCACTGCCTCCATTGGGCTTACACGCAAAAGTCGAATAACCAATAGAATCAGAAGGTATTTGGCCAAGGGAGGCTCAAAAACAATCCACTATTATGATGCGGCCTACTTTTCTTTTCAACACTGGCTGTTCTACAACATTAATTGATAATGGCATTAATTAATTCCTAAATTTGACGCATCTCCTTTGATTCCACTTTATACTTTTGTATCACTTTCTTCTAATCAATCACATGGATAACAATTCTCAAAGGCTTGTCTGGGTCATCTGAATCGAGCTATCTAAGAGGATAACCAAGTTCACGCATCCTATTAAGCCACGGAGGTGGGTCTAATTCCCCAATATCAAAGGATTGTCCATTCTTACTTCCAAGCATCCCAAGCTTTATTTTGTCGAATTTACCTCCTGGAGAATTCTAGTAGTATCTTTGTGGACATCGTGGACCAAAATCTTGTGCTTGTTTTATGTTCATTGTGGGCATTGGTTATGGCAGTATTATCTTGAGGTTTTGAACAATCCTTCAATCCATGACTATAAGAACCATAGTTAAAGCATATAGAAGCTTTTGTTGGATGTTCCTCAGTACATTCTGAATTTGTAATCCCATTTTAAACTGTCAAGGGTAGTGCACATGCACAATCATAATATGGAACACCTGCTTCCTTTTCTTGAGGCATTTGATCCTTTGTACTTGCTCCCATTTAGATAAAATGATGATCATCAATCATACTGGAGCCTATTCCCCTGAGGAGTTGCTATTAATAATGTTACTCTACAAGATTATATAGTGTTGTGACTTTATCCCATGGTAACTCAAGCGAGACACCGCCTTCTACCGATTGAAGAATCTCATTTCTTTAATGTGTACAAAAAAACTATAGAATTGGTACTAGTGCTTTTTATTTATAATTTCAACCCAAATACCATTTCCTGATGTTATCATAAAAGTTTGTTGAACCACTACTCAAATTGAAGAACCCCAATGTTGCTCATATTTGGGCACACTAAATGTTTGACATCAAATGTTCATGAAGCATTATGAAATATAATAACGTCGTCTCCAAGGATTTGTTTTCTTTCTGTAATTTGGTATTTGAGATACCTACATCGTTCTATTCCTTACTCATAGCACATAGTATAAAACAACATGCACCTTTGTCTCCATACATCTAACTTCAATCATCTTGTACAGAGTATTTCATGCAAATCTGCCACTTGTTCCTTTCAAAAATGCATATTCAATTCATACCTCTACATATTTTGGCTCAGAATTATCCCTTCACTAGTCATTAAATCCAACTCATTGTTCACTTTGTAACTATATTTGTACAAACCTTCATTCATTTTTCCTACATTCTTTCAAGTTACTTTCCAACTCATCTTTTCTTTGAACACATAATTGTTCATGATTTTCAATGCTCTTGTTTGAGTAAGCTTCTTTTTAGCTCTTTTAATCATGATTTCCTCACAAGAATTCTACTCCATTATTTTACAAGTAACTCCTTAGAGGCATTTTTTATTTATTTGCAATGCATTTTTCAAATCATTTTTTTTTTTCTTTCACTGGTGATTACAAATAGTAAGCTTTTGATTCAAGCTCTTTAATTGTCACCTCATCATTTGCATTTACTCATGTTGGTGTTTGTTAACTGAGACCATGCTTGGCATTTAATTTTTCTTCATTACCCTTTATACTCTAGCATTTCTAATTTTTCACCTCCAATGGTTTCAGTTGTTGGTGTTATCCAATTCAACCACTTTGTTAAGTACTTGATTCAAAATTATTTATACACTATGACCAAAACATGCTAGGTAACTTCCAAAATTGCTTTGGAAAATTGATCAAACAATCTCCAAAATCGACGAAAATTCACCAGTATGTTAATTGATGGTAGGGGAGTGTGGATGGAAGAAAAATTGATATGCAGTTATAAGAATTCCAAACTGTAAATGTTGAAATTTGCTTACTCATCATTTTTTGAAAAATTACCATAGTCAAATTTAGCCGAAACCCATCACTTTACCTTCCTTGAAGAAATATTAAATCTCTTCCTATGAAGTTGTAACTTTGGAGATTAGTTCATTTTGGAAAGATGAACATGTGTGCAAGAGGGTTTCTCACCAAGCATCTTAATTCACAAAATATCAAGCATCAAATTTGCCCCTTTTTGCAACTTTTTGGAAGTGTAGTGTTCAAACTGGGTAAAGCCCATTTGGAATTGATTTTAGAAAAATACCAAATGATGTCTTGAAGCTCTGAAAAATGACATGGATGCACATTGAGATGGGGAAATTAAAAAGAACCAATTGATTTATCTTGAAAGTGTTCCATTTGCTTAATATTATTCTTCAAAGTTTGTCACTTTAACAGATTTTATTGTGTAGACAACAAACCTTCGCAAAACCCTTCAACTTGGCCTTTTGAAACCCTGGCAAATCATATCATAAGGAGCTAAAATTTGGTAGAGACACTCACATATGATATATGAACACATCCGCAAAGTGATTTTGCATGAAATTGCACTGGATTCATTATGTGATTTTTCAAAGTGGGTCTTTTGAGTAGATTTTTCAACTATATTTTTTAGTGCTAAAATCATTTTTTTCATTTTGTGAGCCTTAAATCTTGCCAAATTTTGCATAAAATTTTAGGCTCCAACACAATTTTTCATCAATTTCATGACTGGGCCTCCTCTCTTGATGTCCCTTCCAGACATCCTATTGTTTCCTAATCCCATGGACATGTTGAATACTTTGGTGGTGTCCACTATGATTTTGTCATCTTCTTCCTCTCCTTTCACTTCTTTTGTGGGGATATCACATCCCCCGATGAAGTGCAATTTGGAGGATGACCTTTCTTCTAATGGGGGCTAGAAAAAAGGAATGCCATCTTTAGGAGAGGGTTTTGCTTTGGCTTGCGCCATCCTAGTGACAAAAGTTTCATCGGCATCCCCCAAGTTTGTCACTACCCCCGAGTCTTTCAGCAAGGTCGGTAGTGGATCTTAGGCATCTCCTTCCTTTCCCACCTAGTTGACACATGGCACTCCTATCAAGTGAATGTTCAACTTGGTAGAGGATGTCCTGTCTTTGTCAACAATCTTCGTAAGATCAGTGATGTTTACCTCATAGGAGTTGACCAAAGAAGACCTCGAGGGGCCCTTTTCCTTAGTTCTTGTCATAAGAGTTTCATAGGTGCTCCCCTTGCTATCCTAGCCTTGCAAGCTCATCCATCCTCTACTTATAATGATCTAGATTGGGAGAACGATGACCTCTTGGTTTATGAGGACTAGAATTGCACCTCTTCGTTATCTATAGATTAGATTTGTGTGTGTGTTGTGTTTCCCCCATGCTTTTTTTATGTGTTCTTGGAGGACCCTTGTTACCCTTGTAGGTGCTTGGATACAAGAGTGTTTTGTGTTGTAAACTTCTCCTATTCATTGCATCATTCTTCTATTTGTTGTGCCTTAGTTTTCGAAAATAGGGGATGATGCAAAGCATTGGGGGCATTTAGTCTTCCCTTCCATGTTGACCCAATTTTTTATTTATTTTGTTTTCACGTACCCTTCTTCATGATCTAATATAGTAGGGGATTGATGATAGTCCATATGTATATTATATTAAATATCTATCTATCTATATCTATGAGCAGTTTTGACCCCAAATTATTAGATCAAACTATCTCTTGATTTCATCTTTGTTTTTCCTTTCTTTCTTATCTTTCTCTCTTCTTTGCTTGCTTCTTCATATTGTGGTGCCTATGTGTTGTCCCTCACATGTGTGACAAAATTTCCATGTCTACATCTCATCATGTATCATGGGCCACGACATCCATGCATGATCATCCTTTCGTTTTGATGCCACGTGCTCCTTCAATTTACATTCATCATCTTAAGGGGGGGCTACCTCTCCAATCTTCAATAAAGTGTATTTGTTGGCCAATGAATCCCTTGCTAAAAATATTTACTTTTTTCAAAAATTTCATCCTTCAAAAAAGATCCCCTTAGCAAGATTTTCTTTTGAAATAAAATTCATAGAAAAAAGAGTTAAGAATTCACCTTCGAGGAGCCCATTCTTCTTTTTTGGGATTCCAAGACTAAAGAGAATCTTTCAAAAGTATTTCTTGATGATAGGATTTTTTGCAAGAAATGTCATCACTTTTCAAATTGATCATCCATCGAGTGGATCCCTCTTTCTTTTGAAGTGTTTCCAAGGGATCCCTTTGAAAGCTTCTCCTTCAATTGCTTGCTCCAAGATACGAGTGTCTATTTGTCTATGTGACTTTTTTCTTTCCTAACAAGTTTTGTCTATGGATTAACATGTTGGCTTGCAAGGACGGAGAACAGGTGTGTTGGTGAATCAAACTCCACAAAGCCTTTCACACTTGGCCTCCCTCAAGATTGAGTATCTATGGCGCCTCCTTTGCAGGACTACACACCTATGAAGCATTTTCATTCTACAAGATTGAGCACCTATAGAACCCTTTGTTCATCTTTTGCAAGATTGAGCACCCACAAAACCAACTCTATAGGACCAAGCACCTACAGAGCCTTTTGTTCACCTTCTGTAGGATTGATTACCTACGTTGCTTTTGTTCAAATCTCCATAGGACCGAGTACTTGTGGAGCCATCTCTCTCCTACACCCAAGTTTTCCAAATCGTGGTTTGCACTTCCTTGACAATTCAGGTATACCTTCCTCAATTTTCTCTCCATTTTACTATGCATTCACTAACACTTATGCTCGCTAAAGTGGGAGAAAAATGTAATGGCATGAATTTGCAACCCTTGCAAGTTCCCCATTTACGATACCTCTTACCTTAGAGAATTAAGTTTGATAATGCAATTCATATTTTTGCCACCTTCCCCTATCCACTTGGTAGTTGTTTTATGTGTTGATGGGGGATATTCTGTCAATGATTGTAGCATGGTGCACGAACGTCTATGTTGCATGCTACCATCCTGACAAGATTCTCACCTCTAGAATTTGCAAAGGCATTACACTCCTCCATTAGACACAAAGTGTAATGTCTCTTGCCCTTCGAACTGACTTTGAAAGACTCCTTTGCCTCCATTTTTTCTTTCAATTGGCTAACCTCTCTATTCAACTCATCTTCTTCACATTCCTCTTAACCATTCTCACCATCTACACACTTCTATATACTCACTTTTAGCTCTTTCAAGCTCTACCACCTCTATTGAAGCTCCACGTTGATAATTTTTTTGTTCATTCTCTTCGTTGTTGCAGAAACATTGGTCGATTTGAAAGCTTGTGAGCTCACTCCTTCTCCCATTTCCTTGAATGCACATGGTTGAAGGTGATATCACTCCATCTCCCTTTTACTTTGCATTATCAACTTAATATCATAGCATATTGTTTGTTTAATGTATTACTTGGTATCTCTATTTCTACTTACTTTCTTCATCATTTTCCTCCAATCATTGCTATTTGACTTTTTGTCAAGGTGGAAACACTAAAGCGGAGGACTGACTGCAACAGTCCTCTAAACACAACCCCAACACTTTTTCTTCTTCTATGTCCAGGATCCCCATGAGGTGAAGATCTTGAAGATATCAAATCGTTGGTAGGAGGGTGTGCTTTCCTCACCCTTCTTTGTCATTTCATAATTAGATTTAATCTTTTATCTCTTCTCAATACAATGTTATTTTGTTTTTCTCTATTTTTTCATTCCATCAAACTACATCTATTAGGTTGTTAATGGGTTTTCCTTAGTTTTTTACAGTACTTTATGCTTTTTTATTTGTATTGATGACAGTGCCCCACTGAGACACCATCATGTTCTGTTGTCATTTTTTCCTCATGTTGTAGTCCTCTAGCAATGAGTTTTCTTAGTCATGGGACCCAAACTCTAGAAACTTGATCGCCTGACTTCTTGAAACATTCGGGCTTGCAAAAGGGTAGCAACAACTCAGTTACTCTTCCTTCCATCCTTTGAACTTTAAACTCTCCTAAGACATTCTGATAGCTTGAGGTAGATTAGGGAAGCCTATTGTTCTAGACCCTCCTGTGACCTAGGGTCCTAAGTAGTTGGTCCCCCTCCTTTACAGTAGCATATGTCACTATATGATCTAGCTTTCTTGATTAAGATACTATTGCACCTTAATCAAATCAAGAAAGCTAAGTGTTTTCCCATTGTAAAACTTCATTAGGGTGCACTAAGTGTTTTCCCATTGTAACCAATTTCCCCACTACTTTGGAGTGATGTTTTTTTATTTATTTTGGCACAAGTTTATGGGCCTCACCTTGTCAGAGAAGGAAAAAATGATGAAAAGAATTGACACATGGCATGTGGTCAACCTAAGGGTTGAGTTTCTCACCAAAAATGAATTTTGGCCACACATTCTCGGTATGCACTATTTTCTTACTATCATGTGTGATTCTTTTCATTGCACTCTAAATTAGGTGGGCCACCCTTTTTCAATTATATTGATTATTGCAAGTATGAGCAGTTGGTGTTGTCATTGATATCAACAATCCTTTGTTTTAATTGATGTCTATAGTTGAGTGAGGTGGTTGCAAGAGTGTAGTTTATGCCTTGATTAGTTGCATTATGTGGTCAAGTATGTGCAAGATCATGATGGGCCAAAAAGTCGCGATATGATGGGTATGTGTAGGTTATGTGGCTGACGACTTTTGTTTTACCCAAAATTGATGAAATGAAAAGGGTTTTTTAAGGAGATTCTCAACTTTCCACCAATATAAATTATGCTTTACTTTGAATTTAATAAATAATTATTATTCATTTTCTATTTGAATTACAACTAAAAAACTGATTAATAGGCTGATTGAAACACATCTATAGCTTTCAAATAGTATCACATTTTTTGAATCTAAAACATGTCTCACATTCTATGCTTCACATACTATAGGATTAAAAAAAATCAATTTCATGAAGTTTTGACCAAGTTAAGGTGGTGAGACATATGAGTTTTTATATTTTTTAAAAGTTGTAATAAAAAAATCATAATTAGTTATTTACTTGGAAAAATTACAAAAAATGCATCACATCGAGGCATCAGTCCTCTACTTATATATAAAATCTTATAAAAAATGTCATCATTTTATTGTGGTTAGGGTGGTTAGACAGACACCTACTTATTTTTTCCCTGAAATTTAAGTACTACATTGAAATTTCAAATTTTCACCAAATAGATTTAAAAATAAATAAACCTAGATTAGAAACTACATTCAATTTGCTACAGATTTTATTCTTATGTATTTTTGAAATAATATAGATAACTTATTCAAATTTTTACATCAAGTTGCCAAATTTTTTTGCCACTTAAGGGCCTATTTTTTCCATGATGATCCTGCTCATACTGTGTCATTGTAGTAACAAAAAAATATCCCATTTCCTTGCTTGATTTGGGAATAATTAATGGTGAATTGGACTTGATATCACCTTGTTCTAGTGTTGTGATGAGTTTTACACATCCACATTAGGTTTTGGGACCTCCTCAACTAAATTAACTTAACTTTACCTTAATTTAGTGTTGTAAATTGTATTTATTTACACTATCATATTAAATTTAGGAGGCTTGTGAAAAAAGTGGACCTAATCTAGTGTTGTAATGTGTTTTACACATACACATGGGATTCAGGGCCCCTTTAGCTAAATAGACCAAATTTTACCTTAGTTTAATGTTGTAAAGTGTATTTATTTACACTTTCACATTGGATTTTGGGCCCTCTTACATTTATGATGTTAATGTCATCATTAATAGGCCCCTATGACCCCACAGTGTGCATCCCAAGGTATATTTCAATCAAAAACCCAACAAGATCAACAAATAAGCTTAATTTGTACACTCTCCGACACTTTGGCACTCAAAATAGGCCCTATGGAACCCATTGGCCACTTTGGGTGAATGAGTCCCATCTAGGTGGGACCTATTTTCCACAAGTGGCGGATGGATCCCATTTGGCCTATTTTTAAGGTTTTAAGTAGGAAAATTTTATTTTAAGTTCAAATTTCTTCTATCTCAACCTTTGGGATAAAATAAATGGCCATTTGAGTGCATTTCCTATATAAACAATCTTTCAAATCATTATTTCACATAAGCCTACATGTTATCAATTCAAGCATTCAAGAGTTAAGCATTCCAAGACTTCACAAGATCATCTAGAGAGCATTCAAGATCATTTTTTAGGCATTCAATGGTAGAATTCTTTATCAATTGTTGCAGCAATTCAAGATCAATTATCATGTCAAGGTCTTCAAGCTTCAAGCATTTTATTGAGCTATTGTTATGATGTAAAATTTAAGATCCAAGATCAAGCATTGTTCTACACCTATTTTCAAGATCAAGATCTACATCCTTCATGGCCATTTCATGTTGAGTTGCAGATTTACAAGACATCATTCAAGGTATTATTTTACATGATTCATATTCTTTGTTTCATTTTTCATGCCTTCCATTCATTGTCTCATCATTTTTTTTAATTACCTACAAGGGGTTTGACCAAGGCAAACCCCTATTCAATAACAATCAACAATTTTTTCTCCTCTTTGCATGTGTGATTGCAAATCTATGTGTCTTGGAGATTGAAGCATCATTGAAGATTAGGTTGCAAGGGTGGAGAAAGTCATCAAGTTTTCAAAAGGCTGCCATCTTCACAAAAGGTCACTTATAGTCCCGAAAACTAGGATTTTGAATCTAGAAACAAAGGGGAACATAAAGAGTAGACAATGAATACTAAATTTAGACCTTGAATTTCTAGAAAATACAAACTCCCATAGTAGGTTTTTTTCAATTTTTTTTGCAAATTTAGATACCCATTTGTCTGAAACCTATTCATGTGCAAAAATACAAATCTGGGATTGATTTTCCCAGAATGGAGAATGAGTCCCACTAGGTCAAAAACTTAAATTTTTCAACATTTCATAGCTCCTTCCAATCATCTTTAGATTCCCAGGTGCACACATTTTGTTTCACGAGTTGTTATTCTGTTCTATATGCATTTTTAGGTCATTTAGTTCATGTTTGCATCATATTAGGGTTTTGCATTTCATCTTGCATTTCATTTTGTTTTTGAAGTCTTAACTTGGTGGTGAACCCCTTATTTTTTTACATTCAGCTCCTATGACAACCCTATTGCAAGATCTCTTTCCCTTTTGCATTGAGATCTCTAAGATTATCCTTGAGTGGAATATCTTGAAAGTGGGTGTGCTCTATGTTCTAAACCATATGATAGCACTCTTCCCCCATTTTTAAGAGGTTCCATTTTGGTGAACCTAACCTTTGAGCACCTTCTTTTGTTATTTGGAGTGCATAATCACTCTAGATATTTCTTTCATTAACATTGCATTAGGATTTGCATTAGTTAATTTGAATTCTCGGGTTTCAAATTTTTGCATTAGTGAAAGTGCATATAGGTTGCATTTTTGCATCTTGAATCATTGAAAATCATCTGAAAACCACATTTGCAATTAGGTTACACATCATACAAACTAAAAAGCATAAAAATCAATTGAAATTTTGTGAAAATTTTGAAAAAAATCCCTACTGGGACTCATTCGCCACCTTGGATGAATCAGTCCCAGTGCACATCTAAAAATGCATTTTACAACATTAAAAACCTTCTTTCTGCACTTATGTTTGCTACCATTGGATATTATTTCAGTGTATTGACTTTTTGTTATATGTGTTTCATTAAATCTAGCTTAAATTGGTCCATTTAATGCATTGATCAATTCCAAATTTGCATTTACAACATTTCATCTTTCAAGTTGTTGCATAGTGTAATAAAAAAACTTACCTTGTTCCAAATCTAAAAATTGCATTTAAACATTTCACTTTAGGTCAAAGAATTGCACTTTATTTACTTTTCCATGATAACATGTTTTCTTTCAAGAGATGTGGCTTTGATATGGTTAAAAATGGATTGCATAAGTACAAAATCCCCTCCTATGAGTCCAATTTAGAGTACAACAATGAGGTCATTAAGAAACATGTTTTTCATCCTTCTATCTTTCATAGTAATGAGAAAATCTTAAAGCAAAAGGAACAAACAATTGACATAATCCTTAATATTACATTGCCTATTGGTGAGGATGATATAATACAAGAATATACAAGCATAGACAATAATGAAAACCATAATTGTTCTTCTCCTAATGCCTCTCCTAGTAGAGAGAAAGGTATCTTGGTGAAAGAAGACACAATAATTGTAGATCATGAGTCTTGATTGTCTCTCTTCTCCTCCCCCTTGGGAAGATAGTATAACACAAGAAGATGGGATCATTGCCACCACTTTGCTTACCCCAAATCCATATCTCAACACCTCCCCTAATTGTAAGAAGGCTTTAGTAAAAGAGGATGTAATCATGAACGATCATGAAAATCACATTTTCCAAGAGGACATGTGGATTGAAAGTGACAACCTTATCTCTCTCCTTCCTAATGTCCCTAACATTTGGAAAGACCTATTTGAACAAAAGAATTTAACCATTCATAATCATGAAAACTACTGTAGTCCTTCACTTGATGCTTTCCCTATTAGTGATGAAGTTACTTTACACGACATAAAAATGGAGAGTGGTGAACCTTTTGTTTGCCTCTCTCCTAAAATATCTCCTACTAGGGTAGAAGTTATTGCACAAGAGAATGAGACCCTAGAAAACAATAATGAAATCACTGGCAATCAGGATGATCACATCTATCCTTCTCCTAATATCTCTCCTAGTTGTGAAGAAGATATTTTAGTGCTATAAGATCAAAGCTATGAGAGTTATAAGAATCATATTTACCTCTCTACTCCTAGAGAAAAAATTATTGAACAAGAGAATTCCATTGATCATTCCCCTACTTGTCATGAAGTTGTTTTAGAAGAACCAACCTTTGAATGTCATGACCATCTAGCTTACATTTATCCTAAAAAATATCCTCCTAGGGAGGATATCATGATGCAAGAATAGGATAACATTGACAATAATGAGATAGTTTCATTAGATGAAGATGATGAAGTAACATTAGACTCTCCTTCACTAAGAGATGTTAATATTATTCAACCTCAACTCATCCTTTAGCCACCTTCACACAAATGTAAAACTAAAAAAAAACTTGAACTTACCCACCTAAGAATAATGTTTTGCAGCAACAGAGTCATAATATCATTGCTCATACATATAACACTAGAAACAATCTGTAACCAAGAAAAAGACCTTCAACACCCCTCCCTTTTCCTAATCCTATCTTACCAGGTTCCCCTAGTTTTCCTCCACAAAGTGGAAAGGAGTATGATTTTGTGGAACAACTAAAGAATACTCCTACTAAGATATCATTATGGGACCTTATTCAAGTATCCCCTCATTATCACAACATGATTCAAAGTTTTTACAACAAGTTCCTACCCCTCCTAATGTGAACTCAAATGATGTGTCAGCCCAAATTCAAGCCATAACTTCGCACAACATAGATATGAGCTCCTCCCTTTGGAAATGAGAAATAAAAATGACGCCTTCATGATAATATCTAAATTCAATAAGATGGGAATAAATCAAACCCTTGTTGATAATGGCTCAGCTTTGAATGTGTGCAGTGTGAAACTCTTCGATAGACTTGGTGTAGATAAATAAAAAATAGAACATTTCTCCTTATTGATTTGAGGATTTTACAATATAGGAAAGAAACTGCTCAATGTGATTACTTTACCTATTACAGTAAAAAATGCTACCTTACAAACTCCTATTTATGTTATGCCTCATGACTGTTCACACAATATTATTTTAGGAAGACATTGGATTCATGAGATGCATGTGGTTCCTTTGAATCTTCATCATATCATGAAGTATATCTATAACAAGGTATACCAAGTTGAAATAGAACCTGAGCTTGAAAGTTTCTTACAAGTTGAAAAAGGAAGGACAAATCCTCTAAACATACTAGTTCCAAGTTCAAACATAGAACCTATAAATGAAGTGAAACAAGAGATAGAAAAAGTGTCAAAACTATTATAAGATGATTGGGGTTCCTCAGACTTCACAACAACATTCATGGGAGAATACAAGATCATAAACAAAGATTTAGAGAAGGGAAAAGAAAAAGCGGTAATGTTAGCACAAAATTTGAAAGACCCTTCGAAAGAATCCAACTCAACCACTTTAGAACAAAATACAACAAATTACACAACAAAATTTGATGAACTCAATTATGAGCAACCACCTAATCCAAAAGTAATGAAAATTTTTTATGGAAAAGGTTATGAAATTATGAAACAACTTGGATATAGTGGAAAAGGATGTGGTGCTAGAGAACAAGGTATATGTGTCCCTATACAACCTCACGTGCAAGAAAAGACTAGTGGTCTTGGTTATTGTCCCTCGAGAGACACAAACAAACCTTCACTTAATATCAACACTATTACAAAATTTTCCTCTAAGACAACTTTAACATTGGTGCATCTTGAACTAATAGACACTAGTGGTCATGATTGTTACCCTTTGAAAGAAACAAAAGAAATCCTCACTTAACATCAATTTCATCACATATTATAGTAATTATTTGAATTCATTATATTTTATACCCTCCTATAAAGTAGAGTATAAAATATCACAATCTAAAGAGTCTTGTGTAGGTATGACATATTGTACTAAGTAGGAGACATCCTTGTCATAAAATAATGGAACATCGTCTACCACTAATCAAGAAAGTATCTTGTCGAGACTCCTCCAAGAGCATTTGATTTCTCTTCCTCCAAGAACACAAAATAAGTTCTACTACAAGAGTTCATGGTCATTCTACTAATGAATGTAAGGCTTTGGGTAATAAAATTAAACATCTTAAGGATTGTGGTGCTCTTCCTTATGTTGAAGCACAAGTTCCTCTAGTTGACACCTAGTTTCTTCCTATTCGGCTCATCCTTGTCCTGCACCAAGTTGGGACAAGGAGTTAAGTAACCTCGTATGTCACATGTTGTCTCTTTTGGCTATTTTATCACCTTTCATGTACATATAAGAACAAGCTTGGGATATGGATGGCATTCCTTAAGTTGACTCGCATGTGACATACTTATTCATGATGTAGTTCGATTTGGAAACATACTACTTGGCATCAAGCTTTTTAAATAAGCTCTGATGTCTTCTTCTACTTTAAAGAAATTTCTCATAGTAATGTGTTAGCAACCACTTTAAAGTGGGGGTATACATTGACACTCATGTTTCATTGTGTGATTTTCGTTATTCTTGTGATGCGTCCTTTTCTTGGTGGGGTCATTGGGTTTGATTTCCTCCAAGAGTGTGATATTTCCTTGACTTTTCCTCTCTTGGAGATTTTAGACATGATGTTCCCTAAGAAGATACCTTGCATGAACTAAGCAAAATCCCTTTGAATATTCCTTACACTATTTTGCATTTACACCAATCGTTATATGGCTACCTTGCATAACACACTTTGCATGCCTACGGAGCCATCTTGTTTGTTCATGAACTCCAAGCATACAAAGCTTTACTTGCCTCATGAAGCTTGAAAATCATTTTTTTGTGGCCCGCCTTATTAAATTTATTAGGAGGTATAACTTTGGTATGGTTTAATGGGAAGCTAAATGAGGGCATGACTTTCCCTTATCCACTTGTGTGTTTGTGAGTGCATATTGGCAGTATGTGTCTCCCTTCTTGGATTTCTCACACAATAAATAGCCAAGAGTTTCATTTCCTCAGAGTGAGTATGATTTTTTTTCAACAAAGCACCTAGATCTGATCCACATCATGTTGGACAAATAGTCAAAGCTTGATCCACCTCTTTTTATTCTTTCTTGTTTTTGTTTTTCATGACATTGCATGTTTGTGTATCTTGATGTTGCATATTATACACCTTGTTTGTGTGTCTTTTTGTGCTCATGTCAATTTGACGTAGGATCTTTGACCCTGGGGACTTGATTGCCTCCTCGATCTTTGTTATCCTAGACCATCTGCATTGGTACACAAGGACTCCTCTTGAATGTCTACTTTAATGTGAGTTTGAAACAAGTTCATCCTTCACTAAAGTGGGGGCTAAATGTAGTAATGAAAAAAGTATCCCTTTTCCTTGCTTGATTTGGGAATAATTAATGATGAATTGGACTTGATATCGCCTTGATCTAGTGTTGTGATGAGTTATACACATCCGCATTAGGTTTTGGGCCCTTCTAAGCTAAATTAACTTTTCCTTAATTTAGTGTTGTAAAGTGTATTTATTTACACCTTCACATTAAATTTTGGAGGTTTGTAAACAAATTAGACCTAATCTAGTGTTGTAATGTGCTTTGCACATTCACATGGGATTTAGGGCCCCTTTTAGCTAAATAGACCCAATTTTTCCTTAATTTAGTGTTGTAAAGTGTATTTTTTTACACTTTCACATTGGATTTTGGGCCCTCTTGCATTTATGACCTTAATATCATCATTAATGGGCCCCTATGACCCTATATTGTGAATCCCAAGACATATTTCAATAAAAAACGTGACAAGATCAACAAATAAGCTTAATTTGCACACTCCCTAACACTTTAGCACTCAAAATAGGCCTTGTGGGACCCCATTTGCCACTTTGGGTGAATGAGTCCCATTTGGCCTATTTTCAAGGTTTGAAGTGGGAAAGTTTGGTTTTAAGTTCAAATTTCTTCTATGTCAGCCTTTGGGATTAAATAAACATCCATTTGAGTGTATTGCCTATATAAACAAGATTTCAAATCATTATTTCACATAAGCCTACATATATCAAGTCAAGCATTCAAGAGTTAAGGATTCCAAGACTTCACAAGATCGTCTAGAGAGCATTCAAGATCATTTTTTAGGCATTCAAGGGAAAAATTATTCATCAATTGTTGCAAAAATGCAAGATCCATTATCTTTTCAAG
This sequence comes from Sequoia sempervirens, assembly GCA_007258455.2. Taxonomy (NCBI): domain Eukaryota; kingdom Viridiplantae; phylum Streptophyta; class Pinopsida; order Cupressales; family Cupressaceae; genus Sequoia; species Sequoia sempervirens. The sequence continues at coordinate 330,810,813 of VDFB02193867.1, read as the reverse complement.
GGTGTCAAGAATCAAGCATGTTATTTAGCCAATGTTGTGATGTAGCATTGAGGATCCAAGAGCAAGCATTTTTCTACACCTATTGTCAAGATCAAGATGTGCATCCTTCATGGCCATTTCATGTTGAGTTGCAAATTTACAAGACATCATTCAAGGTATTATTGTCCATGAATCATGTTCTTTGTTTCATGTTTCATGCTTTCATTTCATTGTCTCATCATTTGGTTTAATTACCTACAAGGGGTTTAACCAAGGCAAACACCTATTCACTAACAATCAACAAGTTTTTCTCCTTTTTACATGTGTGATTGCAAATCTAGGTGTCTTGAAGCTTGAAGGATCATTAAAGATTTGGTTGCAAGGGTGGAGAAAATGATCAAGTTTTCACAAGGTTGCTATCTTCACAAAAAGTCACTTATGGTCCTGAAAACCAAGGTTTCAGATCCAAAAACAAAGGGGAACAAAAAGAGTAGATAATGAAGACCAAATTCAGACCTTGAAGTTCCATAAAATCCAAACTGGACTCATTCACCACTTGTGGTGAATGATTCCCAATGTAGGTGTTTTTCAATTTTTTTTGTAGATTTAGATACCCTTTTGTCTGAAACTTGCTCATGTGCAAAAATCCAAAATTGGGACTTATTCACCCAGAATGGCGAATGAGTCCCACTAGGTCAAAAGCTTAGAATTTCCAGCATTTTAGAGCTCATTCTAGTCATGTTCAGATTCCCAAGTGCACACCTTTCATTTCATGAGTTGTTATTCTATTCTATAGATATGCATTTTTAAGTCATTTAGTTAAAGTTTACATCATATTAGGGGTTTGCATTTCATCTTGCATTTCATTGTCTTTTCCAAGTCTTAACTTGGTGGTGAGCCCCTTATTTTTTTACATTCAACTCCTAAGACAACCCTATTGCAAGATCTATTTATCTTTTGCATTGAGATCTCTAGGGTTATGCTTGAGTGGAATATCTTGAAAGTGGGTGTGTTCTATGTTCTAAACCATACAATAGCACTCTTCGCTCATTTTAAAGAGGTTCCAGTCATTAGTAAAGCTACTAGTGTCAACCTCTAATTTTTCTTTGATAACCTTCTATCTATGGTTGTGAAATTACTGAAGATGACAAGGATGTGTCTTTGGTGCTTGGTTTCCAAGTACTTTTGAGAAAATTTGATAAAAAGAGGAAACATTGTGTTGTAGTGGTATTCTAGGTAACATATTTGTGTTCTAGTTTTGCTATGCATTTCTTCTAGATTGAAGATCTACTTGCATGATACATATATGTTGGCGAGAGGTGTTTAGAGGTGTTTTATTCAAGAGATTGTATGTTGGATTGTGGTACAAAGGAAGTTGTGTTCACCAATGTGTGATTGTGCATTGCAGAGGTGTCTAGGAGAAATGTTTATGCTCCAAATTTCTCTGTAGTTATGGTTCAGTTCTTACGATTCTGAAGGTGTGTTGATAGTGTTGGTATTTTACCTTAATCAAAAGGATTTGAGATTCTCTGCTTCAAAAGATGATTTTTCAAGTAATAGTGTATGGCAGAACTATGTAAGTGTATTGGGTTTGTACATTCTTTAGGTGGAAGTTGTTGTGAAGGGGTTTGTTAGATTTCAAGGTGTTTGAGGAATATTCTAGATCATGTTCAAGCATGGTGTGTGGTTCACAAGTCATCCTTGGTTTCGAGGAAGCGTGTACTTGAAAATTTAATGGTGTTTGCATGGGTAACAAATGACCTAGTGTTTACACTACATGTGAAGGATAAATATTTTTTGTGGTAGCGTGTGGTTGAGTGGCGTTATTTATTTGGGTCCCAATTAAGTTTTGATGTGGTCTACATTTACTTCTATCTATTACAGAAGTGTTTTGGCACTGACCTAATTTGAATTTGCACATTTTGAGGTGCAAAATTGACTTTGGAAAGGGTTTAAAGGTTGAGGAAAATATAAGTATGAGTTAATTTTTTGAAGGAGGATTTAAGATAGATGAAATATAGATGTGTGAGATGCAAAATGATGTGAAGTGCACTGTGTTAGAGTGAGAAATTGAGTTGTACAGTGCGAACTTTCATTAAGTTAACAACTTCATTTCCAAGTTAGAAAGTAAATATAAAATAGCCCATACTCTTAAAGGATGCAATATTGCAAAAGAAGACTAGAGAAATGAAGAGATACTTTGGAGTTTTGGTACATAAGATTCAAAGGATAGGTAGTGAAGCAAGACATATGATATTTAAAGGGAGAAAGTGAGGGAACTCTTCCCATGTTTAGTATCTTAAGCTAACAACACTTCCATGTCAAATTGAAAATACAAATAAGTGATAGCCTAAAAGGACGTAGCATTGCAAAAGAAGACCAGAGTGACCATAAGGGATGTTTAAGAATTTTGGGAAAAAAAAGATTTCAAGGATAAGTAGTAAAGCAAGAAATATGGTACTCAAATTATAAGGTATGAGAAGTCTTCCCATATTTGATATCTCATTAAGTATTTGTAGGACCAAATTCCTCTCTTAAAAGGAAGATATAATCCATAAGGATTCAAAAGAATATGAAACATCCCAAACATGATTTATCAATCTCTATGACTTCTCACAGCCCCACACATGATTTCTCTTGTTCCACGTTTGACCTTTCATTTTCAACACATGATTCCTAACATCCTACATACATTTCTTAATTTCTAAAGTAAGACCACCTTTTATTTGCTTCCTTATACTTATTTTGAGACATGAAGAGGGTGAATTGCATCATTGGAGACACATTTGAGTGTTGAAATGATTAAGAGAAGAAGAAATTCAACTAAAAAATGAAGTTATAAACTTAGTAGCTAAATAATTAAAATTTATATCTCTTATCTTGTTTTTTTTTCACCAACTAATATTTCTCCATCCTATTTTTTTTTTTAAATGAATAATTACATATCTTATACACTTTCTTTCTTTCTTAACTCTTATTTCTTCTTCTAAACAGCATTCTACTTCATTTGAACCTCTCAAATAACACAACAAGAAGAAATGTGATGTATTAACAACTATAGACCAAATAATATATTTTTTTTTTTATAATATTTTTATACATATATGAATTTCAAAACAAGAAGACATCCTCTTGTAAAAGATTAATTGAATGGTTTACCACAATCATGAAGTAAAATCTTTTGATGTTTCATGGTATATATCTTTTTTTGTCAATGAAAACGGATGAGTTACATATATGTTAGCATCTTTATCTTTATTTAGCAAATTATAATAATATCAAGTAGCATACATGTAAACTAAAAAGTCATCATTTGACTAAGCAATTATGTGCAGGGGATCTCATTTGTCAAAATCATCTAAGTGTCAAACTTAGTCCGAATGTGGCTTGAGTTTTAAACTTTGGTGGATGATTTTTTATCACATACCATCATCCTACCAATTATACTAAGAACAATTGAACTACGACTCTTTGAGTTATGATATATAACGTTTATTACAATACTCTACAGATTTTAGCTGATAATACTTTACAGATTTTGACTGTATACCCAAACTTTTACTATTAATTCGACATAGTCTTTCGCTTATTGCCAAACTTCCATGGTTACTAGCGTATTAAAAAAATCAAAGTGTCCTTTTAGTTCTGTTACATCCTCCAGCGCAATTCCAGAGATTTCAACGAATGTGAGATACAGATTACACAATAAGCCAAATTACCTGGACAAAACAGTGACTCTGGAATACTCTTCTGAAGGTAGCGTGGCTGTGCCTGAGCTGGACGCCGAACAACTTCCATACAAAGTGGCGGAACTTGACTCAACACTGCGTTGCAAGGGACCGGCAGACACATACACAGGCATGTGAAGTGGAATACAAGGCGATGGCGCTTCCAATCTCAAAACCTTGATTACCTGCCTCATGTTTCACTTGTCATAATAAATGACGAGTATTAGCATCCAACTTGATGACAATTTGGTCGACAAGAAGCTGTGAGGCGTGATCGCAGAAACTGCTATGGAACAATGACTCGGACATAAAGTCTATAACCTTTTACTATTAATTGGTCCCGCCATAATTATGTATTCTTCACTTTTAATCCATTCACCCCCATGAAGGTCACGGATCAATTGGACAAAGTCTCTTCACTATGCCGGTTTACCAGGTCTCGCGTAAACAGCCTGTCTATTATCGTACAGGCTGTTTAAAATAGTAGGCCCGGGATTGGACCGTCTGACCTTCTCGTATAGTCCACCGACATATCTGAAAGTGAGTTAAATATGTCAAACAACTGGGTAGATTTTCTTTCCACTATTAATCCATTTGAGAAGGTGCCAGCTGCATACAATGGAAATGCATAGGAGTGAGGGATGCGTTCAACCCCTGTTTACAGCTTTACTTGAGTTTGTGTAGTAATACTAGTTCTCACCGTCTTCAAACTCCTTTTGGGCATGTTGAGAAAGGTGGAAGCGACTTTTGATAACGAGATATTGGACGGATCGGTTCGACCAAATTTGGATAGGATCTTTTCTCCTTACTCCATGGTCAACTAAAACATTTTCTATTGTAGAGTATATATACTTATTCTTTTCATAGAGAATTCCTCTTTTCATAGAGACCAAATAGTAGTAATTGGGTCCATAGGCTCAATGAGCAGAGTGTTTTAATTCAGTCAAATTTTGTTGGATAAGTTCAATTTTTAATTATATGGAAAATGATATAAAATGTATGTAGTTTATTAAATATGTTGTTTAGAAGATAGAAATTGGTATAATAATTTTTATTATAAAGTAATAGAAAAATAATTAGAATTTAAAAATTATATATCATAGTTGAAATTATATCTATTTGAGATTTATTAGAATTAAATTATATCATGTTTAAATTTTTGAATTTGGTATCATGGTTGATCTCAATATGAAGGTACTTTAGAGGGTGTGTTTGAATTGCAATACACCTCTTGATAGAATTTGAAAGTTTCCATCTTGAAAGGGAAAATGACTAAGTGGTAGAAAATATCATTAGCTACAAGTAGCTTTTGTTGAATGTATTATTGTCAGCCTAAATTCTTGAAGAATTTTGTGTTCTAAAGTCCTCAGTTAGAGATAGGTGCTTGTCTTGAGTATTCTAACTTTGAACTATATGTTCCATTGCAACCCCTAGAACCTAAGTTGCTTAATTGAGTCTTAGGGGTCAAATTTTCAAATACTGCATTGTCATGCGCTTAGATTTCATCATGTAAGTCTTGTTATTGTGTAAGCGCACAAAGCCTCTAGTTCGTACCCCTTATGACCCTTCACTTCGCACTTGACCATTCCAATTATGAACCCTAGCCGCTTGCCTTTAGCAACATATGTCACTATTTGATCCAATTTTCTTGATCAAGATATAGTTGCAATGATTAACTTGGGAACCAACTTCATTAGGGTGCACTAAGTATTTTCCCATTGTAACCAATTTCCCCACTGCTTCACAGTGATGGTTTTTTATTTACTTAGGCACAAGTTTATGGGTCCCACCTTGTTAGAGGAGCCAAAATTGATGCCAAAAATTGACACATGACATATGGTCAACCTAAGGGCTGAGTTTCCCACCCAAAATGAAATTTGGCCACACATTCTTAGCATGCAGTGTTTTCTTACTATCATGTGTGATTCTTTTCATTGCACTCTAAATTAGGTGGGCCACCCTTTTTCAATTATGTTGACATGTGTGAACAAATAAGAATGATACATATGAATTCCTAGTAGAGATAAATGTTCTATGAGATATAGGTGGAAGCTAACACCATGGAAAAAGGCTTGTGAGCTTGAAGACTACATATAAGAAAGATGGTTGGTAGTTAAGTCACCTTGGTGGACCAATGAAAGGCTTGCACTCAAACTGTCACTTGCACAATAACCCAAGGCTCCTTAAAGAATGAATCACCATTGATGCATAACACCATGGGTTGAAGGGGTCAACATAGAATCTACAAGTAGTTTTAGGGGGGTATTTTAAAAAAATTGACTCACCCACATATTTAATGAATATCTATGAGGCCAACAACTTTAGATGTTCAAATATGATGATAGTGATGGATATGAAACTTCATATTCAAAAAATGCAAGTGTTGATTCTTATGCATGATAATAGTTGAACTAGGGCCTAAATTGCTACTATTACCATTTCCCAACAATGAATCCAAGTATCTTTGAATTCCTTGTGACCAAATTAGAATTTAGAGGTCCATTCAAGTTGCTAGTAATTATTCATTTGGAGTGAATTTTCATTCGTATGTGGAAATTCATCCTCTCTTAGATGTTTGATAAAAAAATTAAATTCTATTGTAGAATTCCCAATTCTTAAAAACACTTTGCAAAATTTCTCAAAATGTGTGACCTTTAATTGTCAATTATTTCCTTTGAGTTGAACCCCTAATAAAATCATTGTTATTTAAAATCTCAAGCCATGTAAAATAAGAGGAAACAAGCCTTGGAGATATAAAAAATCTCTAAGAATTTGAGTCTTTTAAATAAGCCACTAGTTGTGCTCCCATTTATATACTTGTTGGATGAAACATGGTACAAATTAGGGACCCCATTACCCACACCAAAAGAGGTAGTCTATTCATAAATTTCCACAATAAGGCCAATAAGTGGATTCATATATGTAGTTTCTAGAGATTTAATTTGGGGAAGCTCATTGTACCTAATTACTTCATTGACCTTCATATTGTCGAATGTACACTATTAAGAGATATAACTCAGGATTTTTTTGTAACCAATTTCAAGGATGATATAATTTTAAACCCCTAGTTATAAATTATGAGAAGCACAAGTTCAATTATAGGGAAAAATAGTTGTCAAATTTTAGACATAGAGGACAGAACAAAAACTTTTAAAATTTTTAGACATAGAGGTCATGTAATTTTCTCCATATTTCAAAGAAACCTATGATGGTATGTGCTAAGTTATTATAATTGATGTTGGGCCCACTACATGTCCAAAGATGCCCTACTTTTTGTCTCTCATGTTTGAGGTGTGTATCAAAATAAAATATTCAATTGTATGCAATCTATTTGACAAGGAACTTTAGTGAGGGATTGGCTAATGGTAAGAAGCAAGATGATGTCAAATATTTTAAATGGTACTCAAATATGTGCAAGATCATCATGGAGAAAATACGCCCTTAAGTGGTGAAAATTTTAGAAAAATCAGAGTAAGGCAATTTGACGTATAAAATAGAATAAGTTATCTATATTATTTCAAAAACATGTAAGAATAGAATTTGTATCAAATTGAATGTATTTTCTAAACTACTAGGTTTATTTATTTAAAATATATATATTTTGTAAAAATTTGAAATTTCAATGCAGTAGCACTTATATTCTAGGGAAAAAATAAGAAGTAGGTGTCTGTCTGACCAACCTAACCACAATAAAATGATAATATTATTTATAAGATTTTAGATATAAGTAGAGGACTCATGTCCTGATGTGATGCATATCTTTTTGTAATGTTTTTCCAAGCAAATAATTAATTATGAATGTTTTATTACAACTTTTAAAAATATAAAAACTCATATGTTTGGCCACCTTAACTTGGTCAAAACTTCATGAAACTCATTTTTTTAATCTTATAGATGCAAAGCATAGAATGTGATGCATGTTTCAAATTCAAAAAATGTGATACCATTTGAAAGATATAGATTTTTCTCAATCAACCTATCAATCAGGACTTTAGTCGTAATTCAAATAGAAAATTAATAATAATTAATTATTAAATTCAAAGTAAAGCATAATTTATATTGGTGGAAAGTTGAGAATCTCCTTTAAAAACCCTTTTCATTTCATCAATTTTGGGTAAAAATAAAGTCGCCAGCCACATACCCTACAAATACCCATCATATCGCCACTTTTTGGCCCATCATGATCCTACACATACCCACTCACTACTATGCCACATATATTTGTATATATTTTTTAGTGCCTGGAGTTTGTGGTTGCCAATACAACCTTATGAGTAAATTCATAAAAATGGAGCCATTCAACTTGTACAATTATGTACATCTCACTTACATAAGTATGGCGAAAGGGATCATTTGTGTATCTTTGAGGATTTCTTCATAGTTATTGTATTGAATCAACCAGGTTTTGAAAGGTAGGCTTCCACTTGATTTTTAGAAGTTCTTCAGATCCATGGACAACTAAGCCTTTGTTAAGGGATTATATGATTGGGGAGATTGGTTATTTAGGATGGGTTCACTATAATATTTGTTCATATATAATGACATTCCACATAAAATTCCTTTTAGATTCCCATATAGAACTACTTACCTAGAAGCTCTTGGCAAATAAATGAAGAAAACCATTTGACACTTCAAGTTGCATATAAGGAAAAGTATCATTCCTTCCCATGCTAGGATTAGTGAGTTCATAATATTTTTGATAAAAATGATATGAGAGAGTGGAAGATATTATAAACTAGTTCTAGGAATACGTTTTTCCACACAAAGAAGATATGACCTTGTAGGTTTTATTTACAAGGTGAGACAAGATGTAGTCCTTGTTATATTTGAACTTCACTTTGAAGAGTTGGAATAAGTTTCAATAGAAATTGTAAAGAGATGGATGAAAAAGGGAAAGAAAAACCAAATGGTTGTAGATTAAGCTTGTTGAGAAGAAACATGTGTAGGTCAATCCTCATGGTTTTAAGGGATTTCATCTAGATATTGATAATTCTCTTTATTGAATGGTCCATCCATATTCAGTAATTGGATTAATGAATGTAAATATCTAATAACTCAAATATCTAATAACTAGATAACAAGATTTGGATTTGGAAACCATCCAAGCACAAGGAAAAATAGTAATGGGTGAGGGACCCTCAATGCTATAATATACAATGGAAGGTTCTTAGTTTTCTTAATGGCCAATTGAACTTAGTAAGAATGATTCCACTAATGTAGAGATCATTGAAGCAATAAAATACACAAAGCATGGATGCGAAATTCAATCCATTGTGTTATATGCCAAGACATTGCTAGGCACGAATTGGGAAGAGATGTAACAACCTTGGTGTTGTGCTTGGTAAAATTTTCCAAGTTTTTACCTCAAGTGAATAAACCATGAATCCATGACATAGCAATAAAAAAAATTCTTTCCATAATGCAAAATACATGCATAATTGAAATGACACTAATTCCAAATTGTCAATGCATTCCATTTTAATTTCACAAATATTTCCATAACATCGTTTTCATATTGAATGAACTCAAGTGTATCATTCACAATTACATCCTTCCATATAAATGGGTACATGGTACATACATTGCTCCTCTGAGCTTCAACTAGTGATAGATATACAAACTAGTCCTGATGTCGCCGAATTGACGCATACATTTTGAATGTCATTGTTTGCTGGTGCAAACACTCTAGTTGTTCCCAATACTGGTGCAAACAACCACAAACCTCAGCTACCAACTGATGAGGATAAGCATCACTCAAGGGATTTTCCACCAACCACAAACTTAAATGTAGTCCCCCACACATCTATCACACATGACAAGATGGCCCTACCCTTCAACAAAGAGATTGCTTGGTAAACTGCATAAAAAATTCCTATGTGAGCTTATTTTTATGGCCTAAAAGGGTAAGTGCATGGATTTGTCACACAATTTTGGCTCTTAAGAT
>VDFB02193867.1:330720044-330801062 GCA_007258455.2 Sequoia sempervirens | reverse complement strand
GAGGGTTGAGAGAGAGAGAGAGGAGGGGTTGAGGGTTTTAGGTTTTTATGGTTTATGGTTTATGATTTAAGGGTAGAGGGTGTAGGGTTGAGAGAGAGAGAGAGAGACACAAGGGGGTTGATGGTTTTAGGGTTTTATGGTTTACGGTTTATGGTTTAAGGGTTGAGGGTAGAGGGTAGAGGGTTTAAGGTTTACGGTTTAATGGTTTTAGGGTTGAGGGTATAGGGTTAAGAGAGAGAGAGAGAGAGATTTGAGGGTTATAGGGCTAAGGGTTTAAGGGTTTACAGTTACAGTTTAAGGGTAGAGGGTAGATAGATCTATTTCAATCCAACCCCTCTCCCATTGTGAGGTCTTTCCCCTCACCCTAACTGGATAACTCTCTATGCCTCTCAAGTCTCTATCACTCTTAGGTTCCAGTCCCTACTACACTAATAGGACTAATCTCTCTCACTCATATCCCCTCTCCCTCTATCTCAAGTCTCACTCCCTTCCTATTGATATTGTGAAAGCATTTCAAAGCACCACACTTGGCGCTCACCAAATTTGGCGAGCACCAAATGTGTTTTTACCTTGAAATGGTAAAATAGGATTTCACCCCATGATTTTGGCCCACATGCTTCTGCTTTTTTCTAATTTTGTGTTTAATCTGACAGATTAATGCCTTTTTTATGTAGTTGACTCCCTGTTGTACCAATCTATACTTGATCCATCACCTTTTTGCCACCAATTTGCATGCACACAACGTAGATGAAGACATTTTAAAGTTTCTACATCATTTTACATTATCTCAGGTAATATATTCATTTTTGGTAATATTGAAATTTTTATATTTAGTATGTTTGTTTATTTTTGACAATAATCTAAATTCCTTTAATGATTTTATTAATCATAGCAATTGGACATAGAAATCAACATTGAATTGGATGAGAGTTGCATAAAAAAATTTAATTTTTATGACTTTGAAAAAAAAATGAAAACCATGACATAATTTAGATGCATTCATGTTTAAAATTATATAAACGACATCAAGTTAACACAAATTTTCTTATGAATTCCATTTGCATTGCTTATAGTAGTCCATTTCCAACATGCTTAGATAAATGACTTCAACTTAACACAAGTTTTTTTGTTTTGTTTTGACAATTTATAGACCATTCATTTGATGATTTTATTAATCTTCATTGTTACACGTAGAATTGAACATTAAATTCATTATTACTGATGGTTGTGGGAAAACTTTTATTTTCAAATAATTTGGAAAACCTAAGAGCTTTCATCAATGTTAATGTGAAAGTTTCTATTAATTTTTTTGTGCCATAAAGAATTCACCTTCATCATGTGCTTAGATAATTTCAAATGACTCATGACATGGTTTAATGAAAGTTTCCATTCACTCATACCATTTACCATTATTCCTTGGTAGATTTATGTATGAAAAATGTTGAAGCATATAGACATCTCTGATAATTCCAAATAGCTCGCTGCCTTCTTTCATAAAATGCCTTGTTGTGTTGAATAAAATGTAATGTAATCAACGTTATCAATATGTTTCATAAAATGCATTACTTACTTTTGTTCTATGTGTGATTGTGAATACAAAACATTAAACATCATGCCGAGGAAATGACCAAAGCCTCTAACACTAGAAGAACATGCAGTAAAAAATGCAAGGAGAAGAGAATTAAAAATTACAAGTTGTGAAGCAAAAGAATTGCAGCCCATACAACCAAAAATTCCCGTGCAATCTAAGAGAGATGTACAATTGGAAAAATAAAGAGAACGAATGGAAAAATTTCATGGATGGACACAAATGGATCCCCAAGTTGGAGGCACATCATCAACCATAGGTGAAGTTCAATGCACATCTCCATTTTAAGACACACCAGCAACAACATGTGGTCTTCTAAGTACATCGAAAATCACACCTATAGTTGAAGACACACCATCAACAACATTGAATTTCAAAAGTACATCAGAAAACATACGTTTATTTGAAGTCAATCCACAAACGACATCTCAATTTGGAGGTACAACATCATTTACATGTCAATCTCAAGGTATGTCATCAATTGCACCTCCAATTGAAGGCACACGATCTATCCCCGATATTGTTGACATTCCTAATGTTGACACAAATTTAAATTTGAGAACTCCTCCTAGAGTTTTGAAAAGAAAACCTATATTTTTTATTAATATTGATTCCAATTTTTTGAAATGGATGCCTGATAAGATGTCAAAATGTACACGTCAAAGAGCTACACAAAATATATGGAGTTTTTTTTTTTGAGAAGCTAAGTGAGGGTGGAAGATGCCAACTATTTTTTGAAATGATGAGGAAACTAAAATTTAGGCCCACCATGAAGGCTCTTGAGCTGAGAGTTTCAAATGACTCAATTGAAAATTCCATTGTAAATAACTTGATGAGTGCATATGAGAGCATGGGTTCTACCTCACACACGAAGGATAGTTATGCCACAAGACATGCAATGACAACAACATTGTTAAGTAGTCAAAAAAGGATCAAGGTGAACCTTACAAAGACAAGCAAGTCCTTGAAAATAAGTAGATCATCTCTAATGAGAGCCAAAGGAAGGTGTGAAAGATTGGAGGAACCAAATAGCAATGAGTTATGGGCATTCTAGGGTAGAGTGCCATGGAAAGATAAAAGAATTGCTCAAGGCTTGAGATCTTTAATAGTAGATTATTGGAAGGATAACACAAGGACCTATCCTAATAAAAGAGATGTTGTAAGAAGGATAATTGGTAGTAAAATCCATGAGCCACATCCAAAGCATTATTTGGATAACACTCAAACCCAATTTTTTCTTGATTTTGTACAAAAATTTCCTGAGATTAAAATATGTCAAAGGTAATTTGAAATGCTAAAGCATTTTTATGTCAAAATAAATCACATACACACTACTTTTTGTTGTAGAATACATATTTATTTTTCTAACTATTATGATGTTTATTGACGTATATGTGTAGATATGCATACTGACAATGTTTTGCAGGAATGTAACATAAGGCCTCCACCCAAATCCTCAAGGGAATTCTTATCTTCCATTTTATGTGAAAGAGAGGATGGTCAAATTTTTTACAAGTCATGTTTGGATGGCACATGTCATCATTGTGGTGGCAAGCAAAATTTTCCAATTTTCCAACACATGGCTAGTGCAGACACAATTGGAGACAAAATTGTCAAATTTGGAAAATACAAGACAGTGACCTATAGTCTAAAAGATGGGAAAGAAGCAAACAAGTGTGAATTGGTCAGTAATAAGATTGTGGTATATCAGTTTATGGACATTATATGTGATTAGGTGGTTTATTATTATGTGAGGCATACACATAGAGCTCAATGGTTGGACTCATAGTTCAATTTATGCAAGGACACTTTTCTACTTCATAGCATCATTTTAGTTGTCGACTTCATGGAGAGCTACACACTACAACCACATAATGAGGTGCAATCACAGTACTGCAACTCCATACAGGTTGCTATTTGTGCATATAGAATTCATTCATGCAAATGATAGTACAGAGGATAACATGAAAGTATTGAGGAAGTATCATTTTTACATCAGTGATGATCGCACACATTCTACTAAGTTTGTGCAAGGTTGCTTTCAAATGTTCTATGCTGATCTAGCTAGCAAGGGCATATCATTCAGTCAACATATCATATGGTTAGATAACTATACATCACAATTCAAGAATGCCAAAATGTTTTACTGGTTGAGCAAGATGCATAGGATCAGTGGTGTTCAACATATTTTTAACTTCTCAGAGGCAGGGCATGGAAAGGGGGAGCATGATGGAGCAAGTGCATGTATCAAAAGAGCCCTTGCATGAGAAGAGATAAAGTACAAAGACAGTGTAAAGTTGACAGATGCAAGATCAATTGTCAAGTGGTACAATCATGCAATGGGTCTAGGTAGTCAAGGTAATTCTTTAGTTCATAGGTTTTTTCATTTAGTAGATGATACTAACATTGCAAAATATGAGGATTGTTGTACACTAATAGGACTGAGCAAGCTAGACTCTTTTATAAGCTCTAATGCAGGTACATGGACTATCCATATGCAAAATATGGCATGCTTTTGTTCTGCATGTACACTTCAAGCATAAAATGATTGCGAGTCAATAGAGTGGGTTGACGAATGGTCTGTAAGAAGTCTAACCCCACTTGACACTTATCAGCTCCCGACGGCTCTACAAATAATGGAGATGCGATCATCCGTTGACTTTGATCATGTATCGAACCTTGTAGAACCAGGTAATATATCATACTTTCAGGTTTTATTTTGATGTTCATTAAATACATCTAACAAGATGAACATATCTGTAGACACTTAAAAGTGACCTAGGCCTGCAAGCTCTATTTTTACCACTTTCATCCTAGCATAATTATGACATTTAATTATATCCTTGGTCCACATTTGACTATTGATTAAATAATTCATAATTATTTAATTAATTCATGTCATTTTATTCTTCATGATTATTAAATAAATAAATTTTATTTATTTATTAAATACACCATTAATTAACTAAATCTTCCCCAGATTAAATAAATTTCTAAATTTATTTAATTATCTTTATTTGTTTATTCTTCCCGATTATTAAATAAATGAATCTTAATTATTAATCATATCTTCTAAATTAAATAATTATCTTTCATTATTTAATTGTCAAAATTAACATTTCTCTCATTTTAAATAAGTTAATTATTTAAAATTATATCATATTCTTAATTGACAGTTCATTTTAGTAAATAATCTGAAAATCGATTATTTATTATCTCTCAAAATTCATATTTTGAATTAATTTAATTCAAAATGGTAACTTTCCTCCAAAAATCAAGTAATTGAGAAAATTATTGATTTTTCATATCTAATCTTCAATTCAACTCTTATCTTCTTGATTTTTCGAATCTCACAAATTAGGTGGTCTTTATCTTCTTGATTTTCGAAAATATTTATTAATTATCTCATCTATTCTCCACCGCCGATTTGATTTTTTCATATGACATCTTGACCACTCATTTAATGATTTTTCCCTAACCCTGATTAGGATTTGTCACATTAAATCTCATCCTCTAATTTTAGGTTTTTGTCAAAAGTTGATTTCGTTATTCTGACACATTAATGCTTAGAGTTATTTGGCTTTTTAGAGCCATTTTGTCATAGGCATAGGCATAGTATTTATTTAAATCCTTCAAATCTTGTGTAGGACTTAGTCTTTGTTTTCAAATTTCTCACATACTTGATCTGAGGGCAACACAATCAACAAGTTAGAAGGTGCTATGGAGGTGAATCATGGAAGCTTCGCAAATCAACTAGTATAATTGTTTCATTTGTTACTTTCTTTCATTGTACTTCATAGCTCTTTGGGTTTTATTTTATGATCTAATATGCTAATCTAACTTGAAATTTACCCTTAGATACATTGGTTAACCCAACATGATTTAATTTTCTTTGTAGTTTTCGTACGGTTTCAATTTTCTATTTTTTTCATAGGTACAGGTACGAAATGCTGCATTCATCTTTTATCGTGCTGCATCTGATGTGCAAGATGCATTTGCAATCCAAAATGCCACAACCACTCTGATGAACTGCATACACTATCTAAAATGTCGCATTTGAAAGATTGAGTCGCATCTTCCTGTTACACGAGAATGCAAGACTAACCTGCATTTGCAACACAAAGTGACGCATTCACTCTATTGTGATGCATTTGCATCATAATATTTATTTTCATTTTTTGCATTCAAGTTCTCCGAATTTCTTTTGGCATTCTAGTTTTATTTTCAACATTCTGCCTAGCATAGGTTTTTGTGTTACTAATCTTAGTTTGCTGCGTGTGGTAGTTACATTTCGTGGGTCCAAGACTAGTGGATAAAACTCCTAACTTGTGGTCTTGCAGGTTTGAGTTTCGAAGACTCACTACTAAACAATGTGCTTGTCTTTTTTAGATTAAAACACATTTCCTTTTAGTGCACTTAAAACAAACATTTTTTTCTACTTTGTTTGATTGTGTTTGCAAATGGTAGGTGATTATGCTCACCATGTGAAAACGTGGTGATAAGAAAACTAGACCTGTTTTATCTGTTATACACCCTTAAGACTAAGTAATCAAAGTATCCTCTCCCCTTGTGCTTTCGGGAAATCCTAGGTGTAATAGAAACAGTTACTGACTCTAGAACTTGGGCCTGTTCTGGTGGGAAAAAGTACTCACCCCAAGACAACTCAGACCAGTAGCACCCTCAACCTGAGGGATTTCCAGCCGATATATAAAAGTGGATTCTTGGGGAAAGCCCAAGAATTCATGTGTATGGTTTTGATGAGATGGATTTGAAAGGGGACTCTCGCCACATCGATCATGCCCTACGAATGAAATGCCCTTACTAAACACCTATTGTTTTAGAGGCCAACCATTTTTTAGCCATTGCTTGATATAGTGTAGGGTACAGTATCATGCCTGAA
Organism: Sequoia sempervirens; assembly: GCA_007258455.2. Lineage (NCBI taxonomy): Eukaryota > Viridiplantae > Streptophyta > Pinopsida > Cupressales > Cupressaceae > Sequoia > Sequoia sempervirens. The sequence goes on along the minus strand of VDFB02193867.1, from coordinate 330,794,574 downwards.
GACACTCACTACTGATCCCCTTGAGTAGAGATAGCAATTCTTTGGAAGTGATAACCCAAGAATCCGAATTTGGTGTGCTCGAATGACATTAATGAGTCGTAGAGGGGAGCCAATTCCACCAAACTTCTAAGCTATCCGCTCTCGATAAGGAAAGGTGTTTAGCACTAATCCAAGGTATATTGGTGGGCTATATCAAGTATACAAACCCTTGGCCTATTGGCCTATTAGGATCATGCTTGTCTCATGTACATTTGCATACACCAAAATATCATGCTTGCCAAGTGTTTTCTGGTTACTCAAACAAAACAAACAATACCCAAACATTAGGAAAAAAATCATCAACCTTTCAACAATTAAGGTTTTCACCCACAAACATCAAGAATTTGACCTTTTAATATTCTGCACCACATTTGAAAAAATGTAATTGCTCTTTCGCAAAGCATTTGCCAAATTTTGCACATCTTTCTGTGTCGCAACACATGTGAACCTCACAGAACCACATCTACAAAACTTAGTCACATTTTTCAATCCCAGAACTGCATTGACGTAAACTGAAATGCATTCGAGATACTGTAATGCATTTGAGGCCTCAAATGATGCATTTGCCTGTCAGAAGTAAAGCCCTGATACAAAATCAAATATGAGTCTAAATTCTATCAACCTTTTGTCAGACACCGTTTCTAAGGGGATTTTATCAAAAACCAACCTTGAAATTTCTCAAAAAAATTCAACCATTAGTTTTCATTCATAACCATAGGCTTCATCTTTCAAATTTTAGTTGCATACATTAGGCATTAGGTTGACCCTAGGTTTACATCCTTGCATACTTTGGATTAGGTTAATCTCAACACAACTTGCAATATCATTGTTTTCAAAACTAGGTTATTTTGGACTTAATCATTCTCTCTTTTTATCGGCCATTGTCCTTTTGTGAGAGTTTCCAGTTAACTCAATAGTCTAGTTAGGAAAACTCACTAGTCATCTTGACCTTGTCATTTTATCATTTTCAACAAGTCCTTTAGTAACCAAAATCGAAAACAAAGATTGAGTTAGTAGTGTTTAGGTATCATTTTCTCCAAATTGCATTCTAGTTTATACCTTTCATACTTTATTCCCAAAAATACAAAAATATTATTCATCCTAGTCATCATTTTGAACCTAGACCTTGCATTTATCATATTTAGTCCTTAATCAACATTATCTTCTTAGTCCTCATTCAACATTTTAACTTTGACAACCTCATCATCTTAAATCAATCATTTCCTCAGACAAACTTCATCATCACCTAGTCATCCTAGTTGACATTTTCTTTAGAAAACATAGACTTGCACTGTCATCCTTTATCAAAAACAAAAAAAAACAAAAAAAAACATAGGCTAGCATCATCCTCGCATTTAGTTATCATCTTCATCATTTTCATTTGAGCAATCTCATTTTATGGTGGAAACTGGACTCCAAAGACAGAAATGACAAATGGAAAACTTTGGACAAGACTCCATTTCCAATGTCAACAATCACACGTATGACCCAAATTGGACTTTTGACGACCCATTTAGCAACACAAATACTCAACCTCTCACAACCATACCATCCTCATCAAACAACCCATTTGAAGCATTCTTACATAAGGATGAATATGGAAAAATACTTGAGGAAAACCTAGAGGTAGCAGCACAAGATCCAAAGGCAACCTACTTTGTAGAACAAATGGTCTTATATGACAGAGATAGATATTTGGCCATACTTTTAAGTCAAGGAGCCAAATTACCTCAAGGATTTGAAATTGATACCTTGAGATCGACATCTCCTACCAATAATGTCAAAAATACACATAAGTTACATGTCAAATAATGGTCAACCTTCAAGCACCACAAGCAATACATTTTTTGATGCTACCTCACAAAATGTCACAACTACCATGAGTGCTACCTCCAACATTCCAAATAACTCCAATTCAATAAATGTTACATCCATTAGAGGAACACAATCTGCCACATTTCCCACAATATCCACAACATTATCACAATCGGTTGGAACCACCTTTGGGTCCTTAGCAATGTGGGCAAGTTATTCCAATCCTCTCTTTACCACTATGGTAAATTCCACGGGGGCATCATCAAGCCATACAAATCCCCCATTGAAAGCTACATCTAGTACCATGAGTACATCTTCATCATATCCTCTCATTGGTATCTCACAAAATCCTTTGGGTGGAGGCAAACAATGTATCTTTATTCAAGGACAACAACAAAATGTTAACATGTCAACACAGTCAAATGCCATTAACTCCCAAGGACAAAATATGAACATTCCCCTTGTACAAACCCAACAATTTGGACAAGGTAGTCAAAACACAAATCCCATGGCATCATTCATACACCAAAATATTCATGGTCACCATATTCCCCAAATATCAACCCAAATGACCAGGGGACACATCCCAACATACTCATCCCATATTCGTACTCTCCAACATACCCCCAATCCAAACTTTCAATACCAGAAACACACAAATCCAAACACATCATACATGCCACAACAACATATAACTCAACAACATGCCAACATCCCCTCACAAAAAATGGTGACCTATGGCGTACCAATCAATCCAATGTATGGGACCACAAATGACCCTAAAATTGATGCCTTACAAGAAAAACTGATGGGTCTAGATAAGACCATAGAAAACATCCAAATATCTGGCAAGAAATCAAAAGTGTCATATGATCTATCTGTATATCCCTTCAACATGAACTTATACATGCCACCATTTCCTATGGGATATGTGTCACCTAATTTTACCAAATACAGAGGAAAGACAAACCCCATCGAACATTTCCATGAATTTCCAACCAAAGGTTTCTAGATTGAGAAAGACCTTATTGCAAAGGGAGAGTTGTGATACGGTCCTAAAAACAAAAATGCAAATCCTCCCACTAACAAAAATAAGTACTAGGTCAAAAATAAACATGTTACCAACAATGGTGTTGTGGACGCCAAGGTTGCAAACACTATGGGTCCTATACTGGCTCTAAAATGTGTTCAATCACAAAACAATCCAACAACGATACTAACCCCCCCACAAATGCCATCCCAAACAACCAAAATGATCAAAATAGTCAAAATCAAGGACAATATCACAGATGAGACAATTCACTAGGAGTAGCACATACACTGCCTTGGGTGAGCCCATTGAGGAAGTCCTCAAGAAATTCCTTTGGAATGGTGTCATCACACTTCAAGAACCAAAACCATATGACCCAGCACAATTCAAACCAGCATGGTGGGATGATAATGCATTTTACGATTATCATTGGGTAAAAGGACATAAAACTTCTTCCCGTCAACAACTAAAAAATTTGGTACAAGACCTTATCGAGAATAGTATCATTGAGGTAGGTGGACCACAATTTTCCTCTAATTCAGATCATACCATTCATAAGAACCCACTACAAGACCATGGTTCTAATAATGCTTCCACATCAGGTCCAAAGATAAACAATAATCAGGCCAATTTTGCCTGAGCCAAGTATGACGATTATGGTAGAACCACTATAAAGAATATATGAACTGATAATGAATGTGTCAATACCATCACAGTCAAGAGAGCACCCCAATGCAACAGTACTACTTGAAGTGGAAATGTCACCATAGATGGCCCGCCTCCTCCTAGGCAACCTAAAATCACCATACCTAGTCCATCTTCTAAACAATCACAACCCACCTCGACCACAAAGCAATGGCAACCCAAGAGTTAGTTTAACCTTATCAACTAGCTTGGCAAAAATCCTGCGCAAATTTCTATACTTGAGTTGCTTCACATATCTCCCATGCATAAGGCTATACTAGATAAAACCCTACAAGAGTCATCAATCCCTAAGCATATTGATGTCAATCAGTTTGAGACCATGGTGGGATACCTCACTACACCTCACCACATCACCTTTTCTGATCAAGACTACTTGTCACCTAGGACTAACCATAACGATGCATTACACATTGAAACTCTTGTCCATAAGCACAAGGTCAAAAGAGTTTTAGTAGATGGTGGAGCAGGATTGAACATATGCTCCCTAAAACTGGTTAAGGCTCTAGGATTTTCTGATGCATGTGTAGACCCTACAAAGAGCATAGTCATAAAAGCATATGATGACAAAGAATGCTCTTCACGAGGTGTTATTTCTCTTCCTATCAGAGTGGGACCAGTCATTGTGGATACAACCTGCCAGGTCTTGGATCTAGAATTACCTTACAACATCTTGCTCGGCCACCCATGGATTCATGCCTTAAATTCGTTCCATCCACATATCACCAATGCTTAAAATTCCCATTTGATGACACAAAAATAACCATATATGGAGACCTTGACCCTTTTCAATATTGTACCAACCTAAGGGGTATATCTACAAACCGAGTGCCTATTAACTGAGAAGCACCTCACTCCTCTTCATCCAAATACATTGACCCATCCACACTCGTGTCATCTTCCACGTCCACATCTTCTGCCACACCACCATCTTCTGCAAACCCTAAGGATGAAACCACTATCAAGATGCAGGACCTCGATTGTGGAGAATTCAAACTACATACAACATATAGCATAACAACAATACCCAAGTCTTTGAAGGTCTATGGTCGGCTATGTTTTAGAATGGAACCCAAAGAAATTTTCAAAGTTCCACCAAAAACAATTTTCATCAAATGGGGAGACATGAGTAATGAGGACCTTGCTGATATTACAGGATGGCTCTATAAAGATATGGCTAAACTACCCCCATTACTAGTTAAGAAATACGACAAGGGATATGACATAATGAAGGCTAAGGGATATGATGGCACTAGTGGCCTAAGTAGAAATAAAAATGGATGAAGAGAGCCCATAGAACCTTTCAAAATACCAAAGTATCTTGGATTAGGGTTTGGATCGCCCAACAATGACGATTGACGTACCAATGGACTTTTGAATGAGCAAGTCCATGCTTCAGAAAGTGTCGAGACCGCTACGAAAACCTTCACCGAAACTGACTCCCAAGAGTGTGAATTTGGCTCTCAATGATCCTTAAGTGATTGTTGCCTCGATGATTTGTTCCTTGAAGATGGGGAACTAACCTCTGAACAAATATTTTGGAAAACATTTAAAATTGATTAGGAACCAAACAGTCATAGTCCCATTACCATTCCCCATGACATACAAACCCAACCATATAAATCCCATCATTCCAACCCATCTGAATTACCAAATGACACTAACAATCATGACTCTGAGTCCTTTACCCCTTATTTTGACAATGAATATGAGACAAGTGAAGGGGAATATTGGATAGAGTCTGATGTGGAATTGGATGATGATAATTTCATCTACAATATCATTGAATCCATCGGCATGATTTCTACATCCTCCCTTCAATTCACCAACACCGATGATGCATTTCCCTAGTTTATCCTCAACTAGTCGATTGGGACCAACAAGGCTTGCTAGTCCTGGACACCTAGGTATGTGCAAGATCACGATATGCCAAAAAGTGGCAATATGATGGGTATGTTGCTGATGACTATTTTTTTACCCAAAATTGATGAAATGAAAAGGGTTTTTAAAAGAGATTCTCAGCTTTCCACCAATATAAATTATGCTTTACTTTGAATTTAATAAGTAATTATTATTCATTTTCTATTCAAATTACGACTAAAGACTTGATTGATAGGCTGATTGAAAAACGTCTATAACTTTCAAATGATATCACATTTTTTGAATCCAAAATATGTGTCACATTCTATGCTTCACATACTATAGGATTAAAAAAAATTTGAATTTCATGAATTTTTGACCAAGTTAAGGTGGTCAGACTTACAAGTTTTATATTTAAAAAAAATTGTAATAAAAAATTCATAATTAATTATTTACCTCGAAAAAAAAAAAAAAAAAAATGCATCACATTGAGGCATGAGTCCTCTACTTATATCTAAAATATTATAAAAGAATGTTATCATTTTATTGTGGTTAGGGTGGTCAGACAGACACCTACTTATTTTTTACCTGAAATTTAAGTACCACTGCATTGAAATTTTAAATTTTCACTAAATAGATTTTTTTGTTTTAAACATATCTAGTGGATTAGAAACTACATTCAATTTTCTATAGATTCTATTCTTACACATTGAAATAATATAGATAACTTATTCAAATTTTTACGTCAAGTTGCCTAACTTTGATTTTTTTGAATTTTTTTGCCACTTAAGGGCTTGTTTTTTCCATGATGATCCTGCACATACCCACCTTTCAGAATGATGAGGCAATTTCAAATTTTACAAGATTACGTGAGGGCATACCCAGTGGTGATCACAAGGTAGGATTTTCCATTGACCTAGATTGTGCAGCCTACTTCAGCGAGACTGCTCTTTCCTCTAGTCACAAAATTAAAAATTAAAATAAAATAAAAAATGAAATGTCTTTAGGTGAAAACCAAAAGGCACCTTCTGACGACAAAAAAGTAAAAACAAAGGATGTATCTATGGGTGAAAACCTCTCTGAGTAACCCAAAGATGGAGGACTGGACTTTCTTCTCATAACATAACATAAATTAGCTATGCTCATAGAGGACACCATAGAAGACAACATATCTACTATAGAAGATCCCAAAATGGTCCTCTTCGCTACATCCTTGAATGAAGAAGAGAGACCAGAATTTCACAAGTTCTTTGCAGAATGTAAAGTCAACTTTGCATGGTCCTATGCCGATATGTCGGGACTAGACCCAGAACTAATTTTGCACCATCCGCCACTATTGCCCAATGCCAAACCAGCTAAACAAAAGCTACGTTAAATGGATCCTCAGGTCACTCTACTAGTCAAGGCTGAGTTGAAGAAACTTCTAGATGTTGGGTTCATATGGTCTATTGATTATGTTGAATGGATATCTAACCTTGTAGCAGTAACGAAGCCTAATGGAATGATCCGAGTCTGCATAGATTTTAGAGAATTAAATAAGGCATGCCCAAAAGATGACTTTCCTTTGCCAAATATTGATATCATAGTCAAGCTCACAGCAAGATACGAGATGCTATCCCTCATGGATGGTTTCTTTGGCTACAATCAAATTTTCATTGCCCTAGAAGACCAACATAAAACAAAATTCACTTTCCCTTAGGGTACATACTGTTGTAATTTCATGCCATTTGGTCTTAAAAACACAGGCGCCACATATCAGAGGGCTATGACTACAATATTTCATGACATGATGCATAAAATAATGGAAGATTATGTAGAAGACCTTTTGGCTAAATCAGTAACAAGAAAGGATCATCTAAAGGTGTTAGAAACAACTTTCAAGAGACTAGAAGAATACAAAGTCTGGCTAAATCCTAGAACTGTGTCTTCGGTGTAACATCAGGTAAACTCTTGGGATACATAGTTTCTTAAAGAGGCATCGAGGTCGATTTAGCAAAAGTAAAAGTCATCATAGACATGCCTCCTCTATAAGGGAAATATAGGGAATCTCAAAGAAACCTCCAAGAATAGTAGTGCCTTCGGCAACTTTAATTCCAATTAGATTGCCTCAAAGACATGTACAACTATGTCCTAAAGTGGAAACAGATACAGTTCATTTCCCACACTAATTCTTCTGAGAGAAGCACATGTAAATTCAACAACAAGCAATAACAGATTCTAGAAATAGAACCAACATAGATGAAAGATAAGACAGAAACCAGAACACAAAGATTTACATGGGGAAAACCCTTTCAGGTAAAAAAACCCCAGCCTCCAAAGTTTGATCCATTGTATTATTTAGTAACAAAATGTTACAATACAATTTTAGGCTTATATCCTTTTCAGAGATTGCATCTTGTTCATTTTGGATACAACCTAGTAGAAAACTCTCCCCTTTACATTTCTTGATCAATCCATCAGACCATAAAATCTTCGTACTATTGCAATACCCTCACATAGTATACAATGCAGATGAACAAGAAAGAGATCAAACATGATCCATGATTAGGAGAGATTCCAGTAGCATAACCCTACCTCTTGCTTACTTTGCTTCAGCCTAATGGCCTCAGCCTTTCAGCGAGCCTCTTGGCCCTCTCTCTATCACTCTCTCTCCTTTTTCTTTTTTTAGAATGTCCAATGCATACATATATATATTCGTTCTCAACTACCTCTGTGAATTAGTTCATTTTCAATTGTCAGATCACAACAGTTGAACATCCAGCTCAGCATCACTTTCTTCCATTTCCCAAATGTAGATGTTTCCATTTTCTCATATAGAAGTTTCCAAACACACTATTAGCCTTCCACACAAAAATAGTTCATAATCCCCCTTCTTTGATTGGTCCAAGACACACCATGTAGGATAGTCTTCCAATCAGTAAAAAGCATTCAAATAGTATTCACATGTTGGTGAGACACTAATTGTTTCTCCCCGATGCCACAAGACCGATTACACATCCATTGCTATCGGCAAGAGACACTACCATCAAAAAGAGATCATAACAAGTTCAAGAGTCATATCAATGTTCAATACACTCATCAGGGAGACTTCCACATTTTCTAAGAGTTCCAACGAGCCTTCATGTTACTCTAATCTATCTTTCAACTTGAGTCACCCCGATGCAAATCATCAGCCAGAGTCACATCGATAATCAACAGGAGCACCAACTCACACCTTATCGGCAAGACAACATACATCGAAAAAAGGTTTCACCGAAGTCCCAACACACACCAAAAGAAAACCCATCGGCCAGACCAACACTCTCGGCAGAGGGTCACAACGAACACACAAGTCTCACCGATGACATCCCTTGTCAAGAGTCTCCTCGAAATCCAATGAGAACCATTATGTCGGCTAGACCAACCCACTCAACAGAGGGTTACACCAAACACAACAAGTCACACCAATAACATCCCTCACCAAGTGTCTCTCTGACCAAACACCATCGGCCAGAGTCACAATGACTATCAATAGGACAGTTCCATTGGCAAGACTTCATCCGGTGCTAAGACTCATTCTAACAGTTGCAAGTCACATAGATTTTTACATTGGCTACACAGACCAAGGGTCACGCTGATATCGGCCAGACTTTCTACCATTTTTGAAACATCATTCTGACTGTCCAAGTTACACCGAAGGTCTTAGATTATGCTGGTCACCAAGATAGCTAGGAGGTCACAACGACAGTTTAGGATCAACTAGCAGATCATCCAAACATCTCAATAGTCTCACCAAAATTGCTCACAAGAGGATTTAGCCTATGGGATTGAGGCACACAATTCCAACAATCTCCCACTTGATGAAGATCACATAGGCACCTCCAAAACACTCAAAAACTAAGATCACACTAGCTCCACCAGTTTAGACCCCACAACACTCAAAACACCCAACCAATAAGTTTCCATAGATAACAATCCACTGAACAATCTACAACAAAGACCAGGCATCCAACTACACCTCACTATCCAACAATGCAACCGAAATTCAACTGATCATAGCCTTCCAGGAAACTATATAGACCTCAAACATGCTCTCATGCTCCATCAAGAATTTTGCACCAACATCCTAAGATGTTCATCATTCAAACAACAAACCCTGTCATCTTCCAACATGCCACCTATGGAAGAAAGATACAAGCTAAGGTGAATAAGCTCCAATCCAATGAACACAAGCAAAAGATCCCAGTGACATCATCAATAAGATACTACTACCACTTCATTGTGCTTAGACGCTATATAGAAGCAATATCAACTTCAAAACCTCAAACAGAACACAACCGTGAAGTTATTCTCCAAAAATAAGTCAAAACACACCAGCTAGAACAACAATCAGACTGACTGCTTCCATCCAATTGATAAACCCACACGACTGAAAATAGAACCCACAACTCGTGCTATTCCATCCAATCTCACATACCTTAAAGGTATCAACATTATTAAACTCATGCCTCTCCAAAACCAACCCATCAACAACAAATGCAAGCTCCAAGTTCCAATTAGTCGAAGAAGACAAAATACATACAAGAACTCCTACTTCCTGAGTAATTTCAAATCTGAAAGATCAAAGGCATCCCAAGTCTACCAATGACAACACATAGAAAATGTAACCATGTAGTACAAAGGAAATATCCACAATGATATGCACAACCTGCAACAAACTGTTACAAGAAACATTTCTCTCACCACAAGTCTTCAGAGTTCTCCCAAGTTCTCCACACGCAATCAAAGTAAAAAGTGTTAAGAACCTCCATGTCATCACCCATGAACATGAGTGAAAACACATGACCATGAGCAAGTGATCACTATAGCTCCGACCAAACCTCAAACTAATGTAATGTGAAACCAAACATCTAGGAAGTAAACCAAGACCAAAGAGAGAAACTCTGCACATCATATTCCTGTAGAACATCCTCCTATAGACACTTCTAACTACTAGCTATGTCAAGAATGATCTCCTTCTCATCCCAAAATAAAATCCTTAACAACATCCAACCGTTCAATCACCAAGATCAAACCAACTTTAAAAAACATGTAATCAACATGGATGTAAGCCTCTCAAAGAAGATCAAGCTACTTCATTCCCCATTTTAGGAAATCAGCCAATACATCATCTCCTACCAATTCTCATCAGTAAATAACATAACACAAAATCTCAAGGAGATAAACAAGTTGTACATCTTCCAATATGAATCCTCCAGAACCATTAAACAGTAATTCAAGATCCATATTATGAAAGTGAACATAAAACACATCTGAAAGATATAATGGGCCAAATACCTCTTAGAGAAACTACTGAGAAGACCAAGAGTGGGAACAAGAATACTCCAAGATATGCAAGCCATCATGACTAATCCAAGAGCAATCTCCTCATAGGTCTCTAATTGAACTCACATTCAACCAAGGTGTAGGCATCTCAAACTTCTTGCTAAAAACTTCATCAAAAGTAACCATCAACAACACTTCTCTCATAAGAGAAAAAAAGCCTCACCTTATTCTTCATGTATCCATGAGTACTAACAACCGATCATCTCATGCTAAACTCCAACTGCATTATTGCATTACCATGAAGTATCAAGCAAATAATCAAAGCACCCAATACACAAAGAATTACTAGGCCACTGCCAAAGCTTTAGTCATCTAACTTAGGAGCTTATCATGACACCATGATCTACACATCCCCCTCAGGAGATACCATGCTCCAAGTGACTTCACCATGGTCTCAAGTATAATGCACATTGTCAAAACTCTAGTGCATAACCAAGAATATATCATGACATAAAGCAGACAAACTCAAAACCAACATCACCTTTCAAGCACCACCAACACCTCAGCCAAAGACTCCAAGCATCCTCCATGGTTCCAAGATGTTGCACATCTTCAAATAATGTCCATGCAAATGCGAAAGAGCCCTTCTACAACAACATGATCTAAAAGCTCCCCTCTTGAAACATCTGCAACACTAAAGAAGACCATTCACCACCATGTGATGAACCCACAATTAATGCTAAAGCTCCCACTAAAATGTGACATCCATGCTCTCCAAGCATCATGACCACCTGCTACAAGTTCCCATAACCGACTATTCGGGTACTCAACAATATCCATTCTCTAATCTCAAAGCAATCACACCAATGCACAAGTGACCACAGACAAGGCTAGCTAACAAGTCAGTACCAACAATGAATCAACCTCATGGATAAAGATAGTCCACATCCAAGTTATCTCACTGTAGCCAATGGATAGCTAATCCATCAACCGCATAACTCAAAGATCAATCACAATAAACGTGCAAACCCATCATCGTATTGGAAACTACAATAATGAGATATCAAAGAGAATAACCATGTAGACAACATGAGTCAAACACTAGATCATGCCAAACCTGATTTTCCAATCATGTCCACTATGAGCACCATAATCAAGGAACCAATAGGCACCACCTCAAGAATGTTGAGTGACAAATCACTTACAAACATTCCCATGCAGAGAAGAAAAACACACCTCCTCAAACCATGCACCAAGCATGCATGCAAAACTGCAACTATCTCATCCAGTAACACCCCAAAAGCTAGGGTCTAGAAAATAGCTTAACAGCAACTCCACATAACCACAAGTTTTGCTTAACCATGTAAAACATGTACATGCATCCGAGAAAGAGATAGGCTATTTCAGAATCTTGTAAATCATCTAATGATTAACTCCATAGCCTTCATGTATTCGAGGTTAATAGGAAACAGTGCCTTTCAACATCATGAAACACCACCTAGCATCAACGCTCTCTTCCATGGCTAAGAAACAACCTAGGCTTCTCCATATCACCTAGGAGCCTCTAACATAGACACCCAATATGAAAGCTTTACTGCTACACAATCACAAAGAAAAGAAATCCACCTCATGCACCAAAGTTATACTGCTACCAACCAGAAGACATAAATCACAACCAAACAACATGATCAACTCCCTTTTCCATCTTCACCATCCTTCAAGCTACATGCTATCTCCAAATACCACAAGACTTCCACTCACCAAAGGATCAATACATCAGTCAATTCCTCCAGATTTCCTCCAACCTAACAAGCTAAGAAATATTCATAGGAGAAATACCCAGAAAAAACAACCAAAAGAAGGCTCTGATACCACTTGTAAGGGAAATATAGGGCATCTTAGAGAAACCTCCAAGAATAGTAGTGCCTTCAGTAACTTTAATTTTGATTAGATTTCCTCAAAGACACATACAACTATGTCCTAAAGCGGAAACATATGCAGTTCATTTCCCACATTAATCCTTCTGATAGAAGCACATGTAAGCAATAAAAAATTCTAGAAATAGAACCAACAAATATGAAAGATACTTAAGACATAAACCAGAACATAAATATTTATGTGGGGAAAACCCTTTCGGGTAAAAAACCCCACCCTCCAAAGTTTGAGCCATTGTATTATTCAGCAACAAAAGGTTACAATACAATTTCAGGCTCATAGCCTTTTCAAAGACTACATCTTGTTCATTCTGGATACAACTTGATAGAAAACTCTCCCCTTTACATTTCTTGATCAATCCATCACACCATACAATCTTCACACTATTGCAATACCCTCACATAGTATACAGTGTAGATCAACAAGAAAGAGATCAAGCATGATCCATTATCAGGAGAGATTTTGGCAGATAACTCTGCCTCTCACTTCCTATGCTTCGACCTCATGGCCTCGGCCTTTGAGCCAGCCTCTCGGCCCTCTCTCTATCGCTCTCTCAACTTTTTCTTTTTTTAGAATGTCCAATTCATACATACATATATATTCGTTCTCAACTACCTCTATGAATCAGTTCATTTTCAGCTGTCAAATCACAACTATCGAACATCCAACTCAACATCATTGTCGTCCATTGCCCAAATGTAGATATTTCCATTTCCTCGTATAGAGGTTTCCAAACACACTATTAGCCTTCCACACATAAATGGTTCATAATCCCCATTCTTTGATTGGTCCAAGGCACACCACGTAGGGTAGTCTTCCAATCGGTCAACAACATTCAAATAGTATTTGCATGTCAATGAGACACTAACTATGTCTTCGCGATGCCACAAGATCGATTACATATCCATCACTATCAGAAAGAGACACTTCCTTCGACAAGAGATCATAATGAGTTCAAGAGTCATATCAATTTCCAATACACCAGTTAGTGAGACTTCCACGTTCGCTAAGAGTTCCAGTGAGCCTTCATGTTACTCTGATCTTTCTTTAGCCTTGAGTCACCCCGATGTAGATCATCGACCAGAGTCACATCAACAATCAACGGGAGCACCAACTCACACCTTATTGGCAAGACAACATACATCAGAAAAAGGTTTCACCGAAGTCCCAACTCACACCAAAAGAAGACCCATCAGCCAGACCAACACTCTTGGCAGAGGGTCACAACGAACACACAAATCTCACCAATGACATCCCTCACCAAGAGTCTCACCGACATCCAATGAGAAATATTTTGTCGCCCAGACCAACCCACTTGGCAGAGGGTTACACCAAACACAAGTCACACCAATAACATCCCTCACCAAGAGTCTCTCCGACCAAACACCATCGGCCAGAGTCAGAACGACTATCAACAGGACAGTTCCATCGGCAAGACTTCTCTCGGTGCTAAGACTCATTCTGATAGTGGCAAGTCACACCGATTGCTACATTGGCCAGATGGACCAAGGGTTACACAGATATCGGCTAGACTTTCTATCATCGCCGAAACATCATTCCGACTATCCAAGTTACACTGAAGCTTTCAGGTTATGCCAATCGTCGAGACAGTCAGGAGGTCATAGTGACAGTTTAGGATCAACTAGCAGATTGACCAGGCATCTCAACAGTCTCACTGAAATTGCTCACAAGAGGTTTCAGCCTGTGGGATTTAGGCACATAATTACAACATCCTCTCAGAGGTATAAGTGAACTCAGGACTCTACAGGGCAGGGTACACTCTATCTGGTGCTTCATTGCACAATTGGCTGACAAGTGTCATCCATTCCAATATCTGTTGCGCAAGGGTATCCCCTTTGTGTGGATAGATAAATTCTAAGAAGCCTTTCAGAAAATAAAAGATTACCTATTGTCTCCACCAGTCCTTATGCCTCCCATTCAAGGAAATCCTTTGATATTATACATCTCTACAACGACTTCAATACTTGGGGAATTGCTAGCACAAAACAACCAAGAATAAAAAGAAAGAGCTATATATTATATTAGTCAGACATTGGTTGGGTATGAACTAAATTACACATCAATTGAATGTGCTTGTCTAGCAGTGGTCTTTGCAGCACAAAAGCTAAGACATTATATGTTAAGCCATCAGACACAACTAGTAACAAAGATAGACCCCCTCAAATATTTGTTAATTCAGACAACATTAACCGGATGTCTGGAAAAATGCGTCATGATTCTAAGTGAATATGATATTCAATATGTAGAAAGAAAGGAAATAAAATGATAAGTCATAGCAAACCAGCTGGTGAATTCACCCTTACAAAGTGATCACTCGTTAGTGGCATATTTTCTAGATGAGTCAATATTCCATACAAAAGCTAAGTCACCATGGAGACTCTACTTTGACTAATCACACACAAATCATGGCTTGGGGGAAGGAATCCTATTCATCACCCCTCAAGGAGACTCTATTCCTAAGTCTTTCCACATAGCTTTCCCATGCACAAATAATGTGGCGGAATACAAGGCTCTGGTTATAAGACTTAGAATTGCAATAGAATGGAAAATCAGAGCATTACGTGTCTATGGGAATTCTCAGTTAGTCAGCAACCAAGTTAATGATGACTATGACACAAAAGATGAGAAGTTGATGCCCTACAAATGAATGGTTGATAGTTTCCAAATATACTTGCATATGGTAACTTTTGAACAAGTTCTAAGAACACATAACAAAGCAGAAGATGTCATGGCTACAATAGGCTCTCTCCTCAAAATTCCAAGCAATATACCTTAGCTGGAATTTCTAATAGAACAATTGTTGGTTCCTACCTATGATATTCCATAGTTGGAGATGGTCTATGATATTGTTGGTCCTGACTCTTCCTGGTACCAAGATATTCATGATTACCTTAAGTCCCAAACCCTTCCACCTAACATGTCTAATAACCAGAGGAAGTCCTTCATTCGAAAAGCCGCAAGATATGCCATTGTCAGTGACACCCTTTATCGCCATAGCTTTGATGACACCCTTTATAGATGTCTCAACACCAACGAAGCATGTACAACCTTACGCAAAGTGCATGAGGGTATATGCGGGTCTCATTCGAGTGGTCCAACTCTGGCCAAGAAGATAATGAGGCATGGGTACTACTGACCGACCATTGAAAAAGATGCACTAGAATATGTCAGGACTTGTCACTAATGCCAGATTCATAGTGATTTGATCCACGCTCCAGCGCAAGAACTTTGGCCGATCACCTCTCCTTGGCCCTTCACACAATGGGGACTCAACCTTGTGGGTAAGATCCATCCTACCTCATCCAATGGCCATAAATTCATTATCACTACCGCTAAGTATTTTATGAAGTGGATCGAAGCCATCCCTGTGACATACATAACTAGAAAACAAATATCCAAATTCATCCTTAACTACATCATTTGTCGGTATGGCCTTCTGTAATCCATCATCACTGACAATGAATGTCCATTTAAAAACCAAGACATTCATGAGTTATGTGAGTGATTTCACATCCAACACCATTTTTCATCTTTGTATTACCCACAAGGAAATGGTCAAGCTAAGCCGTCAAATAAAACCATTGTTAAAATCCTCAAAATGACTACTAATGACGCTGGCCGTAACTGGCATATTCAACTCAACCCTGCTCTGTGGGCTTACCACACTAGCATTTGTATGCCTACAGGAGCCACTCCTTTTACCCTGGTCTTTGGAGCTAAGACCATCTTGCCCATCGAGGTTGAAATTACTTCCCTATGAGTCTCCCTAAAGGGTTTAAATGATGATGAAGAGTATAGACAGCCGCACCTACACGAGCTAGAGATGTTAGAGGAAAGAAGGAAAAATTCCCTGAACCATCTACAAGCATATCAGAACCACCTTTTTCACAATTACAATAAGAAATTCATGATCAAGAAATTTGACATTGGCGATTTACTCCTCATGCAGAGCCCTAAGAACCAGGCTGACAAAGAAAAGTTGGGCAAGTTTGAACCAAACTGGGTGGGTCCTTACATCACCGTATCTTCTTTTGGTTCTAGAGCATATCAACTAGCTACTCCAAATGGTGAGCAACTGACAGAGCCTATCAATAGTCTACATCTCTAAAAGTTCTATGCATAGCATCAAAAGATTGAGATGAAAACCTTAAAATACAAAAAAAATGAAAAATAGAAAGAAAAATTGTTGCCTTAATGAAAACCTGGCAAATAGGCATTTTGGCGACACCAAAAAAATAAGAAAAATGACAAAAATAGTAAAGAAAAATAATTCATCCAAGAGTGAAAACTTGGAAAACAGGCACTTTGGATAAGTACCATGGTGACAACCTAGCAAACAGGCACCATGCATAGTCAATCATTGCTTAGTCGTCTATTGTTACTTTATCTGCCTAGGCCTAGGATGGAACACATTTCCCATCATTATCACGACACTCACCATGACATCATACCCTTCCTCTCATGATTGATAAATGGTTGACATCAAGTCCTCTATACTGTCCATCTGGTATTGCACGCATATCCCTTCTTCATGTCCTTTAAAAATTGGCTAAGTCTTGGACCTCACTGGGGGAAAATTTTTATCATATGACTATAGTGGGTATCATGCACAGTCTGAGAAATTGCAAAAAGTCCTAAAAAAAGATTAAAACATTGCAAAAAGTCTTAAAAATGGATAAAAACATTGCAAAAATTCCTAAAAAAAGATAAAAATATTGCAAAAAGTCCTGAAAAAGACTAAAAAACATCATAAAATGTCCTAAAAAAAAGACCAAAAACATCGTAAAACGACCTAAAGAAAGACCTAAAAATGGAAAAAAATCCTGAAGAAACCCCAAACCCCAAAAATGTCACAATGTCTAGACAGTGCAAACCAAAGTCACATTTCCACATGTTCGTCATTTTAGTCAAGTCTTTGTCATCTGTTCGAACTACATTGTCTCTGCACATTTGCTACATAGGTAGGACTCATTTGTGAGTCCTCGAGACATTAGGTCAGTCATTTTAGGTTTGTCAAAATAAAACCATCACACAATCTTTGGTCATTAAGACAAAGTCATTGGTCGTGTCGAACTATGAGGTCTCTGAGTGTATGATGTAGGTAAGGCCATCTGTCGATGAGCCCCCAAGGCCGCACTAGGTCAATCCATTAGGGTTCATGGCATTACACTTGCACACATGTCAAAAGTCTTCAAGCCAAGAAAAATCATTTTTCCAAACAGAAAAACTCCTAAAACAAAGTATGGAAATCATTTATTCAAACATGACAATCACATCAGCATGTCAAAAAAAAATTGACATATGATCAACATAAGTCAAACTCAGTCAAAACAAGTCAAATGATCATAACCTGTCAAACTGTCCACTCTTAGTTAGCTTTCAGATGTGCCCTTCTGAAAGATAACCTCTATCATTCATGCCTTAGGATGTGTCCTTCCTAGGCATCGTCACTGTCATTTGACATTTTGAGGGATCCTCTTGACATCTAAGGATCACTCCTCTCGACATCAGTATTCTTTCGATGTGTCCTTCTAAAGAATAAACTCTATCATTTATGCCTTAGGATGTGTCCTTCCTAGGTATCATCATCATCCTTGTCATTAGACATTTCGAGGAATCCCTTTTGACATTTAGGGGTCAATTCTTTCGAGATCAACATTATTCAGGATGTGTCCTTCCTGAATTTGGCAATCTTTGACATTTGCCATCTTGGCATCATCAAAACTTTGACACCTCGGCATCTCATTGTCATCAAACCTAACATCTTGACATTAGAACAATGGGTATCCAGACACACTTAGCACTTTTCTTTTGACATTTGATCATGTTACTAGTTTTTTAGTGAGATCCCAACAACAAGATTTAGAGAAGCAGTGACGTATCATGACGTTTGTCTTGAATTTTGACATGCATGATTACTAGTTTCTCAGTGAGGTCTTAATTCTAGGATTTAGAAAAACAATGACATATCATGATAAGGGCTCTATTTTTTATTTTTGCAATCATGCTACTTGTTTCTCAAGGATGTCCTGGAAACAGGATTTAGAGAAGCAACGGCGTTTCATGAATTGTCCTTCTTGTCTTTTATGTTTGTGGTTGGTTATGACAAAAATACTAGGGCAATCATGCTCTTAGTATGAGTCATGATCATCCTTGTCTATGATTATTAGTATCATGTGATGGTATGACCTTGTACACCTTAATCTATGTCATATCATGGTGTTTGTTGGCCATTACAATAGTCTGCCCAATGATTATTAAGAGCAATAAAAATCAAAGTCCTATGGTAAAGTTTTGAAGGATTTAGTCTGGGAACTCACATACATCTTCTTTTGTCTAGTCATCTTCTCTAATCCATCTCATGATAATATCTTGTGACATACAAAAACATAAGTGCATACATGATCATATATATTTCATTGCATATCATATTCACATTATCATAAACATTGCATCCAATCAAATAAATACATTATGCATATTATTATCATCATCAGAAAATTGACATAACATATAAAGAAGCATTGCATCATCATGGCATCATATCATAAGTAAGCATCATAGGACACATATGACAAGACATATTAATAGTAACATCATAAATCATAAATCAACATCATACATAAAGCATCACATCACATATATCATAATGCATAAATCAAATAGCATCGCATAACACACATGTGACATGCATCAAAACTACATTATCATATAGCATCATCTCACAAAACTATACAATGTCATAGGATAGAGTCAAGAGATATTCCAAAAATAGAGCTCGCAGGCTCAATGATCTATACATAATATGTTGTAACAAAGAACCTGGAAGTGTAAGAATGAGGAAAACAATCTAAAATGCATCTACACTTCTAAATAAGACATAATAGCAAAGATTCAAGAGAATTTAAATCAATTTAAATGCAAGAACCTCTGAAGCTGTCCTATTGCTCTCTAACTCTAAAGATCTCTCTAATCTACTTTGCTCTCAGATTTTAGAAGCTAATAGATTGTTGAAATGACACTTAGAGAATGAGAATTCAAACTAATTCTATGTCTATATGATTTAAATATGCAAATCTACTGTAATGGAAGCCATGACTGTAAATGTTGAATGCTTGATGAATGTTGGATGAATGCTTGATGGATTGATCCTAAAACTAGATTGCTCGAATGCTTGAATGCCTGGAAAACCTACAGAGTAAGATTGCACAAGTTAGGATCTTTTTCGTGTAGCCAGAAACCTGTATTTATAGATTTCATGGCACACATTTGTGAAGGGATAACACAGCAGAGGTTGAAATTCAATCTAGAGAATTGATTGGTATGAGATGAGAAGGTGGAGCTGATCATGGAGGATTGTTTCTCCCCGTGAAAACACCAAGCAAGATCAGAGGAAAGAAGATTGAGAGGATTTCTTGCAAGTTTGTCCCCGAAGCTCTTCCCGTGAATGACAGTTGAATTAATTAGATTTAAAAAATCTAATTTTATTGGTGAGTGAATAGAGGTAAATGATTTTTGCATTTATTTAAATATTTTTGGTTTATTTAATTTTAGCAAAGAGGAATAAATAATTTAATAAAAAAAACTATAGAATTTGTTTATTAAATTAAAATAAAGGAATATGATAATTAAATTAAAGATTCTAGGATATCTTTATTTAATTAAGAAAAACGTGATAAGGTAATTAAATAACAAAAATTATTAAAAGTGTATTTAATTTATGTTAGAATTAATGGATAAAGTATAGAAGAAATAATAATGATAATAATTAAATAAAACAAATATTAATTTTGTTTATTTAATTAAGGAGAAATAATATGATAAAATAGAAGAATTAATAATGAACTTAATATAAATAAATATTTCTATTTATTTACTAAGTAGATGAATTTAAGATTAATTAATCAAATAAGTCGTATTATTTAATTAATTAGATTCTCGGATCATTTTAAGGTGTCCCTCTTTGAAGTGATGTGTTTGCATTGCTTCAAAGAATGATTACCTCATTGCTAGTATTGACGAAAAGTTTTAAGATATGCCCCTAATTTGCCCCAGATGTTGAATTTTGAAATGATAATGATATATGCCCCCACAAGAGATAAATTGATGAATTTTGAATTTTTTTATGATTTTTCCAAATTTGTATGATGATTTGATGATTTGATGATGATTTGTTGAAGAAACAATTTATCTCCTAACAAAATTGTCCAAGACTGCCCCTGTGATAAATAAGAATTAATTCCCCAAAAAGAAAAATAAATAAATCCCATGAAAATCCCACAAAAACAACCTATAAAAGCTAAAAAAGGTCATTTTCAAAAATCATTTGTGCATTTGACTTAGAAAGAAATTGTGATAGAGACCTTTAGAGTGCTAGGAGCAGCAGGATGTCGATCCCCTACCACACCCACCAACTTGAGCGTGTGCGACGTCACCAACGTCCGACCGACTATGGACCTCCGATATGTACCCTAAAGTCTCCTCATAATTCGTGCTTGTACCTTTTAGTTCATTTTTTCCTCACATTTTTTTTTTACCGTTTTAGCACCTGACCAATGCAGAATAGCACGTCGATCATCTGTTTTAGTGCGCGAGAGTTTTAGTGCATCAGCAAAATTCCGTAGCGCGTTGAAAACTTAGCGCCTTAGGTAGATTCCATAGCGCGCCATAGGTTTGTTTTAGTGCCCCACCAGAAATAGCGCCCCCGAGCTCTGTTATAGCGCGCCAACAAGATAGCATAGCATGCTAGTAGTTTTAGCGCGTTGATCAAATCTTTCAGCGCGATAGCCAAAAACTATAGCGCCTCAAAAATATTAGCGCATCGTGCACCTGTTTTAGCGCGTCAAAAAATAGATTAGTGAAAAATTATGAATCTTGATTTTTTATTTCGTTGATTTGTTGTTCACTCCATCCATTTTAGTTTGATCCAACTAAAGAAATGGTAAACAATCTCATGATAAGCGAGATCCATTGATTGATTGATAACAATTATCTTCATGATAGGCAAGGAATAATTTGAAAATTTGATGAAATGAACCTGATTGATAGATGAGGGTTCACTTTTGATAAATTGATCATATGATAGATAAACACATTTTTAGAATTTGATGACCTCATGATAGGTGAGGTTTTAAAACATTTTTACCCATAAGATCTGATCATTAGTTTAGATAGAGTAAAATGATGTTTGATATTCTAGTGATAATGTATTGATTTGTAAAAATGTGTCATTTGATATCAGGAGGATTTAGATGTTATTCAAGTGCGAGAGAAGTTCCCCTGGCCCCTAGATATGATTCCACATCTTTCACAGGATGAGAGATAGCATATTATTGATTGTGGTTTAGCTTCGATGTTTGACATGCCCCAAATTAGACTTAATCGGGGTCTACTCACAGCATTGGCAAAGTGGTGGCATAGCAACCACAACACTTTTCATTTACCTACTGGCAAGATGACTGTGATGCTAGAGGATGTATGGCATATCCTTCAGATTCCTTTTGTTGGTGAGATTGTTGTATATGATTCAGAGGAGCGGGGTGGGATAGATTCTATTCAGAGAGTCTTTTAGGATCCTCACATTGCGGGAGTTTGGATCCCCTGGGTAGAGATGTATCATTCATATGCTCCACTTCCTTCAATTTTGGCAGGCTTTATTGGTGGATTCCTTTTTCCTGATAAGAGGTCAAAGGGTCTATCGCTTGGATGGGGTCGGGTATTAGAGGGTATGATGGTACACAGGATGAGATATGCTTGGGGTATGTGTATGCTTGCTTAGTTATATCATTATTTACATTGGATCATGTACCTAGGAGGTAGCAGTTTATCAGCAGGAGCTACACTTCTTCAGGTATGGGCATGAGAGCATATTGTTGTCACGCATCCTGAGCCGGTGTTATCGAGACCAGCAACGAGACTTTATGTGTTCCGTTACAGAGGCAGGCCTACCCAACATATGATGGGTAAGCTAGATTATTGGAGATGGGTTCTTGATGATGTGGAGACAGTGACCTAGCATCCCTATTTAGATTGTGATGACTGGGATGAGGATGATATCGAGTTGGGATATTTGGCCTACTCGATGTATTTAATCGGGAAGAGCTCCAAGATTTTGGAGCGATTCTTGTTCCACTGCGTCTACATGCAGTATGGGATTGTTTAGTGTATGCCACAGGGAGTAGCTCATTATGGACAATGCTAGGTAGATGCCAGTGATTGGGGTCCATGCCTACCTTATGAGGGACTTATCGAGGGTTATCGTGCGCTTCAGCCATTAGCATGGGATATACAGTGAGATATTGTAGAGGTACCCATTACTCTTGACTATGGATAGTATCTAGCTCTAGACCCACCTCCTCATATTACCATTCTAGATGAGCCAGCACCAGCAGCTGCAGGGGGTGGTCACAGTGGTCACAGACGGAGGAGAGAGGAGGATGTAGATGTTGATGTGGAGGGTAGTGATGAGAGTGACAGTGATGATAGTGATGATGATGATAGTGATGATGATAGTGATGATGAGAGTGATGATGATAGTGGAGATGGGAGGAGAATGAGCATAGTAGGTACTTCAGAGCCATCGACTAGTGCACCTCGTAAGAGGCAGGCAGTTGCTCCCTCTCTAGCAAAGTGATCAGAGGTTGTTGGTTTGCGTGTTGAGATTTTATCATTACAGGGACAGCTAGCATAGGTGCAGGGATTAGTAGCACAGACCCAGGCCTAGATGCAGGCATAGCTAGCTACTGCATAGATGCAGATTACCTCTCTGATTAGTGAGAGAGATGAGGCCAAACAGGTAGTAGAGCGAGCACAGGCTCAATTAGTAGGGGTACGAGCATAGTTGACCACTGCACAGGCACAAAATATAGCTCTGACTACAGAGCGAGATACTGTCAGATAGGCAGTAGAGACAGCATAGGCTACTGCAGAGAGATTGCAGAGAGTGGCTGATGGGACCTCTGTGGTAGATTACATGCGAGAGGCTATGTGGGCAGGGGCAGAGATTGAGTTCTACAGGAGCCGATACCATGAGGTTTTCCCCCCAGAGCAGAGAGTCAGTTATGCCTAGTCCCGCTCAGAGAGGACTCGTTTGAGGATAGTGAGCAGAGGCATGACACATCCTCTCTCAAGAGATCCGAGAGATCTGAGAGATCCCAAGACAGCTAGTGGTGGTGGTGATACTGGTGCGAGGCCTACTCCTTCCAATGTGAGTACTACTTGAGATCATGTGTGCACCCTTCGAGAGATATATACAGCCATATTTTGATATGATGTTATCTTCATCCTTTTCATACTTCATTGTATACTTGACACTTGATGAGATATATATGATGTGTAGCGGTTTGATTGATCTATGATGTGTTCTACATGATTTATGTGATGAATGCATTTTAATTTCTATGTTTTATGATGATTTATTATACTAGATTGGATAGATGCATTGATGATGTGATATGATATTGATGATGTATGTATTTTCTTAATGAAATGCAATGTATAATATATAAAATGAGATGTAAATGAATGATGTATGGATGAAATGCAATGTATGATATATATAAAATGAGATGTAAATGAATGATGTATATATGATCTAATGAAATTTAATGTATGATATATATAAATGAGATGTAAATGAATGATGTATGGATGAAATGCCATGTATGATATATAAAATGAGATGTAAATGAATGATGTATGGATGAAATGCAATGTATGATATATAAAATGAGATGTAAATGAATGATGTATGTATGATCTAATAAAATTTAATGTATGATATTTAAAATGAGATGTAAATGAATGATGTATGGATGAAATGAAATGTATGATATATAAAATGAGATGTAAATGAATGATGTATGGATGAAATTCAATGTATGATATGTAAAATGAGATGTAAATGAATGATGTATGTATGTGTGATATATATGATGAGATTATAAAATGCCTTCTATATGTATGCAATGAATGATGATTTTGCAACTACATGATAATGACAATGTGATGAGATGTAAATGAATGATAAATATAATGAATGATGAAACATAACGTGTATATGATATCACGAAATGAGATGTTTATTGTGAAATTTATGATGAGATGAAGAAATGATTTTATATGCATGCCATTATGAAAATTGTATGTGTCAAGTATACTCAATCTTTAATAAGAAAAGATAACATTATTTGCAAATGAATCTTTGTAACTTGTGTAACCAATACTCTGCAAATGTATTATTATGAATGTAATCTATTTTTACCATGCAAACCTATTTTATCAATGCAAACCTAAGTTTCATTTCAATAATCTTTTTATTTTGCTTTGTATCATCACTGAGCTTTTTAAAAATGTTGAAAGCAAATACAAGCATCAATGATATGAGATAGACCAATGATGACCTGAGTATTTCTTTCATGATTTTTGATATTGCAAGTGAACATAAGCATCAAGTTACAATTAAACTGAGATGACTTGAGCATTTCTTCTGTAAATAGACAAGAATTAATCATTTTCTTAAATGAATCGGAATGTCATCCATGATACTTGGTAGAGCACTTCCCATGACAATTCACAAAATAATAATGACTAACTCACAAACAGCAAATAAAGAAAAGGTATCATTCTCCTTCCTTGCTTCTCTAGTTTAATACATCATCGAGTAGCTCCAAAGAAATGATAAGCAAACGATAAAATAAAAAGTACAACAAATTCAAATTCTACTTAATGTATTTTCAAATCATTATTCAGATTAGATCATCGATGTTGAAATGTGTGTGCTGATGTTTGCATAATATTCTCAGATGTTTAACCAAAGGACGTAACCTAAAGACCTATCCTAGGGGCCTCGGGGACTGATCAAAGATTAGTCTTGCCTACATTATACACGCAGAGACCATGTAGTTCGACCTTATACAGACTCTATTTTTGTGTTTTGCAATTTTTGAATGTTTTTGTTTTGATTTTCATGGATTGTTTGATGTTTTTGGATTTTGACAAATTTTCTAATGTTTTTGGATTTTGACAAATTTTCTGATGTTTTTGGATTTTGACAAATTTTCTGATGTTTTTGTATTTTGACAAATTTTCTGATGTTTTTGTATTTTGACAAATTTTCTGATGTTTTTGTTCGTTTTTCAAGTATCGCCAATCGGTGTTGTCATGTCTGATTGTCTCCCCATTTAAGCTGAAAGTCCATTGTACCAAATAACTCTAGGACATTGCCCCCAAGCTAGGGTAAGACATGATATCCTTGCTATGATGTGGATAATGATAATGATTATCTCAAATGATAGATGGAAATGATATGAAAAGAAACAATCATAACAAAATTGTACCCAATAGATAGAAGAGCTGGTGAAAATCACGAGTAGCGCCTATTTGCCAAGTTTTCACCACTTGTTTTTATTGTGTCCTCCTTTTTGTGTATTTTTATTTTTATTTTGTTTTTTCCTTTTTATGTCATCATGACGTCTGTTTGCCAGGTTTTCATCAAGACAACCTTACCGACCGTGCACTAGGTATCCTCAAGTATAGAATCACCTGAGATGGATGTTGTTCATGGGCTCCTCCAACATATCTCCTTCTGGTGTAGACAGTCGGTATGCTCCTGATCCATAGACTGATATAATGACATAAGGCCCTATCCAGTTAGGCTCAAACTTTCCCTTCTTTTCTCTGTCTGCTTGATTTCTAGGGTTTTCCTGTAGGACCAAGTCTCCGATCTGGAAGACTCTAGGCTTAACCCTATGATTATAGTTCCTAGACATTCTTTGTTGATAGGTTGTCAAATGATTGACAGCTTGTTGTCGACGTTCATCAAGTAGCTCTAATTCTTGAAGTCTAGAGATCCTGTAATCCTCATCTGAAATGAATCCCTTTAGTGAAACTTGAAGGGATGGAATTTCTACCTCGATAGGTAATATTTCCTCTGATCCATAGACAAGAGCATATGGTGTAGCTCCTGTTGGTGTTCTGATGCTAGTCCTATAAGCCCAAAGAGCAGGGTTAAGCTGAATGTGCCAATCACACCCTAACTCATTTACAGTCTTCTTGAGAATCTTTAGGATTGTTTTGTTTGAAGCTTCTGCCTATCCATTACCTTGAGGGTAATAAGGGGTGAAAAGTGATGTTGGATGTGGAACTTTTCACACAGCTCTTGGATGTCTTGGTTCTTGAAAGGCCTTCCATTCTCTGTGATGATTGACTGGGGTATCCCATATCTACAAATGAGATAATTAAGTATGAAAGATGATATTTGCTTCCCCGTGATTGTGGTTAAGGGAATTGCCTCCACCCATTTTGTAAAATATTCTGTTGCAGTGATAATGAACTTATGTCCATTAGATGAAGATGGGTTAATTTTCCCTACCAAGTCCAATCCCCACTGACAGAAAGGCCATGTAGTTGTGAATGGATGGAGCTCTTGTGCTGGTGCATGTATAAGATTGCCATGAATCTGAAATTTTTGACATCTCTTGACAAACTTATAAGATTCTTGCTCCATGTGCGGCCAGTAATACCCCAAATGAAGGAGTTTCTTGGCTAAAGATAATCCGCTTGAATGTGTGCCACAAATTCCTTCATGGACCTCATGTAAAGTAGAAGTGGATTCGTTATGTTCTAAACAACGCAAAAGAGTACCATCTAGGCCTCGATGATAAAGGGTGTTAGCAATAATGGTATGTTTGGCGGATTGGTGTATGAAGTTGCGCTTTTGGTTGCGAGAAAGAACTGGTAGTAAGATATTATCTTTTAGGTAAGTATAAATGTCTCCATAAATGGAAGATTGGGCACTATCCAAAAGGCTTATGGTTTGGGATTTGGGATTTACGTATGTAGGATTTGACACTTGTTCCACAATAAATCTATAATGATCTTGTGTTTCAGGCATTTGTAGAAGAGATGCTATTGTGGTCATGGCATCTGCTACTTTATTCTGTGATCTTGGTATCTGCTCAAATTTGATATCTATGAAGTATTTCCTTAGATCATCTACCAGTCTCTTGTATAAAATTAGTGTGTCATCCTTAGTTTGGTAATCATTATTGACTTGATAGATGATTAACTAAGAGTCTCCATATACCTGTAGTTCTGTGATTCTCTAGTCAATAGCCACTTTAATTCCAAGGATTAAAGCTTCATATTCTGCCACATTGTTAGTGCAACGGAAGGTAAGCCTATAAGATCGTGGAATTGTGTTCCCAAGAGGTGTGACAAATAAAATTCCTACCCCTGATCCATGTTGTGTGTAGGATCCATCGAAGTAAAGTTGCCATGGTTGTGTTGTAACATTGTGGATATCCGCATCAGGAAATTTCATGGTCATAGGATGACTGTCTGACAATGGAGCTTCTGCTAATTGGTCGAAAATGACTTGTCCTTTGATAGCTCGCCTTTCAACATACTGAATGTCAAACTCACTAAGGAGCATGACCCACTTTTCCAACGTTCCTGTTAAAGCTGCTTTGCTTAGTAAATACTTGAGGGGATCAATTTTTGCAATGAGCTTGACAGTGTGAGTGAGCATATAGTGTTGCATTTTTTGTGTTGCGAATACTACTGCTAAGCATGATTTTTCAATGAAGGTGTAGTTTACTTCATGTCCATTGAGTGTCCTACTGATATAGTATATTGCCTGTTCCTTTCCTTCTCTATCCTCTTGTGCTAGCAAGGCTCCTAAAGAAATATCTGTTCTTGCGATATATAGCAACAATGGCTTGTCTTTACTGGGTGGCACCAAGATTGGTGGTGTTATTAAATAATGCTTGATTTGATTGAAAGTATTCTCACACTGTTCATCCCATTTAAAAGACACATTTTGATGCAAAAGATGGTTGAATGGATGACACCGATCTACTAGTTGAGAGATGAATCTTCTGATGGACTGCAGTCAGCCTTGTAGAGATCTTAATGTACTGATATTCTTAGGAGGTGGAATTTCCACAATGGCTTTAACTTTTGTTGGATCTACTTCAATTCCTTTTGTAGAAACTATGTATCCAAGGAGTTTTGCTGATGTTACTCCAAAGGCACATTTCTTGGGATTTAATCTGACTTTAAATTTCTCCAACCTATTGAATATTTTGGAAAGTATCTCTAGATGTCCTTCTCTGGTGTGAGATTTGGCTAAGATATTGTCCACATAGTCCTCCATGAAGGTGTGCATCATGTCATGGAAGATTGTTGTCATAGCTCGCTGGTATGTAGCTCCTACATTCTTTAACCCAAAAGGCATGACATTCCAGCAAAAGGTGCCCCATGGACATGTAAATGTTGTCTTTTCTTGGTCTTCAGGAGCTATTTTGATTTGATTGTATCCTAAAAATCCATCCATAAGTGATAGCATTTGATGGCTAGCTATTAAATCTACAATCATGTCTATGTTTGGCAAAGGAAAATCATCCTTTGGACATGCTCTATTTAAATCCTGAAAATCTGTACATATTCTGATGGTGTGATCTGGTTTTGAAATAGGTACAATGTTGGATATCCATTCAGCATAATCAATAGATCTGATAAATACAGCATCTAGTAGTTTCTTCAAATCATTTTTTACCAATAATACAACATGTGGATGCATCTTTCTCAGTTTTTGTTTTACTAGTTTAGTGCCAGCTAGTAAAGATAAGTGATGCATAATAAGATCTATGTCTAAGCCTGGCATGTCAGAGTATGACCAAGCAAAATTAATGCATCGTTCTTCAAAGAATTTGATAAAATCTGGCTTTTTTGTATCTGTCATAGATGCTGCCAAGTGTAGTATTCTTACTTTCTCTGCTGTGCCAATATCAATAGACTGTGTGGGTTCTATCAATACTGATGATCTTTCATGGTAATGTTGTGGGAGGATGTCAAGCCTTCCATCCTTTGGCACCTCAATGAGGTTTTCACCATTGGATGCATTCTTTGTTTTTACTATTTTGGGATCAAATACCGCCATAGAATGGTTTTCACCATTAGATCCATTATTTATTTCCATACTTTTGCAACTAAAAGGCTTGGCACCCTCCTGCCTAAAAGCATCATTAAAAGAAACATTGGTAGAACAAGTATCAGATTCTGCATAGCAAAGGTAGTTAATAATAGTGGAGTCATTGTCAAAAATAGGGAGATTGATGGGGTGTTGGGGTTCCCACTCGATAAGCTCGGGATGCAGTAAAGGCAATGAATCATTAGATGGGTTGAGGTCAGCGATTTTGAAAGCTCAGACAGAAATGTCGTCAAAGTTGTTAGTGGTTATGTTGAGGCTTACAAGGGTATTTTCTTCTACATCATTTATCTCACTCGATGTCTATTCGTCTTCACTTGAGTCATCAAAATTTTGTGTTTCAAAGACAATAGGATTAAAACTCGAGCTTTGACCCTCCTCACGTTTAGGGGTATACTTTTTGATAACATCAATCTGAATATCTTCATAGGAAACATCTGATAAGTTGTCTCACTCATATTCATTTGAATCTGTTTCAGAGTTATCTCTCATTTGAAGGATACGCTCCATAGTTCTATTGGTGAGTTCTGCTCTTGCTTCTTCTGTGTATCCTAGCCCATTTGTGTTATTATGCTAAATTGTGAGAACTTGGATTGGTTTTGTTACACTTTGTTCCCCTCATTCAAGAAGTCCTTGTCCTGCTGTATATCCTATTCCAGATTTATCCTTATGTTGGAGTGTGAGTGGCTGGATTGGTTATGTTATGCCTTGTTTCCTCAACCCAAGAGGTCCCTGTCCTGAATATCCCATCTTCTCCAGAATAGTTTTTCCCTTTCCATATTGATTTGTCTCTATGATATCACTTGTGGAAGTGGAAGCTTCCTCATCCCTATAAAGCCAATTTAGTATAGCCTTATCTTCTGATTCTTCATCTAAGTTTCCAGCTTTTACAAATCTGCCATCTAATGTCGTTGTAGATTGTGCTGATTTTTGTGTGGTTGTAGATGGCTGTCCATACGTTTGTAAGGAGGGTAACATCTGTGATAGATGGAAAGAGTGCCCGATACCATATTCACTTATTCCTTTTTCACTTATTTGTACTTTGTTGGTGAATTGGTGTAAAAGTGAAGCCAATTGTTCTTCAAATTTTGAAGGGTTAGATTGTGCCACCTTGATCTCTTGTGATTTTTGTTGTTTTGGAAGCCACTTTGATATGAAGCTTTGTTGTTTTTCGCCATTAGATGAATCTGATGTGCTAACTTCTCTATTGTGAGGTATTAATGTATCCTAAGATGTTTTCAATGTATGACAAGCTTGGGTGTCATTATAGTTTGCTGTGATTGTTACCTCCTGTCCATTGACGGGAAATTTTAGGCATTGATGATAGGTGGAAGGTACTGCTTGCATATCATGAATCCAAGGATGTCCCAACAGTATGTTGTATGTTAGTTCCCTATCTAAGACTTGAAAAATCACATTTTGGACAATAGGTCCTACTTGAATGGGTAATATGATCAATCCTTTAGAGGATCTTTCTTCCTCATCATATGCTTTGATTGTGATTTTTCTTCTTGTATCAATGGCTTCATCTGAGTATCCTAGTGCACGAATCAGCTTTAAGGTACAAATATTTAAACCAGCCCCTCCATCTATCAGGACATGTTTTACACGGTGTTTATGAATGAGGACTTCAATGTGAAGGGTGGAATTATGTGGATGTGTAAGTAATACATCATCATATTCAAAAAATGAAAGGCAATGAGGTGTAGATAGATGTCCCACCATAGCTTGAAATTGACATACATCCAAATTGTTAGGTACCGTGGTTGATACAAGAGCTTGCTCAAGAACCTCTTTGTGTGATGGGGAGATCTTTAAAAGTTCCAAGATAGATATTTGCGCTGGTATTTTTTGTAATTGATCGATGAGATTATATTGATTGGAGGGAGGATCCACAGATTGGGATGATAATGATGCTCCTTTCAATATAACTTTGGATTGTTCCCTTGTTGTGGCATTAACCGGTTG
Organism: Sequoia sempervirens; assembly: GCA_007258455.2. Lineage (NCBI taxonomy): Eukaryota > Viridiplantae > Streptophyta > Pinopsida > Cupressales > Cupressaceae > Sequoia > Sequoia sempervirens. The sequence continues at coordinate 330,762,910 of VDFB02193867.1, read as the reverse complement.
GTGCTCTTGTTTCCCTTTGAGTGTGATTACATTAATTTGGTTTTCAGATTTTTCCATATGTTGTACCAAATTAGTAGGTGTAATGTCATTGTTTCGATTGATTTGATTGCTTAACTCCTCATCCTCCTTGGCAGCAGAAAGACAAAGGATCGTTGTGTCATAAACATAACCAACATTCTTACGTTTGTTGTTTGTGGAAGAGGATTCTCCCTTCTGATAATTGGGTAGAGGATTTTTGAATGTTGTATGATCTTTGTTTGTTTGGTGCCCTTCTACAAATATTTTCTTTTGATCTATAAGGTCTTGTACCGCATGTTTTAACTGCCAACAATTTTCAGTCATGTGGCCTTTATTTTGATGGTAATGACAGTAATGTGAGTCATTCCACCATGATGGTTTGACTTGAGGGTCCCAATTTCTAGCCTCTTGTACTTGAATAAGTTTTTCATCTAAAAGTACTTTGAGGACTGATTCCGATGATTTCCCTAATGGCATGAATTTTCATTTATTGGATGGTCATTGGAATGATTGGGTTTTTGTTTCTCCATTGTTTTGATTATTTCCTTGATCACTACTTTGTCTGACATTAAGACCTTTTTTTTTTTTGTAGTTGTTGGCGTCAAGGTGAATATTGGTTTGGATATGTGTGTATCAATAATGGTATCAGTATTTTTATTCTTTTGCCAAAATCTTGGCTTTTCATTGTTGTTGTTAGAGGAATTGTTATTGTTTGAACCTTCAATGAAGTGTTTGATTATTCCTCTTTTGATTAGAGCCTCTTCGATTTTGAGTCCCTTTTCGATAACTTTCTCAAATGTAGATGGACATTGCAAGTCCAATCTATAATTCATTTCATCCACTAGGTTATCAATGAACATCTCTATCTTCTCCTCTTCAGGAATAGATCTAGGGTATTTAGCAAATAGCCTTCTCCATCGTTGGAGAAAGGAAAGAAACTTTTCCCCCTTTGCTTGTTTGGTGTTGTAGAGTTCTTTTAAGGTCACCCCATGTTGGATGTTGAATGAGAAGTGTGTTATGAACCTATTGATCAGTTCTTCAAAAGATTGGATCCCGGGTTCCATTTTAGAAAACCACTCCATGCAAGTGTTTCCTAAGCTTCTTGGAAATAATCATAGTAAGTAAGAGTCTTCGTGTGCGAACTCTATGCTCATGGCTCTAAATTCCCATACGTGATCAAATGGATCGGTTCTTCCATTGTATTTGTTGTACATCGGGTATTCACAATACCATGGAAATGGTATCATGTTAATGCTTTGGTCAAATGGATAAGGTAAAATGTCCTATAAGGAATATCTTTTTGTTGGCCCTTGTTGGATATTTTGGAACTGCAATTGTAATTGTTGGATTTGTCTTGTCAAAGCATCTTTTGATTTGGATTTTCCATACTAGTTGTCTGAGGTGTGGTCGTTTCCTTGAGTTGGTTGACATCAAAGTCTTTAGGAAGCTTAGCACCTTTGTTAGCTAATAATAAAAGATACTTTTCCATATCTTGCTCTAACATCTTTTCCATAAATTTATGGAAATGAGGGTCTTGTTGAACTTTCTTGATTGCTTCTATAGTTATTTCTTTCTCTTGTGAATTAGTGAGAGGATCAGTGTTGGTGTATCATCCCTAAGGGTTTTCTTCATCCATGGCTACTATTCTTTCATTTTCTTCTTGTTGTTGTCTTTGATATGCTAATCGTGTGAAAATAGGCATACAAACTTTAAAGTTTTACTCTAGACTTTGATCTTGGATTTTTGATTTGATAAGTGTCGAAGTTTTTGATTTAAAATCTAATTTAGTCATGTCCAGTTTCGTGATGGAAGGATGATAAAATCCTTGATAGGGAAATTTTGACACAAAAATATCATATTTAGTGATGATTTGATAAGGACACTTTGCAAGATGTTTCAAGACCTAGGCGTAATAGTAAAGTTTTCTCTTTTTTTTGTATGATTCAAGTGTTTTGGACTATGGAAAAAAATGTTTTGGATTGATGAAAACCTTGTTTTTGATGTTGGCAATCTGACAAACTGTCCTACTAACTCTCTATTTTTCTAACTTTCTAGAGCGCTAAAATAGAGCCATGATGCGCTAAAACAGAGCCATGACACGCTAAAATAGAGACGCCACACACTAAAATAGAGCCACGATGCACTAAAACAGAGCCACGATGCACTAAAACAGAGACTCGACGCGCTAAAACAGAGCTACGACATGCTAAAATAGAGCCGTGACATGCTAAAACAGAGACTCGACGCGCTAAAACAGAGTGATGATGTGCTAAAACAGAGCCGTTACTCACCAAAATAGAGATGTGATGCGCTAAAATAGAGTTCTGACGTGCTACAGAATGTTTTTGGGGTGCTACAGGAAACTATCTTACTCTATGAAATTCACTTGGTCTTGTATCGTATTGTATGGCAGGTTGTGGGATGTATTATGGACGAATTTGTTGACTATGATTGTGGTGTTGTCTAAGAGCCCTTCTTTGATAAAATGCTTGTGAATCTAAGGGAGCTACAACATAGTTGTCTGTATAACCTCTAAAGAAATCGTGATATCTATGCATAAAGGTCCTATGTTGGAGTAGAACATTTCTGCTTTGATATAAAAATCGTTGCTTTCTCAAGAGTTGTTTGTATGTAAGTGTTTTCTTTGGCTTTCTGATTCATTTGATAAGAGACTTCTTGACAAATTTGGTGGATACCCAATCTCGAATCATGAGAATTTCACAAGTGTTTGATTTGAAGATTTTTGTGATGATCTTATCTAAATTTAATGAAGGAAAACACAACAAGCAAGAATAGAATAGTTGGTTCAAAATCCTAAACAGATAGTGTATGTTTTAAGAACCAAACATGATTCTTCTTGATTTTCACTGGTTTGATAACAAGATAAAACAGTTCAAATAGACTCACTCCTAGAGACAAAAGGTCATCGTTATATACTTGAACGGCCCACAGCTTGGAATTGCGTCGACTCACACAGCCATGTCAAACCCCTAGAGGGCATCTGTGTTTTTGTCTTTTCCAGGTGCGTACTCAGAGTGATGGAAGTGGATACCGGATCCCCTAAGAAAATAGTCCTTGGAAATTATATGGTGAGTGCTTGAGGGTAGATTCTTCCCCGCCCCTGCACCGCCGAGTATTACAATGTTCAGGAACTGACAAGCATGCTTCTATTTCTAGGTTCTTAGATAGGGTTTCTGTTTAGAGCGGTAGATGGATAAACTCCCTCGAGAGACCTCTCAATCTTTAGAACAAAGATTTTGGGGATGGTTATCCTGCACACTTCCGTTGAAAGAGGGTTTCCCCAAATTCACATAAATTTTAAAGTGGGTTGGAATGCCATGGATTTTGGTTGTCCCCACGTAGGTCGTTCCCGTAGGGTGAGTACTTTTTCCCACTATGGCAGGCCTGTCTAAAGGTTTTAATGAAAGCTTCAAAATGTGCAAAATTAAAAGTGAGTCTGGTTTTCTGATGCACCCAGTCAAGGGGAGAGCATAAACCTATCACCCAATCGCAGCAAAGAAGTTGTTCACTTTTTAAAACCCAAAAGACGAATTATCTAATCTATATGGAGATTTTTCTCCATAAAAAGCATGATGTTCAATTTTAATCCCACAAGTAATAATGAAGTTTCTATCCTAGGATTGATCAATTTTTATCCATTTGCTATCCTAGGATTGATAAATTTTAACCCGTTTTTTGTCCTAGGATTGATAAATTTTAACCAAAAGAGATTAAAGAACAAAATCTGGTCGCGGATGCGTCGGATCCAGATAAAAAAAATATTTAAAGAACAAAGAGTTGAGGCGCTAAAACAGTGGATCGACACACTAAAACAGTTGAGCGGTGTGCTAAAACATTTGAGTAGGGCGCTAAAATAGTTGCGCGGCGCGCTAAAACAGTTGAGCGGGCGCTAAAATAGACGGCCGACGCACTATAATTTTCCTCTAACGCGCTACAAAATCCAGCCGGCGCGCTATAAAAAACCATGGTTCCACGAAAACAAACACGACGATACCTATAAGACACTTTTTCACAAAATATTTGCAGAATATGGGGTTAGGACCCATGGTGGGCGCCAAAATGGAAGTGTAATAATGAGGAAAACAATCTAAAATGCATCTACACTTCTAAATAAGACATAATAGCAAAGATTCAAGAGAATTTAAATCAATTTAAATGCAAGAACCTTTGAAGTTGTCCTATTGCTCTCTAACTCTAAAGATCTCTCTAATCTACTTTTCTCTTAGATTTTAGAAGCTAATAGATTGTTGAAATGACACTTAGAGAATGAGAATTCAAACTAATTCTATTTCTATATGATTTAAATATGCAAATCTATTGTAATGGCAGCCATGACTGTAAATGTTGAATGCTTGATGAATGTTGGATGAATGCTTGATGGATTGATTCTAAAACTAGATTGCTCGAATGCTTGAATGCCTGGAAAACCTACAGAGTAAGATTGCACAAGTTAGGATCTTTTTCATGTAGCCAGAAATCTGTATTTATAGATTTCACGACACACATTTGTGAAGGGATAACACAACAGAGGTTGAAATTCAATCTGGAGAATTGAATGGTATGAGATGAGAAGGTGGAGCTGATCATGGAGGATTGTTTCTCCCCATGAAAACACCAGGCAAGATGAGAGGAAAGAAGATTGAGAGGATTTCTTGCACGTTTGTCCCCGAAGCTCTTCCCGTGAATGACAGTTGAATTAATTAGATTTGCAAAATCTAATTTTATTGGTGAGTGAATAGAGGTAAATGATTTTTGCATTTATTTAAATATTTTTGGTTTATTTAATTTTAGCAAAAAGGAATAAATAATTTAATAAAACAAACTATAGAATTTTTTTATTAAATTAAAATAAAAGGAATATGATAGTTAAATTAAAGATTCTAGGATATCTTTATTTAATTAAGAAGAAACGTGATAAGGTAATTAAATAACACAAATTATTGAAGCTGTGTATTTAATTTACGATAGAATTAATGGATAAAGTATAGAAGAAATAATAATGATAATAATTAACTAAAACAAAGTATTTAATTTTGTTTATTTAATTAAGAGAGAAATAATATGATAAAATAGAAGAATTAATAATGAACTTAATATAAATAAATATTTCTATTTATTTACTAAGTAGATGAATTTAAGATTAATTAATCAAATAAGTCGTATTTAATTAATTAGATTCTCCAGACCATTTTTAGGTGTCTACAGAACCAAATGTAGCAAACGTGCCCCTAGGAAAGAATCTCATCATCCAATCGTGGTGAAGAGTGTGGCAGCTAAGGATCTATGACTGGCGCTGAGATAATGGGTGGACCTGTAATAGCCTTCGTCTATGCAACCAATGGAACTGACACTGATGGAATCATCTTGATGATAATAGACACCTATGATGACATTGTGGCCTAACTCTAAGAGGCCGAAGGATCTGTCACTGGTGGCTGCCTCTGTACTGATCTCTGCCCTGAACTGGTGGACCCATGACTGTGGCTTGAATGATGACTCAATGCATTCCTATGTGAGTGGTGGGACCTATGCCCTGATGTGTGCCCTGAGGAGGTGAATCCTCCTACACTGGTATGGCTCTTGTTGCCGCTCCCACTCCCTGATCTATGACCACTGTCTATCCTCATCTGTGAGTGTGACAGTGTAGGATTTCGTCACTTAGGAGGCACTCCTTGCTCATATAGAGTCATGTACTTCCTATACCTAGTGCTCACCCTAGCAAGCTCATGAGCAATGTATCTTGAAGGTCCTGAGCATAACACTACAAAGTCCATGCACCACTGTGTTGAATCCTGTTGGCAGATCACTATCTGATGCTACTCTACTTGAGCCACCTCTAGCTATACCTGTAGTGCCTTAACCTCTGCCACACTCTCATCTAGCCTCCTCTAAAGATCTGCCACCCTCTAGTCTATCATGGCATCTTGGGGCAATGGTGAGGAAGACGGTATCTCCTCCTCTCCCTCCACCATCCTCCATCTGAGGAGTCTCTTAGCCTTTTCCATGGCATCATCATTATCATCATCCTCCTTTGCAGCATCCTCTCCACTGACTCCCTCATCCTGAGGCAAATTTGTGTCCACGTCCACATTCTCCTCCAATCTAGCCTCCTCCTCAACCACATGCTCCTCCTGTTTGGCCTCCTCCTTTGCCACATGCTCCTCCTATCTCTCCTCTTGCTTCGGTCCCACTGGCTCCTCCTGTCTCTCCTCCTCCTCCTACCTTGGCTGCTCCTCCTCTCTTTGCCCCTCCTCGACCACCTCTAGGATGGCATCTAGTGCCACTCTTTCCACACATGGTTGCACCCTCCTCCACTGTCTCTATCTATCTCTCCTCCGTCTCCAGCTGTCTCCTCCATCATCCCCATCATCTCCATCATCTCCACCCCAGCCTTCATCCCTGCCTCCATCTCACCCTCTACCCTGGCCTCCATCCCTCCCCCTACCTCCATCCTAGCCTCCATCCCTCCCCCTTCCTCCATCCCTCCCCTGGCCCCTACCTCTATCATTGTCTCTGCCCCCTTGCCTAACTCTTGTCACACGTGGTATAAGTGACCTCCTGTCCACAGGTGCTAGCCCATTTGGATTTGTTAGTGGCACTAGTCGATGTGCCTGTCACCATAAGTCATAATCAACTGTAGTCCTGGGATCTACCTCTCCAAATCTCCAACCCCCTTACTGGGCTACTATCCCATCAATCTGCCACTTGGCAAAGGCTATGGGAATTGCTGGCCCCCAAGCTAACTCTCTAGAAAACCGAGCATACTCGGCTATGCCTGCAGGTACACCCTGCTACTCTCTGAACTATCTAAGGACATGCTGCAACATATACATCTCTATAATCAACTAGTTCTACAATGTCCTCCCTATCAAGTAGTGATACTATCTACAAAGGCCGAGATGGTCGACCTCATCATCCCATTGTTGGAAGTCTCTATACAGTCTCGAGATGAATGACACCATGGTATCAATCTGATGGTGCCACCAACCTCTCTCCCATCCATGTCTACTGAAGAGCACCGACATAGTCATATGCATAGGGCATCCCCTCGGATAACTCTGGTCTCTGAATGGGAGGTTGAAATATCGCTATATGCTCCCATGCCCATATCATCAGAAGTGTGGTGCCACATGAAATCCTCTCTACCCTCTTGTAGGAAACCTCATGAAGTTGGTGGTAGAGTGTGCCTAATAAACAAGGCCTCCATGCATATACTATCCTGTCCCACCTCATCCCCACTATCATGTCTCCCCATCCAATGGGAAACCCATGTACATAATGGTCAAGAATCAGTATCCCACCAATTAGTGTCGCCAAGAAGGCATCAAATAGACCATAATGCTCCACCATAAACTCCCAATAGATCTCGTAACCCTGGATGCTGAGTCATATTCCCTCATCCTGATAATACATTGTGAAAGTATGATGTCCATGGAGAGGGTCATAAATGATCCACTCTCCTCAGATCAACAGGTGTAGAACACGGTAAACATCCTCAAGTGTAACTGTCACCTCTCTCGTCAGAAGGTGGAAGGAGCATGTCTCAGAATACCATCATTCACATAATGTAGTGAATAGTCCCCTATTTTCCCAAATAGCAGGCATATAGGTAGCATAAAATAAACCTAGCCACATCAACCATCGTCGCTCTCACAGATTCAGCTGATTAGCAAACTGAAAAGTCAATGGTCTGCTCTCTTGCGTGTCTATGGGGGCTAGTTGTCTCTACACAAAGCCAAATAACGCATCGGTACCTTCTAGACAATTGTCATTATCATAAAAAAAATTATTTCAAAATTGAAAAGCATCAGAATCAACCCTAGTCAAAGTCAAAGTGAAATGTGTCGTGTTGATTGCACTTGCATTGCAAAATAGCGGTTGCATCGTTCCATACTACAAATGTGTCGTTCCATATGGATTGCATCATTTTATCATTCAATTGTGTCGCATCAGAGCACTTGCATCACGATATATGACACATGCATCGCTTCATTCGAATGTGTCATGATATGACATATGCAGCATTCTAACTTTCAAATGCAGCTCAAAAAGGAGAATGCATCGCAATTTTTGGAAAATGCATTGTAAACCCTTGGCCTGCCCTAAAAACCCCTTGCACTTGTGTCATGACATATCAAATATGTTGAACATGAAGTCAAATGTGGCTTACGCACATGCATATGTGTCACAACACATTAATTGTTGGCCCTAAAACCCTAATTTTGGTATGCAAAATGAAAAAATTACAAGGTGGGTTAGAAGTACATACTGCTGGCTCTGAGCCCTTTGGCTTCCTATAGGTCCACACGATCTCACTGCGATGTTCAATCACTGGAATCACCATCCTCATAGAAGTCCTCTTTGCTCTGAGTTCTCAAATTTTCCAAAGTAAATAGTGAAAATGAATTGACTTTTAACCCTTTTTCAACCTATTTATAAAGTCAAAATGGCATTTGTCAACTATGTTATTACTAGAGGCTCCTTTGACCAACTTTGACCACCCCATTGGCTACCTTAAATGTGTCAGAATCTGAAACCATCTGTGCCACTGTCTTTTTGCTCATCAAATTGACTTATCGGGATGCTTTCCAAATTTTTCTACTGTCGGCCCAAAATTTAAAAAATTTCCCAAGGGGGCATTAATACTCTATAGCTTCACTGGGGCATGGCTTTGACTTACCTTCTTTGTCACAACACGACATGCTACATTATGGCAAAGAGGGGAAAAATGTAGACACTTAAAAATGACGTAGGCCTACAAGCTCTATTTTTACCACTTTCGTCCTAGCATAATTATGACATTTAATTATGTCCTTGGTCCACATTCGACTATTGATTAAATAATTCAGAATTATTTAATTAATTCATGTCCTTTTATTCTTCATGATTTTTAAATAAGTTAATTATTTTTCCCTAGCCCTGATTAGGATTTGTCACATTAAATATCGTCCTATGATTTTAGGTTTCTGTTGAAAGTCGATCTCATTTGTCCATTCAAAATTGTATTTTCTATAAAATGCTATTTTGCTCACATTTTTACATTACACATGAATTTTGTTATTTTGATGCATTAATGCTTAGAGTTATTTGGCTTTTTAGGGTCATTTTGTCATAGGCATAGGCATAGTCTTTATTTAAATCCTTCAAAGCTTGTGTAGGACTTAGTCTTTGTTTTTAAATTGCTCACACACTCGATTTGAGGGGAACACAATCAACAAGTTAGAAGGTGCGATGGAGGTGAATTATGGAAGCTTCATGAATCAACTAGTATAATTGTTTCATTTGTTATTTTCTTTCATTGTACTTCATAGCTCTTTGGGTTTTATTTTATGATCTATTATGCTAATCTAACCTGAAATTTACCCATTGATACAATATCAATGCAGAGCACATATATGCAGTGGTTGCAAATGAAGAAAATGAAGAGGGTACAGATTATTACCTATCATTATATTGACACCAAAAAGAAATTAGAGGCCCCAATTATAGATGGAGAAAACATATAATATCCTAAAGGTTCAGTGGTTGTTACTGGAACATGGCTTAGAAGGTACCTAGTTAAGAGTGTTGCAGTTTGGCTGTTTGAGGACTTCAAAACGCATCAGAAGATTCTTCACTACTCAAACCTTGTCATCACCACCAACATTCATTTGATCAAATATAAGGGTAGACCTATGAACAATAACTTGTGGAAAGTGTGTGAGTCTGACCATGAGGCAATACTTGACATGATAAAGAGTAGAGTAGACCCGTATGGTTCCCTGGATTGATTGGTAAGTACGCACATTGAATTTGTAAAGTCATGTTATTTCAAGAATTTAATTTTGATTCTATAAGGGTTTGCAAAATTGCATTGATGTAGATATGCAAAATGATGGTTATATGCTGCTCTTTATTTGATGCAGACCTAGGAGGCCCAAACTCGTGCTCAAAGTGTCAACTTTCCTTCAAGAGGCATCTAAAAATATTAAAAGGGCCTATTAGACCAATCCAAACAACTCCCAAAGTTGGAAAACAACTAGAAGTAGAATTCCCTACTTTTACCCTTATAACCCTAGTATCAGTGCAAACCCAGTTTTAGGCCGTTAACTCCAACACTTCCCTAAAAACTTGACAAAATAATGGATGATTTAGACACCCATTATATAGTTACAAAACATATCTCAGGTTCAGAAACAAGTCCTTTGGACCAAACTCTTGAAACTCCCACTCCTGTGTTGTCCTAATTAGGCTAATTATGCCTAAATTACAAAGAAACACACCTTTAGACTTATCACAGACAACTAAAAATTTGGGGTAGCATTTCCCATACCCTAAAACCACTAAGTCCGCAATTATTTTCTAGTGTTGACTCTTCTAACATAGAAAACTATGAAACCCTTGATTTTTAGCCAAACCAAGAGGGTTTATTGAAAACCAAGATTTCACGCCTCCTCAGATCTCAAAACCAATCCAAACAATCTTAAGAAGCCCTGCACATGCTTAATAATTCAAAATAAATTACCTCCCACTCATATTTTACCAAACCCTAGACTAAAACCTCCACTTTCATCCATTTTTTCACACAAACTCAATAGGGACATCAACCCAATCTACTTTATTTCTTTCTCTCAACATAAAAAATTCTCCCTAACACCTAAACATTCTCCATGAGACCCAATACACTAATCACATTGAGCACAGTAAGGTGTAGGTGCTCCTACACCACTATTTGGTGCAGGGGTACCAAGCTTCGGTGGTTGTTATTAGGGTGATTGTTGATCATGTTTTCTACACAACTCAGACAAAATATGAAATCCTATCTCTCTTGAAAGGTAAATCTCTATTAGCAAGCTTCAAGAGATAACCCCAAGGTCTCTAATGTCAGGTCTTGACAATGCATAAACAACTTAGTGATAAATGTGAAAATGTTGGTAATCACAAAGGGACCTTACTACAAGCAAATACTAAATCTTGAACTCATCAGATCTAGCAATGTAATGATACTTCAATCCTAAATCTAACTCAAATGATAAAGAAATAACAAAAGATTAGGGTTTAAAATAGATTCCTAAATTTAACTATTCCTAAGATTAACAATGCAAATGATGAAATACTTGAAATGGACCAATCCTTCATAAACTAATTCCTACTTAACCCAGATAAATCAGTAATCTCATAGAAATAATGCAATCTTCTAAGGTATTAAGATTTTCAGATCATGAACATTCATCCAAGACAACCCAATTGCAATTGAAATGGATAAACTTCACTTTTGAACTAAGCACAATGAATATAAAGGTCTAAGCTAACTTTGCAAATCAACTAACAATCAGCCAGCTGCAAAAAACATGGACCAGGGATTGCTGCAAACACTTCAAGCATCAAATCATAAACATCATTGAATGATATCTAACGTACATCTATTAACTTTGAACAATTTTAAAGATAGAATCATAAGAACCATGAAAGATAAGTCAACACAAAAGAGATCACCAAAAAATCACAATGTATTCAATTGTATTGAATCACTGAATTTCAACAACAATTCCAAGGTTTTGTTATAACACTTGCTCAAAATGAACTAACTTCTACCTCTACTCTACTACCTAATTCGCTCTTGTAAGAAAACTAGCATTAAAGGATTGAACTCAATCCAAGTCGACCTGAGATCTTCAATACAATTAAGACCAAGGCACAAGTTTCAATGCACCCCTATATTAACTACTTCCTTCCATTCTTATCCTAAGCGCACCACACCAAGTCGGTCAAGGGGTGGAGTAACAAGTACTTTAATTTCTCCTTTAATCGAATTAATTTCATCTCTAGAACTTACTTGAGGACCCAGTTAAATTCAGCCTACACTCAGGAAAAATTAGCATCAATAATATCCATTATAAGATGAAGATCAAAATTATCCCATCACAAATAACATATTCATCATTCAAAAAAATCTGAACAAAGATCGAAATGAACCCAAAAACATTGCTAAATCTCAATCTACACAGTCTGGGATTTCAAGCCCCCTGCAGAATCTAGGCTAGAAAGGAATTTCAGGGAAATCCAAGCCAAGCGGATTCCAGTGGAAACAACATGAAAACACCAATAAGTAACAGAATATGATCATTATCAACCAAGAAACAACATGAGATATCTTAAAATATCTCAAATTGATCATAAAATGCAGTCATTCGCTAACAAATCATGTTATCTCACAATTCTCCGTTTTCCACCAAATTATGGAGAAATCCACAAGGGACGGATTTCTATGAATGAAGCAATAACCTGTAGATTTCAAAAAAATAAAGGAATGAAGGAATTTTAGGAAAATCCAGAGGGAGCGAAAATCCATGAAGCATGCAAAACTCTGGAAAACTATGAAATTCGAGAAAAACAAGAGAAGACGGAAAGTCAGGAAAATCCGCTAGTGCAAGAAAATCCTGTAGCTGAAAGAAAACCCAAATATCAGAAATCTCACACAATCTCACTCAAATTGATGAAAGATCACAAATTTGAGGACCCTAGGCATGGAAATCATTTAACTTGAACCTCCTACATATCTTCTTTGAATCCTAGGCTCATTCGAAAGCAAATTAAGATGCAATGGGGATGTCGTAGGCATGAAACCCTAAATTTTAACCATGAATGCACATAGCAAGCCACGAAATGCCCAAAAACATAGGAATTCAAACTCCAAGCAAGTCTAAAGCACCAAATCACTACTTACATTCACTAATCAAAAGAGAAGCAATGTGTACATATCATTTGATGAAGTGGAATTGATCATGGCAACAACAGACAACAATCTGAACACCCAAGCAAGCAAATCAATGAAAACGCTACGAGAATCACAACTAGATCAATAATTCACAAATTCAGTATGCCACAGTAGGCCAAGTACTCTAGGATCAAATATCCCAACTCAAGAGAATGCAAATGATAAATCATAATATCATAAAGCTCCAAAATCAACTATATTCAAAAAATTGACGAAAAGACGAAATTCCAGAAAAATCCGGCCCAAGAGGAATTCCACAAAGGCTACAAATCTTTGAACCATGGTGTAAAGCAAACCAAACTAGACTTCGAGTGAAATCTGGGAAAATTCAGATGGAGTAGAAAATCTCGAACCAGTGCAAAAACCCGAACCTATCCCAAAACTTAAGATTTTCAACATGCAACTTAGGGGCATCACTTAGGCAAGCAACATAAACATTTAAGCTCATGCTAAGGTAATGAAAATCCTCAAAATCAAAGAGCCAAAACACAAAAGCAAAAGCAAAAGAGGGTCCCTTCTTTCAGCAAAGCATGTGTGCAAAAACTATACAACAAATGGCTACTCTGCTGGGAAAATGCTCCAAAGCATTTGATGATGGACAAGAATCATGAACCCAAAATCTCTGGTTTTGATCTCACTATCAGAAAAAAAAATCAAAATACAAGATCAAAGAATCAGAACCAAAGGTAGACTGAACCTTCCATAGACTAAAAATCCAAGTGTCTTCACATGAGTTCATTACCCTCCTTGAGATATTGCAGAAACCAAGTTCAATCAGGTCAGGCTACATAAAGATTCTAACTCCAAAAGCAACCTCGATAGAGCCTTGCTACCAGTTAGGCATCTATATCCCCAATGAAGTTATCGTTGTGACTCTCTCAAACATAGCTATACTACCAGCCAAGCATCCATAGCCCCAGTAGAGATATTCGGATACCCCTGATAAGTTGAATTCATTATTTTGGTTTTCAATATTTTCTCTTTTCTTCTCTTTTGGTATTCTTTTCTTTTCATTTTTCATTCCAACTTGTGAACAATGAAGTTCACACTCAGGGCTAAGAACCACAATGGTGCTGAAGCAGAAATAAGATTTTTCACCTGACAAGACCTCACAAGGACCCTACTGTAACCGCAGGATTTTTAAGATGTATAAAAGATATAAGATTTCATAATACTTCAAATTCAAATCAAACCAATGACCCATCCTCGTAAATTAGATATTTAGACTGCATGATGATAACAAAGACCTCAACCATCCATTCAAGACACGTGATTAAAGTACATCAAGGAAATACTCAGAATAGTCCCAGACAAAAGAATATTTTCTATGTAGGTGCAACACATTCTGAAGAAAACAAGAAATCCTCCAAAACAAGAGTAGAAAAGAAAACTTAAAGAGAATTTGCATTTATTCAAATCAAACTATATACAAAGAAACACTAAAATAACTCATCACCAGACATGATAAATTGAGACCTACACCTACTTGACTTTCCAGTGCATGAACAAGAAATAAGGTGAAAGTAACAATCCTTAAGAATGCAAACTTATCCTTATACTCAGCAAATAAACCTCAAAAATGCAGCATTCAAATTCAACCTCATAATCAGGAATAATCAATAACTGAGGTGACTCATTAGGAATCCATATGCAAGTTTCCTTCCCCAAACTTCTATAATCGAATTGATAAGCTTCAAAAAAATTAGTAAAGAAAGAAGCAACCTGATTTTGTACTACTATGGACTGGATGTGGTATTCATCATTCTTCAATTGTGAAGAGTTGATATCTATGTCATCAGGAGGTCTCCACTAATGGTACAACAATCCCCTTGTATTGGAAACATGCAATACAGGAATGGAGGCATCACTATGCAATACAAAGTGAAATTTAGATTGAACAAGTCCAAAATTATCAGCATGGAAATTTTCACCTATTGGAGTATTTCCATGAGGAATCAATGATGAGAATGTAGAAACATTGTCTTGTACAACAAATTTCTCAATAGGACGCTCATGAAGAAGCATCACAGGCTGGCCTTTAAGCACATTTTCACTTGCAGTTGTGTGATCATGCTGATCAATTATGATTGTAATATTACTATTTCCAGCATCATTCAAGTTTTCCTACATATAAATATGAGCCAAATCAGCTATCTCATCCTTAATGCATGAAACCTGTGAATTTTCAATGTTTAGTTCATCAATAGATAGAGGAAAAATAGAATTTGATAAATAAAAAGACTCCTTGATTTCTTCCTCTATTGGCATTGGTTCAAACTCTTGATCACAGTCATCAGGAATGTTGACCACTCCATTACGTGCTTCCTCATGTTTTTCAAGACACTCATCAGCAACTTGTTGAAATTCTTCCATTGGAGCCTTTTGTGTATCCCTCACATGTTGTGGCAGTTGTATTTGTTCTTCCACCTCTTTTATGGCTGCCTGACACTAGAAGCATGTATATTTTGAATGCTCTTCCCCATGTATCCTGCACCAAGTTGGTAACAACAAGTCCTCTAGGTCAATTCTATAACTCAGGTTTGACCAATCTTTTATAATCCTGGCAAAAAACTCCTCATATCTAGTCTGTATTAGATCCTTATTCTAAATGAATTCCTAGAAATTATCAAGTAAACTGAGCTAGTTGTCTTCAAGATCATCCTCATTTTCAACTGGTTCCATCAAGGCTTCAGTACTACTAGATTATGTTGTGAGATCAATAGGCACTGTGCGGAATATAAGGACTTCCTCTACATCTGATTCCTCAAAAGGGGTTGAAAGCACATAGTTACCCATACTTCAGATATTAGAATTTCATTGGAGGTATTTTGATATTTTTTGATCATATACTTCATCCTAGGTTCTCTTTCAATTCTAATCTGGTTTGGCACTCCCTTCTAGGGAAGCCACATATGAGATTTATCAGTTGATACATATCCATTCAAGGCCCTGGTAAAGTCTCTTCCCAGAATCAAGCCATAACCATCAGGTATATCAGCCACTTGTATATTAATAACCTGTTAAATCCTAGGATCAGAAGCAACCTACATATGAATCATGTTTAATTCCCCTATAGCATTAACTTTAGTTATATCCAATCGTGTAACTTTCTTTTAGGAATCAGTAGGAGTTATACCCAAAGTTTGACAGACACCAAAGGGAATTACATTGGTTGAAGCACCAAAATCTAACAAGCAATTGTGCAAGTGTTTACCAAATATATGGACATAAATTAGGAATGGAGGAGTCTTTGTTTTCCCTCGAAACAAAGTTAAGGGAGTATCCACTTGAGCAACTTGAGTTTTTTCCTTCTCTTTTCCCTTATCTCTAGTAGGCATGTGGACTTGATTATGAGTTAGAATTTTTCCTTCCTACTATTTGAGAGCTATATACTTTATTGATACTTTCACTAACTGATCTATCTTGTGATATGAAATTTTCTTTATAAGCTCCTAGAACTGCATTCCTAATGGTTGGAACTCTCAATAACTCAAATGTAGATAGAATTTCCTTTAGCTTCTTGAGTTCTACAGTAACATATATAACTAATTGTTCTTCACTTAGATCAGTAGGAGTCTCTTTTGGATAGTCCACCACCTTGTCTTTTCTTTCCTCAACACTTATTCCTTTTGACATGTCCATCTGTGCTTGTCCTTCCTTTGACAGATACTACTTAGATACTTGAGGGTACAATGGATTATTGATGGCATTAGGATCTGGAGGTATTGTGAAGTTGTTTGGAAGGATAGAGGTGGTGAAGGGGCCTCCATCCTGTGGATGCCTATGTGGCATGTATCTCAAATCATATTTCTTAACAGGCCTATGGAAAGTTTGTACCTCTTCAACATAAGCTTCTTCCTCATCCAAGGGGCCATTGTCATTTATTGGATTTTCATCAACAACTGTGAAATATCATTTCCATTGCACACTTGATCTGCCTCTTCCTTGAGTTGGTCTAATTCTTCTTCAGGCACAATTTTTTTTCTCTGTGAAAAAGGAGCATGATTTAGTACTAACACTAGTGAATCATAGGGAGTTTATGGCACCACCTCCTAACTACCTGAATTATTCTCCACTTCATATTGGAAGATTGAAGCTGTTGTCTAGAACTCTTGACAATATAATTTAGAATGTTGACTTGTTTTATGGAGCCTACACCATCCTAATAAAGCTACCTCAACTAAGTATACACCACTAGGAGGCTTCTCTTGATTGACTGGTTGATCCAATGGGGTAGGGACTCCTCCATTGTTAGGCCTCATGTTTCAAGTCTTGTTCTATATAGGTGGTTGTTGCCTATCAAACCCTTGTCCACTAACCTGCCCTCTATCAAAATTCTGGCCTGAGGAGGATTGTCCTTTATCATAATTTTGTCCTCTATCACTATTATATCCTCTGTCATTACTATATCCTCTTTCATTGTTATATCCTCTATCATTGTTATATTCTCTTTCAGGATGTTTCCCCCTATCAAAATGTTGTCCTTGTTGATTTTCTCAACTTTCTCTTCTCTGATTGGACTACATATTTCTCTAAACAGCTTGCAGCTAAAAGTTTTGGTTCCTCAAGTAAGTTACCTCCATATTCAGCTTCTTCACTTGTTCAAAAAATTCATCAAGTCTCTCCTGGTCAAGATTTCTATATGGAGGTTGGCTCACATTATTTTGGGGATATCCTACTGCAATGCTAGTATTTAATGACTAGTTCAAAACTTTAGAATTTTGTAGATATGGGGGATAGCGAGCATGGGATTGTGGATGAAGAGGATGATTCACATTTTGCTAGGGATAGCTGACTATAGGTGGAATTTGACTCACTAGAGGCCCTAGGTGAGGGACCATAGGCAGCTGAGGAATCAAATTTAGGATGGGAGTATGATTGGTGAGAGCTTGATTAAGAGTTGAGACTTGTCTAGGGTGAGTAGCGGGTCCTAATGATGGTAAAGGTCTAGAAAGATGTTGTCTTAAGGGATTGCTAACCTTTACAACTTCTACATATGCATCAAGAGAAGCATTAGGAGGATTGTTTCTCCATTTCATGAAGGTGGTTGTCAGACTGTCAAGCCCTTCATAATAGATCTCTAAAGTAGTGGCTTCATCAATAGCATAGGAAGCCTACAGTCA
The DNA here is from genome assembly GCA_007258455.2 of Sequoia sempervirens. Lineage (NCBI taxonomy): Eukaryota > Viridiplantae > Streptophyta > Pinopsida > Cupressales > Cupressaceae > Sequoia > Sequoia sempervirens. Next base: position 330,744,991 of record VDFB02193867.1, on the reverse strand, counting down.
GGTATAGGCACTATGAAACCTATTATTAAAGGACCCTATAGGCTCATGGACTTCTCTTTTAACATTAGTGAACTAAAGATAGAGCTCATTGGGACTAATGGGAATCCTAAACTTCTGTAGGAATGCAGTCTCTAGCTCAGTCCAATGCTGGATAGACTCGACAGGTAAGTGATTATACCAATATAATGCATCTTCTCCTAAGGAATAAGGAAAGAGCCTATATGCTACATCCTCATGATTGATTCCCCTATCCTTAAGTCTAGTCTGAAATATCCTAATGTGTTCTTCAACAGTTCTATTGGGATCATTAACATGGAACTTTGAATAGAAGGGCTCAAGGTTCTTGGGCATGACATTGTAATTAGTGAAACTTAATGGAGATAGGTTATTAGCTAGGAAATCCATTGGTGGAGGTGGGGGCGCTAATGTTTAATTTATGGTTGGTTGAGTTTGTTGGATGGGAATTTCCTCAGACTCATATGAAGATGAACTCGATAAAGATGAGAATGATGGAGATGATGGAGGTGGTTGAGTGGATGATGATTTTCCTCTTCTGCTGGTCCTTCTTGACTTAGTAGGGGCTAGTAATTCTTGAAATTCCTCCTCTCTTGGAGTAGATCTGATTCTTCTTCTGAATCTTTCGGGAGAGATGGTAGACAAAAATTGATCCAGCTTAGCTTATTCAAGCCCTCCTTCTAGCACCAATCTATTGATTATTTTTCTGCACAGCAACAACTAAGATAGAATATGAAATCCTATTTCTCTTGAAAGGTAAATCTCTATCAGAAAGCCTCAAGAGATAACCCCAAGGTCTCTAATGTCAGGTCTTGACAATGCATAAACAACTCAGTGATAAATGTGGAAATGCTGGTAATCACAAAGGGACCTTACTACAAGCAAATATTGAATCTTGAACTCATTAGATCTAGCAATGTAATGATACTTCAATCCTAGATCTAACTCAAATGATAAAGAAATAACAAAAGATTAGGGTTTTAGAGAGATTCCTAAATTTAACTATTCTTAAGATTAACAATGCAAATGATGAAATACTTGAAATGGACCAATCCTTCATAAACTAATTCCTACTTAACCCAGATAAATCTGCAATCTCACAAAAATAGTGCAATCTTCTAAGGTATTAAACTTTTCAGATCATGAACATTCATCTGAGACAACCCAATTGCAATTGAAATGGATAAACTTCACAATTGAACTAAGCACAATGAATATAAAGGTCCGGGCTAACTTTGCAAAGCAACTAACAATCAGCCAGCTGCAAAAAGTATAGACCAGGGATTGCTACAAACACTTCAAGCATCAAATCATAAACATCATTGAATCAGATCTAACATACATCTATTAACTTTGAGCAATTTTAAAGACAAAATCATAAGAACCATGCAAGATAAGTAAACACAAAAGAGATCACTAGAAAATCTCAATGTCTTCAATTTTATTGAATCATCGAATTTTAGTAACAATTCCAATGTTATGTTACATCACTTGCTTAGAATGAACTAAATTCTACCTCTCCTCTACTACCTAATTCGCTTTTGTAGCAAAACTATCTCTATTTGTGTATATGTTACAAATGAGGAAAAATCCCCGATTTATAGGAATCTCCAAAGCATGTCGGCCAAGCTAGGATTTACAATCATAAAATAGCCACAAACAAGTCGGCCCAAAAATATTTACAATAATATATGGCCATAAAACAGGTCGGCCCAAGGAGAATTCAAAATAAAACAAATTAGCATTAAATGCTTGAACTCAATCCAGGTCGGCCTAGGATCTTCAATACAATTAAGACCAAGGCACAAGTTTCAATGCACCCCTATATTAAGTACTTCCTTCCAGTCTTATCTTGAGTGCACCTTACCAAGTTGGCCAATGGGTGGAGTAACTAGTACTTGAATTTCTCCTTTAATCAAATTAATTTCATCTCCAAAACTTCCTTAACGACCCAGTTAAATTCAGCTTGCACTCAGCAAAAATCAGCATCAATAATATCCATTATAACATGAAGATCATAATTATCCCATCACAAATAACATATTCATCATTCAAAAAAATCTGATCAAAGATCGAAATGAACCCTGAAACATCGTTAAATCACAATCTACACAATCTGGGATTTCAAGCCCCCTGTGGAATCTAGGCTAGAAAGGAATTTCGGGGAAATCCAAGCCAAGCGGATTCCAGTGGAGACAACATGAAAACACCCATGAGTAACATAATCTGATCATTATCAACCAAGAAATAGCATGAGAGATCTTAAAATAGCTCAAATTGATCATAAAGTGCATAGTCATTTGCTAACAAATCATGTTATCTCACAATTCTTCGTTTTCCACCAAATTCCAGAGAAATCCACATAAGATGAATTTCCATGAATGAAGCGATAACTTGCATATTTTAGAAAAAAAGGGAATGAAGGACTTTCAGGAAAATCTAGAGGGAGCGAAAATCTGCGAAGCATGCAAAACTCTGGAAGAATGCAAAATTCGGGAAAAACAAGAGAAGACGGAAAGTCGAGAAAATCCTCCAGCACAGGAAAATCCCGAAGCTGAAAGAAAACCTAAATATCGGAAATCTCACACAATCTCACTTAAATTGATTGAAGATCACGAATTTGAGGACCCTGGGCATGGAAATCGTTTAACTTGAACCTCCTATAGATCTTTGAATCCTAGGCTCATTCGAAGGCAAATTAAGATGCAATGGGGACGCCCTAGGCATGAAACCCTAAACTTTAACCATGAATGCACATAGTGTCACGACCCATATTTTCAACAAGCAATTTATAATTCAATAATATTATTTTGATACAATTAGTATCTAATCTAGCTGAATGATTATATTGTTCATATTTAATGTTCAATTAAATTAATTAGAAGTGAAATAAAAGTGAAATGAAACAAAAAAAAAAAAGAATTTATTTTAATTTAATTATAAATTTCATTATGTAAGTAAATGATACTGATTTGTTATTTAAGAATAATTAATTTATTCTCTATTGATTGATATTCCTTAAAATTCATTTATTTGGAATAAATGTTTAAATTGGAATTAAAAATTTCCCTCAATTTTGATTGTCGTGGGTGTCAAATCTTGGACATAATAACTGACTTTTGCAACATGATAATCCTGCCACACTATATTCATCAGCATAATCATCTCTTGGAGGTGGGCATTCGGTTAAGATTCTAACCGATTCTTGGATGGAAGGAGAGTCTTTTTGGTCGCATTCTCTCACAGTCTAGATAGAAATAAAATAAATAAATATTTGATAGAGGATATACATTTTGTAACCATCTTTTCTTTGGGTAACTAGAAGCTAATAGATTCATGGGGTGAAGAGAAATATATGAAGGGGGACAAAAATGGGGAGATCATCTAAACAAAATTGGTCTTATGGATTGCTAGTGTTCGGTAACACTTAACCTCAACTTGTTGCGAACCCGGTTCTCTTGGGCGGTTCGGCCACTGTGAAATAATTGGAGCACCATCGCGAATGGGACGATGGAGGGGAATTACCTTTAACATAATGGTGAGTCCTTCTTGCCTCATGCAAAATTTCCATTTAAGTTTTTTATTTGAAAAGCCTGTCATGTTAAATAGGAGGCATCATTCTTACTTGACGAATCCTCTGGCTTAAGTCAAATGGTAGGATTAGATCTAGAGGACTCTAACTCCCGTATTTGATGTCTAATGACTTCCAATATTTTAAATGCTTCTTTCGCATGACCTCATAGGAGGTTTTCCATGTGGGCTTGTACAGAGGAAGATTTAGAATGTCCACGATTTGGTTTGTCTTATTTTCTGCAAAATTTTCCTCCACCACATCTTTTGCGATTCTTTTTACCACACTCCTAAGGTATCAGTCGTCGTCTGATCATCGCCTTCCTAACCCAAATGGTTGCAAATACCTTGATTTAGTGTATAGTAATACATGTCTTTAATTTATAATTTAATTTGTATTCGGGACTGAGAACTAGGATAATCATGGTCTATTAGACTGGGTATAAAATAACCTTCTGAACACTTTTGCGTGGTCTCTCAGCCTCTATGTTCTTCCTATATTTTACCCCATTTAAATTCCTATATATACTTGTTACTTATAGGTGAATCTGTGATTCTCGAAAGTTGAAGTCTCTCCTGAGTCATTCGTTCAGTTCTCTCTGTCTTTTGGACTTTTTTTTTAATGCTTATGACCGCATGTCTCTTTCCCATCCATGCTCACCCATTTTTTAGGCAATACTACTTTAGCATGGGTCATGCCTTCCTTGAAGACCTCAATGGCTATCTTGATTTGCTTAATGTCTTGTTGCTACATTGACTAGGGTTTCTCAGTTAGAAAAATCAGAGTTTAAAATGATATTGGGAGTATATCATCATTGACGAGGCACATTGTGTTAATGACTAACGATCTCAATTATCACATAATCTGGATAGTTTTAAGAGTCAAAAGAGGTTGCTACTTTTAGGACCTCCTTTTCGATGATGGTCATCTTCCTCTATATATATATATTTTTGTATTGTTTGGGTTTATTTATGAATGTATGAGTCAATAAGTATGTAATTCTTCTATGCTCAATAAAATTGCAATTATATTTGGCTTCCTTGGCTGGAAAGTTTGACATGGTATTATTTTTCAAATTTTCCATTTGTACGGTTGATTTGTAAATGTGAAAAAGGACCTGTGCCAAAGATTCGAACTACTCCACCAGTAGTGGCACTTCTTGAACTAAAGCCTCCTCCATACAAGTTTGTACGTTATCATAGTAGAAGACTACATCCAAATTACATTTCTAAATATTTTAACAATAGATGCATTAGAACCACACATGAGCCAACAAACTTTGGAATTCCATTGGGGCAAACACCATCGAGCTTATGTTGATTTGCACTACATGGACGTTGTGTACTACATCATGAGGATGGGGCTGGCGATGTTGCCTATCCATACACTTACTGAAATCCTACATATTGATAGGCGTTACATTTGTAATCTCAATCGTTTCCTCCTTACATTAAACCCTGTCAGCTATGCCTCTAGCTATGTTTTGACCTCTAGACTTTAAAATCCTACTATACTATTGTTTAGTTTAGACTAATTTTAAAATGGCTTTGATACAAAAAAGACACTCTCTTCCACTCTACTCACTTCTTCAGCACAGAGAACCAATGAACCGTTCAAAATCTGTATGAGATGAATCTCTTCTCCAATATCCCTTCTATTAATGCCCAATATGATTCAATCAATATACTGAGATAATATCATGGAAAGTTACGTATGATAATGACCATTCATAATTTTAGTAATCTACACATAGTAGATTTAAATTTTTCTCATCTTTGTATTTATGGAACTTGTCACATTTTGAAAATTCTGAGAAGGGAGATTTTAGTGTTTTTTTTTTAAGTTTCTCATTCAAAATGAATTGGATAAAAATTATCTTTACTTAGGTTGATTATCACACTAAAGAAAGATCATTTCTTCTCACTGTACATTTTTGTTTTCAATATCTTTCATAGAAATATTGAAGCAAGCCTCAAAAGTCACCTTGAAGAAATAGTGGCATAATTCTGTGGAATAGATAAGTTAGGAAAGGAGCGAAAGTTTATTATTGATCATCTTCCAAGTTACGCATTAAGTTGAATACTAGATCATTAACTATTTATGAATATCACTAGTATCAGCCTAGTTAAAATTGTTGGTAATGTGATAAGGATACAAATTACAATTATTGATGTTGGGGGTAAGGCCCTAGTTTGTGTGTGTGCTTAGTTGTGCTTAAAGTGAAGCAGTGATCTTCTTTCTACGTAGATAGAATGTTTTCTTTTGTTTTCTAAGTAAGAGAGGTAACACTTGCTCATAAGAGTATTTGTATGTTCTAATGTTGTTGACGGTAAGGTGTGCCAATATCTTAGGAACCAAAATTAAACATGCTGCAAAAAAATAGGTATACATTGTAGTTAGTATTGTGGTAGGGAATAAGAAACCTACTTGTAGATGTTATAAGGAATTAATTATGGGTGCATTTTGTAGACATTGAATTGATTGGCTTTCCATTTTCAATGAGGTTGGGGGTTGCCATGTCTTCTCCAACTATATATAAAGTATAAAATTGTAGCCATTCTTGATTAGGGATTATGTTTGCACAAACTTGTGTGTATTTTAACTATGTCGGAAACACATACATTAGGCTTAAGTATGTATTCATTCTATATCTCATCACTTGGGAGAAAATTAGGAATCTTGTTTATTAAAAGCATTAAATAGTGTTAGCCTATTATTAAGCATTCTTTTATGAATGAAAGATTCTACCATCGTGGTTGTAATAGTAAACCACAATTCCTTATCAACATTCATGTTCCTTGTTTATATTCAAGCTAACATTTGGTGATGAAGCTTTCTTGATTCAAGAGGCATTTCAAGTCAAGATCTATCTCCCTCAAGCGAGAGCTTAATACTAGAATCTCGGTGAAATGAAACATCACAACATTATCATTTTTCATTCATTTATCTTATTTCATTTTGAGGTTTGAATACCAAAATGGGGTTTGACCAAGGAAAACCCCTATTTACTAACATTTTCTTGCAGGTCTAGGATGATGACACATGGATAAGCAAGCCTTTCTTGTGTTTGCAACATTAGATTGGCCAAATATGAGGTACATGTAAGTTATCTACTTTAAGTAAAGATGATGCTTATTTATACTAGCTTATCATTTATCTCATTTGATAGACCTTGATTCATTGATGAGCATGTTATTCCATTCTTATAGGTGAAGTGAGTTATATAATTACTCCTCTTAATACTCTTTTCTATGTAATTTTTTGGTTCTATTAAATTATTTTAGGAATTGAGGTTTATAATTAGTAAGTGAGTTAATCTTGAATCCATTACACATAGCAAGACACAAAATACCCAAACACACAGGAATTTAAACTCCAAGCAAGTCTAAATCACCAAAGCACTACTTACATTCATCAATCAAAAGAGAAGCAACGTGTGCATACCATTTGATGAAGTGGAAATTGATCATGGAAACAACAAATAGCAATCTGAATGCCCGAGCAAGCAAATCAATGAAAATTCCAAGGGAATCACAACTAGATCAATAATTCACAAATTCAGTATATGACAAAAAGCCAAGTACCCTAGGATCAAATATCCCAACTCAAGAGAACACAAATGATAAATCATAATGGCATAAAGCTCCAAAATCAACTATATTCAAAAAACTGACGGCAAGACAGAATTCTAAAAAAATTCGGCCCAGGAAAATTTCTACAAAGCCCAAAAATCTCTGAACCACGGTGTAAAGCAAACCAAATTGGACTTCAAGTGCAATCTAGGAAAATCCGGATGGGGCAAAAAATCCCGAACTAGTGCAAAAACCCAAACCTAGCCCAAAACTTAAGATTTTCAACATGCAACTTAGGGGGATCACTTAGGCAAGCAAGATAAACACTTAAGCTTATGCCAAGGCAATGAAAATCCTCAAAATGAAAGGGCCAAAACATAAAAGAAAATTCAAAAGAGTGTCCTTGCTTTCAGCGGGACATGTGTGCAAAAACTGCACAACAGTGATGAAGTCTTGTTTTGGCTTGGATAAGGTCATATAGACCATTTGTTGATGTAATAAGTCTATTTTAGTGGTTATTAGTGAGTTAGAAGGTTTTAGTTTCAAATTTTCTAAATTAGTGCAAAGTGTCATTTTTAAAATTTTGAAGTGTAAGAAATGCATAGTGGGGAAGTTGAATAGGCAAGGAAGGAAAAAGGGAATTGAATAAAAGTGTTTTGATTTGGGTGGAGGGATGTGTAAGCGACATTTTGGTTTTTTTGGCATTGAAATCCATCTTGTTTTGAGCTCTTAGGGTGAATTTTACTGTAGCTAAGTGGAATGAGTCCATTAGGTGGGGAATAGCTTAGAATATGATTCTTGGAGTAGGGGAGATCATTTTGGAGTGATGGCATGTAGGCTTGGGTGTGAAAATGTGTGATTTTGAGTGAATTTGAGTGGTTTTATGGTGCATGAGCACCTACACCTTACTTTCACAATTGGAGCATTAGGTGTGTCTAGGGAGGTTGCAAAGGTGTTTTGATGTTTATTTTCTTTAATAAAACTTCTATAGAGACCATTTGGTGTCTCATTGATCCATTTTTGTAAACAAGGTCAAATATGTGAAGCAATTGTCAATGATGACAAATGGGGGTCTAAGTAGGTTCATGTTGCTTTTTATGTATTAGGTCATGTTTTAGGGTCTCATAAGGTCTAATTAGACCAACATAGGTGCTTTAAATGTATTTAAAATTCTTTAAATGTCTTGGAGGGTCAAATAGTAAAAGAATGTAAAAGGAATCAAATCAGTTGTTAACAAAGATAGGTAAACAAATGTAATTTAGCACTCCAACAGCTAATAAGCGATTCAAAATTCAATTGGAGGTTCTTATGTTAGTTGTATTTGATCAAGAAACCTTTAAAAAGGTGGTGGTTATGATTTTTAACATTGGCTTCATGTTTTTGTGAAGAAATCCAATTGAATTCTCACTATTAGCAGCAAATTTCTAAATTTTCCTATCTTTTCCAGACCTATACAGTAACGTACAGTAATTGCATTGAGTAATTTCTTTATGAAAAATGTAGTGGCATGAATCTTTTGTTTTTTTCATTAGGTCTGAAGGTTAAACAAAGAATTTGAAGCATTCCATAGTTGTTTTCTTGTGAATAGCCAGGTATACCCTATTTTGGGGTTTTGTAGCCTTAATCATGTCTTGAAGACCCTTACACCGATTGTTCTCACTGTAACTAGTGTATTGGGTCTTATGGAGGATGTTTCAATGCTAGGGAGATTGATTTATGTTGTGAGAAAGGAATAAATTAGATCAGGGTTGTTTTTCCTATGAGTTTTGTGTAGAAAATGCATGTAAATGGGGGTTTTGGTCTAGGGTTTGGTGGAATATATATGGGAGGTCTTGTATTTTGAATCATTGAGCATGTACAGGGCTTTTGGAAAGTGTTCAAGTTTGTTTTGAGGTTTGAGGAGGTCTGGAAGCATCATATTCAATAAACCCTCATCAATAGTGCTTAAAATAAGGGTTTTTGAGTATGGGGTTGATTTGGCCATACAAGTGGAATATAATTATGAATTATGTGTTTTTTGGGAATTTTAATTGCTTCCCCAAGGTTTCAAAGGGTTTGGTGAAGGATAAAGGGTACTCTCTTTGAAAAAGAGGCCTATTTCACTAGGTTTTTTCCATGGTAGGGGTATTGGATCTCCATGTTGGTCCAAAAGAGTTAATGCTTAGGTTTACATATTTTTTATAGCTTTGAAATGGGTATCTAAGTCCTTTTTTTTTCCATGTTTTTTGGAAGATATTGGAGTTAAAGGCCAAAAACTAGATTTGTAATGATACAAGGTTACATGGGTGAAAGTGAGAAAATATGTTTTTGATTGTTGTCTAAGTTTGGGGATTAGTTGAAATTTCTCTAATAGGAATTTTAATCTTGCTATATGCCTCTTGAAGGTAGGTTGTCAATTTGGTTGAGTTTGAGCCCCTGGGTCTGCATCATTTTAGAGTGTGAATGGATGAAATCCTTTGGGGTAGTCATTTGTGAGTCTTTTGAGCATGTAGAGACATAATATGGTATGTTTGGGGTGTTGGATGTAAGTTAATTGTGGGAAGAGTAATTTTCAATAAAGCTCCTTGGAAAACCTAGGTTTGGTGGTTTCAGAGTGATAGTTAAGTGGATTGGTAGCTTGGTGAGTTCTTGGAGCTCTAAAAATTATGAAATCTTAAGGTTGGTAACCAATTTAATGACTTTACATGGTGTTTGACTTGATTTCAGGTGTTTGGGAAGGTGTCTCTTTGGAAAAGAGGCCTAGTTGGCCTAGTTACCCCTACATTACAATAGGATTTCAGAGAATACATTGAAAGACCCATCTCCAGGACTCTTGTGACCTTATGACCACTTCAAACACCTTTTTTAAGCCTATGCATGCTTAATAATCCTTAATATTATGCTACTTCCAAACTTCACACACTTTTGATCTCTAAAACCCCAATTTTTCACTAAAAAATGTGCTTCTCTCAACTAGGACTTCATGCCCAAACATACACATGACCTCCCTAGTCCTTGAAAACCTTCAAACACATCAAAAACCACCAGATCTCACTAAAACCAACTGGTTGTAGCCTTCTTAAAAACAAATTATTCAATCTTCTACTTCAACTCATGCCTTTTAGGCCTAAATTCATGCATTTTATACTTGATTTTCATTTGAATTGTCATTAAAAAAATTATATATTAACTTATATTTTTATCTTATTTTCGTCTTATAGGAGTAGGTGTTGGAACACTTAGAGTATGTGTTGAAACACCTCAGGGAGGAGGTGTTGAAGCAGCTGAAGGAGATAAAGAAAAAGAGATGCCTAAAGAGGTATGTGTTTATTTTATTTTGTGTTTGGTAAATATGTTCCTATTACCGACAATTGTATGCTAAATTGTGTCAATTTGATGTTTTTGTGTTCACCTATATAGATTGATATTGAAAAAGTTGGTATTATTGGTTCTTTGAGAGGGGCATATTCTAGGAGTCATGACAGTTTGAAGAGATGTATATATATGAGGTAATCAAGATTTCAATTTTAGAGTTCAATTATAATTCAATGTATATTTATTTTGATGTTAATTATTCAATTTTAAATTATATAATATAACTAATCTCAATTTTGGTTTGAATTTTTCTTGTTCAATTACCTTCATAGCCAAAGAGTGCTTGAAAGAGGCTCCATTTTGATGATTCACCATTAGTTTAGGATGAGATAGACATTTTGGCATGTATATTATGAAAATATATCGACATGGCATATGCCACACTTTGTAAAACTTTGTTTGAGTTGGTGTTGATGCCATTTTTGTATATGGACATACACTTTATTATTGGATAATTTCATATATAGAAGTTGAGAATCGAAATAATTTGTTTGTCATTTGCATGTTTAAACTGTTCAAAAATTTAATCTTCAGTAATGGTTAAATATCAGTGTACAATATCATAAAAAATAATGGTTATATAATATAGTTGACAATAAAAAATAATGAATAATGGTTAAATTATATCATATATATTTCTTAGTTATATTATGGTTAAATTATATAGTTTAAACAACTTTGAAGACAAGAACAATGGTAAAGTTTAACATTTTAACTTTAAAGTTTAAATACACATATATGTCATTGTCTTACACTACATATTTCATATTGCATTATCATTACATATTGAAATACAAAAAATATCATAGTTTTATGTTGATAAACATGCCAAAGTGATGTAGAGCAGGGTGGAAAACTCTCAACAAACCAACTACCCTTTAATCTTCCTTCCAGACACAAAACACCATTGGACAGTCATGAGCAGGGTACATAAGCACTAAATCAATAATCATCTTCCAATGAAACAGTCACCAACACTCTAAAACTCAAAACCATTAATTTTGACAAGTTTCAAAGGGGGTTTATTGAAAACCTCACCTCTATACCTCTCCTCACCATTTGAATTCCTACAACACATTTGAATATGTCTTCCCTTGCTTAATTAACTCTTAGAAAGTGTTGCCCCAAGTGTTTTCCATCACTACCTACTCTTAACCTCCAAATTTCACTCAAAACATACATTTTTGACAACTAGGAATCATGCCCAAACCCCCAAATAGCCACCCTTGCTCCTGAAATCATGCACACATGCCCCCTACACCTAATTATCCCATTCCACTGAGTTATAGTAGAATGCAATGGGTGGAAAAGACATTTGGTGGGAGTTTCCACGCTGCCCCTGTGGAAAAAGCATGAATTTAGGCCTAGGAGGCATAGCTTGAAGTAGCAAATTAAAGCAATAGTTTGGAAGAAGGTTATAACCTACTTGTTTCAATGTTATTAGGTGGAGTTTGATGTGATAGAAGGTCTGCAAAGGCATGGTAGGTCATTTGGATGTTTGGGCTTGGTGCAAGAGCGCCAACCTTCTCTCTATTTTCCATGAAAATTTTGATAAGCAATGTGTGTGTTAGGGTGTTTGTGTTGAGTCCATGAGTTCAAATAAGGTCCTAAGTGACCATTCTATGGTACTTGCTCAACTTTGAGGGGCTTATGTATTCATTTTCTAATGATTGTAAATCAAATGGAAAGGACTATCAAAGTTGTCAAGGTGGTGTCAAGGGTGGTAGTATATTGTTTTCTTGAATAAGACATGGTTTTTAGGTGAATAAGGTCTCATTAGACCCATTGTAATAGGTTAGGTGATTAAAGGGTCAAAAAGAGAAAACATTGCAAAGCATGTAATGATGTTATTAAATTGTCTAAAAGATGAAATTGTGATCTCCAACAGTCATAAGTGGTTTAAATTTCAGTTGGGAGGGTACTTGGTCATTGTTTGAAGAGGATAAGCCTTTAAGAAGGCATGAGGACACCATTTGTAATGTTTTCTCGAAGTTAAAGGTATTGGCAATAAGAAAATTATGAGTTTTCTTCATTTTTTTTTGGTTTCTTTCACATTTTGCAGACTTGTATGAGCCGTACTGACTAAAATTTGCTATACAATTTTCATTTCTCATGGAGGACTATGTTAGCCTTATTTTGCATTAGGTTTGAAATAATTTAATAAAGATTTGTTGAAGAAATCATTGTTTTCCTATGACAGGCCAAGAGCACCCTCTTTAGGGTTTTGTGATAAAAAACATGTCTTAAAGGGCCCTTACACCGACTATATCTATTGTAACTAGTGTAATGGGCCTTAGCGAGTCTGATTAAGTTGTAGGTTGCATGATTAGAGTTGTGGGGAAGGAACAAAGGAGATAAGCTGGCTATCCTATTGATTTTTGTTAACGAAAACACATGAAAATGGAGCCCTCAGCCTAGGGTTTGTGAAAATTTATGAGAGTGTGGAGTTTTTTTCAACTTTTGAGCATATAGGGATCAAAATACACATGTTTGAGTTGGTGGCATGGTCTGGGAGGTTATGCTAGTGGGATTTTGAATAAATCTCTTGGTTTAGCATGAAATTGAGGTTTTTGTGGTTTGTTATGTTGGAAGGGTTAACCTTGGCAAAAAATTGTGGTTTCAGAGGTATGAGGGCATAGGAAATGTTGCCTCAAGGTTTCAAGGGCCTATGCGAAGTTTAAAGATATGTTGCTTTGTAATTTAGGCCTAATCAGCCTAATTAGGTCAGCGTAGAAGGGGTGATTTTAGGAGGTTGGTCCAAAAGATTTATTTCTGACTTTCAAATATTTGTTATAACTTTGAAATGGGTTTTTGAAACCATCATATGTTTTTCAGGTGTCTAGAAGAGTATTTGAGTAAAAATTCAAAAACTGAGTTTGCACTACTACTAGGATCCATGGGTGAAATTGAGAGATGGTGCTTTTGATTGTTGTCTAACTTGAAAGATTGTTTGAATTTATTTAAAAGACCATTTTAATCTTATTAGATTCCTCTTCAAGGAAATTTGTCAATTTGATTAAGTTTGAGTCTCCTGGTCTGTTGAATCCCTTAAGAGTCTGAAGTGAAAAATGACTGCAAACTTCAACATGACATTACTCAAACACTGTGAGGCTTAAAAAATTCTCGTTAGAGCCTATGGGATCATTTTGTGCCCCTCTACAATAACCTCTCTCATTTTTTGCTATCTTAGAGACGTTTTCCTGTGACAACAAGATTTCTCTTAGGAAAAAAGTTGTCAAATGCAAGTAGTGCAAAGTTGCAAAGTGGTGCAACTTTTGTTTTGCAACTCATACAACCAAACTAACTATTCCAATGAATCCAAGTGGGTATGTTAACACTAAGAATGGTCCTGTTTTTCACCCAAACGTGCCAAATTACCCTAAGCTACGTTCAACTGGTTGAATCCCTTAAGAGTCTGAAGTGCAAAATGGCTGCAAACTTCAGCATGATGTTACACGAACACCGTGAGGGTTAGAAACTTCTCATTTGAGCCTATAGTATTGTGTTATTCCCATCTACAATAACCTCTCTCATTTTTTGCTATCTCGAAGGTGTTTACCTATGGCAACGAGATTTCTCTTGGGAAAAAAGTTGTCAAATGCAAGTAGTGCAAAGTTGCAAAGTGGTGCAACTTTCATTTTGCAACTCATGTGACCAAACTAACTATTCCAACACATTTGATTGGGTACGTTTACTCTATTCATCCTCCTATTTTGTACCCAAACATGTCGAATCGCTCCAACATATGTTAAACCGGCTAAATCACTTAAGAGTTTGAAGTGCAAAATGGCTGCAAACTTCAACATGACATTAGTTGGAGACCGTGAAGCTTAGAAACTTCTCATTAGAGCCTATGGGATTTTTTTATACCCCTCTACAATAACCTCTCTATGTTTTCACTATCTTAGAGGCATTTTCCTGTGGCGATGAGATTTCTCTTGGGGAAAAAGTTATCAAATGCAAGTAGTGCAAAGTTGCGAAGTGGTGAAACTTTCGTTCTGCAACTCATACAACCAAAATATTTATTAAAAAACATCCAAGTGGGTATGTTAATGCTAGAAATGGTCCTCTTTCACACCCAAATGCACCGAATTGCTTTGAGCTACATTCAACCGGTTGAATCCCTTAAGAGTTTGAAGTGCAAAATAGCTGCAAAATTCAGCATGATGTTACTCAGACAACGTAGGGCTTATAAATTTCTAGTTAGATTCTATGGGATCATATTGTACCCCTATACAATAACCTCTCTCAGTTTTCACTATCTCGAAGGAATTTTCCTGTAGTGATGAGATTTCCCTTGGGGAAAAAGTTGTCAAATGCAAGTAGTGCAAAGTTAAAAAGTGGTGCAAATTTCGTTTTGCAACTCGTACAATCAAACTAACTATCCCAATGCATCTGATTAGGTATATTTATGGTATGCATGGTCCTCTTCTACACCCAAATACATCGAATCGATTTGAGCTACATTCAACTGGTTGAATCCCTTAGGGGTCCGAAGTGCAAAATGACTGCAAACTTCAACATGACGTTACTCGGACATCGTGAGGCTTAGAAACTTCTCATAAAATCTTATGGAATCATGTTGTGGCCCTCTATAATAACCTCTCTCAATTTTTTTTATCTTGGAGGATTTTTCCTGTGGTGGCAAGATTTCTCTTGGGCAAAAAGTTGTCAAATGCAAGTAGTGCAAAGTTGCAAAGTGGTGCAACTTTTTTTTGCAACTTGTACGACCAAATTAACTATTCCAAAACATATGATTGGGTAGACTTATGCTAGGAATAGTCCTCTTTCACACCCAAACATGCCGAATCGCTCTGAGCTACATTTAACTAGCTAAATCCCTTAAGAGTCTAAAGTGCAAAATGACTGCAAACTTCAGCATGACATTATTCAGATGCCATGAGGCTTAAAAAAATTTTGTTTGATCTTATGGGATCATGCTATGCCACTCTATAATAACCTCTCTCAATTTTTACTATCTCGGAGGTATTTTTCTGTAGTGGCAAGATTTCGCTTGGGAAAAAAATTATCAAATGCAAGTAGTGCAAAGTTGCAAAGTGGTGCAGCTTTCGTTCTGCAATGCATGTGACAAAAATAGCTATTCTAATATGTATGAGTGGGTACTTTTACACTAGGCATGGTCATCTTTCACACCCAAACAAGCCAAATCACTTTGAGCTACGTTCAACCAGTTGAATCCCTTTAGAGTCTGAAACTACAAACTTTAGCATGGATTTACTTACATACCGTGAGGTTTAGAAAATTATTGTCTGAGCTTATGAGATTATGTTGTGCCCCTCTACAATAACCTCTCTCAGTTTTTTCTATCTCGGAGGAATTTTCCTATGGCGGCGAGATTTTGCTTAGGGAAAAAGTCATCAAATGCAAGTAGTGCAAAGTTGCAAAGTGGTACAACTTTCATTCTGCAACCCCTGTGACCAAACTAACTATTCCAATGCATAAAATTGGTTACATTTATGCTAGGAATGGTCCTCTTTCTCACCCAAATGCGTCGAATCACTCTGAGCTACATTCAACTAGCTGAATCTCTTAAAAGTCTGAAGTGCAAAATGGTTGCAAATTTTAGCATGATGTTACTCAGACACCGTGAAGCTTATAAATTTCTTGTCAGAGCCTATGGGATCATGTTGTTCCCCTATACAATAACCTCTCTCATTTTTCACTATTTCAGAGCTGTCTTCTTATGGCGGCAAAATTTCTCTTGGAAAAAAAGTTGTCAAATGCAATTAGTGTAAAGTTGCAAAGTGGTGTAGCTTTCGTTCTACAACTCACGTGATGAAACTAATATTTCCAATGCATCTGAGTGGGTACGTTTACACTAGGAATAGTCCTATTTCACACCAAAACATGTTGAATCACTTCGAGCTACATTCAATTGGTTGAATCCCTTAAGAGTTTGAAGTGCAAAATGGCTGCAAACTTTAGCATGATGATACTTAGACACCGTGATGCTTAGGAACTTCTCGTCTAAGCCTATGGGATTTCATTGTGCCCCTCTAAAATAATATCTCTCGGTTTTTTCTTGGAATGAAAATCAACATGTCTAAGTCAAGAGCAAGTTCGCCCAATCTTGGCAAGGCACAAGCAAAGTCTACCATGCCCATGGTCAAGGAAAATGTCAAAGATGATGCAAAGTTTGCTTGGGAAAGAAAATCTATGTCCAAACTGCTTTCAAGTCCTCCCTTGGCTTGAATAATTCTTTTCCAAGATAAAGTTAAAGTCTACCCCACTCAAAGAATAAATGGAAAATACAATGTAAAGTCGGCCCAGCTCAAAGCATACATGGCAAAGACAACTTAAAGTCCATCTCAAGCTAAAAAAAGGAGATGGAAAACATATCTTCAATTCCGCCTTAGGCCAAGATCAAAGGGGACATCCAACATGCTGAGGTGGTGCCTCATCATCTTCCAACCAATCAAATTGTTCTAAGCTAGCATGTCTAGGTTCAATGAACTTGACAATTAATAATGCAACAAATTTTTATTGTTGGTTTATATTTAGCAGAAGGAAAAGTGTCCCCAAATGTAATTTTCTCATTGGTCGAGAGGTAGTTTTATTTTTTAATCTCGTTCATTGATTTGAAATAAATCTTGTCCATTGAATTGTATTTGAGGAGCCTATAAATTGAGCTCACCCCTCACTTGTAAAACATGGGAGCATTCATCGCATACTACTAGTTCACTACCTTGTCTATGCTTTCGCTTACTATTATGCTCAAATAGATTTTTTCCAAGCATCCATCTCTTGTCTGAAAGCACTTGAGAATAGGGATAAAGCAAACCCATGTTGATAGTGGCTCATCCCTTAATGTGTTTAGTGTAAATATTTTGGATAGGCTTTGTGTGGATCAATCAAAAATTCAACTTGATTCCTTGTCTATCCATGGCTTTGAAAATGTAGGAAAATAACCCCTTGGTGTGATCACTTAGCCTCTTATAGTTGGGGAGATTATATTGGATACAATAATTCATGTTATACCTAACGATATTTCAAATAATCCCATTTTAGGATGACCATGGATTCATGCAATGAATGGCATGCCTTCCACTCTTCATCATAAAATGAAATACATCTATAACAACAAAGTGCACATACTTCCAAAGCTGACCTCAATCCAAATAGTTGTAGGAACATTGAGAAAAACAAAGCAAATCATTCAAACATAGTGTCACCAACCACGCAAGTGGAACCCATCCAACAAAAAGACAAACAACATATTGAGCAAGTCACAAAGCTATTAGATGATGATTGGGGTTGCTTAGACTTCACACCAACACTCATGTTCGATTACAGGATCATAAACAAAGATTCAACTAAGGGAAATGAAAATGCAATCATGACAGCACAAAATTTGGATGACCCTTTGAAAGCATCCGCCTCAACCACTTTAGAAGAAGAAGAAAATTACACAACAAAATTTGAAGAAATTATCAATGAACAACCATCTGATTCAAAAGTGATGAAAAAAATTTATGGAAGAGGTTATGAGCATATGAAACAACTTGGATATAGTGGAAAAGGATGTGGTGCTAGACACCAAGGTATCTTTGTCCCCATCAACCCTAATACATAAGAAACAACTCATGTTGTTGGTTATTGTCCTTTGATAGAAATCACCAAGCCTTCACTCAACATCAACACTATCACAAAACATCCTTCTAAGAACACTTTAACAGTAGTGCATCCTAAACTGATAGACACTAGAGTTCTTGATTGTTCTCCTTTTCCTAAAACAACACAAACAAAGACATCTTCACTTAATGTCAAAACACTAATGGTTTGATTTCATTAGATTTTACACCCTCTTAAAAAGGAGGGAACAAAATCTTGACATCTAAGGAGTCTTGCATAGGTATGACATCTTGTACTAAGCAAGAAGTATCTTTGTCACAAATTACAGGAACATCTTCTACCATTGATCAAGAGGGTATCTTGTCAAGATCTCCAAGATCACTTGATCACCCTTCCTCCAAGAACTCGAAATAAATTCTATTACAAGACTTAATTTTGCACCTATCATAGAGTTTACGATCATTATACTAATGAATGTAACACTTTGAGTAGTAAAATCCAACATCTTAAGGAATTTGGTGTTCTTCCTTATGAGGGGGCACCCCATTCCTCTAATTGATATTGATTTTCACTCTAGCATGCATCTTATAAATCATTTTTGGCACACCTTTGTCTTGCACTAAGTGGGGCCAAGGGGTTATGTAGCCTTGTCCTCGTATTTCACTTCTTATTGTCTCTTTTGGCTATTTTTTAACCTTTCATGAACATATAAGAGAAAGCTTGGAATTTGGATGACATGTCTTAAGTTGACTCACAAGTAACATGCTCCCCTTTTCATGACATAGCTTATCAAAAACATATAACTTGGCATAGGGCTTTCTAAGTAAGCTCTCAAGTCTTCTCCTTCTAATTTAAATAAATTTCTCACAATAATGGTGTTAGCAACCACTTTAAAGTGGGGGAATACACCGACACTCATATTTCATTATGTGATTTCTTTCTTCTTGTGATTCATCCTTTTTCTTAGTGATGTCATTGGGCTTGATTCCCTCCAACATCATGATACTTCTTTGACACATCCTATCTTGGAAACATTAGGCACAATGTTCCCTAAGATGAGACCTTGCATGAACTAAGCAAAATCCCTTTGAACATTCCTTGTACCATTTTGCATTGACAATGTCTATGAGTGTCAAGCATATGAAGTTTTTCTTACCTCATAGAGCTCGAAGATCATTTTTGTGGCACCTTGTTAAAGTTATCAAGAGGCATAACTTTGGTATGGTTGAGTGGGAAGCCCATTCCAAGGCATGACTTTCCTCATTGCCACATGTGTATGTTGAGCACATATCAATTGTATGTGTCTCACCTTTTAAGACTTCTCACCCAGTAGAAAGCCAAGAGTTCTGTCACCTCAGAGTGAGCATGTATTTTTTGAAAAAAAAACCTAGATTTGATCCACAACATGTTGGAAAAATAGTTGAAGCTTTATCCACCTTTTCATTTTCACTTTTCTCTTCCTTCTAGTTCTTACCATTGCATGATCATGTATCTTTCCTTGTTGCAAATCATTCACCTTGTACGTGTCCTTTTGCACTTATGTTGGTTTGACTTAGGATCTTGGATTCTGGGGACTTGCTTACCTCCTTCATCTTTGTTATTCTAGGCCATCCGCATTGGTATGATTGGACACCTTCTTGAATGTCTACTTTAGTGTGAGTTTGAAGCAAGGTCATCCTCTCACTAAAGTGGGGGCTAACTGTGGACATGGAAAAAGTATCCCCTTTTCCTTGCTTGATTTGGGAATAATTGGTGAAAAATTGGACTTAGTTAGGCCTTGATATAGTGTTGTCAGGTGTTTTACACATCCACATAAGATCTTGGACCCTTGCAAACTGAATAAAATGCATCTAACAATGTCTTGTAATGGTGTTGTAAAGTGTTGTAAAAGACTTTCACACTTTTCTAGACTAATGGACCTATATTTCCCTAATTTGATATTATAAAATGTATTTAATTGCATTATCACATTAATATAGAAGGCTTGTGAATTAAACTTGATTCTAATCTAGTCTTGTAATGTGTCTTACACATTCATATTGAATGTTGTACCTTTCTAGGCTATGTGGACCTAATTTTAGTGTTGTAAAGTGTATTTAATCACACTTTCACATTGAAATTTGTGTCCCTAGCCCTAATTAACCTTTACATGTCATCATTAATAGGCCCCTATGAGCCCATATTGTGCATCCCAAGGCATAATTTGATCAAAGACATGATAAAATCAACATATAAACTTTTTTCTTCACTCCTCAGAAATCCAACTGGCAAAAGAGCCCATGTGGGACCAAGTTTCCCATTTGGGAGAATTGGTCCCATCTAGGTGGGGATTTTTGGCAAGAGATACTAAAATTATGCTTTGGTTTGATGGCAACCCTAGTTGGTAACTAGATCCGCATGACACCATTTTCTCACACTAGCAAGCAAATTGAGGACAGTCAGCAAGAACAAAGCATCTGACAGTTTGGTGTTCAATGATTCATGTCTAGATTTCTAGTTGTTATTTTGAGTTGTGGATCTCATGAAAGGTGCATCAGTGTATTTCTTGTGTTATCCATAAATCTTAGTGCCTCGTACCGAGTCATGTGCAAATTTGGAGATCCAGTTAATACATTTATGTGTATCAGTATTTTGAGGCCAACTCAGTTGATAAAATGTGGTGAGGATATTCAAGAAATATTTATTCAAATATTTTTTTGTTTTATCATTATGTTTTGGGTTCGAGCTAAGTTATGGTCAATTGTTGTGGATGTACATTCGATAATTGTTAAGATTTGAGCTTACAATTGCTAATATTTTTAATTTTTATTAAAGTCAACTTGTTGCGATTAAGTTTTTAGTCGTAGATATATATGTATGATCTATTATATCATTTTGATGTGTATACATTGTGTTTCAATGTGTATTGTGAATATCATAAGAGTGTTAGAGAGATTTTATATGCAATTTCACTTGCGCATAAAGATTGTGTGGTACAAGTCAGAGCAGAGCAGAGTAGAAGTGCAGTGTAAGTCAGAAGGACAAAAGATCAACAACTAAGCCTAACTAGAATTGCAATCAAGAATTTGTAGATGTTATTCTTTTAATTCATTCTCTTGGATCTAATCCAAATCTCTGTCAGGAAGTGCACCCTCCTATTTTGAGTAGTGAGCCTGAATGCAAGTGCATTCCCATATTGTAAAATTCTTTTTGAGTATACTCAGATTATATTGTGGATTGTCCATCCACCGTGGTTTTTCCCCTAATAGGGTTTCCACCTAAAAATCCTTGTGTTTTGGTGTTGTGGTTATTTTCTTTTTGTTTCTGCATATTTATTTTGGTTGAATCCTTAAAGTGGGTTATTGATCAGAATAATAAAGTTAATTTTTGCAGAACACTAATTCATCGCCCCCTCTCAGTGTTTCTTGTTTCCAACAATTGGTATCAAAGCTAGTACCTTGAAAGAAGTCTAAAATCTTGGGGAGATCTTGGAAAGTGTTTTCAATGGATACAAGCAATCTTCAACAACAACTTATGGTGGCCCTAGATGATCTTGACCAATCAAAATCTTAGAACTGGGAACTACAGGAAAGTCTTGAGAATGCAGAAAAATTCATCCAGTCATTGAAAGACAAAATCAATGAATCAAGGGAGAAAGGAAAGGAATTATGTGATCAGCTCAAGTAGAAGAACAGAAACATGGAAGATTAACAACTCAGTCATTCCTTGAAGGAGAAAACAAAAGAGTGTGAAATTTTTTCCAGAAAAAATGTCACCCTGAAGCATGAGATGGAATCCATCATGATGAAAATGACCAAGGAAATTGAACATAGAAAGAAGAATGAAGAAAAGCTTGCTCAATCGTTGAAAGAAAAATTTGAACAATGCAGCCGACTGGACAATGAATTGGAACAATCTAAAAATAATGAGGAAATGCTTGAAAAATAGCTTCATGATCTCAGAGATGAACTTACTGTGTCAAATGAGTGCAAGGAGAAATTCAAAGCTAGTTCATCCAAACTTGATGAATTGATTAAAGGTCAGAGGACTGATGGTGACATGTGAGGCCTTTTATATGAAGAAGGAGAAAGTTTTGGATCTGGACAAAAGAAATCCAGACAAGGGAGATTCAAGCAAGGAAATAAGGTGAATGGAGGTAGAAAGAATCCGGTAAGACAACCAAATGCTCAAATATTTAATGGCTATTGTTTTGCTTGCAACAAATTAAGTCATATGGCTTCTTAGTGTAGGAGTAGGATGAACAAAAGTGGACCATCATTCTCAAGTAAATGCTTTAATTTCTATAAGTATAGTCATAAGTCAAGTGAATGCAGATTTGTGATGAATAAATTTCATAGAGATGTCAGATGCTATGCATGCAATAGACTTGGGCATATTGCTAACCAATGTAGATCAAGGAAAAATCAGTGGAATAGTTGGTCTGAATAGAGAAATGTTGTGTGTTACAACTGCAACAAATTTGGCCATATTGCTAGATTCTATTGGAATAGAAGAGGTCTGGTAAGACAAAATACATAGTAGGATGTCAAACAAAAAGGGAAAGTTAGTACAGATGTGATCAAGAGGAAAATGCAGAAGAAATGGGTGAAAAAGAATCCCTCTATTGAAGGAAATACGCCAACATAAGAATCTACTTCTGGTAATTCCTTTGAGAATTATTTTTAGGCCTTTAGCCTAGGGGGGCTGTCAGAAAAATCCTTTAACCCCCTTGTAGGAAATTGATACTAGAATCTGGACCAATCCAATAGGTGGATCAATGACTTTTATATGTTGTTTAACTCAATTGGAGGTAGTATTGTAGAGTTTTGGAGATCTGTAGAAGAATTGTTTGTCTCAGTGAATGGAAATAGAGTAACTAGATGAATTAAGGTAAAAGCATTTACTGTGACATAAGGGTTAGGTGTGCGGACAATAAAGGAAAAATTATATCCTTCATTTGTCACTTTGCATCCTAGAGGAAAGCAGTTTGAAGAGCCTTGGAGTGAACTTTGTTGAATTGTGGAGAGATTCAAAGCGTGAGGAAGAATATGCGATCAAACTATGATTCAACAGAAAGGTATTTATCAAAAAGCCTATGAATTTTTGTTTTTGCAATCATGGCCACTCCATTGGCAGTAGAGGTTAAGGATAGACCCAGTCCTAAATTCAAATGGAATCCTTATAAGTATGTTGAGACTAAGCCCTTAGGAGCATTTTCATCTATACCATATGGAGTATTGCACATAGAAGATATTAGGGCTTATATACATGCCAATATTGAAGAATTTGGAACCTCTCAAATAATCAATCTATACTCCCATCATATAATTAAAGACGATCTTATTGTAAAGGAAGAATTTCAAACCCTAGAAGAGAAGAAGTTCATGTAGTTTTCCAAATTTCCCATATTTGAGGAAAATGAATGGGTTAGATACATTTTGAGCCATGTTCATGCTGAGTTCATGTGGCTAAATATACCCTTCAAGATCACAAAAGAGGCTATATGTGCAGTCACGGGTTTGAATCCCACCAGTAGACTTCCAGTCTCGAAATCCATGAAGAATGAGAAGGATACTAAGGCAACAGGTGTGCAATGGGAAAGAAGGGTAATGACAATAGAAGATATTGTTTAAGTGGATATAAAATTTGCATCAATGGTCATTGGCTACAAGATATATGGGTAAGTGCACCAAGATGGTTCCCAAAAAGGGGGTTTAAGTGGCCACGTTTTTTTCTAAAATCAAGAAATGCTGACCTTGGACGTGAAATTGAGGATAGTTACACTCAAAATTTTGAGATGGAACAAAAACAAAGATCGAAGTGCTCTAAGTCTACTTTCCAAACTACTAATTTATTTTGAAAATGGTTGAGATTAAGGGGTTCAACAGAGGGATGTACACAAATTGGTGTTGTTTTTGTCAGAAATACATAACCTAGCAACTCTTGTACGACCTGAGCACGGTGAACTTTTTTTTAGTATTTTTAAAATCACTACCGTAAGAAGTTAGCTAACAACATCTAGTTGATTCAAAAAATATATAATAATTTTTTAATGAATATTGGATTTTTTACTAATTTTCTAAGTGGGCACTTCCTAAAAAGCAAAATTTTGACCATGCTCCCCCTACAAATTTTGGAAAGTAATACATTTTTTTAAATTTTTATATTTTAAAATTTGTAGAATGGAGTCTAGTTTCTAAAAATGTAATTTATTTGAAATTTCGATGAATGGTTAATTTATAGTGAAAAAAACCAAACTCTACTTTTTAATAAAATAAAACATACAAACAAAAGAAATTATGGATGAAAGGCCTACCATTGTCAGAAAGTGAAAAAAATTATATCGTTGGAAAGCTAAGAGAGAACTTAACATTACCCATGTTTTTGATTTTGTCGATATTGAACCAAATGCAATCCTAACAGTGAGCACGAACCCGATTATGTGAAAAATTGTAGAATTTGCAAAAAACACCTCTGGTCGTTGGGAATGCCCTCCAAACCATTGGGTTGGTATTCCAAGGAAAATACCAAAGCTAAGGCTCAGGGATTCCCAAAGAAAAATATAATGCGAGCATGTTATAACGTGAGCGCATTATAACACACTCATGTTATTTATTAGTTCTCACTTTTTCCTTCTCCATGGAAAATTTCTAGCAACAAATAGCACGATCGTGTTATTTATTCCTTTAGTTAAATGATATTTTTTTGAATTTTTGTTCATATGTTTGTATGCATATGTATGTTGGTGTGTCATGTATGTATGTATGTATGTATGTATGTATGTATGCATGCATGTATTTATGCCTATATGTATGTATTTATGCTTATGGGAGAGAGGGCGAGAGAGGGTGGGAGTGGGAGAG
>VDFB02193867.1:330307039-330719944 GCA_007258455.2 Sequoia sempervirens | reverse complement strand
CAACCAAAATCCATTTATTTCATTTCAAGTTATAAGGCTATCAGTAGCCAATTCACCATCTCCATATAGCAAACCATTTTCAGAATCAACTTTCAACTTTGTTCTTGTCATAAACAATACAACAATCACTTATCAACTCAACTTATCCCTTCAAGGAAAAAAAATCAAACACCTATGTTCCTTAGACCTGCAATCAAACATCATCCCAGCCATTTAAGATATCTTTCCTAAAATCAACACATCTGTCATCCTATCTTCACTTAAACACCATTTGTAACAACAACAAGTAGCATTAGTTTAACACTATCAACAGACCTTTAAGATACCAATTTCATCATGTTTTGATTGTAATATTCCAATATATCAATATAGACACACTCTGACTAATTTGCATTCAAGAGACCATTGCCATATATTGGAAAGATATGCCCAAGTCATCAAATCTTTCACAATCTACCTTCAAAACATTACCAAGCATAGACACAACTATGGCATCACAAATGAGACTGCTCCCAAGCAATTAACAACATTCCTTTTGCTATTTCTACATATTCTTTGTTTTTAGCAAACAATGCCAAATATCTCTAGTAGGCCAACATTCCATCTAATCAAGTGATTCCTTTGATATCATAAAGCATTTACACAATCCCAATACAAATTCTTGAGCCTATTTTTATCCTTTTCAACATACTATAAAAGTTTATACACTTATTTCACAAAACAGAGTAGAACTAGCATGTTGTCTACTAGTAAAAGCCCTTAAATAGGTCAATTTATCAAAGCAAGTCATCATAGAACTACTCACTAATCCACCAAACCTGCAAGCAGTCTTAGGCCATGTGTAGAAACTCACAAATAAATAAGTTTCAAGATGGGAAACGCCTACCAATACACAAAATCAATAAACACTTGATTATAGGGTGAAAACACACCAACCATGAGGGTTTATTTAATGAAACATTTGCAAAACCTCTACTACTCCGCCCAAAAATTTAAACATGCTTCATTATTTCTACAAATTATTTTAAAATCATTTCTAAGCTCCTCTACATGTTGTTTCCTAAACCCTACTTGAAAACACCATTTTTTAGAATGAGAAAATTCAGAATTTTGTTCATGCAACAGTATCCCAACTTCTTATTTCTATTTACCCCTACCACACACATCTTCACATTGAAAAGACACTAAATATGATCCATTCCACTGACCTACTAGCCCTACATCAGTGGAATGGCTAAGAATCACTTTTTAGACTCTCAAAACAATTCTAAGGAAACCACAAACCGAGACTTAGGAAACTAAGTTCAAATTCTTGATTATTTGAATTACAATTCCTACAACTTTCAAGAATGAAAGAAGTCTCTTTCCATGACAAGAATCAAATCTTAGATGCTTGAATCACTATGCAACCTGAAAACAAGAATAGAAAAGCTTTCCAAAATAACTGAGCAGAGGTTTTTTTATTGATTTTTATGGATTTCTGGGATACAAGATCTGCCTTTCTTGAGCTTACAATGCTTTTTAAAGGTGTCTAAATCAGTTGAAATAACTACCTCTTCATCTTCATCAACCCATCTTTTCCCTTCCAAAAAAAAGACTCTTCACCTTCTTTCTTTTGTGCAATTTTACATTTTTACAATATTTGATAACTTTTGTTATAAAAAGAAACTTTTCAATAATATCACCTAGTGACCTATTTCATGGTGAAAATACATTGAAATTCATCATTTCATGACCTTCACTCATCATATTTACTTGAACATTACAAATTGAACAAATTAGCCTTTTTAAGGAATTTCATGACCTAAGCGCTCCTACACCAGTTTGTCATGTTACAACCTTATGTTGTCAGTGGAATTTCTTTGTGTATGCTTCCAAAGCTTTCATTGAGTTATGCTTCCAAAACTTTCAATTAGTTAATTGAAAACTTAGTACTTTTTGCACAGCTAAAATTATTCATCATGCTGAAGAAACGAACTGTTAAAAGGAAAAAACTAACAGATGATCAGCTCAAAGCCTTTAGAGATAAAGAGAAAAAATGGATGACGGAATATCGTGAAAAGTAGAAATTGGGAACGATTGATGAAAAAAATCCAGTTGTCGAGGAGCCTCAACTGTCAAAAAGAGAAAAGAAATTGGCAGCACAAAGGGCATGAATGTGAAAGAGTCGTGCTAAGGGAGATGCAGATACCGTAGTTGGAGACACACCCTCTACCGCAAGTGAATACGAAGGGACACCATTAAGCACAAGTGAATATGGAGGGACACCATCTACCACAAGTGTGTATGGTTGGACACCATCAACCACATCTAAAGTTGAAAGTACATCATCACTCGGATTTGACGAACAAGGTATGCCTTCATCCCCATGTGAACCTCAAGGTATGTATTCTATTCCACCCTCGATCAAAGGTACGCAATCTAGCCCACCTCAATTCAATATTGATGAAATTGCTAATGTTGAGATGTATGTACCTAAGAGAACTCCACCTAGAATTTTGCGTAGAAAGCCAAAGTTTTTGATTAATATTGATGAGGATATTTTGCAGCACATGGAAGGTAAGATTCTAGAATGCACTTGTAGAAGATATGATGATAAGATTTGGAAAATTTTCTTTGAAAGGCTAAATGAGATTGCAAGATGTCAACTATTTGTTCAAATGATGCGGGGTTTAAAGTATAGAAACATCATGAAGACTCTTCAGTTGAGAACATCGAATGCATCAAGCGAAAACACTATTGTGAAGAATTTAATGGATGCTTATGAAAATGTGGGTAAGACCTCACGCTCAAAGGATAGTAATGCCACTTGACGTGTCATTACATTGACTTTGGTAAGCTATCAAACAAAGAGATATCACCTCATTAAAAAGACAAGTAAACAAATGGGAATTAGTAGAAAAACTTTATCAAAATCCATTCAAAGGCGGCAAAGAATTGAGGGCACCGATTCTAATGAATTATGGGCATTCTTGGGGAGACTTCCACACAAAGATAAAAAAGTTATTGAAGCATTGAGAACACTAGTTGAAGATTATTGGAAGAATAATACAAGGCCATCTTCAAATCAAAGGGATGTCGTAAGAAGAAGAATCGGTAGTTGAAATGGTGAGCCACATCCAAAGCATTTTTTGGATACGACTCAAACCCAATTTTTTCATAAATTTCAAAATGATTATCCTAAAATTAGTATTTCTCAAAGATTCTTTGAAATGCTTAAACCTTTTTATGTCAAGATAAATCACGCACGCACTACTTGTTGTTGTAGATTACATATTGAATTCGCTAACCATTATGATGTTTATCGTTCTATATGTTTAGATTTGCATACTAATGATGTTTTGCAAGATTGTGGCATAGAAGCCCCACCAAAATCTTTAAGAGAGTTCTTATCAAAAATTTATGTCAAATAGAGGATGGAAAAATATTCTTTAGTAGAACATGCTTGGATGGTTCATGTGAGCGTTGCGGTGGCTTGCAATGAATGTGAGTATGTCAACATATGGAAAGCATAGATGAGGTGGGGCATAAACTAGTAGATTTTAGGAAGTATAAAACAATGGAATATGCTACAAAAGATGGGTCTCAAGTAAAAAGATGTGATTTGGTTGTTGAGAAGATTCCAGTGTATCATTTTATGTCCATGTTTCGTGAGAGTCATGTGTATGAGTATGCAAGGTATACCCATAGAGCCTGATGGCTGGACATGTAATTCAGCTATGCAAGAACACCTTTCCACTTGGTAGCATAGTATCAGTGGTTGAATTTATAGAGAACTACGCTCTAAAACCATCTGAGGTGCAGTCATAGTATTACAACTACACACAAGTTTCAATATTTGTGCACATAGCATTCATTCATGCAGTTGATAGTGTAGAGGACCAAAGGAAGGTATTGAGGGAGTATCACTTTTATATTAGTGATGATCACACACATTCTCTAGAGTTCATGCAAGGTTGCTTCTAGATGTTCTACACTCATTTGGATTAGAAGGGCATATCATACGGTTAGCATATAATATGGTCAGATAACTGTGCAGCACAGTTCAAGAACATGCACATGTTCTATTGGATGTGCAGAATGCATCTCACTACAAGTGTTCAACATATGTGGAAATTTTGTGAGGTCGGACATAGAAAGGGGGAGAATGACGGTGCAGGAGCATGCATGAAAAGAGCATTAGCACGAGAAGAGTTAAAGTATAAAGATAGTGCACAGTTGACAGATGCAAGATCAATCTGCGAGTTGTGTAATGCTTCGATGGGTCTAGGTAATGAAGGTATGTCTTCAGTTTGTATATTTTTTTGGTTGATGGATGATACTAACATTGCACCATATGAGGATTGTTGTACACTAACAGGATCGAGTGAGTTGCACTCTTTCCTTACT
The DNA here is from genome assembly GCA_007258455.2 of Sequoia sempervirens. Taxonomy (NCBI): domain Eukaryota; kingdom Viridiplantae; phylum Streptophyta; class Pinopsida; order Cupressales; family Cupressaceae; genus Sequoia; species Sequoia sempervirens. Next base: position 330,715,555 of record VDFB02193867.1, on the reverse strand, counting down.
CAAATGCAGGTTCATGGAGTAACGATACACATAAGATGGCATGATTTTGTTCTTCATGTACAATGCAAGCCTGGAATGATTGTGTGTTAGGGGAGTGGGTTGACAAATGGTTGACAAGTTATCTTATCCCACTTCACACGTATCACCCTCCAATGGCATTGGAACTAACACAGATGGAATCATCGGTTGACTTTGACCATGTATCAAATCTAGTTCAACCAGGTAATATATCTACTTGCTTAGTATTTGAAATTTCATATTTTTATCTTACTTTGTACTGTATTCATAATGTTGACTAATTTCAAGAGATATGCCACACATATAAATGCAGGGCATGTTTATGCAGTTATTGTAGATGAAGACAACGAAGAGGGTACAGACTATTACTTGTGTTTTTGTGTTGAGGAAAAAAAGAAATTGGAAGCCCCAATTATAGATGGAGAAAACATTGAATACCCTACAGGCTCATTTGTTGTTACTAGAACATGGCTGAGAAGGTACCCACATAAGAGTGTTAAACATTAGTTGTTTGAGGAATTTGACACCCATCGTAAGATTCTTCATTACTCAAACCTTGTCGTGGCATCCAATGTTTGTTTGACCAAATATGGGGGTAGACCTTTGAACAAGACCTTGTGGAAGGTCTGTGAGTCTGATCATGAGGTAATACTTGACACAATAAAGAGTAGAGCAGACTTGGATGGTTCATTAGATTAATTTTTAGGTATATGTACAATGGTTCTTATTAATTTATACTTGTATCCACATCAATTTGGTCGATGCCAATGCTATCATCTTATTTTACTTGTGTATCTGTATGTAACCAGGAAAACATTGATTGGTTTCCCCTTGCATAAAATGTAGATTTATGAGCCATCCAAGAGAATCTGAAGCAGAAAAGCAATGCAACATCCTTATTTTGATGATCGTGAAAAATCTCAATTATGATTTTAAGCCATTACAAAAGTGCATGCGAAGCTTGGTGAGGAAATTTCAAGTTATTCATTTGAATTTAACCTTATCATGACCACCTATGACGTAGAAATGATAAGAGCATCTCAAATTTCAAGAAATTCTATTCATGAGAGGTGTTGTGTGCAATAGGTATCTTGGAACTCCTAGTGAAGATGTATGACCAAGACTGACTAAGTTGAGAGACTGCTATGCCAATCTGTAAGTTCCTTCCATCTATTTTGGATGAGCTATTTCTTTTTATTCTTTTCCTTTGTGTATTTGTAACTAAACTAGTAAAAATTGATTGCTCCCTCCTTGCATAAAATGCATATTTATGAGCCATCCAAGAAAATCTCAAGCAAAAAAAAAATGAAACATCCTTATTTTGTTGATCTTGACAAATCTCAATTATGATTTTAAGCCATTACAAAAGTGTGTGCAAAGCTTGATGAGGCAATTTCAAGTTATTCATTTGAATTTAACCTTATCATGACCACCTGTTATGTAGACATTATAAGAGCATTTTGAATTTCAAGAAATTATATTCATGAGAGGTGTTGTGTGCAATAGGTATCTTGGAACTTCCATTGAATATGTATGACCAAGACTGACTAAGTTGAGATACTACCATGCCTATCTGTAAGTTCGTTCCATCTATTTTGGATGAGCTATTTATTTTTATTCTTTTCCTTTGCGTATCTGTAACTAAACTAGTAAAAATTGATTGGTCCCTCCTTGCAGAAAATGCTAATTTTTGAGCCATTAAAGAGAATTTCAACCAAAAAAGCAATGCAACATCCTTATTTTCATGATCTTGACAAATCTCAATTCTGATTTGAACGAAATCTTGCAATAAAAGTTCCCTATTCATAAATTTCTATGTTTTCTTTTAGTTTTGTTAGCTTTGTACTGCCTGTACAGTAGATTTAGGCCTTGTCCTTTGTAGATTAAGATAATATAGAGAATTGGGTTTCTTTTGAGTCCATCTAGAAGAAAATCCATTGAGTTTTTCCACTGTTAGAGCACATTTTCTGAAATTCAGTTTGGAACCTTCAATTTGAGGTTTTGAGAGTCAAGTAAAGAAATAAAGCATACTCCACTGAATTAGGCTTGTAGATCAGTGGAGTAGGGTTATAGTAGGGTGTTTATGGTGCAGGAGCACCAAGGACAATCAGGACCACAAGGTGGTCAAGTGGTAAATTTTGATTTGTAGTCCATGAAGAATGTTGTAATAAGGTCACAAGGACCATTAGGAAGTGTTTTAAGTCAATCTAGGTTGGTAGGATATGAGGTTGCAATGTCATGTTAGCATGTTTTCAATTTGGTGTAATGAAGCCTTGAATGGCCTAAATGTGAAAATGTATGTAAATTCGTAATGTAAGGGTCAAGATGATGTAATGAGGCCATCATAAGGTCACTAGTTTAGGTATGGAGTCATTTACATCAATATGTCAAAAGTTGTACATAACAATGTAATGTTGTCAAACCAAAAGTTATCATTTTGCAAATACTTAGAAGTTGAAGGGTCACACTTGTAAAAGAAGTTGAAAAGTGGTTGTAGTCGGTTGAGGAGGTTGATATGCCTTCAAAAAGGCCTTGTGAACGTTGTATGTTGTTGGCAATCATACTTTTGAAAGCATGAGCACCAACTCCATCCTTTCAACACTTGAACCCTTGTGGTTTCTATTATTTGGTCATTTGATCATTTAGGGTATTCTTAGATGGTTTTAGGTCATTATATTTCATTTAATAAGGATTCAATACCATTTTTGTATGTTTTAGGTCAATTGAGTCATGATGTAAAGAAGTTGATCAATAAGGTGATTCATGTGGCGAACCTTGTAATTTAAGTGTTTTAGGGTTATTTGTGTTAAATAAGGGATTTACAGACCATTTATCATGTAATGTGAGTCTTAGGAAGGATTATTTAAAGAGTTTCATAATAAATATTGAAAATTTGCAAAATGCAAAAGTTGTAAAAACTGCCAAAAGCCAAAATTAGCAATTTTAGTGGAAGAAAAAAAGACAGAAGTTCAAAAGGAAATATTATGCATTGGGGAAGAAAAAGATAAATTTCAATTGATATTTTAATTCCATTCAAGGCTAATTATTCAATATAGAAAGTTTGGTTAATGTTTGATTTAGATTTTTCAACGCTTTATTTCTGATTTTTCATTGTATTTCCTGATTTTACTATATTTTCAAAGTTTCCTTCACCTGTACGGACCCATACATTCTTATAAGGCTTTCTCATTCATTTTTTCATGTAGTAATGTGAATTATCTTCCATTTTCTTCCATTTAGGGCTTCCAATATTCATTTTGGAGGGAGAAATACTAATTTTTCTATAGTAGCCCGTGTAACAGATTTATCACTGTTTTGTGATTAAAAAAATGTAATTTTTGTCTTCCCACCTACTGTAAAGCCATGTGACTTAGTGGGAAGACTTTCATGCATTTATATTAGGTGTGGAATGAAGTTTCTTGGTGAGAGGGAGTCTTTAAGTCCGAATTCTTATGGTGCCTAGACAGAAAATGTTAAGTTTCTATCTGAAAATGTTGGTTTCAAGTTGTCTTTTCATGGATTTGTGTTAGGATTGAGTTTAGGAAGGGTTGGAAGGTCTGAGAAGACCTAGGGAAACATTTTTTATGTTTTTTTTTTGTGTATTGTGGCTATTTGAGTGAAGATCTTGAGAAACCCTATATTTTAGGAGGGAAAATGAGGGTTTGTTGGAGCAGCAGGTTAGCAGACTTGTACGGAGTATTTGACCAGAAAATTTGTGGTTTTGAAGGACAATTTGTGACTATCTAGGAGATCTTGTTATGACAAGAAGTTTGAAGGTGGGTTTGTTTGTAAAATTGGGCTAGTTCTTGTAGCCCTTGAGCATGATACCTTGATGTTTCTTTAAGCTTTGGAAGATGAATCTTAGGTGGAAGCTTGGATCTGTCTTCTTGATGAAGTATGAATGTTATTTTTCTAATCAGTGGATGTTTTTACAATTCTCTTTAAGGAATTGGTATTTTAGTTGTTCAATGGTGAATTGGGAGACTATAGTGTTGACCTTATGGAAGCTGGATTAGATATATGAACCTGAGTTGGTTTCTTGGTTCTTAAGTTTGAATTTGTATTCCTCCACCCTACTCTACATCAATTGATATGCATTCACAAACATTCATTTATTTGAGAATTCATTTGGGAAGCTAAAGTGATAAAGCCCAAAAACATGGTTTGTATGGCTACTAGAGTAGACCTAGTTGAAAGGAGATAATTGTCAAGATAGATACTTGGGATTTTGCAAATTACTTGGGACTAATCTAAATGTGTTTGTTGAAAGATTTCGATCCCTATCTGCATCATTTTACTATTTTGGTTGAGTCATTTTGTGTAGGGAAGTCAAGAATGCAAAGGTGGAGTTGCTACTACAGAGCCAAAATCTGAGTTTTTCATCCAAAAATGGAGGTTTTATGCAGGTATAGAAGAAATAATGAATACATGTCTAGGGAAATGATTCTAAAAGAATTTTTAGACATAATAAGGCATGATCCAAGTGTTGTCCAGAGTGTTTGAGGTTTCTTAGAGTGAAATACTTGAAACCCTCACTATTTTTTGTGATTTTCACCCTATAATCAAGGGTTTACAGATTTTGTGTATTGTTGGGCGTTTTCCATCTTGAAACTTGTTTATTTGAGAGTTTTTACACATGGAAAAATAATTTTTGAGGTTTTGTGGTATTTTGGTGATGATTAAAGACTACTTTCTTTGTTAAAATGGCCTATTTGGGGTTCTTTAGAAGCAAAGAATTTGGGACAACAGGCATGTGTTCCAAAATAAGTGTATCTAAAAATTATATATGTTTTTAATGGCCAAAATGGGTACCCTAAAATGTATTTATCCTATAAAGATTCATTGTGGTTTGCATGTTACACCCGATTTAGTGTTTTAGCACTTACAAGCAAATTTGGACTTCTAGTGCAAGCAATTGTGAAATCTGATTAAATAGTGTTGTAAGAAGGTGGTTTAGCTTTTTTCGTGTGAAAATAAGGATGAATAAAGTGTACCAAGGTCTAGTAAAATTTTGGAAGCAAGATTTGAAGGTTAGGTGTCTTTTTGCCTTGTGAAAAGTTGCAAAGTCGTGCAACTTTCTTTCTCCAACTCGTCTGACCAAAAAAACTATTCCAATGTGTCTAAATAGGAATTTTTACACTAGGAATGGTCCTCTTTTGCACCCAAACATGTAGAATCACTCTGAGATACATTCAACCGGACCGATCCCTTAAGGGACCAAAGGGTAACATGGCTGCAAACTTCAGCATGAGGTTATTCGGACACCGTGACACTTAGAAACTTCTCATCTAATCCTATGGGATTACATTGGGCCCCTCTACAATAACCTCTCTCAGTTTTCATTATCTCAGAGTGGTTTTTTCGTAGTGTCTAGTTTTTAGTTGATGTTAAAAGTGTCAAATGGAAACAGTGGAAAGTTGCAAAGTGGTGCAACTTTTGTTTTGCAACTCGTGTGACCAAATGGACTATTCCAACATGTCTGAATAGGAATTTTTATGCTAGGAATGGTCCTCTTTCACACCCAAACACACGGAATCACTTTGAGCTACGTTCAACCAGATTGATCCCTTAAGGGTCCAAAGAGCAAAATGGCTGCAAACTTCAGCATGAGGTTACTTAGACACCATTATGCTTAGAAAATTCTCGTCTAATCCTATGGGATCATGTTGGGCCCCTCTACAATAACCTTTCTTGGTTTTCATTATCTCAGAGTGGTTTTCCTGTAGTGTCTAGTTTTTAGTTGATGGAAAAAGTGTCAAATGGAAGCAATGGAAAGTTGCAAAGTGGTGCAATTTTCGTTCTGCAACTCATGTGACCAAACAGACTATTCCAACACATCTAAATAGGAATTTTTACGCTAGGCATGGTCCTCTTTCACACCTAAACACGCAGAATCGCTCTGAGCTACGTTCAACCAGATCGATCCCTTAAGGGTCCAAAGGGCAAAATGGCTGCAAACTTCAGCATGAGGTTACTCGGACACCGTGATGCTTATAAAATTATTGTCTAATCATATGAGATCATGTTGCACCCGTGTTTCACCCCTCTACAATAACCTCTCTTGATTTTTGTTATCTCGGATTGGTTTTCCCATGGTGTCCAATTTTTAGTTGATGAAAAAAGTGTCAAATGCAAGGAGTGGAAAGTTGCAAGGTGGTGCAATTTTCGTTCTACAACTCGTGTGACCAAATGAACTATTCTAACACGTTAAAATAGGCATGTTTACACTAGGCATGGTCCTCTTTCACACCCAAACATGCATAATCACTCCGAGCTACGTTCAACCAGATCGATCCCTTAAGGGTCCAAAGGGCAAAATGGCTGCAAACTTCAACATGAGGTTACTCAAACACCGTGATGCTCAGAAACTTCTCTTCTAATCCTATGGGATTGTGTTGGGTCCCTCTACAATAACCTCTCTCAGTTTTCATTATCTCAGAGTGGTTTTCTCGTGGTGTCCATTTTTTCAGTTGATGGAAAAAGTGTCAAATGCAAGTAGTGGAAAGTTGCAAGGTGGTGCAATTTTTGTTCTACAACTCGTGTGACCAAATGGATTGTTCCAACACATCCGAGTAGGCATTTTTATGCTAGGAATGGTCCTCTTTCGTACCCAAACACATGGAATCGCTCTGAGCTACGTTCGACCGAATTGATCCCTTAAGGGTTTGAGTATAGTATGTTGAAATAGGCCATTCCTCCTATTGTTCAAGCTGTGTCTCAGTGATATGGGCCTAATGTAACTTGAATTGTGGTAGCTTGATATATAGAGTCTATTAATGCTAGGGTTCAATTTGTATGATTTTGAAAAAAGAAGCCAACTGAGTAGAGTTATCAACATTATTCGTAAATCATAAGAATTTGTTTAGTACACTAGCCATTTTGATACCTTCTTGTAGTCTCAAAAATTATTTTGTATCATTGTTACATTAGTTTTCGAAGTGGCAACTTAATATAGCTCCATAATATAAAATCTGGTTCACGCTGATTTTCACGTGAAAAAAATGGGAATCAAATCACATTGATGTGAAAAAAACCATGAGACCATAGCTTGTGGTGCAGGAGCACTTAGGTCATGTAATGCCTTCAAAAGGCTAAATTTTCAAAAAATTATTTAAGTCCATGTAATTCCAAAATTAAATGTAATCAAGGCATGAAAAAGTACAAAGTGTAATATTGTCAAAATGCTAAATATGTAAAAGAGAGAAAAAGAAGGAATGTGAAGAGACAAAACATGAAAATCAAGAAAATCAAGGAAGATGACGAGTCATAGGTCGTTCAAGGAAGATGAAGAGGTATTTGATGGTTGGAAACTTATTTAAAAGCATTGTAAAGGCCAAGCAAAGAGATCATTGTATTCTGGAAGAATTAAATTAACAAAGAGGTCCCCGTTTTAGCTTATTTTATGTGTTTTTCAGTTGTTTCTTAACTTGTACGGACTGTGCAAGAGTTTAGGGTTCAAATTTAAATTTTTTCTAGTAGGTTGTGGAATCACCATTTGTTTGCATCCATTTGTGAAGGAATTCAATAAATTTAATGTTTATTTGAGCATTCTTCTTATGGCTCAATCTGAAATCATGTGCATTGAGTTTTGAGAGTCTTATAAGGAATTTCCACACTACTCCACCAATGTAGGTCAAGTAGATTGGTGGAGTAGGTTAGGGATAGGTTATTTGTTATGTTTTGATGTTTTTTAGAGGAGGAAAAAGAAAGAATACCTTGAAGGAGCTATTGTTACACAGGAAATTCTAAGTTTTCCAATCAAAATGAATAGTTTCCAGCATGACAGTGGAGAAAGAACAAGTGCATGTGTTAGAAGATGTTTTCAAATGCCTTTTCAGATGTATTTTGACATGTTCCAATGGTTTGCTAAAGGTTTTGAGGTTTTCATGTAGCCTATATAGGAAACCCTCATTGATTTTTGAGTTTTTCACCCTATAAACAAGGGTTTGTCAATATACTGTCAAAAGGAATATTTTAATCCCTAAAAATGGATAAATTGGGAGTTGTGTTATTTCTAATGACTTTTTTGAGGTTTTAAGTCTTTTGGGAATGTTTGAAGGGGGTCTTTGAAAATTGGGCCTATTTTAGTAGCCTTTTTTACAACATTCAGACTAAAAAATCCTTATTTCTTCAATATAAGTTATTCTAAGTTTTTGATATGAGGACATGGGCATTAAGAGGTCTCTAAAAGTGTTTTGGATCTTGGGTTTTGAAACTAGTGTGTTTGGTTTACCCGATTTAGGGCATGAATGTCTCATTGATAAGTAGTGCCTTGACTGCTCAGACAATAGAAGTATGACCTAATAGTGATCTGTGAGTTAATTTTTGGATAAGGGTATGTGTAGGATCATCATGGAAAAAATAGGCCCTTAAGTGGCAAAAAATTTAGAAAAATCAATGTTAGGCAACTTGACGTAAAAAATTGAATAAGTTATCTATATTCTCTCAAAAATATATAAGAATAGAATCTATAGAAAATTGAATGTAGTTTCTAAACTACTAGGTTTATTTAAAAATAAATAAAATCTATTTGGTGAAAATTTGAAATTTCAATGCAATAGTACTTCAATTTCAGGGAAAAATAAGAAGTAGGTGTCTATCTAACCACCCTAACCATAATAAAATGATAATATTTTTTTATAAGATTTTATATATAAGTAGAGGACTCATGTTTGGATGTGATGCATATTTTTTTGTAATTTATTTCCAAGTAAATAATTAATTATGAATTTTTTATTACAACTTTTAAAAAATATAAAAACTTGTCTGTTTGACCACCTTAACTTGGTCAAAACTTCATGAAATTTAATTTTTCTTTTGTTAATCCTATAGTATGTGAAGAATAGAATGTGATGCATGTTTTGGATTCAAAACATGTGATACCATCTAAAATTTATAGAAGTTTTTCAATCAGCCTATTGATTAGGACTTTAGTTGTAATTCTAATAGAAAATAAATAATAATTATTTATTAAATTCAAATTAAAGCATAATTTATATTGGTAGAAAGTTGAGAATATCCTCTGAAAACCCTTTTCATTTCATCAATTTTGGGTTAAAAAAAGTCATCAATTACATACCCTACAAATACCCATAATATTGCCACTTTTTGGCCCCTCATGATCCTGCACACACCCATAATGTTGTCTAAGTGATGGTGTTAGGGATGTATGGAGTCTTGGAAAGGGTTTAGAAGTGAGATGTTGTTTTGATAGTTGGACAGTGAGGAGACTTGGTGTAAATTAATACATGAAATTGTAAGTTCAGTCATAACAAAGTTAAGAGAGCAAGTTCCTGATTTGTATCAGTTGTAATAATGATCTTCACAGTGCTTGATGGCCTCGTAAAAATCTGAAAGCCAATTGTAATGATGAATTGAATATTTGGGACAAGTTGAATGAATTGATTGAATGGAAGAGTGCCTTGTTGAAAATGGTGTTTTGGAAATGCATGTTGATCTAATTGATTGAATCAATGTTTTCTAAAATGGTTTTTTTCTTTGAATGAGTCAATTGGAATACAAATTTGTGGAAAGATAAATGATGAATGATAAGAGAATTTGAGTGGATGAAAAGTATATTTCTGATGAAATGTTGAAATTTTGTTTTATCTTCTCCAAGATGAGTTTGGGACAAGATTCCCCTGAGTTTTTGAGTGGTTTGGCAATCTTTGCATTGCATCATCTTGTTGCTTACTATTATGCTTTGATAGATTTTTTCCAAGCATCCATAGCTTGTTCGAAAGCACCTGTTTTAGGCTTTTAGCCATAGTAGCAAGGCAATGAACTGTTTGATAAAATGCTTTGATAGACATGTATGAAAAATGTGTTAGCATAGACAAGGTGGTGGAACTCTTTAGTGTCATTGAAAGAAATGTGGTTTCATGGTGATGGAATGGCATGAAGAATTCCATGACAAGAAAATTGCTATGGATTTTCATGGCATTCCATCACCATTGAGACCACATTTCTTTGAGGCTTTTTTTCAAACAATTTGTTGCCTTTTCTATGCTATTGATTATTAGTATGCTTTGATAGATTTTTTCCAAGCATCCATAGCTTTTTTGGAAGCACCTATTTTAGGCTTTTAGCCATAGCAACAAAGAAGTGAACTGTTTGATAAAATGATTTGGTAAACATGTATGATAAATGTAGTAGCATAGACAAGGCAGTGAACTGTTTGAAAAAATACCTCAAAGAAATGTGGTCTCACGGTGATGGAATGCCATGACAATCCACAACAATTTGCTTGTCATGGAATTCCACCACCATGAGACCACATTTCTTTGAGGCATTTTTTTCAAATAGTTCATTCCCTTGTCTATGCTATTGCTTACTATTATGCTATGATATATTTTTTCAAAGAATCCATAGCTTGTTTGAAAGCACCTGTTTTAGGCTTTTAGCCATAGCACAAGGCAATGAACTATTTGATAAAAATTCTTTGATAGACATGTATGAAAATGTGTGCTAGCATAGACAAGTGCAGGAACTCTTTGAAAAATGCCTCAAAGACATGAGGTCTCATGGTGATGGAATGCCATGATTAACAGCATTTGATTGTCATGGCATTCCATCAGGTCATGAGACCTCATTTCTTTGAGGCATTTTTTCAAAGAGTTCACTACCTTGTATATGATATTACTTACTATTATGCTTTTGATAGATTTTTTCCAAGCATCCATAGCTTGTTCGAAAGCACTTGTTTTAGCCTTTCAACCATAGCTTTGATAGATTTTTCCAAGCATCCATAGCTTGTTCGAAGCACTTGTTTTAGCCTTTCTTCAACCAGAAAAGAAGGCAACACTTGAACCATTTGACAAAATTCTTTGCAGACATATATGAAAAATGTGGTAGAAGAGTTGCTATGTTGAATCGTTTGAAAATGTATCAAAGAAATGTGGTCTCATAGAATGCCATGACAACTAAATGAATGAAGTTGTTTTAGTTATTAGTTATGCAATGTGAAGTAATTGCATAACTCATTAGGTTGACTAAAACTATATTGTAATTGGAAATTTTATATTCATCGCATCTATCGAAGAAGTTATGAAATGTGAAGCAATGCTTTGAGTTTGAAAGATGTGCAATGTATCGTAATCAACATTATGAATATAAACCAAGGTAAATCATTTTTACTAAGTTACCGGTTTAGTTTTGGGTTTGGGTTCGGGTTTGAGAACCCAGTTCAGTGATTTGGGAAAAAAAATTTTGGGGGTTGGGTTTGTTTTGGGTTCGGTAATAAAAAAACATATAAAAATCATAAATATATATATATATTTGCAGCAGTAATCAAGTTCAAAATACACCACCATATTAATAGTCAAATAACATAGCAAAATAACACCACCACTTTCATAGTCAAATATTAAAATATTAGTGATACTTAATGTCATGATACAAAATTATAAATTAAAGTTCAAACATAAAAATGTCAAGTGTTTACAATCAACCATTATTGATCATTGATCAATCTAAAAAGTGTGAACATATTTTTGAGTGGAAGGCAAACAAGAAAACAGTGTTACATAATTATTTACATTGTGAAAGGGCCAAAACCTTTTTCTTGCAGATCGTAGAAGAATATCAGTGATTTTTTGGGTGTCCTTGCCTTCGAACGGAACTATCCTGAGCCATGAATGATTGACCAAGAACTGTGAGAAAGAAATAAGATAAATCATGCAACTTGTTGCAATTTCTTTCCTTGCGAAAAAGGGTAAAGTTTTCTTTTCAGGGAGAATTTCCTTTAGAGTTTGAACGCATTGATAATTTTCAAGATACACTTAGCCAAATATGTCATCTAGGTTTGAAGCTTTTAGGTAAAATGTTTGCTTCTTAAAATTTTGTTCAAAATTCAAGATGCAGGCTCTCCTCCCTTAGGGAAGAGAAGGCCTATCAAACCTAACACTCTTATACAACACTTCTTAAGTTCTTGTTGATGTAGTATTAGATGCAAAATTTTAAAATAGGCATGGTTATATAAATTCTCATCTCAGGACTATCATTGCATCAAATTAAGAATTTTCAATCCTTTATGGTCTAGACAAGAGAAGTATGGAGTAGTCTTCCAATGCTAAAGTATTATTGTGAATCTCTTTGCTATTAGTGGTTCAAAAATGAGGAATTTTTCTTCTGCACCAAATGAGAAATATTCACAATATATGCTAGGAAGGAATAACCATAAGATCGAGTATGCAAGAACTAAGAATTGTAAAATTGGCTTACGTTTGACTTCCACACACATAAATTTTCACACTTTTCAATGTTCAAACGTAAGTCAAAAAGTATATGTGCGTAAGTTGTAAAGTATACACTTGACTACACGTAACTCATATCTATTGAACCATGAATTTATAATGAAAATATGGACACCATCGATAAAAAAGATTTGTATTAAAAGCAAATAGCCATGTACGCATACATCAATATATGTCAATATAAGTATAAAATATAGTTACAAACTAGCCATATAGGCTTATGAGAATGCCATATAGGTATACAATGTCAAATATATCCAATACAAAATATGTACAAAATTTCCATGTAGGCATACAACAAAGGGCTTTGCATTCAAAATTCATTTTTCTCCATGCTCTAGTTCAAATACAATTTTCTTTCCCTTTGCTTGGCGATCTAATGGCGATAATTCTGTCACTCATTTCTACTGTGCTCAAGGAGTGCTCCTACTACTCCTCCTAGTGTTTAGCTCCTAGTGAAGTTTTAACTATTACAATGAGAAGTAAAGACATTAATATATAGAAATTACATTATAAAAATTGATATATTTAACAAAATAATCACTTACAACCATCTCACGATCGCTCTCCTCGATGGAAATATTTGCACGCCGATGTTGAGGTGTGCTCAAGCCTTATATAAACCATCCAAATAGGAATTAAACTATGAATCAATAATGTTTTGATTTTTCACTAGAACTAGTTCATCTATAACAACAAATGTAAATTGAAATTTAGTAATTTGCCTCATACCTCCCCTATCAGAGCCATCGAGGACCATCGAGGATTGTATAGTGGAGGAAACACCAATATCCATTGCCCTCATAACGGTTGGTGGTGTTTTTGTCACTAACATCTAAAAATAAAACAACAAATTATTCAATCACAAAAAGGTTACAATAGCGATCCGCGTGATGACTTCTAATGTATGAGATCTAATGAAAAAAAATTTGAGTACAAGTATTAAACTATATATTTCTGATTATTAGTTATCGAATTTGAATTAATGCTTTGATTTTGAATGATGTGTAATGCAACGTAACAAAAAATATGAATATAAACTACACAAATCTATTAAACTTAGAATTCACTAGTTAAGTTCTCTTTATTCTATATTACCTACGTGAACATTTGATCAAATCTATTGGCACTAGGAGGTGTTTCCTTGAAACCTCCAACATTACCCTATTCAACATCCAAAATCACATATTAAAATACCATTCATAAAACAATGCTATTAACATGTAATAAATTTATAATTTTTTACTAGTTGCATACCCCACTGATAGGTGTACTACAAAAATAAGTAGGCGGATGACTGGTGTATCCAGTGTCTACACTGTAACCCTACAATTTTATTAAAATAATAAAACTAAATTAGTTAATCTTTCATTTCATAATCAAAATTTAATAAATTAAATTCAATGAACATGTTGAATTTTACCTGAGTGTCAATGTTATATGCATCATGCAAAATGTCAGTCGTCCTCTCCATCCCCATAGGGGCATATGGATCAGGCTTCTTAGTAGCATATGGATCCTACGTAGTACCCTCCTAAGTGCCGATAGGGTCATACCAACAAGTCACCCTGCAAGATTGACACACATGGGTTCAAAGGCCACCACCTGAAGACTCCCCTGGATGGCACTATACAATAGGGCTAGTGTGATGGATGACACTCCGGGTCAAAGTTGTGATCGCATGCAATGCCTCTATGTCGGCACTCTCCTTCGCAATGGCAAGCATCACAATCTACTCATGAGGTGGCCTAGCAAGAGGTCATCTCCCTTGCCACGTAGGATCTGGTTGTGCACTGGGCCTATCCTGAGCTTACCCCCCACCTCTCCCCTGGAACTCCCTCATATCAAAATAATTTGGGATTTGGTTCAATACAAACTCACTATATAGTTTCCTAAGAAAATATTGGGGGACTTCACAATTATTGCACGGTGGGTAATCAAAGACCATATACCATCTTTCATAAAAATGATTCTTAATCTCTTGGTGGTGGCACCAATGAATAGGAAACCTCTTTGCATTAAGGGTAATATTTTGATTTGTTTTAGAGCCAGTGAATAGAGAGCACAAATCACCTTTAGTAATTTTTAAATTTTTTACTTGTTTATATGATAATTTGTCTGCATAATATGCCCTAGCTGTCTACCCCCTATCTTGCCATCCAGATATTTGTTGGGTGATTGCATCTATATTTTTTAACATATCTTTCAATGAATTTGTTAGAAGCATTCTTTCTGTGGTTGAAGCATTTGGATCACTCAACCTACTAATAAGATCCTCAAGTTGTTTTCTATTGTTCTCAATTTCACTCCTCAAATTTTCTTGAGTGCCAGGAGAGTATTGAGAGAATGGTGGGGGAGGTTGATTTTGTTGTTGAGGTTGATTTTTTTGAGAATTTTGTTGAGGATTTGCCTCCTCTTCTTGTTGAGTATTTGTAGGATTTCCTACAAATTTAAAAAAAAAAACAATCAAATCTAACCTAAAAAAAACAAAATCAATTTCAAACTAACAAATTCAAAACAAATAGCAAAAAATACTTACCTCATGCATCTCTTCGTCGTCGTGGCACCATATTTTCAAAGAAAATCCAACTATTGTTGATGAAATTTGTAGAAATCCTTCCTACTAGAACGCGAGCACGAAAGTGAGGGTTTTTGGCCGTGGGCAGATAGTAAAAAGAAAATGATATAGATTTCACTTTTTTTTTTTTGCTTTTAAAATCACATAATGCGAACGCATTATAACGTGCTCACGTTATCTCTTTTCAAAAAAAATTCCCATTTGGCCACAAAAGTGCAACTAACTTCATGCACCCGCCCATACCATTCTAGCTAGGATAATTATGTATCTGGGGCG
This sequence comes from Sequoia sempervirens, assembly GCA_007258455.2. Taxonomy (NCBI): domain Eukaryota; kingdom Viridiplantae; phylum Streptophyta; class Pinopsida; order Cupressales; family Cupressaceae; genus Sequoia; species Sequoia sempervirens. The sequence continues at coordinate 330,700,429 of VDFB02193867.1, read as the reverse complement.
ACCATCTATGGAGCTTATGAAATGGTAAAGCAAAATACAGAATATGACTTGTGCGAGCTGCTCAGAAGTCAGTTGATGGAGAATTTGAGTAAAATCAAGAAAGATAAGAAGAATACTTTCAAATATGGTAATATTCTATTGTGTTTATTTTTTTATTTCATGGATGAGGTTCTGAGTGTTGGAAAAGTACATTGGAAAAATGATGAGCCTGTAGCTATTCAGATAAGGAACATGTTGTTTGGAATTGGTGATCGTTAGATTGGAAATATTACCCTCTGGGAATACTTAAAAAATTTACAAAATATGATGCATGCTATGGAACGAATTCCCACTTCAATTGTGGAATAGTACAAAGATACTATCTACTTCATGGTGGATATTGACCAATGTTTTAGGGTAAACTCACAATAGTGGGTTACAATTTTTCAAATGAAGAAAAATTAGAAATTCCCATCAAAAAATTTAAAATGCTTTACCCTTCTAATGAAGGGGGTTCGAATGAACCACCCCCCTTCTAATGAACCCCCCCTTCGAATGAACCCCTCCCCCCTTCTAATGAACCCCCTCTTGCACCATATAGGGCGGGTTCGGATGAACCCCCCTTCTAATGAAGGGGGTTCAAATAAACCCCCTTCATTACAAAGGGGGTTCTAATGAACCCCCTTTTTTCACCTTCCCCTCCACCATTTCAAAATTTATGCATTTTTTTGACTATCGAAGCTTGGGAAGGAGGTGAAAATGGATTCAACTTGATAAACCAAGTTGGATGATTGTAGTGATCGAAACGTGCTTTCCAACAACTATAAATTTAATATATTTTGTTTTTATTTTATATTTTAGTTTTTAGTTTTATTGTACATAGGTTTTTCACTGAACATCAAGTTCGATGAAAAATCATTGTGGAAAAATAGTAAATTTGAGAAAAAAAAATTGAAAAATATATATGCTCTAGGTATTGATGTCCTCATTCCAACAAAAAAAGAAAAATTGAATTTCAATACATACCAAAAAAGTTATCCGAGCCGAAGTGCACCTATGTCTAAATTATAAATGTTTTGACTTCAAAACTTAAATAAAAGAAAAATATTCAACAAAATGCTATGAAACAAAATGAAATCACCAGATACTTGTGTTACCATCCTAAATTCAAAAGAATCAGAATTTTATCCTTTGTAGAAAAAAAATTATGTGAGCCAAAGTACACACAACTTTTTAAAAATGTTTTTTACTATTAAAAACTAGTTATCAAAGGAGACGCAAAAAAATTACAATTTAATTTCAATTTATTTTTTTTAAAAATACATTTAAAATCTACAGACAAAATCTCAAAAATCACTATTTTACATCATTTTCAAATTCCTAATAGTTTACCTACTATAAGTGTCAGAAAGTGAAGTTTTCTCTGAAAATGTTGATTTCAATGTCAAGTTTGGCCAAAAAGTGTAACCCATTATTGTGGGATGACCCTATATGGAAGTTGTTGATCCCAGAACAATATGGATCATTCCTATGGGATATGAAGTAGAGGAGAACATCTTAAGGATATATGCAGAACACTTGCTAAGTTCACCTTTGTATTAGGGAAAAGAGAGGTTTGGAAATTATGCAGGTTCATGTGGAATTGAAAAAACTAGTGATAGTCAAGAGAGTAAGAAAAGAGGTAGAAGTTTTTGTAAAAAATATGGGCATACCTATAGATAAATTGAAAAAAGTGAGAAGGAAGATAGAAGAGGTTGAAGCAAAGAAAGAAAAATAGAGTATGCTAGTCCAGGAGCATCTTCTTCCTGCATTAGATCTACAAGGAGTTCCCCATCCTTATCCACTCCTACAGTGAAGCCAGCTCATGACAAGCCTTCTGGTAAAAGGAAGAAGAATAAAAGCACAAGAACATATGAACCTATTTTAGAAGATGAGGGAATAGAATCAAAAAAACTCTTGATTGAAATGAAAGCTACCAGAACTCAGGCTGTCAAGTTAAATAAGAGCAAATCTTCCGACAAGGAAGAAAAAGAAAAGAAGGAAAGAGTTGATAAACCTAGTATGTCAGTTGAGGAAGTTGAGAATACAGGTATCAAGGATGGTAATCTTAAGCCCCTTTGTGAATTGTATGAAACTTTTGATAAATCAAGTCAAAGAATTCTTGAAGAAGCCACAATAAAAAATATGAACATTTTCAATAAAGTTCTTTTCGATATTATGTCTAGATTACCAAAGAGTTTGTATGATATTTTGGAGTCGAGAAGATTAAGTGCTAGAACAAAAGAAGAGAATCTGAGGAAGAGAATTCTTGCAGATTTATGTCCAGAAATGTTAATTGAGGAGATGAATTCACTCCTTGAAAAGGATAAAAAGGAATTTAAGAGCAAGACAAGGGTGAATAAACTCATGATTGGTGAAACTAATGTTGTTGTTGGAGAAACCAAGGAGATTCTGGAAGAGTTTTTGTCAAAGAATAAGATTAATGTTGAGGAAATGAATACTGAAAATGTTCTAGAAAATGAGGAAATCAATGTAGACACTGAGGATTTACAGATTCCTCCTAATGTGGAAAATACAAAGACACCTATGGAAACTAAAGTTCTGAAGGTGGTGTTAGCTGAGGAGAAGGATGTGCAAAATGAAGAGGTTGAAGTGCCTAAAATAAATCCAAAAACAATCTCTGAAGAACCCAAGGTTGAAGAAGAAAAAGCTCAAGTTAAGGAAATCAGAGTGGAGGCAAGACACATTGCCAAGGCAGTGAAGAAATCTCTAATGGAGCACCAAGAAGGTTTTGATCCTAAATTGGATGAAAGATCAATCAATCTATCCACTTTGTCCCCAATTCAGATGATGAAGGTCAAATCAATTGCTCAAGCTAAGGCTAGTGAGAAGATTCTGAAGTCTCACATAAAGGATAGTGAATTACTAAGCCTTGCATCTGGAGTTCTACAAAAATTAATGCTTACTCATGTGAAGGATCCATTTGGTTCCTCTTTCGATGAGCTAAAGAATCTCATAAATGTTGTAAGTACTCAATTTGAGTCTTTTGAGAAATCTGCTAAGGATAAAGTGTAAAAAGAGTTTAATGGTAAAAGACTTAATTGGTTGAAGGAACTGATTGCAAAGGATAAGAATCTGTTAGCCACCTGCATGAAGAAAATTAAAGGTTCCATATCTGAAGTTGGAAAGGCCTATAAGTCATGTTTGGTTCAATCTAAGTTTACTGAAGGTAATGAGAAAAAGGTGAAGGATCTTGAAAATCAATTGGCTACCATTTCTAATACTTTTCATCCATTAGCTAGTAATGTTGCTTAGCAAGAAGGTCGAGTAACATCTCTACTTGACAAAATAAGTTGCTTGAAGAGTGAAAATGACAAGATTGTTGGGAAAGTAAGTGAACTTAGAGGACTAGGGTATGTGTAGGATCATGATGGGCCAAAAAGTGGCAATATGTAAGTGATATGATGGCCCAGATGGCTAATGACTTTTTTTTTACCCAAAATTGATGAAACAAAAAGGGTTTTTACAGGAGGTTCTCAGCTTTCCAACCATATAAATTATGGTTCACTTTGAATTTAATAAATAATTATTATTCATTTTCTATTTGAATTATGACTAAAGTCCGATCGATAGGCTAATTGAAAAACACATATATAGCTTTCAAATCTCACATTTTATGAATCCACAACATGCATCAAATTATTTTCTTTGCATACTATAGGATTAAAAAATAAATTGAATTTCATGAATTTTTACCAAGTTAAGGTGTTAGACATACGATTTTTTTATATTTTTTAAAAATTTGTAATAAAAATCATAATTAAATATTTACTTGGAAAAAATTACAAAAAATATGCATCACATCTGAACATGGTCCTCTACTTATATATAAAATATAAAAAATAAAAATCTATTTGGTGAAAATTTGAAATTTCAATGCAGTAGTACTTAAATTTCAGGGAAAAAATAAGTAGGTGTCTGTCTGACCACCCTGTCAAGTTACCTAACTCTGATTTTTCTAAATTTTTTTCCACTTAAGGGCCTATTTTTCCATGATGATCCTATACATACCCACTAATTTTCCTAAAGATTGAGATAATGGTGAATGCTTTAAAGGAAGAAAAAGTTGTTGTGGTAGTTAGTGACCCACAGAATCTAGAATCTGCAAAAGCTCAATCCTACTTAATGTGTGGTCACATAACAGTTTTGGAGAGTCTCAAAAAGGTTTGTGACGAGAATTTAAGAGTGTTGAAGCAAGATTTTGTAGATATTTTCAAAATTTTGTAAGTTACAAGTTCATGCCTATACAATTTTGAAATTTTGTTTTGATTTCCCCAATTTTTTCCATTGATGTCAAAGGGGGAGAAGTGTACAGTGAAAAATGTAAAGCCATCATAGGGGGAGTTTCTTTTCTGAGCCGCGATTGAAGTTTCTTTTTGAAGTTTTGAAGTGGGAGTGTAATTCATGTTGGTTTTGATCTGACACTTAGTCATTTTTCACAAAGTGTTGCCATCAATGCCAAAGGGAGAGATTATTGGCAAGAGGCACTACAATTATGCTTTGGTGTTGTCATTGATGGAAACCCTAGTTGGTAATTAGATCCACATGACACCATTTTCTCACACTAGTAGGAAAATTGAGGACAGTCAGGAATAATAGAGCATCTGGCAGTTCGGTGTTCAATGATTCATGTGCAAATTTTTAGTTGTTATTTTGAGTTGTGGATCTCATGAAAGGTGCATAAGTTTATTTCTTGTTTTATCAAAAAATCTTAGTGCCTCGTACCAAGCCATGTGCAAATTTGGAGATCCGGTTAGTTTATCAGTATTTTGGGGCCAACTAATTTGATAAAGTGTGGTGTGAATATTCAAGAAATATTTATTCAAATATTTGTATGTTTGATCATTATGTTTTGGGTCCAAGTTAAGTTGTAGTCGACCGTTGTGGATGCACATTGTATAATTCTTAAGATTTGAACTTACAGTTGCTAATATTTTTAAGTTTTAATAAAGCTGACTTGTTGCGATTAAATTGTTAGTTGTGAATATGTATGTATGATCTATTATATCATTTTTATGTGTATACGTGGTGTTTCAATGTGTATTTTGAATATCAAAAGATTGTTAGAACAATTTTATGCACAATTTTACTTGTGCATAAAGATTGTGTGGTGCAAGTCAGAGGAGAGCAGAGCAGAAGTGCATTATAAGTTAGAAGGATAGAAGATTGACAACTGAGCCTAACTGGAACTATAATCAAGCATTTGTAAATGATGCTATTTTAGTTCATTCTCTTGGATCTAATCCAAATCTCTGTAAGGCAGTGTGCCTTCCTATTTTGAGCAGTGAGCTCTAGGTAGTGAGCCTGAATGCAAGTGCATTCCCATATTGTAAACTTATTTTTGAGTATACTCAAATTATATTGTGAATTGGCCATCCACCATGGCTTTTCCCCTAACAGGGTTTCCATGTAAAAATCCTTTTGTTATGGTGTTGTGGTTATTTTCTTTCTATTTCTACATATTTCTTTTGGTTGAATGCTTAAACTGGGTTAATGATCAGAATAATAAAGTTAACTTTTACAGAACACTTATTCACCCCCCTCTCATTGTTGCTTGTTTCCAACAAGACTAAGTCACCCAGTCTGGAAACTTAGTCCCATTTGGGCTATTTTCAAGGTTTGGGTGGGAAAAATTGGATTTTAAGTTTATTTCTCCTTCATTCCGGCCTTGGGGATCAAATTAATGGGAAAATTAGGTGGATTTCCTATAAGTACAACCTTATAAATCCTAATTCATCATTAACTCATTTCATTCATCATTAATCATGTTCTCAATTCAAGCAAGCTAGGGTTTTAGCCCTCTAAGTCATAAAGATAGCTTTCTAAGGCATTCAAGAGTAGATTCTTCATCTTTTTCTCTAGAAAATCAAGATCTATCATCATGGAAAGTATCTAACTCCATTATTTCATGCTTCATTACATGGTTTCTTCATTTTGGTTTAATTACCAAAAAAAGGTTTGACCAAGGCAAACCCCCATGCCCTAACATCCAACATTTATCTCTCTTTTCTTGTGTGTTTGTAAATTTAGGTATCTTGAAGACTTGGATATTATTAAATATTAAGTTGAAAACTTTTTAATACATATCCTTTTTTCCAAAGCCAAAATATATATAAAAAGTCAATTACAGAGCCGAAAACCAGAGTTTTGAAGGCAAACACCTGTCAAGAACTTAAGTGTAGACTGAGGGCTTATGTTTCCACTTTCAGATTTTTAGAAATTTAGAAGTGCACTAAGTCACCAATAGTGGTGACTTAGTCCCACTGTACCTATTTTTCAATTTTTTTTTGTAGATCTAGATACCCATTTGGCTGAAATAGGCTTCAGTACAGTTTTCCAGATTTGGCACTAAGTTGCCCATCATGGTGTAAGTGTCCCAATAGGCCAAATTTTCTAGGATCAACAAAATTTCCAGGTACATTCTTTTTTTTACTCCCTTGTTCTATTCTATTTCTATTTCTATTCATCTTTCTTAGGTCATTTTGATTACATCACTGTGTTTTCAAACAACTTTCATTCCTTAGGTTTTACATTAATAAGTCATTTATTTTATCAGTTCATAGTATTTTAACATTACATTTAGACATACTTCATCCATCCTTGCATTAGTTTTGATTGTAGGCATTTCCTATTTTGGCCCATCTTTCTCCTTTTAGGTGAAAAACCCTAAAAGTGCAAGAAAGACTTAGGGTGCAAAAATATTTGTACACAAGGGATACTATGATAAACTTCCTCAAGAGGTCTCTCAACCCTTAGAACAAGGGATTTTTGCATCATAAATATTCTAGGGAAGATCTGTCATGTACCACTTCCCATTGATCACAATTTTCATCGCAACCACATATTTATTTAGCAGTTCAGAAGAGCTTGGCTTTAGCCTGTTACTACTTGGGTTGTTCCCTCCTTTCAAAATGGGGAGGAAAGCCCTTCTAAAGGTAAAAAAAGAAAAGGATTACACTTGTAATTCAACTACCTAGTTCGCGTAAAGCGTAAGGAGGGAACACACACAATGTCTTACCCTCACACTAGCATGGGAGTTCAATTTTAGATCCAAATTGAAATGTGTGGGTGAATTTTTAGACAACCAATGTCAATGGAATTTTTTTAATTCTCAAGATCACCAAGTGGTGCTAGAGAACTGCATATGCATTTCAAGTGACAAGGATTGCAAAAAGAATCACAAAGCAAAGAAAGCATAAGCTCTTTTTAATCCCCAAAGTAAAATGAGTTCATTTTAAGCACCAAAAGCTACATGTGACTTTTTTTTGTTCAACTTTAGCCCAAAAGTAAAGTCTAGTAAGTTCCTAATGTTCAATTTTATTCCAACTTTGACAAAGCTTGAGTTGATTGTTAATTTTAAGACCAAATTAAATACTAGTTGGTCCTAAAACAAAAAATGAAAAATAGAATTGGAAAACCTAAGCTATTACAATGAGCATTAAAAAATGATTTTTAGGTCTCCAAGTCAATTTTCCTCCTCTTCCTACAAAGGCAACACTAGGAACAAAGGTGGTGCTCTGTAAATCACAAATGTGGTGCTAAAAACAAAGGCAGTGCTTTGGTGGAATGCAAAGGTGACACTCTATGACAAACAAAGAGCACAAATGTGACACAACAAAAATAAAAGTGATGCAGTATTAGAAGTGATGATCTATCAAAAATTAGAGAGAGAAGAGAACAACTAAGAGGACAAAGGCGGTGCTCCTAAAAAGGTGATGTGATGTGATAGAACCAGCACTGGGAACAGTGGTAGTGCTCTGTGCACAAGCAAACATGATGTTGTATGAAAAGGCAGTGTTGTATCAAAAAAAAGTGGTATCGCTCTCCTGTAGCTTCAAAAAATGGTATTTTCAAACAAAATTAGCAAAATAAAATGGGTTATCCCTCCTTCTAGCACAAAAATGTGAGCACCAAACCTACAATTTGGTAACATAAGAACATCAAACAATAGTTAATCATGTTAGAAACCTAAATCTAGCATTCCTTATGAAATTCTTCCCTAAATCAAGAAGAAAACATGAAAATGAGAATATAACAAATCAAAGATATCATGTAATCAACTAAACATAGCTAAACCTTCATCCCATAGGGGGATTGGTGCTTGTTTGATGTGGAAAGAATCCCTTTCCCAATCCATTTGATAAGCTTTGATGATGATGATGATCCAAAGTGCAAGAGTTAACTCCATTTGATGATAAAACTTAGCTAAAATGATGAAAATGGTGAAATACCATGATTGAAAATGTTTATAGTGAGAATGCTTGAAGTTGTGGATCCATATTGTGTAGAGGAGGCCTTTATTTATAGAACTCAAGGGTTGAAAAATGAGATAAATTGGTGAATGTGGGATAAAAGGAGAGTCAATGAGAATGTGACACTTTTCACAATTCTATTTGATGAGAGTGGATCACATTTTGGGGAATGTGTTGAGAAAAGGAAGATGTAAAAGGAATAAATGAAAATGGTTGAGTCCATTTGAAAGGTTGTAAGAATAATTGCATGAATGTGGTTGAGATTTGAAAGGATGTAAGAGGAGTTAATGAAGATATAAGAGGCTTTTTGAAACCTTTGTAGGGAAATTAAACGAGGAGGTGGTTGTGAGGAATATTCCATTGTGAGAATAAATAGCTAGGAATTAGATAATTAATAGAAATTATTTTTATGTGCAATTTGGCTAGTTGACCATGGGTTGACTTAACTTTTGAGCAATTAAAATATAGAGGATTTATTAATGATTATTAGAAAGTGATTTAGAGTTAATTAATGCAGAATTAATCAACTTGGATGGGTTTGGGGATTGTGACATTTGATTTGATTTAATTTCATCAAATGAGAGGAGTTGGGGGGATAAATAATTAAATGATTTAATTAAATTAAATATGATGAATATTAGTTAGAAGAAAGGTGAATTAATCTAATAAATTTAATTATTTGATTAATAGTAGAAATTGTTGATTTTAACTAAATAATGTTGATTATTTAATTAATTGGTTAGTTCAAAGTGATTTAGGAAGAAATGATGCTATTTTATTATAATTAGATGTATAGTATCAATTGGGACTTTTTAAGTGTCTACAATATGTATGACACGTGTATACGCCATTTCCTTATTATCTAATTTAAACATACATATATATACATGTATATAAGTAACTTGAAGTGCATAGAAACTATGTTCTTGTTGACTGATTGATATATCGAATACATATAAATATATATATACATCTACATGTGTATGGTATAACTCTACCCAATTTCCTTATGCAAACAATGTACTCATGCATGGGTTATCATTTATACTTGCACACATGTATATATTTATATATATATACTCATTATATATATATCAAATCATCAATTAAAATGCACAAGGAAGAATTCACTCATATCATATTAATATCTATATACATATATACATAATCATATATATATGTTGACCTAATCGTATGGACATCCCATTATATATGACATATGTATATATCAACATGTGCATATATATGCATATAGGCATGTAACTCAAACACTCATTCAACCACATAATCAAGCATAGTAACATAAGGTAGAACTCATAAGCTGCAAACACAATCCAAAACTTGTTTTTTCCTTTATCAAAAACATAAGGTAGAACTCATAAGCTGCAAACACATAAAAAAATCATCCAAGAATGCACTCAATAGTAATCAAGACCCTTACTAATGCAAACAAATCATGCTAATAATGAATTACCAATTCACAACACTATGACTTGACTCAACCAGTCTACTATGAGTGTGTTTCTAAGCTCGAATATGTTTCATTTAGGGTTATCTAACCTATCACTTCTCCGGAGTGATAGTTCCACTCCACCTAGAGGAATGAACCTATCACTGCAACTATCTCAACACATTTGAAATGGTAGTTAGACATTCACAATAAATCCATATCCATCATAAGCTTTAGCATATTTATATAGCAATCAATGTAAACATATTTACTCTTTCAAATCCATATTAAGCATTTATCAAATGCTTTCATATAATACTTATTTTATTATTCCATTCCTTTAGCAAACATATCAAACTCATGATTGCATTTACCATCCTATTTACCCATGAAGGTAAAAGTAAATCAATAACAACAAGATGGAGTATGACATAGGGTGATCCCACAAAGTTGGTTTACAATTTTTGGGAGATTCTGATTTTTGCTGAAATCGCATATTTTTAGAAAATATAATTATTTAAGCCTTAAAAAGTTCCATTTGAAGCATTCCAATTGAATATGGTTTGATCAAACTACCTTAGATCAAACCCCCTTGGATAGAACCCCGCTAGTTTTAAACCATACCTATAACAAAGTCTCCTTTACACCTATCAAAATGATAATAAAAAATCACTTTTGATTTACCTTTTGGGGGATCAAATGAATTCATTTAAATTATATTTTTGCAAGTATGTAGTCCTTATTATAAGCTTCCCAAAAAGTATAATTTTAAACAAATTTAATTTTATTATTATATTTATTTTTTATTTCTTGTGAATGTAGGTTTTTCACCAAAAAAGCAAACTCTTTGTTCAGCCCATGTTGAAAAATAGAAGATTATAAATTTTTTTTTTGAAAAATATGAGTTCACCAGATATTGAATTCCTTGATCCAACAAAAGAAAAAAAAAAGAATTTCAATACATACAAAAAAAAATTGTGTTATATGTAGTCTGCCTATGTCTAAATTGTAATTGGTTTGACTTTGAAACTTGATTAAAGAAAAATATTCAATAAAACACTATGAAACTAATTGGAAACACTAGATATCATAGTTACAAATCTAAATTTGAAAAAAATAGAATTTTATCCTCCATGGAAAAAAATTTGTGTTATACAATGAGTGTCACTCCTTAAAAATGGTGTTTATTGAAAAAAAGCTAGTTTTTGAAGGAGATGGAAAAAGAAGTGCAATATGATTCTAAAAAATTTGAAAAAAAATATATTTAGAATCTACAAACAAAATGTCACAAATCACTAGTTTGCATCATCTTCAAATTCCTTATGGTTTAGCCACTATAGGTGCCCAAAAGTGAAGATTTAGTTAGAAAAAATCAGTTCAGTGTCCAGTTTGGCCAAAAATTGTAAACCAGTATTGTGGGATCACCCCATACTTCCCCCCTTATGAATCATCATCCCCGATAATTTATAGCACTTTAACATATAAATAAATTCAAATAAAATATTTACTTGCCATTCTCAAAATATGTAAGAATCACAAAACATTCTTCCTATGTAGCATCACTCCTTGCAATCTTGTCCTTCTTGGACCTTGCATTGAGTGTCCTCGTTAACACATAGGGAAACTTGTGTGACTCACACATACTTACTCTCTCAAAGAGCTTATGCATTGTATTCACAATATCTCACATGTACATTCCAAGTACAATGATATCTAAATAACACATAACACCTATACCACGATGACTCAAAGACATGCTTGGATTGGCTAGTGAATTTATCCTTAGTATAATCCAAATAGAAAAGGAATGCCAGTCCATTTTGCACTACACTGTGGGTCCCATCCTTCCCATTCGTATTTACACCTTCAAATAGCTTAGTAGCTAAAATCATCCATCACTTACACATCCTTTTCCTTTAACCATAAAAGTAATTATCTTGACCGTTTTGTCGATCTTGAGCATAACTTTGCTCTTGGAAACCTGTCATTTCCTAAAATAATGATACTATTTCACATTTCAAACTTTGTATCAACAAAGTTTCTTCAATAATTTTGATCATCTATTCCTTTTTATAATCTTTTTGATCTAAGTTTAACCCTATTTCTTATCCTATTTCAGCTTAATAGAGTTTTCAACCTTCCTTTCCATATAATGGATCAAACCTCAATAGTAGAAGTTTATGAATATTCTACAATTCATTCAAGATTTGGTTTATCACCTTTTCCTATTTGGATGCAATAATATATTTGAACGTTTGTTCAATTGAATTTCTCACAAGATGACCATGGTTTACACAACCTCATCATTATTTTCCCATTCACAACTGAGACAACCTTCTCAAGAATACTAAGCACCTACTCAATATATTACTTAGGACCAAAATCCTATAAATCAAGTTTCCAACTAGCGTTGGTTACCTTGGTGAGTCTATCCACCATAACATTATGTTGGTTCTGCCAACATAGACAGATTGGACTATCTTGTGTTCTACCACTCCCCCTCTAGAATCTCAAGAGAGTATACATTTCCTACCAATGATGACATCTTTTCTTCATTTACTAGCACATTGGACAATATCTTGCTACATACTCAATAACATCTTACTCCATATTTTACATATTATAGTGGTTCCTTACCTAACAAATAACTTTTTCATTCCAATGTCCTAACTCTGATATCAATTTTCTCATTTCACTCCTTAATATCCCAAAATTTTGGGTACATAACTTCTTTTACATTCCTTATTATTCTATTCTTTGACTAAATGAAAACCCATTTTGTGGACTTATGCCACATAATCATAATGCTTAGACATTTTGCGAAGATAAATCTCCATCTAAGGACATCCATTCCTTGGATCATTTTCAAAATTGTAAACCAATTTTCAGCTCAATCCATCTTTCTTGATGAGCATCACTACCAATTTTGAGTAATAATCCTCATTCAATCATGTTGGTCCCTAAAAGATATCAAATTTAATTTCATACCCAATTACTAAACATGAACGTTTCTCATTAACTCCAAATCATGAGTAATTTAGATCTTTCCTTACCTATTCCATAGGTAATGATCTTCCCATTCATGACTGAGTAATCTTCCTATCCTTTCCTAAGGAATCAATGATAATTTCATATTATCTTCCAATCAAAAAAATATAAGGTATGGTGTGATAATAGGTCATAATCCTTGATCTTTCCATTTATCCTTCTCCAAAAATTCCAATACCTTATCCTTGTGGTCATGAAATATGTCTTAATTGACAACATGACTTATGAAGAAGTAAAAAGTTCTTCCAAATTGAAAATATATTCATGATTTTTGTTGGATGGGGTACTTCATTTGAGTCAATCCACCCTCTTCCTTTCTCCCTTAGTGTTTCCACGATATTTGTTTAACTCAAAGTTGAACTCATAGAAAAAATTTGCTTTCTCGAATGATTTAACATTCCTTGTTGGCTTTCTATTTCCTTTTCCTTGCCTTCATGGAATGCCTTGAATATATTTATTTCCCAAAATTGGATTCATCACTGATCTCTAATCTCATAGATTCAACATTTTGGATCACCGTTAAAGACATTAATCCCTCGACCCTATACCTTAAGCCCTTAATCCCTCAACCCTCAACCCTTAAACCCTTAATCCCTCAACCTTGAACCCTCAATTGTAAACCCTCTACCCTATATATTAGACCCTCAAAACTCCACACTCTACCCTATACATTATACCCTCAACCCTTAAACCCTTAAACCCTCACCCTCAAACCTCATACATTAAACTGTCAACCCTAATCTATCAACCCTATACCATTAACCCTATAACCTTAAATCCTAAACCCTCAACCCTCAACCCTCAACCCTTAAACCTCAACCTTCTACCCTCTACCCTATATGTATTAAACTCTCAACTCTAATCCTTTGAAAATATACCTTAAACCCATAATTCCTCAATCATCAACCCTTAAACCCTCAACCCTTAAATCCTTAATCCCTCAACCCTCAACCCTCAAACTTCAATTGTAAACCCTCTACCTTATGCATTAGACCCTCAAACCTCAACTCTCTACCATATAAATTAATCTCTCAAGCCTAATCCCTGAACCCTATACCCTCAACCTTATACCCTTAAACCCTAAACCCTTAAACCCTTAAACTCTCAACCATCTACCCTCTACCATATACATTAAACCCTCAATCCTAATCCATCGATCCTATACCTTAAACCCTTAATCCCTCTTGACCCTAAACATTCAACTATAAATCCTCTACCCTTGATATATTACACCCTCAACCCTAATCCCTCAACCCCAAACCCTCAACCCTTAAACCATAACCCCTTAAACCCTAATCCCTCAACCCTCTACCCTCAACTCTCAACCCTCTACCCTATACATTAAACCCTCAGCCTTAATCCCTCGACCCTATACCTTAAACCCTTAATCCCTCAACTATGAACCCTCAATTGTAAACCCTCTAACTTAGATATATTACAACCTCAACCCTAATCCCTCAACCCTAAACCCCAAACCCTAAACCCTCAACCCTTGACCCTAATCCCTCAACATTCAACCATTAAATACTAATCCCTTATCCCTCAACCCTCTACCCTTTACAACCCTCAAACCTAATCCCTCAACCCTATACCTTAAACCATAAATCCCTCAACCCTCAACCCTTAAACCCTTAATCCCTCAACCCTGAACTCTCAATTGTAAACTCTCTACCCTATACATTAGACCCTCAACCCTTAACTCACTACTCTATACTTAAACCATTAACCATAATCCCTCAACCCTATAATCTCAACCCTTAAACCCTTAAACCCTCAACCCTCAACCCTATACCCTTAGCCATATGCCATTAAACTATAAACACTTAACCCCATCAACCATAAACCCTCTACCCTATACATTAAACCCTCAACCCTATACCCTTAGCCATATGCCATTAAACTATAAACACTTAACCCCATCAACCATAAACCCTCTACCCTATACATTAAACCCTCAACCCTAATTCCTCAACCTTATACCTTAAACCCTTACTCCCTCAACCCTTAAACCCTTAATCCCTCAACCCTAAACCCTTGATTGTAAACCCTCTACCCTATACATTAGACCCTCAACCCTAATCCCTTAACCTTATACCCTTAAACCCTCAACCCTCTACCCTAATACCTCAACCATATACCTTAAAATTTTAATCCCTCAACCCTTAAATTTTTCAACTTGTAATCCCTCAACCTTGAACCCTCAACTATAAAACTCTCTACCCTAGATATATTATACCCTCAACCCTAAGCCCTCAAACCTAAACCCCTCAACCCTCGACCCTAATCTCTCAACATTCAACCCTTCAACCATCAACCTTTAAACCCTAATCCCCCAATCCTCAACCCTCAACCCTAATCCCTTGACCCTATACCATAATCTCTTAATCCCTTAATCCCTCAACCCTAAACACTTAAATATAAATCCTCTACCCTATATATTAGACCCTCAACCGTCAACCCTCTACCCTATACATTAAACCCTAAACCCTAATCCCTCAACCCTATACACTCAACCCTTAAACCCATTGTCACATAATATTTAAACTTTTCAAACTTTACTTAACTTAATCTCAGATATGAAAAATGAATAATAAACCATGAACAATAAACACATCAAAAGCACAAAGAACACCAATATTTTTACATGGAAACCCTGTTAGGGGAAAAACCATGGTGGTTGTTAGTCCACAATATTGTACACTATTAAAAGTATAATGAAAAATAATGGGAATGCACATGCATTCAGGCACACTGCCTAGAGTTCACTGTTCAAATACAAGAGCGATCACTACCTAAGGAAGAGAAATATGGATTAGATCCACAAAGTATGAACTGAGAAAATAGCTTCTACATAGGCCTAATTACAGTTCCAATTAAGCACAAAAAACCTTCTTTACACTTCGCTCAAAATTCTTCACTCTACTCTGCAATCAAATGAATAAATCAATGTTCACACACTTTATCTTTCTCTGGATTTCCTTCACACCACACACACTAACTTCACTCAAAAAGACACTCTTATACATCCACAACATGAAATTATATCAAAAAATTTGTCAGCCAAAAGTATAAGGGTATATGCAGGATAATGATGGACCAAAAAGTGGCAATATGATGGGAATGTGGTTGACAACTTTTTTTTACCCAAAATTGATTAAACGAAAATGGTTTTTAAAAGAGATTCTCAATTTTCCACCAATATAAATTAAGTTTTACTTTGAATTTAATAAATAATTATTATTCATTTTCTATTTGAATTATGACTAAAGTCATGATTGTTAGGTTGATTGAAAAACATCTATAGCTTTCAAATGGTATCACATTGTTTGAATCCAAAAAATGTGTCACATTCTATGCTTCACATACTATAGGATTTAAAAAAAAAAAATCATGAAGTTTTAACCAAGTTAAGGTGGTCAGACATACAAATTTTTTATATTTTTTAAAATATGTAATAAAACATTCATAATTAATTATTTACTTTGAAAAAAATTACAAAAAAATATGCATCACATAGAGACATGAGTCCTCTACTTATATATAAAATATTATTAAAAAAATATTATCATTTTATTGTGGTTAGGGTGGTCAAACAGACACCTACTTCTTATTTTTTCCCTGAAATTTAAGTACTAATCCATTGAAATTTCAAATTTTCACCAAACAGATTTTTTTATTTTTAAATAAACCTATTAGTTTAAAAACTAAATTCAATTTGCTATAGATTCTATTCTGACATATTTTTGAAATAATATAGATAACTTATTCAAATTTTTATGTCAAGTTGCCGAACTCTAATTTTTCTAATTTTTTTGCCACTTAAGTGCCTATTTTTTCCATGATGATCCTACACATACCCATAAAACAAGTTTACAATGTTGTCCCAAATTTACAAATAAATTTTTAATGTGAATCATAAACCATCAGCTAATATTATGATGTGACCCAAAACAATATCCTCAAGTGTGCCAAGCATTCAAATTTTAATCTTCAAAGATACGCAACACGTTACAACCATCATGTCGACCAAGAACATGAAAACCCAAACACTCATGAGAAAAATATTTGACCACATGTGCATCGATCAATGCAAACATACAAAAAAGATAGAGAACTATCTAGAAGCATCCACAAGCAACAAGAACTAACAGAGAAGCATCTGCAACAATAAAAATTACCAGAATCACATAAACTTCAATCAGAAACCATAGAAATATTGTCATAACACAACTATTCATAGCATGATCAAATCTTCACGCGGATCTCTGAAACTTCTAGTAGATGAACTAGATACTCTTAGTAATAAACCCTTTATACCACAACAACTGATCTTCAATGTATAGAACAAAACACCTTCATGACCTTCACTGTTCCATTGGCAATCTGTAACTCTTCCTTTTAACAATTTTCTCAATATCCTCAACATATGCAACCTTCACTGCAACAATGCTAATAGTTTTGACATCAATGGAAACCACATATTATCAACACAACCACAACATCCAACAATCTCCCCCTTTGGCATTGATGGAAGCACATGATGTGAAAAATACCATCAACACAACTACACTTACTCCCCCTTAGGTTCTGAATCTTTTCCTCAATTGCTCTTCTCCCCCTAAAAAGATTTTTCACATTGTTCTCCCCCTTTAACATCAATGGAAAAGATAAGCACTAACTTCCTACATACAAGCTCTGAACCACATATCTGCACATCTGACTACTCTCCCTGAGTAGCAGCCATGGAAACATCAATCTAGATCAGGAAATATCTATGAAGCACACAGATTGATGCAAGTAAATGCATCTTTAGTTTATATCAGGACGGGTAATTACCCCTAGCATCCCTCTGAGATAAGTACTCAAAAGTATCCTTTGGCAATGGCTTGGTGAAAATGTCTACAATTTGTTCTTTGGTAGGCACATATTCCAGTCTAGCTTCTTTCTCATTCACTTTCTCCCTCAAGAAGTGAAACTTGATTGATATATTCTTAGTCTTAGAGTGTAGCACCAAATTATTTGATATGTTTATTGCACTTGAGTTGTCACAGTACATGGAAATAGGTTCATCATATACAACTCTAATATCTTTCAACATCTATTTCATCCACATCACTTGAGTGTAATTATTTGTTGTAGCAATATAATCTTCCTCAACAATAGATAGAGAAATGGAATTCTACTTTTTACTCAACCATGAAACCAACTTCTTCCCTAGGAAGAAGGCACCACCACTAGTACTCTTCCTTTCATCTACATCTCCTTCCCAGTTTACATCAGTATATGCATTCAAAGTAAGATCATCATCCTTAGGATACCAAAGCCCAAATTCAATTGTCCCTTTCAGATATTTGAAGATTCTCTTTACAACATTCAAATGAGATTCTTTTGGATTGGCCTAAAATCTAGCAACCATACATACAACATTTATAATTTTTGGTCTGGTTTGAGTTAAATAGAGAAATCCACCAATCATTGACCTATATCATGTTTGATTTTCCTTAACTAGGAGAATCATCATTCTGTGTTAACTTGCATCTGGTTACGATTGGAGTACCAACATGCTTTGATTCATCCATGCAAAAATTCTTCAGCAACTCTCTCACATATTTAGATTAAGATATGAAATTCCATTGTCTAACTGAGTAACTTACAATCCCAGAAAGAACTACATCTCTCCAATCATACTCATCTCAAATTCACTCTTCATTTCATCATCAAACTTCATACATAGATTATCATCTCCTCAAAAAATAATGTCATCAACAAAGACTTCAATAATCAGTTCTTTATCATGATCCAATTTGAAATACAACTTGTTGTCAGCAGTACCTTTATTGAATCCAAGTTTTAGTAAATATTTATCTAGTCTAGGATACCAGGCTCTGGGGACTTGCTTGAGTCCATAAAGAGCTTTATTCAATCGGTCAACTATTTATTCCTTGTTAGTCAGTTGGAATCCATCTGGTTGTTCAACATATACTTCTTCTTATAGCTCACCATTCAGAAAAGTTGACTTTACATCCATTTGATAGACTTTATAGTTCTTATATGCAGCATAAGCAAGAAATAGTCAAATAGCTTCAATTCTAGCAACAAGGGCAAAGGTTTCTTCAAAATCAATACCTTTCATTTGAGAATACCTTTACATACCAGTCTTGCTTTATTCTAGACCACTTCACCTTGTTCATTTAGCTTATTCAAAAGACCGATTTAGTACCAATCACATTTTTATCTCTAGGTCTAGGAACAAGTATCCATGTATCATTTTTTTCAATCTGCATTATCTCTTCCTTCATAGCTTCCATCCAGTGTTCATCATTGCAAGTTTCATTGACATCTTTAGGCTCAATCTTGGAAAGTAGGCAATACTCTTCTGCAATCTTTATTCTAGTCTGCACACCTTTATTCTTGTCTCCTATAATTTTATTTTTAAAATTATTTAACTTTACATACCTTGAAATTTTAGGATTCTCTCAAACTTCTAGTTCTTTTGTTCCTTCTTCTGCACTTACACTTGTCTCTCCTTCCTAATTTTCTTGATTTATCAGAATAAATTAAAAAAAATTATTGAAACATATGGAACAATTTGAAGTTGATTCTACATCTGAGCATTTTTCCGTTTGTTTGTACTATCTTCTTGGTCATCTAAATCATATCCATAGTATCTAGATGATCTAGCAGAGTCCTCATCAACTTTGGCATTTTCACTTTCAACCATTTTTCTCAATCTTCTATTATAGCACCCGTAGGCCTTGCTTTTAGTAGAGTAACCTAGAAAGATTCCTTCATCACTTCTTGCATCAAAATTTCCTATGTCCTCATCTCTCTTAATATAACACTTGCTTCCAAAGATCTTGAAATATTTAATAGTAGGCTTATAACCAAACCATAGTTCAAAAGGATTCTTACCAGTATTACCATTGACATTTACCTAGTTTAAAGTGTACACAGCAATGCTTACAGCTTCACTCCAATAGATGTGAGGAACATTTCCTTCTATCATCATTGTTCTAGCAGAATCTAGAATTGTTTTGTTCTTCCTCTCTATAAGTCCATTCTGTTGAGGGGTTCGGGGAGCAGATAACTATCTTTTGATTCCATGCTCTTCACAAAAAGAATTGAACTCCTTGGAGGTGAACTCACCACCTCTTTCTGACCTTAAGCATTTGATTTTCAGACCTTTCTCATTTTCTACCATAGCTTTGAAACTTTTGAACTTCTCCAATGCTTCACATTTTTCTCTTAAGAAAGAAACCCATATCATCCTAGAGTAGTCATCAATAAGCATCATAATGTACCTTTCTCCATGAAGACTTTTGACTCTAGACGGACCACATAGATCAGTATGCACCAGCTTCAGTAATCCATTTGAATGATATTGTTTCCTCCAAAAAGAGACTCTAGTCTATTTTCCCATCTAACATTCCTTGCAAATTGGGTTAGTAGGCTTCACTAGCTTAGGTAGATCTCTTACTACTTGGGTGGAACTTACTTTGATAGTGACATTATCAAAATTCACATGGCACAACCTCCTATTCCATAACCAACTTTCATCTACTTGAGCAATTAAACAACTTTCACTAGCAGCATTCAAGTGAAAAATATTACCTTTCATCTTTTTACTTGAAGTAGTTACATAACCAAAACTTCCAAGTATCCTACATCTTCCACCTTTGAACTAAATATCATAACCCTTGTCCACCATCTATCCAACACTCAGTAGGTAAGCCTTCAACATAAAGGCCATCATCAGTGTTATGCTTACCACCAAGACAAATAGATCCTCTACCATGAATCACACATGCATTGTTATCTCTGAATCTTACAACCCCACTGTCATACTTCTCTAGAATTACAAATTTTCTTTTGTCGCCAGTCATATGTTGGAGTTATGGGCAGACACTAAGAGGGGGGGTGAATCAGTGTCAACTTTTTCAACTTTGACCAATATTTTTCATTCTGATTTCCTTTTATTTCAACAATAGAGTAGAGTAATCACTTTTGAAAGCACAAAGATATGACAACATTAACTCAGTCTATTAGACAACTTATGAAAATATGATTTAAGTGAGATATCTTACATTTTACAAAACATATCATAGATTTTATCTCAATATTACTCTAATTAATGCATTCATAAGTTGAATGTAATCATTCATAAACAGAATTGAGAACAGTAATAAACCCAATAGTGAACTGAAACAACAACAGCACAGAAAAGTAGTGAGCACACAGAAGAACAAAGAGACAAAAGATTTGCTGAGTGGAAAACCCTCCTAGGGTAGAAAAACCACTCCTAAACTTCCTTACTGGCTTAATCTTCAAAAACCACTGTTAACAATGCCTCATAGGAAAATTTTTGAGCACCAACTCAAGGAGCACCAACCCCTCATTTTGAAACACCAATTTCAAGGAGCACCAACCCCCCAAATTATTTTCAGAACAATAGTAAATATATCAGAGGATCTCTTTGTTTTTAGTTAAGCTCATAACTCTCTACTTTTAATACCCTAGGAACAACATTCCAGAATTACATCCAGTTCACTCTCTAACTTATTTTATAGTTTTTCAATACTTGTTTTTATATACATTTCAAGTATGTATATAAAGAAGAATCTTCAAAGATTTGTTTATCAGAGGAAACTGAAACTCTCTTGCCATTTTAGGAATGTGAAGCTGAATCATGATGATCTGTAGATGATGGTAAAAATCAAAGTAACGCCTATCCATAGAGCTTTTCATTTATGCGCTGAATCAGGAGATTCTAAATTGTAATTGAAAGATTTTCATCAAAGCCATGACAACCCACAAACAGAAAATCATATCCTCTAAATCCTTAGAGAACATATTGCCAAAGATTCGATGCCAACCAAAAATGTTTGCATGCAACTATACTTAGAAAACACATGTTGGCCACAAGGACAGAGTTTGTTAAACATTTATTGAGTCATCCAGACAAGTATGCCAAAGGAAATTATAGCATTGATCATTCCTTTATCCCTGTGTGTCACCATGAGCTTCTGCCGTCAAGGAGAAACCATATCGAAGATCTTTTATGTTTCCCCGAGATCACATTTTTGTTATATTTGTTTCAATCGCTGAG
Organism: Sequoia sempervirens; assembly: GCA_007258455.2. Taxonomy (NCBI): domain Eukaryota; kingdom Viridiplantae; phylum Streptophyta; class Pinopsida; order Cupressales; family Cupressaceae; genus Sequoia; species Sequoia sempervirens. The sequence continues at coordinate 330,678,534 of VDFB02193867.1, read as the reverse complement.
ACACAAGAGTCTTTCTCACCGAGATGTCCTTTTGTTCCATTCACTATCGCTATAGCCTTTTGATATCAGAGAGACATCTTGTAGAAAGGTCTTTGTTTTACCAAAAGTCATTCTGAGTCGCTGTGACATCCTACAGTCAGGGAGACATTATGTAGATTACATTAAGTTCCACTGAAAGAATTTATCCCCTTATGTGTCACTATGACATTATGATTCTCTCGCCGATGAATCCTTCTACCTTATGTGTGTTGCTATAGCATACCATCATCGGGGAGACCTCTCATAGAAAGCTTGAGTCATACTGAAAGTCACCAACCATCTTCTATGTCGCTAAGACAAGTTAGATCCTATGCCAACAAAGTCCTTTTGTGTTCCATCGGCGAGACATATCAAAGTCGAGGAGACCTCTTATAGAGCATACCATGTATTTCTGAAAGTCTTCATCCACTTGTGTGTCACTGAGACAAGTCAAATCCAATAGCGACAAAATACCCCATTGTGCTCCATTAGCAAGACCGAAGGTCACTCGCCGAGACCTCAGGCCGAAAACCCCAACTCTTACCGAGATGCACACCTTTATGTTGACAGTCAGCAAGACAAGAAAACCTCACCAAGATATTATATCGAATGAAATCTCTCACCGAAAAGCACTTCATTTGACTTTGTCGCCAAGACTTGACGGGTTCGTTGAGACTCTACATCGAAACTCATGAGTCTTACCAAAATCCCACGTGAACATTCCTATTCGCCAAGACAACTCAATACTTACACCAACAAGGTCCATATGTATTCCATTGGTGAGACCCACATGGTTTTCTATGACATCATACCGAAGAAAAACCTTTGCCGATAAGACCTTTTTGTGCACGGTCGGTGAGACAATGTGTCTTCAATGAGACCACATGCCGAATATGAACACTCCTGCCGAAAGAATTCCACATGCATTAGTCAGGGAGACATCACCCTTTTCGTTATGTCCCTTCACTGAAGCCTTAAACTATTGCTGATATGTTCCCATTCAACCTCCGATCGGTGAGACAAAGCAATTTCGTTATGACCACATACCGACGGTATAACTTTTGCCGATATAATCCTTTTTTGTTGTTGAAACAAAAGAGAATGTCACGGCGATAGATGCCTGGAGATGGATCCTGATCCCTGTGACATCAAATAAGTCTCATCAATATGAACTTTCAATAGAGGTTGGTGTGACATACCAATTTCGCTAAGACATCATATTGATGCAGCAACTCTTGCCGATATGAACTTTCTTGTCACCGAAACAATGTACAAATAAGATAACCTGTGATTGCACAAAGCTCAAACTGATCAGTACCATAAGATATTAAAATGCTGAATGTAAACTGTCCACCGAATTCCAAGACAGGTAAACCATATATACAAAACTGTACCAAGATTAAGCATGAGAAACCAATCTGAAACTATCAACAAGTAGAATCAACTGAAAGGGTTTTTTTCATCAAGGACAAACCATATGATCACAACTGAGATCCAACAAACTCCCCCTTTGTCCTTGATGGAAAAACACAAATGACTCTCCCCCTTTTTGCCTCAATGACAAAGAATAGAAGAGAAGAATGTGCATTGCTAGGAAACACAACTAAGAAGCCAACCAAATACCATAAGAACTGGCTGCAAATAGAGTAATAGTGTAGCAGACATATTGAATAACTTCACATCACCAATGCAAGATAGAGCATCATACTGTAACAACACAACTTCACTCACTTCAAATGCACAAAAATTATTAGAGAAATCAGTAGTAACAACCCGTGCAATAACTCCCACTTTGAAATCAGAAAATTAATAACATCATGTAGATAATCTATCTTCAAGGCATCACACCAAAGCTCTCTCCTTTTATTTCTATCCAAACATGAATTCAAGAAACTTTCATATATATAACTTGCACTCACTTTCACACATAGCACTCAATTTAAAAGTTCAAAAGTAAGTCCCAGCCAAACACGATAAGGTTAATACTACTAGTCACCGTCCTTCATCGAAACACAAACATCAGAGCATATTCTGGGATGAACATACATAGTTCTCAAGACTATTGTAGCAATCTACTTAGATCACTATACCATACTCAGAAGACCAAAACACTTAATTCCTTCATAACAACTTGAAAAATTCATTGTAACAATCTTCATTCAGCACACAATCTTAACATAGTTTCTTCATGCAATACCGAATAATATCATCACAGAAATAACTCATAACATCAACCATGTTTTTCAATCACTGTTCTCTAAAGATAAATACATCGACATCACATCAAAAAGCTTTCTTATTTTTAATATAATGAGGAACTCATCTATATGTCTCCACACTGCTCAAAGATGTCATAAGGACATACCATTATTTCCAAAACCCAAGCATCAAAAAGGTTCGTTTAAAAACAATGTGCACTATCATTTCAAAAACTTCTGAAAACTGTCAACCAGAAGACCAAGCAAAAACTTTCCTTAACATCTATTACCACCAAAAGAAAATGCAAGATGTCATACCTCATTCTAGACTCCATAGGGGTAAAATATATTACCATAATAGACTCCCCTTGAGTCTTTGCTTCTTCTCAAGACCTGGAAGGCAACACTTGTGCAAGGAGTGCACAAGGAGTTTTCTCAGAAGCATCTTTATTGCTCTTCTTGTCATCTTGATTGCTCTTTCTTCTCCACTCCAATGAAGACTTTTTCACTTGTTTGCTTAAAGTACTTGTCTTTCTATTGAATCTGCATTGTTGTACTTTGTGTCCAATGTTATTACATCTGAAACAAATGACTTTGTGATTGTTCTGAGAAATAGAAGACTTTCTACAGACATTTCCAGTATTGTTCCCTATATTATTATCACTTGTATTTATTCTACAGTCTCTTCTCAAGTGACCAAAATTGTTACAGTTGTAACACACCACATCCTCATTTCTAGGGACATTAGAATGATTCTTATTTGACCATCTTATGCAATCAATTTCCTTATGACCATAGTCATTACAAACATAACAATATCCTTGGAAAGAATGATTATACCTGAATGAATGATCATGCCAAGGATGTGAAGATCTAAAGACATTTTTCCTTTCTCTATGAATACCTTTAGATTTTCTTCTAGTGTTAATTTTATCCTTTGATGCAGCAATACTATAACCAAGGTCAACCTTCATTTTTTTTGTTTGCTTGGCTGTAAACTTCTTTCCATTAGGAGATTTTAAATTATAACTGAAAGATTTTCATCAAAGCCATGACAGCCCACAAACAGAAAATCATATCCTCTAAATCCTCAGAGAACATATTTCCAAATATTCGATGCCAACCAAAAATGTCTACATGCAACTATACTTAGAAAAACACATGTTGGCCACAAAGATAGAGTTTGTTAAAAGTTCGCTGAGTCATCCAAACAAGTATGCCAAAGGAAATTATAACATTGATAATTCCTTTGTCCCTGTGCACCGCCATGACCTTCTGCCATCGGGGAGAAACCATATCAAATATCTTTTATGTTTCCCAGATATCACATTTCTATTATATTTGTTTCAGTCACTGAGACACAGGAGTCTTTCTCATCGACATGCCCTTTTGTTTCATTCACTATTGCTATAGCCTTTTGATATTGGAGAGACATCTTGTAGAAAGGTCTTTGTTTTACTAAAAGTCATTATGAGTCATTGTGACATCTTGCAGTCAGGGAGACGTTATGTAGATTACATTAAGTTTCACCAAAAGACTTTATCCCTTGTGTGTCGCTGTGACATTATGATTCTCTCGCCAATGCATCCTTCTACCTTATGAGTGTCGCTATAGCATACCGTCATTGGGGAGACCTCTCGTAGAAAGCTTGAGTCATGCCAAAAGTCACCAACCATCTTCTGTGTCGCTAAGACAAGTCAGATCCTATGCCCAAAAATTCCTTTTGTGTTCCATCGGCGAGACATATCAAAGTCGGGGAGACCTCTTGTAGAGCATACCATGTCTTTCTGAAAGTCTTCATCCACTTGTGTGTCGCTAAGACAAGTCAAATCCAATAAAGACAAAATCCCCCATTGTGCTCCATCGACAAGACCGAAGGTCACTCGCCGAGACCTCATGCCGAAAACCCCAACTCTTACTGAGATGCACACCTTTACATTGCCAATCGGCGTAATAGGAAAACCTCACCAAGATATTATATTGAATGAAATCTCTCACTGAAAATCACTTCATTTGACTTTGTCGCCAAGACTTGACAGGTTCGTTGAGACTCTACATTGAAACTCATGAGTCTTACCGAAATCCCACATGAACATTCATGTTCGCCGAGACAACTCAATGCTTATGCCGACAAGGTCAATATGTATTCCATCAGTGAGACCCACAGGGTTCGCTATGACATTATACTGAAGAAAAACCTTTGCCGATAAGACCTTTTTGTGCACGGTCGGTGAGACAATATGTCTTCAGTGAGACCACATGCTGAATACAACACTCTTGACGAAAGACTTCCACATGCATTAGTCAGGGATACATCACCCTTTTCGCTATGACCCTTCACCGAAGCCTTAAACTATTGCCGATATGTTCCCATTCAACCTTTGATCAGTGAGACAAAGCAATTTCGCTATGACCACATACCAACGGTATAACTCATGCTGATATAATCCTTTTCTAACGCCGAAACAAAAGAGAATTTCATGTTGATATATGCCTAGAGATGGATCCTGATCGCTATGACATCAAATAAGTCTTTCCAATATGAACTTTCAATGGAGGTCGGTGTGACATACGAATTTCGCTAAGACATCATATCGATGCAGCAACTCTTGCTGATATGAACTTTCTTGTCACTGAAACAATGTACAAATAAGATAACCTATGACTGCACGAAGCTCAAACTGATCACTACCATAAGATATGAAAATGTTGAATGTAAACTGTCCATCGAATGCCAAGACAGGTAAACCATATAGACAAAATTATACCAAGATTAAGCATGAGAAACCAATCTGAAACTGTCAACAAGTAGAATCAACTGAAAGGGATTTTGTCATCAAGGACAAACCATATGATCACAACTGAGATCCAACATCATATGATGTGAGAATCCACTATCAATAACCCACTCATCCTTTTCTTCAATTCGGGCTGCAAGATCTTTCTCAACTTTAACAGATTTAGTAGCCACCGAACCATTTTCCTTGATAGCAAGGAACACCCATTCATCTTCATTTCCATTTTCTTTATTAGACTCTTCATCAGTCACTCCTTCTTCAGCATAGTAACATTTCTTTTGAAATCTAGATTTGTTAGGCTTAGTCCTAGGAACTCTTTCAAGACACCTTCATGCAAAATGACCTATTTTCTTGCAAGAGAAACATTTAATAGGAAACATTCCTTTATACTTACCTTGTCCTCTTCCTTCTTTTTTCACAATCAGTGCTTCCAACTCTTCCACCTCTCTTTCTTCATCTTCAAGTTTTTTCATTTCTTCCTCATACTTGAATGAATTTTTGGAGCACTCTCACATATCATGTCTTTGCTTGTTTCTTCCATAAACAGTAGCCTTAAATGCAATTTCAGTTTTGGGAATAGATTCACCAAATTCACTCAACTCAAAAGCAACAAGTTTACCAATTAGTGTATCTCTTGACATATTTGTTACTGATCTGAATTCTTCAATAGCATGATCCATTTCTTTGTAGGAGGGAGACAATGATCTAAGCACTTTAGCCACAATTTCTTCCTCTTCCAAGGTACCACCGACACATCTAATACCCACCACTAGTTCATTTACTCTCTGCATAAAAGGAGAAATATTTTCATCTTCACCCATCTTCAAGTTTTCATACTTTCCTTTCAAACTTTGTAGCTTAGCCATCTTCACATGTACATCTCCTTCATACAAAGTTTCTAGCTCCATCCAAATCTCATGAGTTTTCTTCAAACCTAACGCATTTGTCATTTTTGAATTTGTCAGTGCACTCAACAAAGCTTCAATAGCCCTGACATTATTCTCAGCCTCTTTAATCTCATCAGCAGTGGAAGGTCCATTCTAAGGAATAACATATGGATTCTTTGTAATCTTTAGAAGGATTCACAAATACACCTCAAATGGCAGTCCATCCTAGCTTTCCATAGTGAGTAGTTTGTTCCATCGAATCTAAGACTGTCCTTCTTGTATGATGCCATCTCGGATCACCTCAAGCTTTTAAAATTCTTCAAAGAAACCTACTTTGATACCAATTGTTGGAAAAACAAGGACATACAATTGAGAAGGGGGTGAATCAGTTGTCACAAAATATTTAAACTTTTCAAACTTAACAAGTAATCTCAGATCTGATGAATGAAAAATAAACCATGAATAATCAACACATTAGAAGCACATAGAACACCAAGTTTTTTATGTGGAAACTCTGTTAGGGAAAAAACCACGATGGATGTTAGTCTACAATATTATACTCTGTTAAAAGTATAATGAAAAATAATGGGGATGCACATGCATTCAGGAACACTTCCTAGAGCTCATTGCTCAAATACAAGAGGGATCACTACCCAGGAAGAGAAATGCAAATTAGATCCACAAAGTATGAACTAAGAAAATAGCTTCTACACAAGCCTGATTATAGTTATAGTTAAGCACATAAAACCTTCTTCACACTTCGCTCAAACTTCTTCACACTCTGCTCTGCAACTGAATGAATAAATCAATGTTTGCACACTTTCTCTTTCTTTGGATTTCCTTCACACCACACACACACTAACTTTGTTCAAGCAAACACTTTTATATATCTACAACATGAAATTACATCAACAACATCATCAGCCAAAAGTATAAAACAAGTTTACAATGTCGGCCCAAATTTACAAATATTATGATGTGACCCAAAATAATATCCTCGAATGCACCAAACATTCAAATTTTAATCTTCAAGGATCCACAACACGTTACAACCATCATGTTAGCCAAGAACATGAAAACCTAAGCACTCATGAGAAAAATCTTTGACCATGAGCACACCAATCAACACGGGTGTACTACAAAGATAGAGAATGATCTAGAAGCATCCACAAGAAACAAGAACTAATAGAGAAGCATCCAAAGCAACATAAATTACCATAATCACATAAAATTCAATCAAAAACCACATAAATACTATCAAAACACAATTGTTCATAGCACGATCAAATATTCACGCTAACCTCTAAAACTTCTAATAGATGAACTAGATACTCTCAGCAATAAAACCTTTAAACCACAACAACTAATCTTCAATGTATAGAACAAAACACCTTCATGACCTTCACTATTCCACTAGAAACTTGCAACTCTTCCTTTTAACAATTTTCTCAATATCCTCGACATATACAACATTCATTGGAACAATGCTAATAGTGTTGACATCAATGACAACCACATATTAGCAACAAAACCACAGCATCCAACACTACCCTATACATTAAACCCTTAACCCTAATTCCTTGATCATATACCTTAAACCATTGATCTCTCAAACCTCAACCCTTAAACCATCAATCATTAAACCCTTGCTCCCTCAACCCTAAAGCCTCAACTATAAACTCTTTGCACTAGATACATTACACCCTCAACCTTAATCCCTCAACCCTATACCTTAAACCCTCAACCCTCAACCCTAAACCCTAATCCCTCAACCATCATTCCTTAAACCCTAATGCCTCAACCCTTAAACCCTCTACCCTCTACCATATACATTAAACCCTTAACCTTAATCCCTCAACTCTATACCCTCAACCCTATAACCTAAACCTGCAACCCTAATACTTGAACCCTAAACCCTGAACCCTCTACCCTATACATTAAAACCTCAACCTTAATCCCTCAACTGTATACCTTAAACCATAATATCTTAACCCTCAACCCTTAAACCTTCAACCCTTAAACCCTCAACCTATAAACCCTAATCCCTTAAACCCTAAACCATTAATCCTTAAAACCTAAACCCTTAAACCCTCAACCCTTAAACCCTCAACCCTCAACCTCAATCCCTCAACCCTACACCCTTAAACACTAAAACCTAAAACCTAAAACTCCCAACCCCTAAATCCTAAAATCTCAAGCCTCAAACGTTAAACCCTCAACCCTAATCCATATCCCCAAACCCTCAACTCTCAACCATCAACCCTCAATCCTCAAACCTCAACCCTTAAACCATCAACCCTCAACCTTCTACCCTATACATTAACCCCTCAACTTTAATCACTCAAACCTATACCTACAACCCTTAAACCCTAATCCCTCAACCCTTAACCCTTAAAACCCCAACCCTCAACCCTCAACCCTCTAACCTATGCATTAAAACCTCAACCCTAATCCCTCAAACCTATACCTTAAACCCTAATTTCTTAACCCTCAACCCTTAAACCCTTAACCATTAAACCCTAATACCTTAAACCATTAACCCTTAAACCCTAAACCCTTAACCCTTGACCCTAAACCCTTAAACCCTCAACCCTTAAACCCTAATCCCTCAATCCTCAACCCTAAACCCTATCCCTAAACCCTCAGCCCTCAACCATACACCTTAAACCCTAAACCATCAACCTTAAACCCTAATATCTCAACCCTAAACCTTAACCCCTTAAACCCTAAACCCTCAACCCTCAACCCTCAACCCTTAAACCCTCAACCCTCCACTCTTAAACCATCAACCCTCAACCCTTAAACACTCAACCCTTAAATCCTTATCCCTTAAACCATCAACCCTAAACCCTTAACCCGCAATCCTTAAACCCTCAACCCTAAACCCTAATCCCTCAACCCTTAAACCCTAAAACCTCAACTCTTAAACCCTCAACCCTTAAACCCTAAACCCTCAACCTTTGACCCTTAAACCCTAAATCCTACACCCTACAACCTAAACCCTCAACCCTATACTTAAGCCCTAATCCATCAACCCAATATGTTAAACCCTAATGGACCTATACCCTATACACTTAAACGTGGACAACCAACCCTGAACATTATCCCTCAACCCTCAACCCTCAACCCTATATCCTATACCCTTAACCCTATACTTATACCCTAATCCCTCAACCCTCATCCATATGCCTTATAGCCTCAACCTTAAACCTTGAACCCTATACCTTAGACACTCAACCTTGAACATTATCCCTCAGTTGCAAATCCTCAACCCTCAACCCTATACCCTCATCCCTCATCCCTATACATTAAACCCTAAACCCTACAACCTCAACCCTCATCACTATATCCTATAACCTCACCCTTATACCCTGAACCTTGAATATTGTCCCTCAACCCTGTACTTAAACCCTAAACCATACACTCTCAACCCTTCACCCTATGCCTTATACCCTCAATCCATATCGTAAACCCTAAACCTAACATCCTAAACCCTAATCCCTATACCTCACACACTTAATTTTATACACTCAATGAGATGAATAGTATTCCTCAACTGTAAACCCTCTACCCTCTACCTTTTACCCTCAACCTAAACTACTTAAGCCCTAATCCCTCAACCCTTAACCCTATACTTTAAATGTTAAACCCTACAACCTCAACCCTTGTCCCTATACCCTCACCCTTATATACCCTAAATCCAAAACCCTTACATACATGCGTACATACAAGAATACATACATGCATTCATGTATATATATACATACATACATACTTACAAGCACACATATATACATATACATACATAGATACATACATGCATACATATATATGCATTCAAACACACAAACATGCACACATACAAGCATACATACAAACATACACACATAAAAATATATATACAAACATACAATTAACAAACTTACACAGAAAACAATTTTAAGTGAGCTAATTAAGACTTTCATCTTTAATTTATTTTGTTTGGGTATTCTTTTTTTGTCAAAAATTGATGTTTGGTATTTTTTTACTTTTTTTTTACTATTCATTGAAATGTTAAATAAATTACATTTTTATAAACTAGAATCCATTCTACACATATTTTTTTCAAAAAAAATATTTTTGATTAGTTTTCAAAAATTATAGGGGTAGCACAACCAAATTTCTATTTTTAAGCATGTTTCCACTTTCAAAATTAGTAAAAATTCATATATTCATTAAAGAATTATCAGAAAAATCGGACATAAACTACATGTTAGCTAATTTCTCACCAAAGCAATTTTAAAGATACTAAAGAAAAATTAACCTTTTGAGGGAGAAAGAATAAATGCTATAATATGTTTTTTTCACAAAAACAACACCAATTTCTATGGCTCCATTTTTTAAACACCTTAATCTCTACCATTTTAAAATAAAAATAAAAATAGTAGTTTAGAAAGTAGACTCGGAGCACTATGACCCTTGTTTTTGTTGCATCTAAATTTTTTGAGTGTAACTATCCTCAATTTCTCATCCAAGGTCGGTATTTCTTGATTTCAAACAAAAAAGTGGCCACATAAGACTCCTTTTTGGCCCCTCATCTTTGTGCACTTACCTGCATTATAGATGAAAATGTCTAGTTTTCAAATATGTTATGTTTTTATGACTTATTTATTTATTAACTAATTTTTGAGGAAATGGGTTCATAAAATTAAATGTTAGGTATTAGTATTTTTTAATCACTTCTATTTTTTTTTTAAATTATATTTCATCAATCTACACCTCATTCTTTACAAAATAAAAAGAACAATTTCATGATTATTTTAGCTTAAATTTAGTTTGTTGTACATGAGGGACCAATAAAAACTAATTTTTTTAAAATGGAAAAATTCATTAAAATAATCCCTATCAAACTTCACTATAATACACATCTTTCCCCAAAAGGAATTAAAAAATAGTTTTATTAAGGTCAATTATGCATGTCCTACATGTGCATGCTATGGTCCTAAAAAAGTGACTTCATTTTTTTTTACTTTCGTACATCCTATACAAAATTAACTTGTATCATTCGGGTATTAGATTACATTATATATTTTAAAACTAGACTCAAAATCCTACATTTCATATTACTAGACTTTCTAAAGATTATATTTGTAATCACTTCAAATTTTACTCCAAGTATGGCGAATTTTGATTTTTAGGAAAAACACTTCCACTTTTTGGCCAAAAGGTGGACCCAACTTTTTGCACCTAAACATTGCATTATCAATAATCTAATAAAAATATATTTCTAGTTTTGCAAATCCTACATAAGCTTCATTACATAATAATATTGATAAAAAATTCAAAAGTGGACTACAAAAACCACTAAAATAAGGCCTATATGTGACCCTTTTTCTAGCAAGAATATCCCTTTTTAATATAAATTTTATCACCTCCTCTACCTTGAAAAAATTAAAATGCTCCCAAAGAGAGGATGATTCTTTTTGGTGAAGTAACTTCAAGATCTCCAAAGCAAGTTGTTAAATAGATTTTCGTTTTTCCATCAAGAGAAACCTTTATAATGTTTCTACCTCTTTAATAAGGTGTTCAAACCTATCCTCCATGCACCTAACTATATTGAGTGACACCAATCCATGGAATTGAAAGGTCAATGAGCAAGAGAGGAGAGCTTTTTCACTACTGTGTTATTGACTACATCATCTAAACTAGTGCTATTTTTTTCCAAATGAATTATCCCCCTAAAGCTTTGGTGACCCTATCTCTAGTTTTCCAAAGAACATCACCTAGAAATATTGATAAAATAATTAATTTAGCATGTTTCCTTCAAACCATTTAGTATTTACTCATGCTAAGGACAACCTCACCTCCTTGTTGTTACCCCAATCATTCATAGTCATATAATTCTTTATCATTATAGCTATTACATTTGATTATGATGCAGAGCAAGGGTACAAACTAGACTATTGATACCATATTTCACAACAATGGGTTAATTCCTTTCTCAAAGTTCAAAGGTAATCATTACAGGGCATACTTCCATGGTGGTGGAATTCCCTTCAATATTCAAGGATGGAAAACCTTTCAAGGTTTTGGAACAGCATGAAAACACCATAGAAATCATGGGATGATGATATAAATGACATCACAGACCTTTCAAGGCTTTGGTAATCTCCAAATGCTTGGGCAGACTTAAAGGTAGCAACATTCAATGGGACAGTTTATGTTTCAATCCATGAATGAAGTATCAAGCCAATGGTTGTTCTAGAGTTTCAACGTCAATCTTAGATCTATCATAACCTTCACCAAACTCTAAACAATGTTAAAATTCCAAAACTTTGGCAAGCAACCATAACACAAGGTCTGTTGACTATAAACACAACAAAATGTAATGACTATCCACCAATTTCTCTCCACATGTGCAGCATCCAAGCCTCCAATATCGAAGAAAGTTACAATACACCAATACATACCTAAGTATCAAATCCCATGGTTTGATCATGGAGGAAACATGAGAAAGAACATTTTTATGGTTTCTTGGAACCCTAGGTAGGGTTTAACCCAGTCTTCCCAAAAACATGAATATCTTGATCAAATATTAATGAATTTCTACCAAACCAAAAGCAAAGGAAAGGTAAGAGATTATTCTAAAACATTCAAACCATCTTCAATCCATATAATTTAGAATAAACATGTACTGTAACATGACTGAAACTCAGAAATGCAGGAAAAAACATAGGAAAATCAACATGCAAAGAGAGATTTCCATTCAAAAATATTCATTCAACCTTCTCCTTTGATATTACAAGGCTTATTTGAATTTTTTCAACCATATTCTAACTACTTCTAACCATATTTTGGTTACTGACTTAACAAATCATCAGTTTACCCTTTTTATGCAAAAAAGTTACAAAAGTTGCTTGACAACTTTGACAACATTTGCATATTTGCATAACCTTGCACCTAGAGACTCAATAAGGACTCCAGCAAACTCAAAATGGCCTAATAAAACCTTATTACATGAAATTAATTCTCACATGACCAAAATCAAAAAATCTACTACATGACACCAAGGGTGTACCTGAACCAAGGGTGCCCCTACACCAAATTATAATGTGATGCAATTGATATTGTTGTTACTTTCCATAGCTAGATTATCATATGGTTATATTTATATTAAATTTAATTCCATATATTATTTTTCCTATCTTGCAATCCTTGCATTCTACAAATACAAGCAATTGTAAGGGCATATATTGTCACTAAAATTAATATGTTAATCTTTCAAGTAGAGGAAAGAACTATGTAGAGAATCAGATCACTATGACCAAACATAAAATTAAGACAACCACTCAAAAACCTATCCATATTCTTCCTATCTCCTACACAATTATGTAGCTTTCATTTTTTTTTTCACTTATGAGAGAAAATCCACTTGAAATGAATAGTTTTCCTCTATTTTGTAGGTTTCCATGTAGAGTGTATTCCAAAGGATGAACTTAAACAATTATATCTAACAAGGTCCATTAATTTATATGTAACTTTAGGATATCTTTTATGTTTGAATATTTTCTTTGCTTGCATGTTGGTGAGTGTTACATACTTTTAGATACATGGCTATTCTAGGATTCACATACATCTGAAAGTCGTATAAAATGTGATGATTAAATTTACATACCCATGTCATTTTTATATAGTTTTGTTCCTATTTTGAGATAATACAATTTCATATATACAAATGATATGATATTATATAAATTTGTGCTCAATCCCATATCCTATTACCTATCCTCTTATATATAAATTTGTAATATTTATATAAGGGAAGAAAACCAAGATGAAGATAGTAAAGTTAAATATAATGGATAAGAAGATCAATAGGTTGCAATATATTATTTCAATGTGTAAAAAATATGTTCAATGAAAAGATACAAATGGGTATATGTAGGATAGACCAATAGGATGTATGAATATACAATCATTGTGAAATATAATAAGAAGTGTAGGCACATGCGTTTATAACATACCCAACAAACAAGAAAGTAAAAGTCACATAATGGAATTATAACTCACCAAGTGGATGCCCACTTGAGTAAGTTTTTCCTATCTTAGGTGTGTGATATGCAATAAAGTAATAAGCTAAATTAAAAAATAAAATAATGTATTAATAAAATTCTCATAAATATACTTGCACCTTATTTATGCATGCGCATATTCTAATGCATTTAGCCAAACCATGCATTAATTATTCTCATTTTTACACCTATCCCAATACAATTTTTTCCTATCCTAATTTGACCATTTTCATGTCTCAAGTCATTTTTACAGATGCAAAATTGATATTTTGGTCTACATTTGGTTTCTAAATTATTTAACTTTAAATTTAATTTTAGTTGACCCCTACCCATTCTACTAGCCATCCCACATTCATGAGGTTGATCCCTAAAATTTTTTAAAAAAATTAATTCCAATTTAGGCAACTCCAACCTAGTATATTGGTTGTTGTAAGCCAACAAAACATACATGTTTGAGCAATTTGATGTTATATTCTTGCATTTAAAGGTATTCATTTACATTTATTTCATCATCTCTTATCTTTCACATCTAGCCATCCTAGAAGAATCACAAGGAGTGGAAGCATTAGAAGAAAACTAAATAGTTAATTTCTTTAAAGAAAATATAAGGTTGCATAGTCATTCTAACATGCTTTCTTGTTTCTTTTATGATCTTTTATGTATATTTCTATGGGTTGACCTAGTAAAACATGTCCCCTTATGATATACTAATAATATTCTGAAAGTATTTTAAATACATCCACATAATGTATCCAAGCAGAGAAGGGTGAACACAATAAAGTAGAAATAAGAAATGAAAATAGAAAAGAGATTAGATCCACATAGTAAAAGGATGAATCGATGTATATGTGAAAGAACCTAAGGGGCGAACTCAAGCCCATATAGTGCAAGTGTTCAATGTAGAATCTAAAGCATTACATAGATGAAGAGATAACAATTATAAGTCTAAGATGGTTCAAAATTTATTGCATTAGAAGAATTATACATCTCCTTCAATTGTTGTGATAAGTACCAATATCTTCCATATATTTAGTTTATTATATTAACATTTAATTTAGAATTACATTATCCCATAGGTGAAGCATTAAATCTTTAAAAAAATTGATGGTTGCAAAATCATTCTAGAATCCTTGCTTGCTATTTGCCTATCTCTTAAAAACATTTTTTTTGGATTGACCTAGTTCAACATGACTACTTGTGATATAACAAAAATCATTCAAAGGTATTTTCATGTACTACTATGAGACAAGGATTATCAAGGTGGGTCAATTACGCTTGATCCATGATGAATCAAAGCACAATTTATCCACTAAAACTCAATCTACCAAACAAAATCATTCAAAATTAAAAAGTTTAGATTAAGAATTTATATAAATTGAAAGTTACAAACTATGAAAACAGTTAAATTCCCACTCTAACCCATTTGAAACTTATCCTTTTTTGGAATTGGTGTTGTGTTGATGTGGAATAACGACCCTTTTCACAATCCCATGATCAGTGAGCTTGTTTCAATCGATTCTATCAAAGAGAATCAATGAAACTATTGTGATAAATGGATGAAAACCTAGTTTATGCTAAATTAAACATGATGCATGCTAAATTAACATGTGAACTAATTATTCAATTTCTAAGCTAATCTAAGCTAATTCTAAGCTAAAATATGGAAACCCTAATTCATATACAAAGTAAGATGCATGCATTGAATCCATTAATGGATGCTTTATGCTATTATGCAACTAAAATAAACTAAAACAAGCTAAAAGTGAGTAAAGTATGAGTGTAGATGCAAGTGAGTTCAACAACATAAGTTTGCAATTGAAAAATGGATGGATGAGTTTCAACAGCATAAGTTTGCTCTGAAAGATGGATCCATTTGTCTCCAAATAGTGTTTTATTTATAGGAGAGTAAATGAGAAATGAAGGGTTGAGATCAAAAAGATCAATCAACAGTCAAAGATGAAAGGAAGAAGAGGCATGGATCATGGATTCTCATAAATGAATGAGAATGCATGATGGGATTTTATCAACTTGGGCTCACATTTGCTTCAAACAAACACACTTTTGACCTACTCGTCAAAGATGACTTGTTCAAAAGGTTAAAGGTTAAAACTTGCATTAGAAGCTAAGTGAAAATATCCCTTTTTCAAATGGAGGAATAAGAATATTCCTTGGAATATTCATTTGGGTAAGGATAAAATGAATTTTACAAATTAAAAGTTCTTAATTGTGCAAAAGAGGATAAGGAATATTCCATGGGAATATTCCCCCTCTTAGAGGAAAATTAGTTTAATTGCTAATTAAATAAGGTTTAATCATGTAATTAGGGGATTTGGAGGAATTACAGTTTTTTTTCAATAAATTAAATAATTTAATGAATGGGGGAGAGATGAAAGGATAGGGTTATTTAATTAAATACGATGACTTATGGAATTAAATTAAATGTTTTTATTTATTTAATTTAATGAGATGAAGTGTTAGTGTGAAGGGGGGGTGAACTAACCTGAATTGATGAATTAGGTTAATGGACGAAAAATGATGCAATTAATTAAATTAGCTAGATTAATTTAATTAATTAAGCAAAAAGAGGATGGGTTTAAAGACGAAATGATGTTAATAAACCTATTTTGAGTGTGTGATATCGTTCAAGACATTTTTCAGTGTCTACAACTACTAGTCTAGATAGTAGAATAGAGAGATGAACTCAATGAAGCATAAAGAAAGAATGCAAAAACACAAAGATTAGATCCATGTGACATAAGGACAATTTTTTAGATTTAAATTTTAGTGTAAAATTGAAAGTATTACATAGACATAGAGATTGTTTATAATTTAATGCATTAGCAAATTATTTGTCCTTCAATTATAAAGCTAAATACAAATATCCTTTATGTTTATTTCTTAAATTAACATTTAATTTAAAATTATATTATGTAACATGTATCACATAGTTAATCTAAATTAACCTAAAAACTTTTTTCGTAAAAAAATGAGTTCATAGAACATAAAAATATAATTATTATTATTATTTATAATTAACTAAAAGTAAGCTAATAGAATATAAATATATAAGTACATACTAAAATTTTAAATATTATTTATGAATTGTAAAGATAGAATATAAAGTTACCAAATTTAAAAAATATATATAACTACTTAAAAATAGATTTAATGATCGCTATTTAAAAAAATCCATTATTATTTCAATATACTAAGTATGGCTTAGTGGAACATGAAGTATGCTTAATTATAATAATAAAAGAATTTGGAGAGAGGACCCACTTCAATAGTTGTGATAGAAGTTGTTTATACAATGCCCAATATTTTAATCAATATTGGATCAATAGTTGTGACTTTAAAGTTGTTAGTGTTGATGATGACCACCCATAATTAAACAAAATGTATTCCTTTGATATAAAAAGCAACCAGTCATGTGATTCGACATCAGCACTCAATAAAACATGCTATGAATGCACAAGTATTGGTCTCACTTTTTTTGGGGCTCTTTTTGGACACCTTGACGTAAAAAATTGGGAGTGATTTGAAATTTCCACGTAGGATAATTAGAAGTGTGAAGTTAGGGTGCACAACTACTGGTCCTCCCCTAATAAGAAGTTAGAGGGGACTGTGAAAATAACTGACAAATTTTAGAGTCTAACCAACAAATAATTTAACTTGCAATAAATGATAGTTATACTATTTAATGTGTAAACAGCATGTACACGTGAACTCTTTAATCGGATTCGATAAAATACAATGAGCCAATTAATTAATGAAGAACTGAACTGAATTGGGAATTGAGAACTTAGAACCAAGTATTTGTGTATTTGAGAAATATAACATATATAAACGTCAGATTAAATACTCGTGAATTTAAATTCAGAGAGAAAAAAGTAAACATACAACCATGGCAGGAATTGAATTCCCTTGAAATCCTGCAAAATTTCAAGCTAATTTCCTCAACTGTTCACTAAGTTTGTTAGATGACAGTTACTTACAGATGCAGAAATGAAGTTAGTTACCACTCACCACCAGAGCTAAAGGGAGGTCGAATTTCTGCTCGATTCAGACTTGCTTTCAAACAAAGACGACGATAATACATCTCTTGGCTGAATGGCCTCGCTCGATAAATACACAGTAACAGGCATCTTAAGTGAAATACAGGGGGGCGATGTTTCCAATCTGAGAGCCTTGAGCGCTTGTCGCATGGAAGGCCTGGCAGTGGGGTCCGGATGAGAGCACCATAGTCCCACTATCATCAATCGCTCTATTTCTTCACCTTTAAATTCACCGCCCAGGTTCTCGGCCGCCGCATCCAAAACTCTCCCCTGCGAGAACAGATCCCACACCCATTCAACCAGCCTCAAGTTATAATTTTCTCTCAGACTCTGGTCCAAAGCTCGCCTTCCGCAGGCTATTTCCAAAGCAACCGCCCCAAAGCTGAACACATCGGATTCGGGACTCGCCTTCCCCGTTAGGACACACTCCGGCGCCATATAACCCAGAGTCCCTGCAACCACAGTCATGTAGGAAGAAGCCTCCAAATCGCGTTCCACAAGCTTCGCCAGTCCAAAATCCCCGAGCTTAGCATTAAAATTGGAATCCAGCATCACATTGCTCGACTTCACATCCCTGTGAAGCACACATTGGTCCCAATCCTCGTGAAGATAGACCAAAGCCGAAGCTATACCACACGCAATACTGTACCTTCGATCCCAATCCAAAGCACTTGAATTCCTGAAAATGTGTTTGTCTAGGCTCCCGTTCGACATGTACTCATAAACCAGAAGCAATTCCCCCTTTTCATGACACCATCCCAAAAGCTGAACCAGATTCCGGTGCCCCAGCCGGGTAATTATGCTCACCTCTGCAACATACTCCTTCTTGCCCTGTTTTGACGCCTCAGAAATCCGCTTCACTGCAACAACCTCCTCTGTCTCCTGCAAAATCCCTCTGTAAACCGATCCGAAGCCTCCCTGCCCGAGCTTTTCGTCCTCGCTGAAGCTCTTCGTTGCGGCGCTGAGCTCTGAGAAGGTGAACCTCCGCGGGCCTGGAGAAACCTGCTCGTCCAGAGCCGTATCACTGTCTTCCTCGGTCGTCGATATTGGTCTGCGCTTGTTCTTCATATAACGCCGCCACAACCACCTGCTGCCTGCGCAGCAGGCCACGGCCAGACAGCCTAACACAACAGACACAGAAATAAACTTAGATTTAGATACCTTCTCGTCCTTTTCCTTCTTCTTTTCGTCATTGAAGGGGTTCAACCCCTGGATCTTTCTACTGGAAGCGTTCCAGGAAGTACTGCAAATGAAGTCCCAAGAAAGCAGCGTATGAGTCCCGGTGCCCATCCCTGTCGCCGCTGAGAAGCCGATCTTGACGTCCTCCGTCACAATCTCCGACAGATCCAAGCCATAACTCAAGATTGGAACCGCTCGTTTCGTTTCATTACCATGCGAAAGAAATACTTCAAGCTTCTTCTGCCGCCCGTCATAATCCACCCAAGCCCCCCACTTTCGGCCATCTTTGAGACTCCCATTAACCACAGAATAATTCGCCACAGATACGATGTTATTGACATCGATTCCCACATGTTTGTCATCGGGATCGTGAGAATTTTTTTGTGTGTCGAACTCCACGGCAACTACTCCGTTCGAAGATTTGCCTACAGTCGTTGCGTTGAACAAACCGAGCCATTTGCCAGCGCATGACTCTGGCGCTTGGAAATCCAGCGGCGCTATGAAGAAAGTGAGTCCTTCGCCTGAACCAAAGCTATTGGCAATGTCTGGCTTGATGAGGAATTCGAAGTGCGTCCTAAAATTTGCTAGACGCCTGGAAGACGTGTCCCATACTGGAATTGATTTCTTGTAAGTAGCCCACCCTCTGCTGTAGGTGATTCCATTTTCATTTCTGGTGAGTTGGAGGAGATTAAGGCTCCCTTTGCGCTCAACATGGGAATCATACAGAAGCTCGATATCTTGGGTGAAGTTTTTGTTGAAAGACGGAAAACTAAAAGAAATTAGGGTTCCTGGTTCTGACAGCACAACCACAGCAGAAGCCCAGAACAAAACTGAAAATCTAAGGCCAACGCAGAAGCTCATTTTCGATCGTGCTTTTAATCCGATCCCCTCTGATTAGTGTGTGTTTAAGTGTTTAGCTATTTAAACCTTTAATAACTCTGTTAGTGAGTTCCCACAAAGCTACCACTAAATGCACGTTAAAAACCACTACCTAATATTATACAATAAATCAAATTCACAATATATTTGTTTTAAATATTTTATTTCAAGTGTTACTACTCTCCTAAATATTCCTTTTTTATTTTTTATTTTGATTTATTACATTTAAAGATATATTTTAAATGTATTTTATTATAAAAATAGAAATTATGAATAGTTTATTATCTTTATCTAGAATATTGTTTTTTAAATCTAATAATTTTATTTACTTGATTTTTTAAAGTAAATTGTTGTATATATTTATTTTTTACAAAATTTAAATATTATTTTAACAATGACTTTGTTAATGTGTATGTCACAATCATTTATATTGAACAAGCATAATGTTCTTTCCAACTTATTCAAAAAGAAAATTTTATTTTCAATTTATACAAAAAAAGAAAATGACATATGATTCATGAGAAAGAGAATATGAAGGCCCCTACTAAAACACAACCTAACTTTTTGCTCGAATAGATAGAAAAGCTAGCCTATCACAAATAGCGCTTGTTGCTAGGTTTTCACTACTTGTTTTTATTGCACTTTTTCATTTTTTATTTTATTTTTATTTTTATTTTTTTTCACTTTTTTTTGTATTTTTCTCTTTTTTTATTTTTTTGGATTTTCATCTTTTTTTTATTTTTTTGGTTACCAAGATTCCTATTTACCAGGTTTTCATCAAGGCAGCCATTTTTTCAAGACATTTTCTAATGTTTTTGGTATTTTTCCAGGACCTTTTTCCTATGCACTGGATGTTTCAGGTGTAGAACTTCTTGAGATGCAGGCTATTGAGGGGTTCATCAAACAAATCCCCTTTTAGCGTGGACAACTGATATGCTCTTGATCCGAAGACTGATACAATGACAAAGGGGCCTAGCCAATTTGGTTCAAATTTCCCCTTCTTCTCTCAATCTTGTTGATTATGGGGGTTCTCTTTCAAGACTAAATCGCCACCCTAAAATGTTCTAGGCTTTACTTTGTGGTTGTAGCTTTAAAACTGGACATGCTGTTGCTCAATGTGGATTTGAGAAAAAAATACATAAGGCAACTTGGTGGAATGGCGCTTCTCATCGTCATTATACGGTTGAGAAAAAATCTGATAAAAAAATGAGCTTCTCAGAGGTGGCTGCCTCTGAGTCACAAACTTGTGGAGCTTCCCCTAAGGATGCTCCTTCGGGGGGGCTATTACTTCCACTCGTATTGAGCTAAGGTCAAGGTCTCCGAATGTTGGAGATGCTTCTTCTCCTACTCTTGGCAGCTTGTCAGAAAAATTTGCACAAACGATCAATGAAGATACCCCCATGGCTGCAAAGGATCAAACCCAGGATAGTAGCGTACTGGCTTGGCAGGCTAAGGCAGCACAAGTGGAAGAAGGCAGGATTATAGTGACAGGGAAAAAATCAAAACCCTCCAGGCCTTCCTTTGATATGATGCTTCGTTCCCACAAGAGCAATTCGAATTCTAAATCTTGATGCTCTTGGTTTAGGAGCTGGGTTTTTGGGTGCTGCAGGCTGTCCTTTCGACAGCCTGGGTTTTTTCTGAATTGTAAAGGGTTACAGATCCCTTCAAAATTTGTTTATCCCTAATATCAAAAACTACACCTAACCCACATTTTGCATGTGCTTTCTTTAAGTTAATTTTAAACATTTGACATTTTTCCTACTTTCAACATTTCCACTTAGCCAAATATTCTTAAACCTAAAAACTATTAGACATTAATTTATTTTGTTAAAAAACTCAAGCATTGTTTTTTTATTAGGCTGCGGGAACGGCATACCACCCTATAAACTGCAGTGCGCCTAGTAAACTTTTTAACGTGACCGGCGGCGCTGGCGCGACACGCCCTCCGGTACCACGGGACGGGGGAGACTAGAACTCGTGACCAGCAGAGCCGCAACGGAATTACTTAGCCAACCGAGCTAGGGCCCCCGCCCAACTCAAGCATTGTTTTTAACAATACTTTGAATAATATATTTTCTACCATTATTTATTTTTACACAATATTCTATATACACCATGTTCTCAACTTGTTAATGAAGAAAACAATACTATAATTCAAAATGCTTAGTTCTCCTTTAGACCTCTAAGATCTTTGTCACTACTATACATCATTGACCATCACAGACTTTGAATAATTTCAATCTATTGCAATAACATTCTTAATCATCTTAATTCCTTCATTGATTAACAAGCCACTTTATAATCTAAATTTGTAATTGAAGGATAAAGTATTGATTATTTATTACTTACCTATGAAACTACACTTGCATTTTAAATTAAAAGTATCTTGACATTGATCTTCAATCATCAATATCAACCCTACCTAATCTACATCACAATATACAATCACTTGATTTTTTTCTAAAATATCACTAGATGTAATCTCATACCTAATAGTTCCTTGAAGATATCAAACAAAAAATTACTTCTCAATGTTGAGTTTCAAAGATTATTTCAAAATTGACTCGCTATGCTTACAACTAATACAATTTGAAGATTACTGAAGACCATTTCATACATCAAAATTTTCACTATATCTTTATAGGGAACATGTAATAGTCTTCTTCTTACCTCTTGAAACACATTTCCTATGCCATTTTATTACCAACTTCCATAATACTACCTACTAGCTATAATGATCCACCTTAAAAAAATTAACAATGTTCTTAATGTACCTTACCAATTTAGATAAATTTGTTTCATTTGACCATCTCTCAAAATTTAAATATAAAAAATAATAATAGATTTTATCATAGCTATTCATATCAAATTCAACTTCTAATCTCAACTTAAACAAGTCTTAACATTTCTAAATAATCACTTATAATATTTCTAAATAATCACTTGTAATATTAAGTGAAAAAATAATAGTGTTGTCTTCTTCTTTTTTATTATTTAGTCATCAAAATTGATTTTTTTTTTCCTTTAGCATATTTCATCAATTATATCAAATAAATTACTAAGAACCTAAAAATCATGTAAACTAATGATAAGTAATATTTTACAAGTAAATTCAATTCATAATTTTTTATTTAAAAAATAATAAATTTCTATCTTTTTTTTTCATTTTCAATATTGTCATTATATTTCTAGTACTTTTTATTGATTGAAATTTTACTCTCATGCATTAATTAATATACTAATAAATTTTTTCATTATTTCTTGAAAAAACATATTAACTTAATTATCTAACATGTATTTGTTTTATAATTTTGTTAAATATTTTATTTTTAATAATGTTGAATTTATTATAATAGAAATCTAGACCTATATCTATTGTAACAAAGAATTGAAAAGTAAATTGAAATAATCACATCTACATATAATGGTGACACTATTTCTTTCTAATGATATATTTTGTTGGTTTTCCCAATATTTTGAATAAAGGTCATTATTTTTTGTAATGGACAGATGTTGCTTATAAAATTTTAAAAAAATAGATAATACTTTTTTTTAAAAACTATGAGGGCTATGTACTTGTAAAATATCATCTTTAGGTAATTTATTTTGAGTCTTGTGTGCATGATTTGAAATTAACTATTATCTTCTCTAAATTCATAGCATGTGGATAGGAGGGGGAAACAATACCACACAATGTGACATAAATAGGTTCAATCTAAAGGGACAAATCAAATCCTCTTAGATCAAACCTCTTAAGATAATACAAACATTGCACCATGACCCTATATATGGTTGTTTAAAGAGATTAGCTATAAGGGGGTTTGATCAAACCCCTTTATGTCCTATATCATCACATGGCTACTAAAACCTTCAATAAATCCCTTAGATCAAACCTTACTACATTTTATTAGGTTTTCATCTATATTTTCCTAGTCAATACACTAGTAGGATTACATTTTATTAGATTTTCATCTATATTTTTGCTATTCAATTGGATAGTAGGACACATTATTATGGTTTTACCCAATAGCATCAATAAAATATAATGATAAAATTATAATTAACTCACCGATATACTTTAATTATTTTGATAAATATTATAATAAATCATTTATTTTATAAGAAACCATCAAACCATTCATATCAAGATCTTGGGGACTAGTTTCATGCATCCAATGTCTTTTAATATTTATAAATTGGAAAGTAAATACTCTTTACCTTCTAAGTGTATGAAAACTTCAATTTTGGTGAATTTAATTGATCAAATAGTAATAGAATTGAACCAAGTAATAAGATAAATGATCAACTAAATTCCATACTCGATCAAAATAATCTAACATGGTTAAAATAATTCAATTAAGATCAAAACAATTTAAATTTTAGAGAATTGAAACAATTAACCAACAAGCCTGCAATTTCATTAGGGTATTAGTCTCAAAATGGATGTGGATTGCTCAATTTGGGCCTAATTCATGTTGATGCAAAATATTTGGTTGATTGATGAGGATGATTCACAAATTTCTCAAAATGTGAGTAATGAATTCAAGAGAGTAAGTCTACATTAAGGGTGTGAATGAATTTCATGTTAAAAGGCCCAGTATTTATAGATTTTATGAATTCTGATCAATGGTGAGGATTTAAAATGTTAATCAATAGATGAAATTGAATTGAGGGTGTGAGTGTGTATCAAAAATTGAATCAATGGTCAATAATTCTTGACAGTTTGGATCAAATATTTAATCAAGGGTCCATAATCCATGAGGATTCAACAACATCCCTAAATTTTAGGAAATACGTTGGAGATATTATTCATATGGAGGGAAGAATTTAAATTTGAAAAGAGAATATTTTATGAGAATATTATTTATGCAAGTTGGAGGATAGGAGGAATTATTAGCTAATTAAACACTAAATAGGAAAATCATTTAATTGTGCAAGTTGGAAGAATTGGGATCTTTAATTAAAGAATTATGAATTATTTAGTCAAAAAGGAAGAAATTAATATGAAGGTGATGAATCAATAAAATAAACTTAATTATTCAATTAATAGGAAAAAATGATGAATTTAATTAAATAATTGGACATTATTTAATTAAATGGATGAGATATGTGAATTATGAGAGAAATGGTATTAGTAAGTGAAATCAATATGTGCAATATACTCAAGACATTTTCAAGTGTCTACGATTCCATATAAACTTAGTCATTTAACATCATATTTTATAATTGTTAAACTTAGTGATCAAATTAACATGCACAAAAATTAATTCAAAACTTAACACAAGACACAACAGATACCCTAGGAAAACCCTCCTCTTGAGGGAGAAAAACCCAACCAATAATATCTCTTATATTATTGAATCTTCAATATGACTGATACATATACAATAGGCCACTCAAAAAGCCAACACACAGCACCACAGCATGATGCGAATACAAAACTAAATGATTACAATTTACCAATGACTATCTCAGCCTTCTATATGAATCTCAGATTGCTCTTGAATGAACTTGCATATGCAAACTTTGAACTGTATGAGAATGACCTGTAAGTGCAAATGAATGAATGATGAAAGGTGAACAAATGAAGTCATATATATATATCAAGTGATAGAAGAGATGCAACTCTTGAAGAAACAAAGTTGGTTGTCATAGAGATATCAAAGATGCAATAACAAGAGGTCGGCCTCTCTTGGAAATATGTGCCTCTTCACAAGTCTTCAAGTTGGCCTCTAAAGATAATAAGAGATGCCTCTTCATTTGGATGCAACCAATCAGAAGAAAGTCAGCACACATAAGAACTCGTGCCAATTAAATAAATCTCACCCCTTCATAAATAGAAGACTCTATATAAATTAAATAGCTTGAGCTATTATTTAATTTATTCAATCAAGAATAATCAACGGCTGGAAGAATACTACTGAAGATGTAGCATCAACAATAATTATGTGGAAATTTAAGGTTGGTGCAATTTCCAAAAGAACTTAGATTGCATTATTTTACATATAAGTGATTAAGTTCTATGGTAATTAAAAATTATTATTTTAGAATTTATTTTTTGCACCAAATAATATTTGTATTTAATCTATTGATCCATCTAACTTGTAATATTAGTTTGCATCCAATAAATTTTCTTCTAGGTGGAAAACTTTTAAGTTATGAAGTCTATTTTTAGCAACATTTTAAATTCAACATTTATTATAACCCTTTATTATATTGCATGATCACTCATAAGTTCTTCTATTAAACTAAATGGTTTGAATGTTAACTTATATAGAGAAAATATGAGATCCTTGTTTCTTTTATGTTGATATTTAGATATGTAGTTATTCTTGTGAAATCTCTATATGTTGTATGATTGGTAGTTTTAATGCACTTATTAACCTTTCCAAACTAACTTATTCTTATTTTATTTCATCATCTAATCCATAATTAAAAGTTAAAATATTGTATTGATGTTCTCCTTATTTGGTTTATGAAATCCTAAATAATCATCTTGAAATTAACATTATACCAAGTATTAAAACCTCAATTGTTATGAGATCATATAGTTTATATGACTTAAAATTCATGTTTAACCAATCATCATGCACTTGGTTTTCCTATTATCTAATTCTTTTATCTATGTAAAGAAACTAGAAATTCCCAAAACCCACACTTGGTTTGCTTCCAATCCATGATTTATACTACATCATTTAATGAAATATGAAAATAAGTAACCTACATTTTAAAAATATGCACTTGTATAAATTTATTTATCCCAAAAATAATTAGACAAGCGACTACCCTTAAGTGTGCATCTTAAAGTTTCAAGAATAATTTTACTCTTTCTTAAAGTATATTATTTTTTTAATAAGGTAAATAAGTAGTCGTGTACTCTAACTTGATCCCCTTGATTGTAACAACTTATTTTAAATTAATCAAAGGTTTACTCAACCTCAATATCATACCTTAAAATTTTTAAGGTATTTAATTTATTGTTGTATAAAATAAAGAATAATAATGATGGATAAATCATTGATAAAAATGGATGGTTGCAAAAATATGAGGGTGTAATTGAAGGAAATGATTAGCATAATATTTTTGATAAAACCAAATACATAATCAATCTATACCAAATATTTAGCCAATATTAGATACACTATCCTTGTGGTATATCTAATAGCACTAGATATACATGATTGAAACCAAATATTAGGCTTCATCAAATATATAATCCTTGATGGATTGGATATTTAAGCTTAATTGACTAAAATAAATTATTTATGAAATAGATATCTAGTCCCAATAGACTAGATATCATCTAGATATATTTTTTTAATTTGAAAAATTTTCTCTTGTTGGCATTGGTTTTAGCCTTGGGATTGAAAACCAAATTCTTAGAATTGAAAATAAAATCATACACAACTTTGGGGTAGGGGGCGTGGCTCAATTGGCTAAAGCATCCTATTGTAGGCAAGAGGTCACAAGGTCTAGTCTCTTCCCCATCCTCGTGTATCAGAGAGCATGTCGTTTTAGTGTCAATCACATGAAAAAATCTTACTAGACACACTACAATTTATTGGTGGGGCTACTCGATTCTTGCACTCTATATATATGATTGACAACTTTATACTTTTAATTTTTTAATGAAATTTATAGATTCTAAAGAGGAAGGTGTCTAATTTGAATATATATAATTTTTTGAAATATTTTTTATTAGGGGTTAAACAGGTTTTGATGGGACTTGAAACCTAGCACAAAACGGCTTTGAAGGGAACTGTCAATCTAACAAAGAAAAACAATTTGCAAATTAGATAAATCACAAACCAACAACAACCCAACAACAACCTCTAAAAGATAAACATGACTACACAAGTTGCATCAAACAAACAAGAAAGGGCTTGAAACCCTTTTACACCATGGTTTTAACTGGGACCAAAAACCCTTAGATACACAAAGAAACCACCTGCATCTACCAAGCATCAACAAACTAGCCGCTCATGGATGACACCACTGAGCGAAGAAAGATAACCTACTTAATGGTGTAAGACACCATCAAACCCATAAGTAAAACTACCATCAACTCCAACAACCCCACCTCAATAGGGGAGTTAGAGAGCACAATGAACCACTAAAGACAAATCCATTGTTCGAATTAGGAAACCAACGCCCAATCCACCTCAAAAGGAGGGAGGGTAAAAGCACAAAGTTGTGTCACATTTTCAACCAACTTATTAGCACAAGTGAATTTAAGTATTTCTACCTAACAATCAATTTCGATCAAACATATGATCTAGTAAGATTCATTCTAGCTAAGTTAGATACTTCCACAATTTTTTCAACTAAAATTGTTGGCTAAAAATATATGGAGCACCACTTTGAGTCCAATTTACTAAAAATTAAAATTATTTGAAAAACTTGAAGTTTCAATAACTCCTACTAATGTAAATAACATTTTTTTTTAAAATATAAAAAATACCCTTTTGTAGATCCATAAGTTTAGTTTTCAAAAATATATATTTTTAAATAGTTTAATTATTATTTATATTTTATTTTTAATTTTACTAAAATTAGGTTATCAGCACAAAATATTACGCTCATTACCATGCCAAGGAAAAATACTAAAATTTATTAAAAATAATTGAAAAAATATGATGCACTAGATAAAAGAATCTATTTCAAGATGGTATTTTTTTTCCATTTTAGATAAATATTTAATATGAAAGGCAACATCCCATGAAAACAACTATTTTTTTATTCACACACATTTTAATATTTATTTAAAAATATATATTTATCAAAATTGACAAAAAATATCCATGCACTAAAGTTTTAAGTTATAAATACACACAAAAAAATTGAAAGAAAAAAAATAAAATTTACTATAAAAAGTTTGATGTCTCATGCAATTTCATTTTTTCAGTATTTTATCAGCAATTAAATTAAAGTGTTAATTTATTAAAAACTTTTTTAAAATATTTTTTTATTTTTTTAAATAAAAACATAAAATATACTAAAAAATACATATTTTACTAGTTTACATGATTTCAAACTTCAAAACATATATGCCAATTTTTAGTGATTCAAGTTTAAAAGTTGGATCAATATTGGTCATTTCCTTTATAAAGTGTGACACAGCTTTGTGCTTTTACCTAGGAACTCCCCTCTATTGGAGAGAATGACATGACCACCAAGTCCACTACCATCTGAAAACTCCAGCACCCTCAACCTCAACCTTCATAGGAGAAGCGTCCACCTCAAAAGGATCAGCAATTGACGAAGCCAGAGAATATCACCTCCCAACTCCAGCTCCATAGGATTTCAGAAGAAGACTAGTGCAGCAGCAAAAAAAGCAGCTATGCCACCCAATGGAAAAACCTGGTAAGGGACCAAACTCTGCAAACATCAAGCCTCAAAAGTAAACCACTAAGCCATAAACTTAAACATTTAAGGGGGCTCAGCTCGCTGGGACATAGAGAGAAAATTAGAATACCACCTAGCCTATAGCAAAAAAGGAGAAGCCAGAGAAACCAAAGCATCCATGGATAGCTCTAGTAGCATAAACTCTTTCGAACCACTTTGCTTCAGCTCAAAGGTATTAGAACCAAACTCCAGTTCCATGAATAACTGGGTCTTGAAAAAGGTCTTTAGAAATAGCCCAGCTAAGAAAACATAAACAGAGGACAAAAGATAAATGACCTCTAGAGTAAACACAAACCCCTTACACTTAGAGAGAAAAACAAAAAAAAAGTGGCACCAAACCACCCAAACTCTAAGGGGATAACCTTTACCCTCCAAACAAACACTACTAGAAGAAGCAATGAGGGAAAACTGCTCCACAATAGTCTCCAATCCAATAAACACTTTAAAGCCCCACCTCATGAGACACACCAAACCCATAACTACTGAAGGAAGCCATAGGACTACAAAAGTAGAGCACCAAAGGGAACAATCCCACCCCCCAAGCAAAGAAGATACTCCCAACAGGAAATGATCCAAATATTATACCCATAACTAGGAGCCACCACAAGCAAAAGAAAACTAACTAGCCTAGACTGGACCAACACTAAGGAGGTTCCAAAGGCCACAAAACCTCACAAGCCACAACAAGTGCTCAAGCAACTAGCACAGGTCGAAAATAAAAGCACCTCCCCATCATAGGAGCAGGAAGAGAAAATAGGCTTGACAAAGGAAATGACCACACCAACAAAAGGACCACTTAGACACCACACACTAAGCATAAAAAATCATATCTAGTGCTCAGAAGAAGCCTCAGTCAGAGGGACCAAAGTAGAATTACCAGCCTTAGTAAAATCGACCAAGCATAGAATGCAATGAGGGTGGCCCACTACATCCAAAGCTAGGAGAGGCACACCCAACAAAATCCGGTAGAGGAGAATGTGAAATCCATCACCCAACCCAGCTCCCATCCCTGCAACTTCAACGCTGAAAATCCAAGGGAATGAAAAACCATCAAGCCACGCAACAACCAAGAATCCTCCATCTAGATCTTTGTCCTCTCTACTACCATCGCCATCTACAGAACACAAATCTATGAATCCTGCTCATTTCACGTATGTCACCTCTTGTGAACTAAAACCTTTGAAACCCATTCATTTCCCACCCGTCACCGCTCTCGAACTCTCTATAATGGACAATTTAAAAGAGTATAATTTTTTGAAATGTTAAACCTAGTTAAATTTTTTTTTTTCATTTTTCAAACGGAGTCTCTCATAAAATTGAAAAGTTACATGTTTTTTATTTAAATTATAATTTTTTATTTGAAAGTATATTTTAAAAATATATGCAAGATGCTTATATACATGTCATGGTCTAAATATTTTTAAAAATTATAATTCTTCAATTAATTTTAATCAAGGAATATATACATGAGGGGTTCAATTTTTTTTACCTTATTCCCATTAAATAGTTAATGAAATATATTAAATTAAAAAAATATCTAAAATATCTAAACCATACCTCAATATTAATTATATTTTTTATAAAAACATTTTTTAAAATTGTTAAATTTAGTAGTCTTTTGGACATCATTAATCAAAGTGGAAGAAATATTATTTTTGTACACCCTTTTCCTAACCAACTTTTATCATCTAAGTATTAAAATGCATTACATATGTTTGAAAAATAGAAAAAATATATATATTAAATTTTTACACCATGTTTATATTATATCTATAGATGATTCATATTTTTACTCTAATATAGATAATTATATTTTTTAATTGAAAAATAACCACTTTGATTTTATTTTTGACCATCATTATCTTGCATTGATCTAATTAATGACATTATATCTCATAAATTTGTGTGTTATTATTTCACTTTGTCCATATGTGTTTGAGTGTATGAGCTCTATTCTATCCTTATTTATTCTCTTTTATTTGAGAGATAAATTATATTTCAATTTCATAACTTATAGCATCTGCACATTCTCAACTAGAATGGTGAATATAAATTTGGATCCTCTACAATCTCTTCCCCATTTAATTCTTCAAGTAAATACTCTTTAATATGTAAATATGTAATGTCAAAAGACAAAAAAAAAATTATTCACCAAAATATTCTAGAATTTGTTGTACATAGCTTGTATAGGTTTCCCTCCCTAAGATATTTATAAATATTCCTTTCCTTCACATACTTAGAATCCATCCATCAATGTATACTATACCAATATGTGTGAATCATATATTTTTACTAATTCACTAAAAATCATTTAAGTAAAGTGGGGTTATTTTATACATCTCAAAGTTATTTATATACACCATTAGGAAAATAAGAAATGATATTACCCACTAATACCATCTCATTTTTGTTGTAGTACTCATGAATGATATTCTTTGTATCAAGATTTTTTATTGTTTTCTATCCTGACCTGGATCATAATTTACTTTAAGTTATTCAAAAGTATAGGGATAATCATCCCTTACAATAAGTGAAGTGGCAAGGGGATGTGATGTACTAAGGGTGGACAAGAAAAACACATGAGAAAGAGATCATCTCTCCAACTTTGATTTTTATCAAAATTAGGGGGAATTCTCTATTATTTCTCTAAATGATTTATCACCAATAATATTATCTTATAGTTTTTTCACTTTTAGACCATCCTCGATGATATAGAATTGGACCCAATTTAATTTTCATTAACCTAGAATGGTTAGACTATTGAGATGCACATAGGGGAACTAAGATCTAAAATAATTCTATAAAAATTTAGGGATGAGAGACAAAGGATAATATAAATCAACCTAAAATATTTAAGTTAGACTATAATTAGATATTAATTATTTAAATTAGGATGAGATGAGGTGAAATTTTAAAAATTATCTAGGATTGTGAGAACACAACTAGTGCCTTCATTATTTGAGCACAATGAAAAATTCTAGGGTTGGATAGCAAAATTCATATTCCAATTGATCTTAAGGTAATGGTTGTGTATATTCAAAGTACTTAGAGATTTGAATAAGTTGTATGATTATACTGATTATATTGTAGAGGAGCTACACAACTCTTTGTGTTCACTTAAGAAGGATAGCAGCATTGTCCATTTTAAATGGTACTCATTAATTTGTCACATAATTTTGTATAGTGTTGTAATATTTGGTCCCCACATTTTCAAACTAGAGCTTTGGATGATCAGAAGAGAACATTTCCATTCTAATAATGGACATATATCTTGGACAAGGATTGTGAAAAGACCAACTACTCAATTTCTGAGGAGGTTTTTCTTAGGCTAGTTCTTAACAACTTGAGTCAACCAATGGATTGGAGGTTGTCTAAGGAGGTTAAGAGATTATTAAAACTAAAGGATCTCACTCTTAAGAAGGGAATCAATCACAATTGGGGTGATTTTTTTTCTATTCAAATGCCACCATAATCAGAATGTATGGATCCCTAGTAGCACCTCATGTGCTTCCTAGAAGTGGGCCATAAATAATTTCCTTTTTCTAGAGTTAATGTGGAAACTAAACGAGGCTAACAAGACTTATTTTATAAATAATAAGAAGCATGCCCTCCTCCCTTCTACAATAGTGTTTTCAACATTTTTCAATAACATCAAGGAAGGGCATGGAGTTGATCTATGGAAAATTATTTTCTTATAGGATAAAGGCAGACATAATAAGGAGGTGTGATCCAAAGAGGTTCATAAATGATCAAAGAACCATTTTCATGTTGGCACCTTATCCACATGATTATGACAATGTGGAAGATGTGATTAGAAATTTTCCCACAGAGGAGGTTGCATGGAGGAGAACCTTCTAAGTAAAAAATTAGGTGGAAGAACAAAAAAGAAAGTAGGCATATCCATAATTTGAAGGATCATTACATTACATATCAAAGATTCAATAATAAGGATGATGACTATTTTGGATCATGTAGATAAAATACTATCAAATGTGTTGACTACCCCATCAAGCACCCATATTCCCTCTACTTCTAGAAGAGATGTACCATTGAGTCTACAACAAGTCACTCCCCTATAGAAAATAGACCCTTCATTTGGACTCGTAGTTGATTAACCCATTGGTCTCAATGAATTTTTTAATGATGTGAAAGTCTAGTGCAGGTAATGAACCCTCCACCTAGGGTTATTATTGAAAGGCCCATTGATGATAGATTGGTCATCAATTTTGAGACTGGTGGGCAGGTTGTGCATGATATCAGATCTCAAGCTTGTAGTGATTTCATGTAATATGAGGGTATGTGCAAGATCATCATGGAAAAAATAGGCCCTTAAGTGGCAAAAAATTCAGAAAAAATAGAGTTAGGCAATTTGACATAAAAATTTGAATAAGTTATCTATATTATTTCAAAAATATGTAAGAATAGAATCTGTAGAAAATTGAATGTCGTTTCTAAGCTACTAGGTTTATTTATTTATTTTAAATATATATGGTGAAAATTTGAAATTTCAATGCAGTAGTACTTAAATTTAGGGGAAAAATAAGTAGGTATCTGTCTGACCACCCTAACCACAATAAAATGATAAAAAAAAATTATAATATTTTATATATAAGTAGAGGACTCATGTCCCAATGTGATGCATATTTTTTTATAATTTTTTT
Organism: Sequoia sempervirens; assembly: GCA_007258455.2. Classification (NCBI taxonomy): domain Eukaryota; kingdom Viridiplantae; phylum Streptophyta; class Pinopsida; order Cupressales; family Cupressaceae; genus Sequoia; species Sequoia sempervirens. Next base: position 330,644,403 of record VDFB02193867.1, on the reverse strand, counting down.
CCAAGTAAATAATTAATTATGATTTTTTTATTGCAACTTTTAAAAAATATAAAAACTTGTATGTCTAACCACCTTAACTTGGTCAAAAATTTATGAAATTCAATTATTATTTTTTTAATCCTATAGTATGCAAAGCATAGAATGTGATGCATGTTTTGGATTCAAAAAAAGTGATATCGTTTGAAAGCTATAGATGTTTTTCAATCAGCCTATCAATTAGGAATTTAGTCGTAATTCAAATATAAAATGAATAATAATTATTTATTAAATTCAAAGTAAAGCATAATTTATATTGGTGGAAAGCTAAGCATCTCCTTTAAAAACCCTTTTCGTTTCGTAAATTTTGGGTAAGAAAAAAGTCGTCAGCCACATACCCTACACATACCCATCATATCACCACTTTTTGGCCCATCATGATCCTGCACATACCCATGATCAATTTATCACAACCAAGGAGTTCAAATATTTTCTCCTAGAAAATAGAGGGGAACTACAATAGATGGTTTTAGATAGGAGTCTCTTAGAGAAACAGAGAAAAGTGATCATTGAAGAGTTTTAGGATAATATCAAGAAATAAATGGAGGCTATGACCCCTCAAAGGGGTAGAGAATTGGTAAAAATTGTAGGATTCCTTCTCTTTCCAAGATGGGACATGTCATTTACTATTGAATTTAAAACGTTCAAGAGACAAGGGGGAGAGGATCTAGTTTTGAGTTCAAAGGAGCAAGAAAAGGCCCTTTATTTTGGATCTAGTTTTAATCCAAGGCATGAGATCTTGGCTATCTATTCTAGTTACCTGAGACCAATAAACAATAGGTAATCAATGATCTCAGTCAACTCACTATAAATTTGAAAGTAAGAATAGTTGGGGATACAAGTGTTTTCCAAGGAGTTGTCCTCATAGTAAATACAACCCTCTTCATAGAATCAATAGTGAAGAAACTGTAGAGAGACTTGGACAAAGCAAATGTCATAAATCTGAGGTTACAGGAGCAACTAAATATGGCTACAAGATTACTCCATCCACCAAAAAAAATAAGTGAGGTCCAAGGATCATAGGATAAGAACATCTTGATCATTGAGATTAAGGACTTAAAGGAGAATCTCAAGCAAAATAGAGAAGAGGCCAAAGCAACCGAGGGAGTAGTTTAGCATATTTTAGATTTTTTTGAAAAAAAATTGGGACATAAGTTGTCACACATTTTGAGTCAAGTGGATAAGGTGTGGGATGACTATAGAACTTTGAGAGATGAATATGTTAGCCATGCTCAATAGGAATTAGGCTAAAATGATTTCAAATTAGTTGGGCCCTTAGTACTACAATTATACAAATTCTTAATAGAAAATCCTAATTTTGATAGTGGTTTAGTATCTAATGTTCTTAGTACATCAAATCTCTTAGATGATTTTATTAGTCATCATTATAGGGACCTAATAAGGAGGGAGTTAAGTAATTTTGAGGCCTTTTCTAAATTTCACATGCTTTAAATTTGAATGAAGAATGGGAGATCAGACCTTGCAGGGAGTAGAAATTAAGTTTTGTTGATATCTTCACCCCTATGTATAGTAGGATAAATAGAAATAGAGAGGTGGGTATAGAACACTTGAATCTATGTATGGATTCACTCTCTAAGTTGGAATATAGTATGTTAGGATTCTCTGACATGGTGCAAGTTTTGATTGTTGGGGGCTAAAAATAACACATGGCTAGGGTCAACTAATTTCTTCCACCTAGGATTGACACATTAATAAAGCATGATGAGGATAAGGACAAGGAAGGTGAAATTTTTTTATTTGAATTTCAATTTGTCTTCTCCAATCATAAATAACTGCTACATAGGCATGTCAAGAATGGGATGTCAAAGATGTCCTATTTCCTGCAAGAAGCAATTTTTGAGGAAATTGAATCCATATGCCAATGTAAATGCTTAAAATATCTCCAACCATTTTTGGGGTGGTTATTTCCTCTTGTATAAATGTTTTTGTCCTTTTGTACAGTGTCATTGCCCAATTTTTTTGTATTTTTGTAACTTAAGATGTTATTGAGGCCTTTCTCTTATTGCTTCCCTTGTGTTTATAAAAGGGAGTTTTGAGCCTTATTGTAAGCATTCTAAATCCTTAGTCTTTGTAGCTTTTGTATAGAATCAGGTTTTGTATAGTTAATTCTTCTATAGTTCAAAACATAAATTTTTTAACTCCTTTTTATAATAGCAAGAAATAGCTCAATTTTACTCATATGGATTTAGGTCATACTGTTAATGTCTCCACATAGCAATGTATCATCTTTTGAATCTTAATACAATAAAAAATTTCTTGAGATTCTCATTATACATTTGATGTAATGGATATTTAATTAATTAGCTTTTGTTCAAGTAATTGATTAAAATTTCTCTCAATTGGATACTTAAGGATGTTTTTCTTACACTAGTGACTGCTAAGAAGATTAGTAGTATATTCTATTTGTTGGTTTCTTATTGTAAAGTAATAAGATTGTATAAACCTTGTTTTTTGTTATATGTTTTGCTATTTAGGAGATTTATCTCATCTCCTGACTCTGTAATGAATAAGGAATGAGTCAGGTTGATTCACAAAACTCATGCCTAAGTAGAATCAAATTCAAAATTTGAAGCTTACTTTCACTATAATTTACTTTTCATTGCTCGATTCAGACTATCAAAAAATACATAGCTAATAGGGGATTTTGAAGATGATTTATCCAATTAGGCTCACCCTCTACAATATTAGTGTGAATACAATCATCTACCAATGGTACCTATAGCCCCATTTGGTAGTTCTTCAAAAAGAAATAATTCTCCACATTGATCATCTGCAAACTTGGGATCCACTTGGTTGTTGTCCTCAAGGGGCAGCATCTTGTCTCGTCTCCTTCCCCAAGTATCAACCTCCTTTTTATGGTGTTCAATTTCATTGTATAATGGCATGCATGCATCTATCCTATTACAACTCCCTAAATATGAAGGAGGATCAGCAATGGTCATGGCAGAAGGACTTCTAGTTCCGTCTTGTAGTTGGTCAATTTTTTCATACTTGTTGGAAGCCATCAAAACACCCCCACCTTTGTCTTCTTCCCTTTGTTGTTCATGCATCTCATCATGACGTTCACTCATTTCCTCTTGCTCACTATTGTTGTAAATGGAGAAGGAGCTCTTCTTCCAATCTGGAAACTCTAGTGCATCACTATTTGGGAGCTCAAGGAGTATGTATTCATCACTACCGTCTTCTGGGATGTGCTCTTCCTCGACATGAGCATACCTCTGCAGTGCAGCTCCCAATGGAAAGAATTCATCAATTGATGGCACCTCATCAAGGGGACCAAAGTCTACTGCACAATTTCCCTACAAGGGCTCGGCATAAATCCTATCGTTCATGGTGTGCAAATTCTCTTCGAGAGGAAATTCTTGATGACTGGTGGACAACATTCCTTTTTTATCTAATTCATCACTTAGAAGTCTGAGACTATATTGTTGTACTTCTTCTATTGTTGTCCCAACGTCCTTTTGAGGACCACCCTCAACTGAGTTGTCACTTGGCTCTGGCTCTTGGTCTTCTACTTCGATTCGAGCAGCAAGTAGAGGAGGTCAGGCACTTGGCTGCTCCACTTGTCCTCTAACTTGTTTGATAGCCTCTTTGCACAGTCCGCATGTGAACTTTGAGTGTGATGAATCATGAAGTCTACACCATTTTGGTAACAACAACACCTCCAAGTCCACTTGACATCTTAGTTCTGACCAATCCTTTGGTAATCTCGAGACAAGCTGGTCATAGCTTTCCACTATTGGGTCCTCATCATCACTTGAAAAAGAAGCTTGATGGTAGACAACCGTGGCGAGTGGTTTTTCCCACTCGTCCAAACTTTCATTTTCAAATTCCCGATCATTGTCATTGATGAAGGAGAAGTCTTCCAATTTGATTTCACTTATGTTTTCATCATCATTTTCTCTTTTTACAATGTTGTCATCCCTTTCCTCTTTCCAATTTTCAGCATCTGAGTTGGTTGTCCTAACATCCACGGCTGCAAAATTCATTAGTTCATCGTCATCTACCAATTTCTCTTCTTCTAGAGTGGAGGACTACCTTTGATTGGTGGGGGGAAGGCCTTCTAAATTAGTTTCAATCAGACTTTCACCAAGGCATCTTGATGTCCTAGTGAAATCTGCTTCTTCCTCCTGGTTTTCAACTTCAATGTTTCCTGCTCCAACATTAACTTGTATCAAATTTCTTGGTTCATCCTTACTTTGTTGTCCTCAAGATGTTGATAACTCTTTGGCCTCATGGGGTGACTTGCCCTCCTTGAGAGTTGGTTGCTCCAACTTGTCTAAACAACCCTTGGCTTGAGTTATAATGTTTGTGCATGACAAGTAAGTGAATTCAGAGGGATGAATTGTGAAATCTGCACCAACTTTCCATTAGTACTTCCTCTAATCTTGGTCCATCCTTGCTGCTCAAATGTTCCTGGATCAGTTCCTTGAACACTTTGGCTGCCATGGTTGTCAATTCTTCCTTTGGGTCTCCAGGAGCTAAAGGTTGGTATATTTCCCAAAAGGGAATTTCTCCTTGCAATACTCTTTCAATCCTACTCTGAAAAGTGAGACACCCCAATTCGTTATTCTTGTGAGTGCAATGGATCCAACATCTATCTGCCAATGTGAATTGCTGCAATGGCTTCTTCAGTCTCTTGTTCAAATCTGCATGTAGCTGAGTGATGTCAATTTGTGCATGCTACTCCATTTTGACTTAGCTTCTACTTGCCTTCAAAATTTTCTATTTTTTTAGCATTAAAAGAGATCTCCTTATCTCAGATTTCTTCTTGAAAGTGCTCTTTTCAATTTCCAACTTTCAGCTTTGTAGCCTCAACATGTCATGCCCTCCTTCTAGCGCTAGTTTTGTTGATGTATTTTTTATGCACTTCTCAACACAGGTAATGCATAGATGCATCATCACCTCTCTTGAAAGACAATCTTCCACAATCAAATTGCAGAACACTATCCCAAGGTCTCTAATGTCAGGTCTTGACAGTGCTTGGAATATCTCAGTTGTTTCATGTGATTTGTTGGAATCACAAGGTGGACTTACGGATGAGTTACAAAGTGTGGGAAGTTGGGTCTGCAAATGCAGTTTTAAAGTGTTGGAAGTGAATGTACAGTGGCTTCCCACTCCAAATAGCAAGCTAAAACTCATCAAGTTCATTTGTTTTACCTTCATGGTGATGCTTTGGATCCTACTCTAACTAAGGACTAAAATAAATAGCAAAAGGAGAAGGGTTAAGAAAGCTATTCTAATCCTAAGCTATGAATGAACAGTAACAATGGTGGCTGCTAAAGTAGACAAGCTTCCTAAACTGAGTTTTCTTGACCAAGAGAAACCTACAGCTACACAAAACCAGTGTAATCTTTTAAGGTCTACTAATTTTCAAATTACACATACACATCATGAACATGCAATTGAACTAGGTTGCAGCAATGACATAAAGAAGCCCAAGCTAACTTTGCACAACAACTCATCAACAAGTGCTAAAAGTATGGGTTGGAAGCTCGTCAAATACTATAACAGCAACACCATCATGATAAGCATTCAAGAAACTAATACTAAAACAAACATGGAAGGTAGAACCATGCATGCAAGATAAGAAAAATCAAAGAGAACATCCATAAAATCATGCAATGTTGTCTTCTATTACTATAAATGCTTTTTACAACAGCTCTCCAACCTTTTATAAATGAGGGGCAAGCCCCTATTTATAGTTTTCCATAGCCCAAATGAATGGATAGGATTCATTCACATCAAATGGCCCAGATTTGATTTACATTAGGGTTTCACCTACCCCCCATTATCTAGCAATTTTAAAATACATCTTTGGCTTTTCCCTATTTTGTCATCTAGTGCTCAGGTGTTGTAACAATTTTGTCATTTAGTTGATTGCCCTTTTAATATAGCTAAAACTACTTGAAAGCTACCTTCTTACTTGATGTGTTTGCAGTGTTTTTCATTGCATCAAATGAGCCTATCAACGATTGGCATCAATGGATTGGTTGCCCCTGATTTAGGTGGATAGCTCCCTTATGCTCTCTTCAAGACCACCCCCTTTGCATTTTGTCACCGACTTCCTTGGCACAGGCCTTCTTCTAACACTGACCTTGTTGGTGGGTGCTAGGGGGAGAGGTGAACATGAAATGAATGGTGACAGGAGCTATGCACATTCCTTGTTCATCTTTCTCGATGGGTCTCCTAACAGACCCATAGTAGGCTCCTTAAATCCTGCATACATGAAGTGTCGTAAGTGCTTTCATACACAAATCAAGAAAAACATTAGTCAAATCTTGCAAAATCCTTGTTAGATCCATCCATGCATCATCAAAGGATCATAATATTCATATTTGGAGCTCATTTGGACCATAAACATTAATGCAGGCCTAAGGGGGCGAGCAGCAAATGGGGGACATCAAACCGGAAGGGAAGTTCCTGAACCTCACAAAACATAGCCAAACCGAGATTTTCAATTATAGCGCATGGGAAAAGGGGAAGGAAGAGTGCCCAAAAAAACATCCTCAAGATTGGACTCATTTGAAAAAACCAGAATCTTGGAAGGGGAAAGCCAAAGGGTCACCACCCTTTTGAAAAGGCAATGAGCACATGATGGCCTGGAAGGAAAGTCCTAGATGGCGATGGAGGGGTGGAGTCCCAAAAATGGCCATAGAGGGACAGAGTCCCAGAAACAGCCACGGAGGGGTTGGGTTCCGGAGGCCGGGTCACCGAGGATCCATGGATGTTCAAAACAGCCATAGAGGGATGAAGTCCCAGAGAAGGCCACAGAGCAGCCGAGTTCCAGAGGCCAGGTCGCCAGGGGCCGGCGGATGTTCAAAACGGCCAAGGAGGGACGAAGTCTCAGAAACGGAAACAAAGGGGCCAGGTTCTAAAGGCCGGGTTGCTGGGGGCCAACAGATGTTCAAAACGACCATAGAGGGATGGAGACCCAAAAATAGCCATGAAGGGGTCAGGTTCCGAAGGTCAAGTCATCGGGGCTCCACGGATGTTCAAAATGGCCACAGAGAGATGGAGTCTTGGAAACAACCACGGAGGGGCCGGGTCGTTGGGGCTCCATGGATGTTCAAAATGCCCATTGAGGGATGGAGTCCTAAAAACGGCCATGAAGGGGCCGGGTTCCAGAGGCCGGGTCGTCAGGGCTTCATTGATGTTCAAAATAGCCAAAGAGGGATGAAGTTCTAGAAACGGCCATGGAGGGGCCAAGTTTTGAAGGCCAGGTCGTCGGGGCTCCACGGATGTTCAAAACTACCAAAGAGAGACAAATTTCTAGAAGGAAAGTTTCGAAACCATTGAAACTTAACAAAACATTGATAAAACCTTGGCAGTTCACTTAGGCACCACAAAAACATCCCAAATCCACCTGAAATTTGTCCCCATAGTCAAAAATGTAGAAAGCAGACCGTCAGGGGTCCACAGATGTTTTCAAAATAGCCAAAGAGGGATGGAGTTCTAGAAGGGAAGTTTTGAAACCATCAATACTTAATGAAACATTGAAGAAACCTTGGCAGTTCACTTAGGCACCACAAAAACATCTCAAATCCATCAAAAATTTGTCCCCAAATTCAAAAATGTAGAAAGTGGACTGTTGGAGGTCCACGGATGTTTCAAAATAGCCAAAGAGGGACAGAGTTCTGGAAGGAAAGTTCTGAAACCACCGAAACTTAACGAAACATTGACGAAACCTTGGTAGTTCACTTAGGCACCACAAAAACATCCCAAATCCACCAAAAAGTTGTCCCCAGAGTCAAAAATGTAGAAAGTGAACCGTCGAGGGTCCACGGATGTTTCACAACAGCCAAAGAGGGACGGAGTTCTAGAAGGAAAGTTTTGAAACCATTGAAACTTAACGAAACCTTGAAGAAACCTTGGCAGTTCAGTTAGGCACCACAAAATCATTCCAAATCCACCCGAAATTTGTCCCCAAAGTCAAAAATGTAGAAAAAGTGAATCAAGCGATCAGGGACCAAGCTAGCAGGAATAAGACAAAAGGCAGAAAAGGGATGGGGGACTTTCTTTCTCCCCGGATTTGAATACCCCAAGTAGGTGAATTTGGTCATGGGAATTTGATCGTTTAAAGGAACATGACCAATTTGGGATTGAAAAATGGGGCACGCAAAACAAGACAGTCTAGCAAAGTAGCCTATCAGGAGTGAAAAAATGAGGGGGTCCCTGCCTATAGCAGGGCGTGTGTGCAAAACATGCACAACAAGAATTTGGTTCTAAAGTTTGCACCAAGGGAATACACACTTTTACAGTAGAAAAGCAAATGGTCCATGGGTCTAATGGATGGTAGCACAAGAATTAATTTCTTGACAAGTTAGAGAGCATAGTAATAGTCTAAGAATTGACATATCATAAAATTGAACTCCATATGCTTAAGATATAATAAGACATATCCAAATAACATGCATGTGAATTATAAAGAATCATCATTTAGTATAAACTTGCAACTATTAAGCTAAATTTTCTCAAGTTTCCAAATCTTTATTTTTATGTTTGACTATTTTTTCTTGAATGCTATATAGTAATTTTTTTATTAGCGATAAATAGGTTTTGAAGGGAACCTGAAACCCATTACAAAAAAGAAAGTGGCAGCAAAGATAGAAGAAGAGGCTTCCCACCCAAGCAACAGCAAAAAAACAACCAGTTGATTAACCAACCATCAACAAACCATCAGAACACCGACATAACCAAAAAATAGCAAGGTCAAAAGGCCACTACAGTAAGTCCTTGAGCACTTTAGTAGCCGTAATATCCTTGGCTGCCAGCTTGTTATGTATGTCCATGATTTCTTCAACATCTTGGGAAAGATCCTTCTTACCTTTCTTATTTTTGCTTCGAGTATGAACACTTAGTCCAGTAGTCATATCAGCCAAATTCACCTCCAATCCAGCACCCTCCTCATGAACTAGGTTAGTATGAGTATCAAACAGAGCATTCTTGGTCATCTCCATGGCCTTCTAGTTAAGGAAAACCATACCCTCAATAGATGCCTCCAACTTCTCCTTGCTTATATTAATAAATGTGTCCAAGTCCCTTCTAAGTTTCCTATTTTGAAGTTCCAACACTGCTACTCTAAAGTTCAGGTTATTCTTTAGCAAATAAATTTCATCCACCAAACCACCCACATTGGTATTCAAGGATCTAAAAAGCCCAAAGATAGCTTCCTACTCCTTAAGGCTACGTAGAGTAGATATGTTGCACCTGGCTATTATATCATGCTTATTATGAAGATCTTGAATTTCTTGAACCAGCCACATAAGTTGATTGAAGGAGATATCAACCCCTTCTTTGACAAGGCCTGATGCCTAAGAGAAGTCCATTGTACCCCAAAAAACACCCCTGCCCTGATGCGACCCCACCGGGGGTTACTCAAATGGCACATCCTTAGAAACCAGTTTAGCCTTCCCTTTAGAAATAGGTTCCCTAGCAAAAACATTCAAATTAACCACCAAATTTTCCTTGCCATCCACAGGGGGCCTACCAATACCCGAGTTCTCCCCTTGAATATTTCCAGTCACATTCTTTTGATTAAAATCCTCCACCTTGGCATGGGCCTCCGACTTCTTACCAGTAGAACCACCCTCCAAAATCTTCAACTTACGCTTAGCACATGGAGCTTTGGAGGAAGATGGATTCACATCACCCATCGAAGGGGTATAGTCCAAGTCAATATCATAGCCATTTGACCACCCTTCAGAATCAACTTCAAACTCCAAAGCTTAGAAATCTTGAATCTCCTAAATCCTACAATTCCCACTACCTTTTCTCTTCTTTTTGGAAATAGGGGTTCTAACAATGCAATTAGCTTTCAAAAAATCCACAATGAAAAGCATTAAACCTTCATGCAGGTAAGGATTCTTGGGATTTCTTCTGAAATTTGAAATACCCTCCTCCAAGGAACTCAATAGATAGAAGGGAAATGAAACCAACTTACCATGGCGAAAGTAGTTCAGAAGGACAAAGTGATGTCCATAGAGCATCATGAATCTGCCATCAAGCATAAAGTAGAGCATCACAGCCATCGCTACCTCCTGCCAAATAGGTTTAATATGCATTATGTCATAACCACCACAATCCAAATGGACCATCCTAGCCCTTTCCCTGTCGCGAAGGAAATTTTTCCTTGCATTCTGAGAAATGTTCTTGTCCCTATAGAATTTTCTCCTAGCCATGGACAAACTCATAACCTCAGCAATAAAATCTTCATTGATGGTAGTATCTCTACCAAACATACTAATCACACGGCCATGCCAGGCATCAACAAACTCCTTAGACACTGAGGGTTTGAAACCCTTCAAACTCTCCAGGTAAGGAGTAACACCATCATTTTGTTGAATTTCCCAAACCTGGGGATTAGTTTTAGTTTCCTCACAAGACAAAGGCTTTGTGCAACACCTATCCCCTCCAATCATTGAGTTTCTAGCAGAGCACAACCAGAACACAACCAAAGCACAAGCTAGAAAACCACCCAAAAAGTGTGTGATGCATTTGAAAGTAGTCTAAGAGAGGTAAGAAATAGAGTACTAAGACAACTCACCACCAGGAGGCAACAATTTCCAATGATCACCCACTGTGTGAGAAGTCCCATCAAACTACAAGCTTCATAATATCCACACAACCCCAAGATCAAGGAGGTGGGTAATAATAAAAAATTAATGGGTCTCATTAATAATGAGGTTCTTCAAATTAGTAGGAAGGACGCCACCCTCCCTCCACGAACTAGCCGATGAAACCCCATAACTAGCCAACCAATCGGCAATAGAATTAGCTTCCCTATAGGCATGGGAAATGTAAATTTCTTCAAATTCCTCAAAAAATAAATGGCATCAGATATAAAATTGTTGATAGACCATGAAGGAGAAGACCTTTGCTTAAGGAAATTCACAATATTTAACGAGTCACCTTTGATCCACAGTTTAGAGACCCTCAAGTCCCTAGCCATCTTGATGCTATCATAGGTAGCAGCAGCTTCAGCAAGGTGGTTTTTCTAGATTCCCAAAGGGAGTGCCACCGATGAAACAAACCTACCAATGTGATCTCTCAACACTCCACAACCAGCAGAACCTAGATTACCTTTAGCAGAACCATCAAAGTTGATCTTGAACCAACCTAGTAGAGGGGGAATCCAAACCACCCCATCCCTCGCAACATTATCCTTTTGCAAGGGTTTAGCAATATCAAAGGAGAGTTTCCAATTTCTGGCCACCTCTGCATCATAATTAGAAACTAGCACTCTACCCAGAATATCAATCTTATCCACCACCAACATCATATTTTCCTTAACATAGGACACAATTTTAAAGAAAAGGGAGAGAAGAGGAAGAGATGAGTCTCTAAAAATCCTATTGTTCCTCTCCTTCCATAACCCCCAAAGAACATGCGGAAAAACAAGAGACCACAATATCTTTAGAGAAGGATTGGAAGAGGGTGCATTCCATTGAAGCCACAAATCCCAAACAGAAGCAGAAAAAATCCACTCAATGTGCCAAAGTTTGAGAATAAGACACCAAACTTCACGAGCATAGCTGCAACCAATAAACAAATTTGAACTATCCTCCATGTCCATCATACATAGGTAGCATCTACTTGGCATAAAGAATCCCCTTTTCCAAAGATTATTAATAGTAAGAATCTTATCCTGTACCAACAACCACAAAAAAAAATTAATCTTGGGAATAAGCTATGGAAACCAAACTAAGCCCTAGGGTGGCCTAGGACCAATATTATCATTACAAGATTTGAACGCTGAAGCCACATAAAAGGTTCCACTTGGGTGTCTATTCCAAATCACTTTATCCCTTCGATGAGAAACAAGGATGTGAATTCTAAAGAATTCAATAAAGAGGTCCAATAGCTCAGGGAACACCTCATGAATCTTCCTCCATCTCCCATCAACAATATAATCAGCCACACTCCTCCCAAATTCACAGATACACAATTCCCACCAGGGATTCGCCTAGAAGGTGTCCTACAAAGGACAATGCCCAAACCACCAGTCATCCCAAAAAAGAATGTCATGACCATCTCCAACCACCCAAAATAAACCAGTAGAGATCACCTCTCTAGCTTTAGAAACTGAGTTCCAAAAGAAAGAGCCTGAAGGAGGAGAAAACTCCTTGTTTAAAAACTCACGCAATGTATCCACCTGAGGAATATACTTAGAGGTCAAAATTTGACCCCACTCCTTCTCACCACAAAGGAAATGCCACAGCTGTTTAGCCACAAGAGTTGAATTAAAAGGCTTAATCCTCTGTAGGCCCAACCCCCTTGATGTTTAGAATGGAACACCTCCTCCCAAGAGACCAAAATCAATCTCTTCTTAGCCTCCACACCTAACCAAAGAAACTTCCTCTGAATACATTCAAATTTCTCCCAAAACTTATGAGGAATTTGAAAGAGGCTAAGAGCATAAACAGATAGATTCTAAAGAGTAGATTTGATAAGCACCAACTTACCAGCCTAGCTAAGCAATGCTCCTTTCCAACCCGCAAGCTTCGCATTAAACTTGTCAATCAGACCATTCCAGAAGGAATCATGAGAAGAATTAGCACCAAGCGGAAACCCAAGGTAGATTTATAATTTATATATAGTAAGTTTCTCCTAAGTCCAAGTCTCAATAATTTGATGCATAAAAATTGTAGATTTAGTGATTATAAATAAACTATTTTGTTAATTATGTGAAACCACATTAACTTTAATTTAATTCCTTATCTTAATCTCTTTAGCTTACACTATTTTGTTAATAATTGCTATATAGTAAGTTGCTCCTAAGTCCAAGTCTCAATAATTTGATGCATAAAAATTGTAGATTTAGTGATTATAAATAAACTATTTTGTTAATTATGTGAAACCACATTAACTTTAATTTAATTCCTTTCCAACCCAATGCTATATAGTAAGTTGCTCCTAAGTCCAAGTCTCAATAATTTGATGCATAAAAAATGTAGATTTAGTGATTATAAATAAACTATTTTGTTAATTATGTGAAACCACATTAACTTTAATTTAATTCTTTATTTTAATCTCTTTAACTTACACCAAAAAAATTAAGCCTATTTTATTCAAATTTCCTAGAGATCCACTTACACTTACTGAATCCAATTTCCCATATTTTTATCTTCATGTGTAGTTTTACTCTTTAATACATGTTGTGTACATGTTTCTATTTTTATTTCACTCTTACTATTTTCTTAATACTTTATATACTATTAAAAATAAGTCTTTATAAATTTTAAAATTTAATCCTACATCCTTCTTCCAAAATTACTTTTGAAGAATTTTTTGTGACTATTCTCTTCAATTCCATACTATATTTAGTGTTCAATGGTGCGAACAATCCTATATAGGACTATGAAAACCTATCAAAAATCATCAAAACATCTTCTGTAAATATAAATTGATTTTTGAGACAAATTTATTTTCATAGTATGATGTATTCTATGATTCCTACTTTGTATACTACTTTTTAACTATATATACAATATCGTGTTCACATCATTTTATTGATATAATGTAAAGGTTCGTATTATGCTATTGAATCACTTATAATAAAAACTATATATTATTATTAACACTCAAAATTATACAAGAGAAAATCTTATCCTTTTTCATCTCCCACTTATTAATCATGTGTCTTACTTATTGGTTAAGTTTGCATCCTATTTTTTTTCCCTCAATCCCTTGAGGTCTATACTCATAAAAAATCATCACAATAAATAAATCTTTCAAAGATTAAATAAAACAAGAAATTTTTACAATGCTCTTGAGACCTATTGCAACAAATATGGCCATTTCTTATCTTTTTTCTTTCAAAATTTTAGAAGAGTACTCACTTTAAATGAACCTAGTCTTATACCTAATAAAAAGGACATAAATTTTATACAGAATTATTTGAAACATGTAAAAAATAATAATAGTATGCAAAAAAATTAAACATAAAATAAAATATTTTTTGAACATATTATGCCAGAAAAAGTGACTCCTCGTAAAGAATTATAAGTGTTAGTTTCTCACTAAAAGGCTCAATTTGAACTACTTCTACCAAGCATTTTTTGTTTCACTTGACTAAAACAAACATGTTGCATGTATTGTATTATTGAAAATAGAAAGCTTAAATATGTATTGTTTCCTACATGCAACAATCATATAATTAAAACCACAAATGTATTTCACGCTATATCAATTCCTATCACTAGAACTTATTATCAATAAAATTAATATATCCCTACCAAGAAACTATTTGGACACGACAAGTAAATACCTTGCTGTCCACAACTCTAATTCTGATTCTATACTCTAAATGCAAAAAAAAAGTAGATTTCAATACACTTTGATAAACTTTACACATAAAAAATAGATTTCAATACCTTCATTCCTGGTCTCAAATTAATGGAGATCAATTTATGATTGCAGGCAATACTAACGCATATTAAATATGACTGCAAATAATAGCAGATCTCCACGTTTGAAGTTGTCCAAAGTTTACAGCTTTTTAAACAAATGTAAATTATCTTAGTGCACTCTTACTGGAATTTTTTAAGTTTGTTTGTTTTGAAAAGATGATGGAATGTTTATAAATTTGTCATTACCTACCATAACATGGGTGCGCAGATTCATATTTCCTTTTAACCACAGTAAATGGAATGCTTACTTTTACAGAATTCTTATAAGGAATTATTAATCGGCATATTCACATGGCAGTGGTGGCTCCACTCCCCATATAATTTTAATGAGATGGAAAAGAGAGCACATTATTTGCAATTTTCTTTGCTTTAATGCTTTCTTTATTTTATTCATTTATATATGCATTCTTATAAGTTATCATGTCTAATTATTATATGTATTTTTATTTTATTCATTTATATATACATTTCATAAGTTGTGTCTAATTATTATATATATATATATATATATTGTGTACCTACTTTTGTATAGTCATTTGTATTTTTTCTATTATAAAATAATTTTGTAAATGTAGGGTGACTTCATAATCACAAAATTCTTTGTGTTCAATTTAAAATTCAAATTTTAAATTTGGTCAACTAGCCCTCTCTACTCTTCTAGTCTTAAGTCAACTAAACACACTTTTGACACAATTTGATATTATGTGCTAGAATCACAAACTTTAAAAACAAGAATAATTACTTTCTTAAATCTATTAACCCTTAATTAAATATGAGTTAAAATTTTAAACAAATTTTCTCCCAAGTATAAACTAAGGTAGGTAGATACAAGGATTTGTGACTAATAGTAGACAAAAAAAATATATATTTTAAAATGGAAGTTAGGATGTATATGCAAGCAATTATAAATTATGGCCTATTGGAAACAAGCAACACTGAGAGGGGGGGTGAATCAATGCTGTGCAAAAAATAAATTTATTATTCTGATCTTTAACCCACTTAAAACATTCAACCAAGAGAAATATGCAGAAACAGAAAGCAAACAACCACAACACCATAACACAAGGATTTTTACTTGGAAACCCTGTTAGGGGAAAAGCCACAGTGGAGGGCCAATCCACAATATGATCTGAGTATACTCTAAAAGAAGTTTACAATATGGGAATGCACTTGCATTTAGCTAGAGCTCACTGCTCAAAATAGAAAGGCACACTGCCTTACAAGGATTTGGATTAGATCCAAGAGAATGAACTGAAAGAATAGCATCTACAAATGCTTGGTTATAGTTCCAGTTAGGCTCAGTAGTTGATCTTCTGTCCTTCTAACTGATTCTACACTTATGCTCTGCTCTGCTCTGCTCTAACTCACATCACACAATCTTTAATGCACAAGTGAAACTATACATAATCACTCAATCACCCTTCTGATATTCGTAACACACATCGACACACCTTATACACACACAAAATGATATAATTGATCATTTATATATAACCGCGACTAAGAATTTAATTGCAACCTGTCGGCTTCAATAAAACTTAAGAATATTTACAACTGTCAGTTCAAATCATGAATGATATTCAATGTGCACCCACAATGGTTAGTCACACCTTAGTTTGGACCCAAATCAAGATGATCAAACACAAAAACATTTGAGTAAATACTTCTTGAATATCCACAACATGTTATATTAACTAGGTCAGCCACAAAACATAGGTGAACAGGAAGATATCCAACCGAATCTCCAAACTTGCATACAACTTGATACAAGGCACTAGGATTTTCGGACAACACAAGACATACATTGATTAACCTCCCATAAGATACACAACTCAAAATAACGACATAAAATTTGTATGTGAATCGATGAACATAGAACTGTTGGATGCTCTATTCTTCCTAGACTGTCCTCAATCTGTCTACCAGTAGGAGAAAATGATGACATGCAGATCCAATCTCTAACTAAGGTTACCATCAATGACAACACCAAAAAAAATTTATAGTGTCTCCTGCAAACAATCTCCCCCTTTGGCATTGATGGTATCACTTAGTGAAAAATAACTGTCAAATCAATACCAACATGAATTACACTACCACTTCAAAACTTCAAAAAGAATCTTTAATCTCAGCTTAGAAATGAAACTCCCCCTAAGATGAATATATATTTTTCACTGTACAACTCTCCCCCTTTGACATCAATGGAAAAATTGGGGAAACAAAATTTCAAAATTGTATAGGCATGATCTTGTTACACAAATTTGAAAGTATCTGCAAAATCTCTCTTGAACACGCTCAAATTTGTGTCCCAAACCCTTTTAAAACTCTCCAGAATTGTTATGTGACCACAAACTAAATAATATTGGGTTTCTATAGTCTCAAGATTCATTGGGTCACTAACTACCATAACATCTTTGGCTTCCTTTAATGCATTCACCATTATTTCAATCTTTGGACCAATTAGTCCTCTAAGTTCACATGCTTTTCCTGCAATCTTATCATTTTCATGCTTCAAGCTCCTTATTTTGTCAAGTAGAGATATTACTTGACCTTCTTTCTTACCAACATCACCAGCTAATGGATCAAAAGCATCAGAAATGGTAGCCATTTTTTTTCAAGATCCTTCACCTTCTTCTCATTGTCTTCATTGAATTTGGACAAAAGTAAACATGACTTATAGGCCTTTCCACCTTCAGATATAGAATCTTGAATATTCTTCATACAGGTGGCTAACAGATTTTTATCCTTAGTAATCACTTCTTTCAACCAACTAAATATTTTTCCATCAAACTCCTTCTGCACTTTAACCATGGCTGATTTTTCAAGAGACTCAAAATGAGTACTTACAAAATTTATGAGCTTCTTCAGTTCACCGGAACAGGAACCAGACGGATCCTTAACATGAGTTGGCATAATTTTCTCCAGAACTCTAGATTCAAGATTTAATAATTCATTGTCCTCAATGTGAGACTTCAAAATCTTCTCACTAGCTTTAGCTTGTGCAATTTGATGCAACCTTCATTATCTGAATTAGGGACAAGGTGGATAGATTGATCAAGCCTTCAACCAATTCAAGATCAAATTCTCCCTGTTGTTCCACCAGAGATTTCTTCACTGCCTTGGTAGTGTCTCTTGCTTCCACTGGGATTTCCTTAACTTGAATCTTTTCTTCTTCTTCAACTTTTGGTTCTACAATAACTATTTCTTGATTGCCTTTAGGAGCTTCAACTTCTTCATTTGGCATCTCCTTTTCTTCAACTAATACAACCTTAGGAACTTTAGTCTCCATATGTGCATTTGAGGTATCCACATTAGGAGGAATTTAATTATCCTCAATATCTACATTCACTTCCTCATTTACTAGATTAGATGCAACATCTTCAACATTCGCTTCTTCAACATTGATCTTGTTCCTTGACAAAAATTCTTCCAATATTTTCTTGGTTTCATCAGCAACAACACCAATTTCACCAATCATAAGTTTATTCACCCTTATTTTAGTTTTGAATTCCTTCTTGGCTTTGTCGAGGAGTAAATTCATCTCCTCAAAAGACATTTCCAAACACAAGTCCGCAAGAATTCTCTTTCCCATATGCTCTTCTTCTATCCTAGCATTTACTCTTCTCACCTCCAAAACATCATACAGACTCTAGGTAAAATAGACATAATTTCAACAAGAACTTTATTGAAAATATTCAGATGTTTTATTGTTGCCTCTTCAAAAATTCTTTGACCCGATTCATCAAATATTTCATACCATTCGTAGAGGGGCTTGAGATTTCCATCCTTAACAACAACATTCTCAACTTCTTCAACTGTCATACCTAGTTTGTCAATTTTTTCCTTCTTCTTTTCCTTTTCTTCCTCACCAAAAGATTTCCTCTTGGTTACCTTGGTAGCCTGAGTGCCAGTAGCCTTTACTTCTTTCACAACTTCATCTGACTTAGTCTCCTCATCTTCTAAGACAACTTCATAGGTTCTTGTGCTCTTGTTCTTCTTCCTCTTACTAGAAGCCTTGTCTTGAGTTTGCACAAGAACTAGCTTGGCTACATGAGCGGATAAGGATGGGGAACTCCTTGTTGATCTAGTACGGGTAGAGGATATTGCCAGACTAGCAGATTTGGTTTTAGGCTCTTTCCCTTTTTCAGCATTTGCTTCTTATCTCTTCCTTATGGCTTATCTTACTGCTTCTATAGATATTCCCATAATTTCTACAAATACTTACACTCCTTTCCTTACTCTTCTAACTATCTTTGGCTTCTATAATTGATCATGGACTTGCATGCTCTTTTTTGCATGAGATCCAAACCTTTCTTCTACTAGATCCAGAGGCATTCTCAACAAATGTTTTGCATACATCTTCAAGATGTTCTCCTCCACTTCATATCCCATAAGCATAATCCATATTGTTTTGGGATCAGTGGCTTCCATATGGAATTGATCAATATATACCATGAAATAGATTGTATCTTTGTACTTCTCTTCAATTGAAGTAGGTATTCTTTCTCTTGCATGCATCATATTCTGAAATTTTTTTAAGTACCCCTAGAGGGCATATTTCTAGTCTTTCCATCACCAATTTCAAACAATATATCTCTTATTTGCACAGCTACAGGATTATTACTTTTCCAATTAACTTTCCCAACAACTGAAACCTCACTCATAAAATAAAAGAACAAACAAAGTAGAAAATTACCATATTTAAATGAGTTCTTATCTTTCTTAATCTTACCCAGATTCTCCATCAGTTGACTTCTAAGTAGCTCACACAAGTCATAATCTTCATTTTCTTTTACCATCTGATAACCTACATAAATGGTCATATCGGATACTGAATTATCTCAGCTAGAGTGGTAGACCTTGTAGCCAATGACCATTGATGCAAATTTCACATCCACTTCAACAATGTCTTCAAGTTTCATTGCCCTTCTATCAAATTGTGCACTTGTTGCATTAGTAACCTTTTGATTTTTTATAGATTTCAAAATTGGTAGTCCATCAGAGGAATTTAGACCTTTGACAACGCTTATAGCCTCTTTCATAATCTTAAAAGGTATATTCAACCACATGAACTCAACATGAACTCGGCTCAAAATATATCACACCCATTCACCTTCCTCAAATATGGGAAATTTCACAAACTGTGTGAACTTCTTCTCTTCTAGGGTTTTGTATTCTAGCTTAATAGTGAAGTCCTCTCCAATTATATTGTTGGAATACAAATTTAGCATTTGTGAGCTCCCTAACTCTTCAATATTGGCATGTATGTAATCCCTAATGTCTTTAGTGTGCAAGACTTCTTACTGTACAGACGAAAACGCACCTAGGGGCTCGGTCTCAATAGATTTAAAAGGATGCCACTTGAACTTTTGGTGGGGTCTATCCTTGACATCAACTACCAATGGAGTGGCCATTTTTACAAATTCACAAATTCACAGGTTTTTCCAATAAATACATTCTCATTGAATTGGAGTTTTGATTGTTGAATCTTCCTCACACTTGAATCTCGCCACAACTCAGCAAAGTTTTCTCCAGGGCTCTCCAAACTTCTTTTCTCCAAAATGAAAAGTGACAAATGAAATATAAAAATTAACTTTTATCATTCACACAACTAACCCTTTTTGTCGTAGTAAATTCTTTTACCCTAATTCATTTGGCTATCATGTTTCCATGGATTGAGATAGATAATTCTTCTGCAAATCTCCAATATAGTATAATACTTTCTCTAATTAGTTGAACAACATCTAAAAGGAATTTATGCACTTACTAGACTTATCCACATTTCAATGTCAGTTACTAGTAGGGGGTTAAGTGATTTTCTTGACGGCTCCCCCTAGGCCAAAGGCCTAAAATTAATTCCCACACAAATTACTAGAAGAAAATTCTAGTGCTAGCACATTTCCTTCAACAAAGGGATCCTTCTTCACCCATTTCTTCTGCATTTTCCTCTTGATCACATTTGTAGTGACTTTACCTTTTCCCTTAATATTCTGTTGCATATTTTGTTTTATCAGACCTCTTATGTTCCAATAGAATCTAGTAGTGTGGCCAAATTTGTTGTAATTATAACACAACATTTTTCTATCCAGACGTACTATTCCACTAAGCTTTCCTTGATCTACATTGGTTGGAAATATGCCCAAGTCTATTGCATGCATAGCATCTAACATCTCTATGAAAGTTGTTCATCACATTTTTGCATTCATTTGACTTATGACCAAAATTATTACAATTAAAGCACTGACTTGAGAATGGTGGTCCACTTGGATTCATGTTGCTTCTACATTTACAAGCCATATGACCAAATTCATTGCAATAGTAACCATTGAATCTTTGAGCATTTGGTGGTCTTACCAGATTACTTCTAGCTCCATTCATTTGATTTCTTTGCCTAAATCTCCCTTGTCTAGAATTCCTTTATCTACATTTGGAACTTTCTCCTTCTTCATAGCCAAGACCTCGCTTGTCACCATCAGTCCTCTGAATTTTAATCAGTTCATCAAACTTGGATGAGCTTGCTTTGAATTTATCCTTGTACTCATTTACAACAATAATTTCATTTTTGAGATCATCAAGCTATTTTTCAAGCACTTCCTCATTGTTTTTAGATTGTTCCAATTCATTTCCCAATCGGCTGCATTCTTCAAATTTTTCTTTCAAGGATTGAGCAAGCTTTTCTTCATTCTTCTTTCTATCTTCAATCTCCTTGGTCATTTTCATCATGATAGATTCCATTTCACACTTCAGGGCAACATTTTCTTTGGAAAATTTTTCATATTCTTCTACTTTCTCCTTCAAGGCATGTCTCAGTTGTTCATCTTCCACGCTTCTATTCTTTTGCTTAAGCTGATCACACAATTCCCATCTTTTCTCCCTTGATTCATTGATTTTGTCTTTCAATGATTGAATGAATTTCTCTACATTCTCAAGATTTTCCTGCAATTCTCGGTTCTCAGATTTTGACTAGTCAAGATCATCCAGGGCCACCAAAAAAAAATTCTTGAAGACTACTTGTATCCATTGAAAATACTTTCCAAGATCTCCCCAATTTGTTAGACTTCTTTCTAGGAACTAGCTCTGATACCAATTGTTGGAAACAAGCAACACTAAGAGGAGGGGTGAATCAATGTTGTGCAAAACTTAAATTTATTATTTTGATCTTTAACCCACTTAAAACATTCAACCAAGAGAAATATGCAGAAATAGAAAACAAACAACCACAACACCATAACACAAGAATTTTTACATGGAAACCCTATTAGGGGAAAAACCATAGTGGATGACCAATCCATAATATGATCTGAGTATACTCTAAAAGAAGTTTAAAATATGGGAATGCACTTGCATTCAGGTTCACTGCCAAGAGCTCACTACTCAAAATAGAAAGGCACACTACCTTACAAGGATTTGTATTAGATCAAAGAGAATGAATTAAAATAATAGCATCTACAAATTCCTGGTTACAATTCTGATTAGGCTCAGTAGTTGATCTTATGTCCTGACTAATTTTGCACTTCTACTCTGCTCTACTCTCGCATCACACAATCTTTAATGCACAAGTAAAACTATGCATAATCTCTCAATCACCCTTATGATATTCGCGACACACATCGACACACCTTATACACACACAAAATGATATAATTGATCATTTATATATATATCTGCAACTAAGAATTTAATTGCAACCTATCAGCTTCAATAAAACTTAAGAATATTTACAATTGTCGGGTCAAATCATGAATGATATTCAATGTTCACCCACAACGATCGGTCACAACTTAGCTCGGACCCAAATCAAGATGATCAAACACAAAAACATTGTAAATACTCCTCGAATATCCACAACATTTTATATTAATTAGGTCGGCTACAAAACACAGGTGAACAGAAAGATATCCAACCAAATCTCCAAAATTGCATACAACTTGATATGAGGCATTGAGATTTTTGAAAAACACAAGACATACATTGATTAACCTCCCATAAGATCCATAACTCAAAATAACGATAGAAAATTTGTATGTGAGTCGATGAACATAGAACTATCAGATGCTTTGTTCTTCCTAGATTGTCCTCAATTTTTCTGCTAGTAGGAGCAAATGATGACTTGTGGATCCAATCTCCAACTAGCGTTTCCATCAATGATAGCACCAGAAAATGTTTATAGTGTCTCTTGCCAACATGGCCAAGAAACAAAAAAGTAGAGGACTCAAATGCACTTGGAAGTGAATTGCGAATGGTGGAAAAAAATAAGAATACAACAAAGAAGCTTATATTCATGTTTGGAAGAAATGGGAGACAAGTTCAAATATACCCTTTTGACACAAAAAATCTCATGTTAAACACATCACTTTGTCACAAATGACCTTAGATTTAGCTAAAAAAATTCAAAGAATATGTCTTTCTAGTTGTACAAGTTGTCTGATTTTGAAATGACCTGCCTATGACTTATACGATCTAGAAAAACAAGTTAAAGTAAAACTTGATATCACATGCTTGCGAAAAAAAAAGAGAACTAAATAAAATAAAATAATACTACCCAATGGAAAATGATGAAATTAATTCTATAAGGTGCAAAACATTGTAAAAGCTCTATGTTAGATCTAGGACCTACAAGATTTATTTTGTGAAAAATGGGGTACAATCATTGGCAAGCTTGACCTCATCAAATGTTCCAAAAGGAGATAAACATGCTAGTAATAGGAGGTTTGACTAGGGAATGCATTTTACATATACTCAAAACTGCTTGAAATTTACAAGTCTCCCTTATCCTAATCTTCTCAACACTTTTTTCCACTACTTTTTTTATCAAAGATGCATAAATTCTTCTATGTATAACCTATAAGCACACGTTGATCAAAAAAACCTACAATATAGAAGTGTTAGGAAGAATACTACCTTGTCATCCCCCTTGTAGGTATTCCAACAAAATCCACATGCACACAATATATAGAAAAATTGTAATTGGATCTATGGAAAATTTATATGAAAATTGTTTTGTAGGAAAAGTGATCCTAGACCTAACTAGGATTTAGCTACTTTTTACTTACAAAACATCAGAATTCATATTGGCAAGGGTATGAGATGAAATTTCAACTTAAAAGGTGAATCAATCAACCTTATCTTTCTAAATTCTTTTGGGGTTCAAAATTTATTTTTGCTGAAAATACAATGATACCCCTATTTAACTATAAAAATGCATTGTTTTGAGATAAAAACAAAAAGAACTGGAAATTGAGTTTCTACTAAAATTGAAGACCAAAAATGAGCAAAGTAAACACATATGTCCTTTGATGTAATTTTTATCCTGATTTAGGTGGTCAAGGGCACCAAGGGAACCCTAGATTAGGAATTTGAAACCAAAAATTGACTTTACTAGCCTCAAGTCCTTGGTTTGTTGCTTCTTCCCTTCAAATCATGTTGTCGGATCTTCGTTTGTTACTGAGATAATGTAGTTTTTGTATCTTGTCAAGTTGTAGGGCTTGAATACATAAATGAGAAAATTTTCTTCAATCTTCTTCTAATCCTCTTCAAATTTATAATGTGCCCCCACAAAGGGAGAGGAAGGGTTGTTCCACATAGGGGTTTGTCATATTCAAACCCTATGTTGTTATTTCTACCTCCACAATGGAAAAAATGATGATAAAGAGAGTTTATCATTTTGAGGGATAGAGGCTAAATGATAATAGAGCAATGAATTGACAACTTGCTACAACTTACCACTCAGATTTGATCTCCTTGACGGACTGAATTCATGCTCATCACCTTCAAGGATTAATTGCAATTTGACTTAATTTGGCTTGAAGACCTACAAGTACTCACATATAAAATGCATACATAAACATGAACAAACTCACATAAAACTTGACGTGATATTTTAATGATGAAATGCTACAATAATTATGAAAATTCTACTCTTGACCACTCTTGAATTGATTTTTGAAGTATTTTCCTCAATAATTTCCTTCTCATATGTATTAAAATTTTAAAACTACTAAGTATTTATATGTAATTCTTCTAATTTCCCAAAAATTAAATCCTAATAGCCAAAAATTAGGATTTGAATTTTAAATAATAAATTACCAACGTCAACATGTTTAAATTTGGGGTAATTTTAAGAGGATAAGGGAACCAAGGGAATCCTAGTCCAAATCCCACCTTTTCAGGATCCAAAGTGTTGGGGGAAAAGTATTGAATGCATATTTGGGTCTTGTATATTTTATTTTCCAATAAATAATAAAATAGCCAGGCAGACTGTGCAAAAAATTGAGGGGCCAAAAAGTGGCCAATTTTTTTTTTTTAAATCAAAGGCTATAATGTGAGCCCATTATAGTTTATTATAACTAAAGAAAATAAAATCGAATTCATTTCATTTCACTATCATATTTTCTTATTCTACAACCAACAAACCCTATGATAGTGTGCTCACATTCTAGATAGGTCAAATCCTACAATTTCTCCATCGAATCTTTGCAATTTCTTTGCCAAGATGTCACCACGTCAACAAGGAGGTCAGAGGAGTAAGCATTATTTTTTTCTTTGTGAATTTGTTATTAAATAGGAAAATTTAGAATTTTTTTTATGTTCATTTCTTTAATTTACAAGAGTTGAAAATCAACCTCAAAATCCTTCTCCTCATGAACAAGCACATGAACAAAATCTTGATGAACAACCATAGCAAAAAACTTCTCCAAAAATTCCTCAACATCCTCCTGGAACTCAACAAAATTTAATGGGGGAATTTGAAAACAACAAAAAATAAATTGAGTTAATTGCTAGGTTGAACAATCCTATAAGTTTAACCTTGGAAAGAACCACACTTTCAAATTCACTTCAAGCCATGTTAACACATGTAGATGCAATTAAAAATCAATTAAGTGGCTGGGAAAATAACAAGCAAGAGTATAGAGATTTTTATGTAGATAAATTATCATACAAACAAGTAAAAAATTACAAAATTACAAAATATGATTTGTGCTCACTATTCACTAACCCACGTACAAATCAAACTCTTGACCTTAATAGAAAGAGGTTTTCTATCCATTGGTGCAACCACCAAGGGATTTGGAACAATTTTTGGAAGAGTTGGTGGATGGTTTTGACCATCCACCATGCAACAATAATGAGGTCCCCCAATATTTCTTAAGGAAACTCTACTACAAGTTTTTCCTCAACAAAATCCCCAACTATTTTGATATGCAGGAATTTCAGGGGAGAGGTGGTGGGTCGGCATAGGATAGACCAAATGCACGTCAAGATCCTTAGTGGAAAGGGAGACGAGCACTCACTAGGCTAGCTTATGAGCACGTTGCTATCCCTTCTGTCATGAAGGAGAGTATTGAGATGGACACTCTAAAATATATTAGCTCTCTAACCCAAAGTATCATCCAGCGTGTTAGTCCTACAATATAGCATTAGCCAGGGGAGAGTTTAAGTGGTAGGGTTCCATCCATTCTTATCGAGTTTGTGAGTCATCCTATACATATGACCCCACAAACAGTTAGGAGGTTGGTGTATAGGATATGCCTGCAACTGCCCAATTGGTGATGACATATGCCATGTTGAATAAGGCTTTTAGCCTCAATACTCAAGTAAATGTTAGCATGTTCATTGAATTTAATTTATTAAATTTTATTTTTTAAATGCAATATTAACTAATTTAGCTTAATGATTGTAATAAAATTTCAGGGTCATAGTGTTGATATTTGTTTACACAGGCCCTCCACCTATTTTTTACTCCACTACATCTACTATTGAGGTATGTAACTAGTAAAAAATTATAAATATTACATGAGAATAGCATTGTTATATGAATGGTATTCTAATATTTGATTTTGGATGTTGAATGGGTTAATATTGGAAGTGTCACAGAAACACCTCCTAGTGCCAGTGGAGTACAAACCTTCATGCAAGTAATAGAATAAAGATTTTAACTAATGAATTGCACTTAATAGATTTGTGTAGTTTATATTCATATTGTTGATTACATGGAATTTCACATCTTTCAAACTCAAAGCATTACTTCGCATTGCATAACTAATAACTAGATGTTGATAGATGACAAAATTTTAATTACAATATAGTTTTTTAGAAAGTTAGCATAAGTAGTGATGCAATTACTTCACATAGGATAAGTAATAACTAGGAGCAATTGCCAATTTCATTTTCTTGTAATGGAATTCCATGAGACCACATTTTATAGAGGAATTTTTTCAAATAGTTCACTACCTTTTCTTTGCTATGGATGCTTGGAAAAAATATATGAAATCATAATAGTAATCAATAGCATAGACAAGGCAATGAGTTGTTTGAAAAAATGCCTCAAAGAAATGTGGTCTCATGGTGATGTCCATCACCATGAGACCCAATTTCTTTGAGGCATTATTTCAAACAACTCACTACCTTGTCTATGCTACCACATTTTCCATACATGTCTACCAAAGCATTTTATCAAACAATTCACTTCCTTCCTGTTATGGCTAAAATCCTAAAATAGGTGTTTTCCAATAAACTATGGATGGTTGGAAAAAATCTATCAAATCATAAAAGTAAGCAATAACATAGATAAGGAAGTGAGTTGTTTGAAAAAATGCCTCAAATAAATGTGGTCTCATGGTGATGGAATGCCATTCCATCACCATGAGGCCACATTTCTTTGAGGAATTTTTTCAAACAACTCACTACCTTAAGAATAGAAACCAAGTGTTTAGCCAAAATTCCCTCCAAATCCTTTTCAAGATCCTCATCCTCATCCTCAATTTACCAATCCATGGAAGCTTCCACCTCTTATTCCACTTTCATATCCAACAACCTTAAAATCTGCATCACCCCACTATTACCAAGACAAAATTCATCCAATGTGTCTCATAATAACTTCCTCCAAGGACTATTTACAAAGGTGGTTGTTTCCCCATGCAAAAAAAAGTGGTGTAATATTCCCATATCATGCATCCACCTTCACCACCCCCACATCAAGATAAACCCTAATACTCTAAATCTTAAATGAATCCCCTATCAATCCATCTATCTAATTTGAAGATTCTATAAAACCTTCCTCTCTCATGACACCATACATATCAAATGAACTATTTCGGTATGTGCATGATCATGATGGGCCAAAAAGTGGTGATATGATGGGTATGTGTAGGGTATGTGGTTGGGTATGTGCAGGATCATCATGGAAAAAATAGGCCGTTAAGTGGCAAAAAACTCAGAAAAATCAGAGTTAGACAACTTGACGTAAAAATTTGAATAATTTATCTATATTATTTCAAAAATATGTAACAATAGAATTTGTAGCAAATTGAATGTAGTTTCTAAACTACTAGGGTTTTTTAAATCTATTTGGTGAAAATTTGAAATTTCAATGCAATAGTGATTAAATTTCAGGGAAAAATAAGAAGTAGGTGTCTCATACCACCCAATAAAATGATAATATTTTTTATAATATTTTAGATATAAGTAGAGGACTCATGTCTCGATGTGATGCATATTTTTTTGTAATTTTTTCCAAGTAAATAATTAATTATGAATTTTTATTACAACTTTAAAAAAACGTATGTCTAACCACCTTAACTTGGTTAAAATTCATGAAATTAATTTTTTTAATCCTATAGTATGCAATCATAGAATGTGACTCATGTTTTGATTCAAAAATGTGATACTATTTGAAAGCTATAGATTTTTTCAATCAACCTATCGGACTTTAGTTGTAATTCAAATAGAAAATGAATAATAATTATTTATTAAATTCAAAGTAAAGCATAATTTATATTGGTGGAAAGCTAATAATTTCCTTTAAAAACCCTTTTCATTTCATCAATTTTGGGTAAAAAAGTCGCATGCCCTACAAAACCCATCATAAACCACTTTTTGGCCCATCATGATATCTGCTAACTTTTCACCCAAAATTGATGAAATGAAAAGGGTTTTAAAGGATATTCTCTTCCACCAATATAAATTATGCTTTACTTTGAATTTAATAAATAATTATTATTCATTTTCTATTTGAATTACACTAAAGTCTTGATTGATAGGTTGATTGAAAAACATCTATAGCTTTCAAATAGTATCACATTTTTTGAATCCAAAACATGTGTCACATTCTATACTTCACATACTATAAGATTTTTTTTAAAATGAATTTCATGAAGTTTTGACCAAGTTAAGGTGGTTAGACATAAGTTTTATATTTTTAAAAGTTGTAATAAAAATTCATATTTAATTATTTACTTGAAAAAATTACAAAAAATATGCATCACATCTGACATGAGTCCTCTACTTATATCTAAAATATTATAAAAAAATATTATCATTTTATTGTGGTTAGGTGGTTAGAGAGTTCTTATTTTTCCCTAAAATTTAAGTACTATTGCATTGAAATTTCAAATTTGCACCAAATAGATTTTTTTTAAATAAACCTAGTATTTTAGAAACTACATTCAATTTGCTACAAATTCTATTCTTACATATTTTTGAAATAATATAGATAACTTATTCAAATTTTTATATCAAGTTTCCTAACTCTAAATTTTTTGATTTTTTTGCCACTTAAGGGCCTATTTTTTCTATGATGATCCTACATATACCCATGTCCATCTCCTAATCCAAAGCATGCTAACATAGATTCCCCTCCATATAAAGATCAAGGAAACCCTTATTCTCCATCATATGATCCCCTTCTATCTCAAGAGAAAGATATCCCTTCATCCCCCCTCTCACAATCCCCTCTCCCCCACTTCATCTAATGACATCCTTTTGTGTCCAAATCAAAGTACCTCTTCCAATTCATTGTATCATCACTCTCAAAATTTGGTCTCAAATCACACCTTCCACCCCATCTAATGATCCTCTTCACCTCATGATCAAAACACCCATCCCTCTTCATCTCATGATCCCCTCCATCTCATAGCTAATACCACACTATACCATCCACCCCATCCCAACATAATAGCATAGAGAAGGAAATGAAATGTTTTAAAAAAATTCCTCAAAGAAATGTGGTCTCGTGGTGATGGAATGACATGAGAAACAAATTTCTTATGGCATTCCATCGTGTCATGAGACTACATTTCTTTGAGGAATTTTTTCAAACATTTCACTACCTTTCCTATGCTACCACATTTTTTTGTACATGTCTATCAAAGCATTTTATGAAATAGTTCATTGCATCAATGTTATGGATTAAAGCCTAAAACGGGTTTTTTTTAACAAGCTATGGATAGGGAAAATAGTAAACATAATAGTAATAATATATAGTTCAATAAGTACTCAAAATTTTGTTGATTATCTCATATATTATAAGTTATGACCTACATCACTATTCTACTTTTCGTGATTGAATAATTTGTTGTTTTATTTTTAGATGTTGCAAGAAGAATCACCTCCATATGTGGATAGGGTAATGGAGCAAGGAGTATCTTGTGCAATAGACAACTTGATGCCTCTTACGAGGGTATGAGAAAAATTATTAAATTTCAAATTACATTCATTGTTATAGTTGTTAGTTAGTGAAAAATCAAATGATTATTGATTTGCAGTTTAATTTCTATTTCGATGCTTTGTATAGGACTCAGGCATGCCATATCATGAGTATGTGAATCTTTCATGTGAGGAGAGAGATCGTCTTATGGCGATAAGTGATTATTTTGTTAAATATATCATTTTTTATAATGTAATATATTTATATTAATGTCTTTATTTGTTATTGTAACAGTTGAAGCTTGATGAGGAACTAAACCCCAGGAGGAGCAGCCCTTGAGTTCAGGGTAAACGAGTGGAATATGCATCGCCATCCACCCAACCACCAAAGGCCACTTGTTTGTTTCATTCACCTAGAGGGAAATTACTTTTGAGTGGGGTCCTTTGTTGTATTCCTATATGGCATTTTTGGACATATTTTGTATTGCATATACTTGACATTGTATGCCTATATGGCATTGTTGTAATCCTATATAGCTATTTTGTATATATTTTATACTTATATCGACATATATTGTTGTATGCCTATATGGCTATTTGGTTAATACAAATCTTTTTTATTGATGGTGTCCGTATTTTCATTATAAATCCACGCTTCAATAGATATGAGTTACATGTATTCAACTGTATGCTTTACAACTTGTGTGTATACTTTGTGACTTACATGTATTCCAATGTATACTTTGTGACTTACTTGTTTTCATGTGTATTCCTTGTATTCATATGTATACTTTGTATTCATGTGTATACTTCATGGCTTACATGTATTTGAGTACTTGTGCTTCACTTATTCACATGTATGTTCCACTTATTCACGTGCATGCTTCACTTATTTCAATGTATGCTCCATGCTTCTAATGTGTACTTCACTTATTCACGTGTATACTTCATGTATTATGTGTATGCTTCATGTTTCCAATGTATACTTCACTTATTATGTCTTTCATTTTCTCATGGTCTTGACATTTAGCATTTGGTTAGCCCTAGCATTTCTCATTGCTATCCTTCATGGTTTGTCTTGAATATTTATTAATTTATGCTAAACAACTTCAATATTTTCAAAAATGATTCATCAAGGATTTATCATTTACTTATGTACTAATTCAATGTTTTATGATACTAAATAAATATATAAAACGATACAAAATTATATTTCCCACCACTATAACTTCCATCTAGATCTTATATTCATTATGTAATTGTGTGCATGCTCAAGCACATGCCTACAATGCTTATAGGCCATATTTCACACTCTTTTTATGTTACTTCTGACATGTGGCCTTGAAATCCATAAGATAATGGTATAGTAAATGAGCACATTGATTATTTAGATTGTATATTAGTAAAGTCTAATGTTACTTACTCTTTTAAGTAAGAACTATGCTTTTAATCAATTGAACATATCATTCATATGCTTTCTTATGTGCTTCAATTATTGAATTACTTGGATGAAAGTAAGAAAGTAAGTAACTCAAACACACATTGAAAGAGAGATTTACAAAAAAAAATGAAGTTGTGCTTCCTCATTTCCACTATCATCTTACAACATTTACAAGTCAATTTTAGCTTTCAAATGCATTGGGGCCTTGTCAAGAACATCTGCAGTCCTCTATTAACTTCCCTTCTTGTGTATTGTGTGCTTATTCAATCTACTTGTCTCTTGCACTCATCCATAGAGTCATCTTATATTCCTAATTTGAAACTACAACTCACCAACCTCCATATTTGACTTCTAAGGGTTGTACTCATGCTTACACAAGAGCATCTGAATCATAGAAGATTCTAAATTCCCCCCACATAAAATATATGGAAGATGAATCAATTCAATTGTATGTTGGTCAATTGGTTCTACCATTGATCTCATTTAGAGTAGCATTCACTGCATTCAGACCTATCTAGGTAAGATTGTCTTTTATTGTGTGAGTTCATCTAAAGAAAAAACCTATTGAGTTAGTTAAGTACCCATTGGAAATTGTCACTCATGACTTCATGGATCCAAGAATGTATAGATCAACCCTTAGCCTTCTTAGACCAATTAATCAAACCCATCACTCATGACTGTTCATGTAAGTGGTGTGAAGCCTGGGATTTCTAGATTAACCCTAAGCCTCATACACCAATTCCCCTATTCCTCAATGTGGTGGTTTTTTGTAGATTTTCCGTCTTCCTCAACTATTTTGACACCCATATATTTTTCCTCTTCCATGCAATCATATGCTTTTGATGTGGAAAACCAAGACCTAATAACTACCATGTGAATCTTTCTCTTTTCCTTTGTTTTGCATGTCATCTTAAGGGATTGAGTTAGTTGAACGTAGCTCAGACTGATTCGGCATGTTTGGGTGTGAAAGAGAACCATTCCTAGCCTAAACGTACCCATCTAGATGTGTTGGAAAAGTCTTTTTGGTCACACGAGTTGTAGAATGAAAGTTACACCCCTTTACAACTTTACACTACTTACATCTGACACTTTTTCTACTAACTAAAAATTCATCACCACTGGAAAATGCCTCCAAGATATCATAAACCAAGAGAATTTATTATAGAGGGGACAAATATGATCCATTATCCTTAGACAAGAAGTTTCTAAATGTCATGGTTTTCGAGTAACATCCCATCAAAGATTGCAACTATTTTGCAATTTAGACTCTTAAAGGATTGAATTGATTGAACGTAGCTCAAACTGATTCAACATGTTTGGGTATGAAAGATGGCCATTCCTAGCCTAAACATATCTATCTATACATGTTGGAACAATATTTTTGGCCACATGATTTGTAGAACAAAAGTTAAGTTACACCCTCTTACAACTTTGCATTGCTTGCATTTGAAACTTTTCTATCAACTAAAAAGTCATCACCACTGGAAAAAACCTCCAAGATATAAAAAACTAAGAGAGGTTATTGTAGAGAATCCCAACACGATCTTGTAGCCTCAGACGATAAGTTTATAAGTGTCACAATTTTTTAGTAACATTACATCAAATATTGCAGCCATTTTGCACTTTAGACTCTTAAGGGATTGAACTGGTTGAATATAGTTCAAATTGATTTGACATGTTTGGGTGTGAAAGAGTCCATGCCAAGTGTAAACATACCCATCTGAACATGTTGGAATAGTCTGTTTGGTCACACGAGTTGCAGAATGAAACCTACACCCTTTTGTAACTTTACACTACTTGCATTTGACACTTTTTTCATCAACTGAAAATTCATCACCACTGGAAAATTCCTCCAAGATATCAAAAACTAAGAGAGTTTATTGTAAAAGGGCCCAACATGATCCTATAGCCTCAAAAAAAAAGTTTCTAAGCATCATGGTTTTTGAGTAATAGCCCATAAAATATTACAGTCATTTTGCACTTTGGACTTTTCAGGGATTGAGTTGGTTGAACGTAGTTTGGACTGATTCAGCATATTTAGGTGCAAAATAGGACCTTGAATAGCCTAAAATTACTCGTACATACATGTTGGAATAGTCTATTTAGTCACACGAGTTGCAAAATGAAAGTTACACCCTTTTGCAAGTTTACACTACTTGCATTTGACAATTTATCCATCAAGTGAAAAGTCATCACCATTGGAAAAAGACTTTAAGATATCAAAAAACAAGAGAGGTTATTGTAGAGGAGCCCAACGTGATCTCATAGGCTCAAAATAAAAGTTTCTAAGTGTCACAATTTTTGAGTTATAGCCCGTCAAAAATTGCAGTCATTTTGCAATTTGGACTCTTAAGGGATTGAGTTGGTTGAACATAGCTCAGATTGATTTGGTATGTTTGGGTGTAAAAGAGGACTATTCCTATACTAAACATACCCATTCAATGTGTTTTAATAGTATTTTTGGTCACTCAAGTTGCAAAACAAATGGTATACCCCTTTGCAACTTTGTACTACTTGCATTTAACACTTTTTCCATCAACTGAAAAATCATCACCACTAGAAAATGCCTCCAGGATATCAAAAATTGAGATATTTTATTGTAGAGGGTCCCAACATGATCTCTTAGCCTTAGACAAAAAATTTCTAAGCGTCATGGTTTCTGAGTAACAACCTGTCAAAGATTGCAGTCATTTTGCACTTTAGACTTTTAAGGGATTGAGTCGGTTGAACGTAGCTCAGATTGATTCGACATGTTTTGGTGTGAAAGAGGACCATGTATAGCCTAAACACACCCATTCATATATGTTGGAATAGTCTATTTAATCACATGAGTTTCAGAATGAAAGTTACACCCCTTTACAACTTTACACTCCTTACATTCAAACACTTTTTCCATCAACTAAAAAGTCATCACCACTGGAAAATGTCTCTGAGATATCAAAAAATAAGAGAGGTTATTGAAGAGGGTTCCAATACAATATTTTAGCCTCAAACAAAAAATTTCTAAGCATCACGGTTTCCAAGTAACATCCCATCAAAGATTGTAGTCATTTTACACTTTGGACTCTCAAGGGATTGAGTTGGTTGAACGTAGCTCAGATTGATTCGGTTTGTTTGGGTGTGAAAGAGGACCATTCATATCCTAAACTTACCCATCCAGATGTTTTGGAATAGTAATTTTTTTCACATGAGTTGCAAAATGAAAGTTACACCCCTTTGCAACTTTACACTGCTTAACTTTTGTTGGAACTGTCGATTTAGGCCTCAAACTAGGGCATAGGCTTAAACTTTTTTCCAATAACTAAATTTTCCTAAATTTTGGATTATTGATGCTTATAGTTGTATGGGATGATGTGCCAATTTTCATTATTTTTCCACACATGGAAGTTCCTTTTCCACAAATCCCTTGATTTCCTAGCTTTTACATGGAAATTTGTCTATTTTAGTGCAAATTCTTATATTTCAAGAATTTTCAAGACTAGGGACTATTTAGGCATGTTATAAATGTCTAAATACACCTTCCATATGAATTTCAAGACCTGACTAATACATTTAGTAAATTTTATTCCATAACAGTCCTTAGAAAGAGGCCTAATTTGACTATAAGTATGTAGTTTTAGCCAATTTTGTATAAATTAACCCCTTATGATTTTCACACATGTCTAATAAGAATTATAAGGGTGTCCAAATCAAGTTTTAGATCCACATTATCAAGTATAAGAAGAAATTTATATCAAAATCATCTTTGCGAATGGCTACAAGCTCATAACCTATAGGGTTCCTAAGGACACTTCATATCACATGTGAACCTACATCAACCTTGAAAAAGTGCTCAAGATAAAGTATGATAAGGGTGAGATCTATCGAAATCATACACATGTTCAAATATAAGCCTTCTCAATCTCATTTTTTGATGACTGATAACACCTACAGGAGAAAAGATAATGATGGGGTTAGAGAACAAGAAAATGGTGCTATAAATCAAGAACATAGTCATGTTTTCAACCACCTACAAGTGAAGGAAAAAAGATAATGTTGCATAAAACTATGAAAACTATCATAGTCATCAAGCAAGGTATATCAATCATTGGATAGAAATAAATTATCATGGAGGTATATTGCATTATAAAAGGTAGTCATATGAGGATATACAATCGTCCAAGGTGTAGATATGCATTAGTGAAGAATAGAAATGGAATGGAAGTGATAATGAAGAATTATAGTGCTAACATAGAGTGACAATGACACATTCCAATGATACTTATGATTGTGATTATGACAATAACTCATGGGGCCTTATGGTGATAATGGGTGATAATGTCCAATAATCAGTTGTTTGATGCTTCTTGTAGCATGGCCAAATTTATTCTATTTTCCCTCTTTGACTGATTTATATACCATATTTTTTCTTACAATACTCACTACCTTGTCAATGCATCCATATTAACAATGTAGTGAGCTTTTCAAATTGTCAATGCAATAGCATAGACAAGGTAGTGATATCACTAGGAGACCCCATTTCTTTGAGGCATTTTTTCAAACAGTTCACTACCTTGCTTATGCTATTGTATTAACAATGTAGTGAGTTTTTCAATGCTCACTACCTCATGTATGCTACCGCATTAACAACTTCGAACCAATATTTATATGTAAACTTCGAACAAAAACATATGTACAAACTTGGAACCAAAACATATGTAAACTTGAAACATAGAAATGAAAGGTCTAACTATCAACTAATATTGATGTGCATACTCTAAATTTTAATATAAATTAATGTCCATACTTACAAATTAATAAGAACTAATGTGCATAGCTAAAAATTAGTCCAACGAACCATTTGGGTCTACTCTACTCTTTATTGTGTCAAGTATTACCTCATGGTCAAATTCACTCACCTTCCACAAGGTCTTGTTCAAAGATCTACCCACGTATTTGATCAAATAAACTTTGGATTCCACGACAAGGTTCGAGTAATGAAGAATCTTCTAATGTGTTTCAAATTTTTGAAATAATCAAACATTAACACTCTTATCTGGCTACCTTCTAAGCCACGTTCCAATAACAACCACTGATCCTGTAGGATATTCAATGTTTTCTCCATCTATAACTAGGGCCTCCAATTTATTTTTAGCTTCAACACAACATAAGTAATAACTCATTCCCTCTTTGTTGTCTTCATTTGAAATAATTGCATAAGCATGCCCTACATTGATATGTGTAGCAAATTAGATGAAATTAGTCAACATTACAAATACACTACAAAGTAAGATAACAATAGGAATTTCAAAAACTATGCAAGTAGATATTTACCTAGTTGAACTAGATCTTATACATGGTCAAATTCAACTAATGATTTTATCTATGCTAGTTTCAATACTATTGGAGGCTAATATATGTGAAGTGGTCTAAGATAACCACCATTTTTCAACCCACTCCTTTGACTCACACTCATTCCAAGCTTGAATTTTACATGAAGAATAAAAGCATGCCATCTTTCACATATGGATACTCCATGAACCTCCGTTTGAGCTAAGGAAAGAGTGTAGCTCACTTGATCATGTTATTGTACAACAATCCTCATATGGTGCAATGTTAGTATCATCTATCAACCAAAAACATATATGAAATAAAGACTTATCTTCATTACTTGGACCCATTGAAACATTACACTACTCGATGATTGATTTTGCATCTATCAACTTTACATTGTCTTTATACTTTAACTCTTCTCATGCTAAAGCTCCTTTGATACATGATCCTACACCATCATTTTCCCCCTTTCCATTCCCATGTAGTAACAAAAAAGTATATATTTTCCTTACTTACTTTGGGAATAATTAATAATAAATGAGCCTAATGTTGCCTCGATTTAGTGTTGTAATGTGTTTTACACATTCACATTAAGTCTAGGACCCTTTTTAATAAAATGGAATTCATGGTGCCTTATTTAGGGTGTTGTAAAGTGTATCTTTACACTTTCACACTAATCTAGGGATTTATTAATTAATTGAGCTTAATTGACCCCTTAAATTCAAATCCAAGTCTTATTAATTACAAATTCTAAGGGATAAATCCCGACACTCTTAAATGAAATTACACAACACTTAATTTTGCAAGGAATGTGTCTTGGATTAGTGACCTAGGACCCATTTTCCACCTAGCCAATGGGTCCTCACAAGTTCCTAGGACCCCCTTTTGGCATATCATTTCACATCCCCCGAAATGTGTCCTAGTTAAGTATGCTAGGACCCATTTTCCCTATGGTAAATGGGTCCTCACAAAATTAGTAAACCCCCCTTGGGATATTTTTTTGGTGATATTTTAATGATTTCAAATCTTAGATCTGATGTTGTTTTGTGTTATTTGAATTTTGGGATTTAATCTTAAGTTATGTATAAATATAAGGTTATTTCACATAATTTCAAAACTAGGTCTTCATAAGCAATCAAGAGTACTTTCACAAGAGCATTCATGAGCATTCAAGGATAGATTATTAAATTTTATTGCAACAATCAAAGATCCAATTCATTATGTCAAAGTCATGCATGTTTTTGAGCTAATGTGATGTTGTAACATTGGTGATCAAGTTCAAGTGTTAAAAGCCATTATCTTATGTCAATTTCATGATCAAGATCTACATTCCTTAAATCCACTTCATGCTAAGATTGTTGATTTGTACTCCAAGGTTCAATTGAGGATTGGTGAGTTGTGGCATTACATTGTTCATTCACCTCTCCTTTTGTGCATTGTCTCAATTCAAGGTTTAATTACTAAAATGGAGTTTGACCAAGGAAAACCCCTATTCCCTAACAATCAACATTTTCTTCTCTTTGATGTGTGATTGTAGGCTTTAGGTTGAAGATCAAATGGAGAGAAAAATTTGTCAAAGTTGCAAAAGTTGTAAAAGTTGCCATCTTTCTTGCAAGATCATGGAAACTAAGCTACATAATTTATTTGCAACTTTTGGGAGTTGAATGGCTTGGATGTAGGAGTGCATACATTGAAGAATAGGACCCAGAAATCAATTTTTCAGAACCCTAGTAGGGGCCCATTCACCACTGGGCGAATGAGTCCTCAGTGAGGCCCAAAAAAGCACTTTTTCTAATAGGTACACATCATTTTAGCATCTTAAAACCTACCCTTTTACTATTATATCAATTAGGTTTGTTTTTTGGTATTCATCTATGCATAATTGAATGAAATAACTAGTGGAAAAGAGAGGTTCATAGTCTTGGTGATTCATTTTGGATCACCCTCTCTCCTTTTTCTTACATTTCATTTTGGTGAACCCAACTTCTTGAGCATTGTAGTTTTTTTTTTATTTTGGAGTCTCTCTTTTCATCTTAGATTAGATCTTGCATTCATTTGCATTGAATTAGATCTCATTTAGGGTCTCTAGTTTGCATTCAAATTTGCATCTCATATAGGGTTTTACGATTGCATTATTTTTGCATTCTTTACATTTGAATTTTTTTTTTTAAAACAATCAAAATGCAAAAAAAATTGCATCTCATATAGGGTTTTAGGGTTATAACGTGCTCGCGTTATGTCTTTCTTAGGCAAGTATAGCACAAACGTAGAAAAATATATCAAAGCTATGAAATAATGCAAGTGCATTATAATACGCTCGCATTATTTATTGCTTTTGGACTCCTCAAGCCTTAGTCTTGGTATTTTCTTTGGAATACCAACCTAAATGCTTGGAGTGCCTTCCCAATGTCCAAAGATGTGGTTTTGCAAATTCTACAAGATGTCACATAATTATGTTTGTGCTAACCATCAAGTTTGCACGTGTTTCAAGGTCGAACAAATTGAACACCTGGGTAATGTTAGGCTCTCTCTTAGCTATCTAATAATGTAATTTTTTTACATTTTGACAATGTTAAGCCTTTGATCTATATTTTTTTGTTTGTGTCTATTTTTTGGCAAAAACCAGTGTTTGGTACTTTTTCTTTTTAAATTAATCATTCATAAAAATTTCAAATAAATTACATTTTTAGAATGTAGACTCCATTCTACACATTATAAAAATAATAATTTTCAATTTTTTTTCAAAATTTATAAGGGTAGCATGGCTAGAATTCTATTTTTCAAGAAGTGTCCACTTTGAAAATTAGTAAAAAATCAAATATTCATTAAAAAATTATCAAAAAAATAGGCATAAACTACATGTTGTTAGCTAATTTCTCACTGAAATGATTTTAAAAATACCAAAAAAAGTTAACCTTTTGAGGGAGCCACAAAATTCATTATGTTTTTTTGACAAGAAATAGTACCGATTTTTGCAGCTTCCTCTTTTGAACCCTTAATCTTAGTGATTTAAAAAAAAAATAGTAGTTTAGAAAGTAGACTTGGAGCACTATTATCCTTGTTTTTGTTGCATCTAAAAATTTTGAGTTTAACTTTCCTCAATTTCACATCTAAGGTCAATATTTCTTGATTTCAAAAAAAAGTGGCCTCGTAAGACCCCTTTTGGCCCCCCATCTTTTTGCACTTACCCAGCCTATGGAATGCACAATTTAGGAAATTATGTGCATAATTAGGTCCAAGGCATAGGAGGGAGAAAAATCTAGTGTGAAATTTTCATGGGTGATAATTTATGATGCTACATTTAGCCCCTACTTTAGTGAGATATGAACTTACGCTCAAACTCACACTAAAGTAAGAATATGTCAAGAGGGTTTCATTTGTCCAAATATTGAAGACATAGGATAGCATTGAATCTAGGGGATGTGGTAACCCCAAGGATTCAGTATCTCATGACAAAATAACATGAGAACAAAGGAACACACAAGTGAAGTGGAATGCAATATGGAAACCATGAAGTATACATCATGAATACACAACATATAATGCAAACATAACATGAACACAAACATAATGCCAACACAATAGAAACACGAAACATACAATAATCACAAAATAAAAAAACAAGGTTGGTACTAAAAGGATTCAAGTCAATAAGTCAAAGAGACCTCAATCTTAAATTTGTCTCAAATACCAAATGTCACCATTGAATTTGTTATTTTTAAATAAAATAGTGCTCTCTTAAGGATTTTAAATCACTCATGAGCTACATAGATCTACTAGCTAGCAAGTTTTTTTATGCTAGTTGTCCATGCAATATGATGGGTTCCACAAGGCTAGCAAGTTGTGTTATGCCAAAAATCTCATGAAATACATGGTTCCACTAGCAAGCAAGTTGTGTTATGTTATGTGGCCATGTTAAAATTTCTCTAAATTCATAGACCAACAAACTCCATTATGCTAGGACTATGCAAACCATGCTTCAGAGAGCACATAAAAAAATCACCTAAGAGGGTGCACAAATTTTAACATCATGGGGGATGAATCAATGCTTAACGTCATAGGGGACGAATTCATTACGATGCCTCAGGAGGAATTCTAAATGAAACCACCACCAAGGGGCATGTTAATAAGTCAAATCTCATAAGACATCTATGAAATGGCTAGGGGATATTTCGCCCCTTAAAATGTCATCATACTTGCTTTGTTGGTATTTTAAGGAAGAATAGGGGGAGAGGGGATCCTTAAGGAGAATGTACACCTCCCAAAACTAGTTATCTTTGTCCCCAAAGTGTAAAACCAAGGACAATCATACAAAATACTATTTTTTTCCTACCATGGAAAATATGATTGCACTTAAGATCATACCACCATGAATGGCACTGAGCAAACACATAAAGCTACAAATGCCACATAGTGAGGAGCAACAACATAGATAATATTATTATTATTTAGAATTATTAGGTGCATCCACACATGGAAGAGCACCACAATCATTAAGTTGTTATATTTTACTACTCAAATCTTGACATTCATTAGTGGAATGACCATGTACTCGATGATATGCATAAAATGAGCTATTATAATAAAATTTCTTTCATATTCTTGGAGGAAGATTAATCAAGCGAGATTTGAGAAGCCTCAATAAAATATACTCTTGCTCAGTAGTATGAGGCATTATTTTCTCTTTTGAAGAAAAGCTTTCCCACTTACCACAAGATGTCATACATATAGTAGATAATGGATAATTAGATGAAGATGGGGACGAAGGCTAGAAACCTAAACCCTATTTTAAAAAGTATGGTATAGACTTCGCTTGATTCTTATCATTTTGTTCCATATTTGTGTTATATCCATTTTTAGAAATAATTTTGTATCCAATCCCATAACATCCTTCCAACTTAGATGAATAAATCTTATCTACATTCTCATGAGAAGAATTGTTTCTTTCACAAGAACACAAATCCTTTCTAAGTTTTTTAAAGTTAGGAATCTTCAACACATGAGTGATGGAAGTTAAGGAGCCCCCATCACCATCATCAGATCATGTCTTTGGGTCTATTGATGTAGAACAAGATTGGGAAAATGAAACACAAGAATATTTAGGTTTATATTGTGAGATTGTGTACTCTCCCACAAAGTAGGGTGTAAAATCTAATGAACCCCAATCATCATCTAAGATATTTTTTATACAATCATGATTATCTTCAATGTGTATAGGATCTATCTTTGAAGTTGAGATCAAATTATTAAGAGAGTTGGATGTGTTATTGTTATGCCTTGCATAACCACCCCACTTTGATTTGGATCAAAATGGGTCCCCCTTTCTCTTTTGATTACTCTACTTCTGGTTACTTGATTTCCTTTTTTTTGGAATTCTTGTGTTTTCCTCCTAATTTTGACTTTTGGTCTATCTGATCTAAGTTTGGTTCTGCCTCAATTGGAATTCGGGTTTTCTCCTGAGTTCGGGATTTTCCACCATATCTATATTTTCTCGGATCTCGCTCGAACTCCGGCCAAACACTGTTGTTCAGGGATTTTTGGTCTTCACAGAATTCCGCATGGACCAGGGATTTTCCCAATATCCCTGAGGCCTCCAAGGAGATGTACCTTATTCACAGATTTCTTTCTCTTCTGGATTTTCCTGAAATCCGTTCCCTATTTTTTCTGGGTTTGCCGGAATGTCTTCTCCTTCACGGAAATCCATCCCATGCGAATTTCCTCGAAATCTGTGAAATGTGAAGAAGTATGGAGTAGCAAGACTAGTTAATAAATGATGGTGCATTTTACGATTAATTGATGCTATTTTGAGATCTCACATGTTGTTTCTTGATTGATAATCATCGGATTAAATTTCTAGTGGGTGTTTTCATGTTTATTCTGCTGGAATTCGCCTGACTCAGAATTCTCTGAAATTCCTCCCTGGCTTGGATTTTGCGGGTCGGCCTGAAACCCGAACTATTTGTATGATCATTTTGTTTAAAGATTTAATGGTACCCTACTGACATAGGTTTCATTTTAATGATTATTTTTTATTAATTAACTTCTGTTTGTGTAATCTTTATTGTGGTTTTCTTTGTTGAACGCAAGATTAAATCACATACAGGATAATTTTTGTCAAGGGGCTCAATTGGAATTCATTCCTCAATCCAGTTGGTCACATTTCTCCTCTACGAAGAAAGTTGGCAAGACCTTGTAGATGTCTTTCCGACTACCAGTGCATTATGATGATATGTGTCTGTGTTTCCTATCGGTAAGACCCCGGAGAGGTCACAGCGATCAAAAGTCATATGTAGATTCTTATCGGCAAAGGATTTTTCATTGTTTTAGCGAATGGAGAATTCCTATCGGCGAGAGAAATCATCACCAGAGTGAGGTCATGGTGAACTCTCCATGTCTCACCGACCGCTGTCAAAAGGATTCATATCTCAGCATAAGGTTTTCTCCCCACCAAGAAGTCTCGGTGAATGGGTGCAGTCTCGCTGACGAGGATGTCTTCGGAGAGAGTGTGGGCATTTAGCGTAATGTCTCGCCGATGAAAGAGTCATGGTTACTAGGAGCTACACTTCGACAAATGGCTTATCTTTGGAGTAAAGTCATGACAATTTCTTCGTGTCTCACCAAGTGGCTCTAGTCACACTGACATAGTGTGGGGGATTCTATCAATATGTCTTCGAGAAGAGAATCAGAGTGTCTCGCTGACATGGAGGGGTCCCACAAAAGATTTAAGGTCAGCAATAATTTTTCCTTCGGCAAGAGGCCTGGCCGATTGGCATGGGTCTCGCTGAAGGAAGTTGCATTTGGAAAAGGATAAAACCTTCAGTATAATGTCTAGCCAAAGAGGTGAGGTCACAGCGACAAAAGCGGCATCGGCAGGAGTCACCTTCTTTGGCATATGGTCTCAAAAAATACACAAAGTCACACCGAGATGCCACAAAGAGATTTTATCAGTAATCTTCAGTGAGGGAATTAATAAGTCTCGGCGACCAAAGAGTGAACATGCGGAGGATTTTTCTGAGACATGAGGTTTCTATAGGACATCTCCTTAACAAGAGAATGCTACGGCGACACACGTGGAACAAAGAAAACATGTCGATGTAACTACAACGAGGTCTTGGCGATAATGTGGGTCAGAAAAAGTTGAAAGTTTCATCAAAGGGTTCTCCCTTTGCCATAAGGTCTCAGTGAAGGGGGAAAGTTTCACCGAAACAAAGAGTTTGGAGAGAACAAAAAGAAATTGGTAAGACTCTAAGAGAATGAAGTGCCTTCGCTGTGATGTCTTACTGACATGAAAAGTCTTGCCAATCAAACAAGCCCTCCTTCAACTCAAATAAACTCTCACCAAGACAAAGAGACTTCGGTGGGAGGTCTCAGCGAAACAATAAGCTCTCGGTGACACGGCATACTATTGGCATAATCTCTTGCCAATTCAACAAG
The DNA here is from genome assembly GCA_007258455.2 of Sequoia sempervirens. Classification (NCBI taxonomy): domain Eukaryota; kingdom Viridiplantae; phylum Streptophyta; class Pinopsida; order Cupressales; family Cupressaceae; genus Sequoia; species Sequoia sempervirens. The sequence goes on along the minus strand of VDFB02193867.1, from coordinate 330,600,327 downwards.
GTCTGGCATGAAACAAAGTCGCTGAAGGACAAGACCTTGATGTGAGGTCTTAGCGAAGTTTGAAGGTCACGCCGAAATGAAAGAACTCGGGGAAACTCTGAGCAGATGGATCGGGTTTGGTAAGATGTCTTGCCGATCTGATGGTGTCTCAGTGACAAGGAGGAAGCTCGGCAAGAGTGAAAGAAATCGGAAAAAGGTCCTACCGATACAAAAAGTCTCAGCGACATGCAAGGAGTCGCCATAAATCTTGCCGACAAAGGTTCCCCAAGGGTTATGTCGATGGTCTTTGTGAGGTCGGTATGATTTTTGTAGCTCGCCGAAAGGTCATACCGACTGTCTTGGGTCACACCGATAGCCGCTAGGGGATGAAATAACATCGGGGAGACACCAATGGTGTCTCACCGACATGCAATGTTGATCAGACCACCTTTGACGGCCTGAGGAGCTCGCTTGGCAATACGCTCGACCAATCAAAAGCAACCAAAAGAGTGACTCATCAGTCCCTTTAACCAATTGACTACTCATGTGAGGGAAGATCAACAGAATGCAAGCAAGATAGATTCCTTCTGAGAATAGCTGATGATGGATCGACTAAGGTGATGGCATTCAAATCTATAGGGAGGCTCAACGATGCTTCCAGAAGATGGTCAACGAACAGAGAAGTCTAGAATAGAAAGGGAGCCAAAGGAAAGAAGAAATTGTGACTCAGAGGGATAGCTGTGGCAACTATTGGGAAGGAGGTAGATCAATATTAATGAAGCTATTCTAAGCATTCAAGGCACCTCCAACAGAGTTCAAATATGGACAGCAGGGCTTCACATTGAATGCAGTTTTGACTTTCCTTAGAAAGATCCGAGGGCCAACTCTCCCACAGTCTACAGATATTTTGTAAACCCTAGTGCAGGGAATAGCACATTCTTGTTGGTACATTCTGTATATAAGGCATTCTTGCCTCTTTGAAAGGGTTAGCACTTCTAGATTAGAACTTATAAGGTTAGAGAACTTTTAGACTGAGAACTATTTAGAGTTAGAACTGTTAGGAGTTAGTCAGTTAACAGAAGGAGCTAGAGTTGCATCTTGATTCTCAGTAGTAAAAGCTTCTCTTGTCTTCTTGTTTAGTAGTTAGATTCCAGTATAGACTGTAATGTATTTTCTAAGTTCTCTTAGTGTAGGTTGAAACAATCTGGAGCCTCAGATTCTCTATACACTGGTGATTGTGCCAGCTTTGTAAATATTGCTTATCTGTTTTACTAACAGTAGGAGCAATTAGAGTTTAATCTCCTTCATGTTTTGTATTAGAATGATGTTTTTCTTAAATTGATCATTTGATTTGTGAAGTCTTCAAGGAATGAAATATTATTTGGTGTTTTATTTAAATGGTAATTAAAATTTGTTATGCGAATTAGCACTGTGAATGAAAGAGGCTATGTCAATCACAAGTTTACATTGTTCTGTAGTTTTGGTTTACAAAATTCCTTGAAGTTAACAAGTAGGTTGGATGAACTATTGTTCTTTTGTGTTTCAAAACTCTGACTTATCTTTTTATATTTCTTTAAAAAAAAACCCCTGTTAGAGTAGGTTTTATTTCATGCTTGATCTTAGAACAATCCAGAAGCTCAACACCAGTAGGCCCCTGGAATATTACTGTTGCATTGACCACTGAGTAACATTAGCACAGTTGAGACCCAACTACAAAGACCTTGGGAGCTAAGGCATCCATGTGTTTCCTTTCTCTTTCAGGAGAAGCATAATAGCAATATTCTTCTTGCAATGTTGTGGTGCTAAAATCGCCATCAATAGGAACTAGCACTAGAAGGAGAGCCTAGAAGGGAAAACTAGATAAAGCTTGATCTTTCTCATCAGAGGAGCCCCACAGATTTCTTTGATCAGCTGAGAGTCCATCACCGTTGATAGAACTCAAGACTCCAATGAGACACAAGGTTTGCAAAACTAGGGTAACCATCATACCACCCTAGTCAGCTCCACTCACTCCACCAGGATTTTTACCAATACCCTAGTGGATACCTATCAATCCACCATCACATCTATCTCAAGTGTCATCATAGCTATTTTGACCCATCCAATAGCTAGCTCAACCACCACCACCCCCACCAATGACATTCTTTGAGAATAACCCCTCTCCATTGTGGACTATTCATAGAGGTTTCCATGATATTCCTAAGAACCCTAAGAAATTCTACCCTAAATACATTCATGGGGAGTCAAGGAGTGTTGAAGAACACATATAGGCTTTTAAAGATGCCTGTGTAAGAGCTCAAATAGCTCATCATGATGTAGTTTGTAGGTTGTTCCCTTATTCCTTAGGGGACATGGCATACAATTGGTACCTCAATCTTCCTCAAGGTTCCATTTTAACTTGGATAGACTTGGAAAATTCCTTCATTAATCAGTTCAGATTCTATGTAGATCTAGCTCTTTTGTACCATTAGTTTGCCACCATCAGGAAGTAGCCAGGTGAATCCCTGCCCCTGTTCAATACTAGGTTTCAACGGATGTATAGGAGATTGCAAGATCCCTATCTAGTTACTGAGAATAGTTCTATCTAGGCATACTTTAGGGTTATAGACCCTTTGCTAGGTTTGTTCCTACAAAGAACTTATCAACCAGTTGATATTGATTCCCTATCCAAAGTTTATCACTTGGCTATTAAGCTACAACAACAAACTAACTCTCAACCAAGTTTGGGAGGAGGTTTTCCTTCACTAGGGTATCATATGTCTAGCCCAACTCCTCTATTTAACATTGTCCCAGGAATGTCTCCTTCCCACTATGGGCCTATATCCAAATTGCAAACTCAGCCTCCCATTCCATTCTATGCTAATAGGACTCCTGACCCTTTTCAACAACCACAAGTCCCTCAAGGTCCTCAGGATCTTTATAACCAAGTTGGAACCCCAAGTCAGGTTGATCAGCCACTTATTGCTAAGGCCGTTGAAAGTGAAAGAATAGTCCAACTTACAAATGAGGTAGAAACCTTAAAGAAAACATTCTCTCAGGTTACAAATGACATGGCTTAGCTTCGATTGAACCCATCCCAAAACCAAGGGAACTACCCTAATCAAAATAAAAACAACCAGGGTACTTATCAGAATAACAACAATGGTAACTAGAGGGGCTATCAGGGCCAAAATTCCTCTAATCAAGGGTACCAAAACCAAAATAAAGGGTATAACCAAAGGCTAAACAACAATAGGCAATGGAATACAGGGCCCAATAATGGGGGAGTCTCTCATAACTATCAAGCAAATGAGGAAAGAACACACACTGCAAATGTGGCCGACCTCAACTTCATGACCAATTGGTGCGGGTTGCATGATACTGTGACCCATTCCGAGGTAAACTTCCCTCAAATGGAGAAAGTTGTTAAGATGGAACATGAAGATGCCCACACATTCCAGGGGAATTCAAACAAAGGAGGTGACTCACTGGATACTACAATGACTTATGATATCTTTGAAGAAGATCCCTCATTCCCAAGGAAAGAGGAGAATGAACTGGAGGAGGATTCTAATGATGCCCAAGCCATTCAATCAAAAGGACACTTCTTGAGGAAGCAAAGTAAGGGGCCATTCACTACATCAGCACCCCCTAATCACATGGTCCCTCCAAACTAAGGTGCTGATAATAATCCTCCTCCACCACAAGGTCCGCCTGACTTCCATAACAAGGGTAATTCCTTTGGTGTTTTCAAAGGTGGTGCGAGTTGTAATACAGAATTTGACATAGTTTCTGAGATGTAGAAACAAAAAACTTCTTTGTCATATTTTGACATTCTAAAATGGTTCCCTACTCAAAGGGAGATAGTGCTGAAAGCTCTGGAGCAAGCTGACAAATCAAAAGGAAAGAAAAAGGTGGCACTTGTTGGGGATGCGAACGCGGCCTTATACAGAAACAAGGTAGGTACTCTACCTTTCCTTTTCAGTTTAAGAATTTATGGGAAGAACCTACACAATTGTCTGTTGGATTCAGGGGCTTCAAGCAATGTTATGTCATTTTCCATATGTAAGAAGTTAGGATTAAACCCCATTCAAACCAATAAGAAGGTCATTCAACTTCACATGATAGAGGTTAATGTGGTAGGAGAATTAAGGAACATACATGTGCAAGTAGGATCAGACCCTAGGATCCTAACCAACATAGACATTCAAGTGGCAGACATTCCCGAGACCTATGGTATGTTGTTGAGCTGAGATTTGATGAAAAATCTAGGGGGATATTTTTCCCTTGACTTTTCACATATGTGGCTATCATGGAAAGGGATTCCTAATCAGATTAGGATTGAAAGTGAGCTTCACCTCAAGCATATCATCACGGAATATGATTGCCCTAATGAGGTAGCTTACTTTGAGACTGGCATAGGTATTTATAAAAGAGAGGAAGCTTTGACTTTTTCTTTTCTTGATCCTAAAGTGTTGCCCATCCAAAATCCCTTCGATCTTATGATTGATGGAAATCAGCAGGCATTAGTTAGGAAACTGCAACAAGATCAGCTAGTCTTGGGAAAAGGTGTAGATCTGAAAAGTCTCCTGCTCCCTAATTGGTGCAGGGTACACTACCAAAGTCATTTTGAATTGACTTGTCCACCTTGCATTGACATTTTAAATCATGTTTCCCAAGCTGAGGAAGCTAGCTCAAGTCACCTTGAGATCCGTGTAAACTGCTTCTCATTTGAATCTAAAGAAGCAACCATGCTAACTAGGGATAGGATACCTTCAACTGAGGTTCCTTCTCAAATTGAGCCCACCCCAAATACACTTCCAAATTAGCATGTTTTTGAGGAGCAACCCCAAGATGCAAGCAAATGTCTAGAGGATAACTGTGGGTCACATAATACATCTATGCAGGAATTGAAAATTATACCAAAGGATCTGGTTGAATACCTGTCCCTTATACCTGATGTAAAAGATGAAGGAGTCCCACCCCTGACTCATCTAGATCAAAGCCCCATAACAACTTCAAAAGAATCAACTACAACCCCTGATCAGTTGTGGACCCTTACCTTTGATGGATCCAAATCTAAGACAGGCAGTGGTGTTGGAATTGTACTAACCAGCCCTCAAGGGAAAACCTTCTTTGCTTCTTACAGGTTGCAATTTGGATGCACAAACAATGTGGCAGAATATGAAGCTCTGGCACGGGGACTGATGTTTACACATAAGAAGAAGGTCACTGCCCTGATGGTCAAGGGAGATTCAGAAATAGTTATTAGGCAAGTGCGCAGCCAATACACATGTCACAACAAAAGGCTGGCAGCTTACAGAAATCGGGTATGGAACCTGATTGAGGACTTTGATGCTTTTGGGATTAGCTTAATCCCTAGAGAAGAAAATTAGGTAGCTGATTCACTAGTTGTTGCTGCAAGTACCTTGGAACCTATGCAAGGCTCCAAGTTCAAAAGATTCTCAGTAGAACTGATGTCCACCCTAGCTGTTCTTGACAATATCAAGAATTTCCAGGTCTTTGATGATGATCGACATATTCTAGCCTTCTTAGCAAGCTCAAATGTTTTTGAAGGGAAAATTATTGATGAGTCCAATAGAGATCAAAGGGATTAGAGCCCTGAGGAATGTGATACAGAAGGAGTTCTTAACTTAAAGAATAATAACATTCCCAAAGGAATGGTGGCCTTGGAGAGAATTTTTGACTCAGATCCAAGGGCTCGAGAGAAAATATCAGCTGAAGAGAATGGAGGCGAATATGAAATAGTTAACTTGGTCAACACTGGCCCTAAAAGAAATGTCTATATAGGGAAGGCCTTCCCTGAAGCAATTAGAGAAGATATACTAAGGGCACTTAAAAAGGATATTGCTGCGATTGCATGGGGGTATGAAGACCTCCAGACATTTGATGCTTCTATTATGACTCACACTATCCCCTTGAAGCCTAAGGCTAATCCCTTCCGACAGAAGCAACGCCCTGTCAATGCCCTGATTGAGCCATTCATCTATAAAGAAGTTCAGAAATTGTTGTCTGCAAGGATAATCTTCCCTATGCGCCATACAACATGGGTGGCTAACTTAGTCCCAGTCTGCAAGAAAAGCGGGGAGATTAGGCTATGTGTTGACTTCAGAAACTTAAATAGGGCTTCAAAAAAGGATAACTACCCACTCCCTTCCCTAGATGAGGTACTATAGACTTTCAATGGAGTAGAGATGATGTCATTCTTGGACGGTTACTTTGGATACAATCAGGTAATGGTCAACTTTGAGGACAGGATGAAGATGGGTTTCACTACAAAGTGGGGGATGTTTGCATTCAGAAGGATTCCTTTCGGTCTGATAAATGTTGGAGCCACTTTCTAGTGCACCATGGACATAGCTTTCAAGGATCTAATTGGAAAATGCATTATTTTTTACATAGACAACTTGACAGTGTTCTCTAAGGACCGATTGAACCATGCTACTGACTTGGCCAAGGTTCTGGAATGATGCATCCAATATGGTGTCTCCCTGAATCCCAACAAATGCATGTTTGGGGTTTCTGAAGGGAAGCTGTTGGGACACATAATCTCTGAAAGAGGGATTTCAATCGACCCAGATCGAGTTGAATCCATTCTGAAGATCATCAAGCCAAGGAGAAAGAAAGAGTTGAGATCTTTCTTTGGAAAGATCAACTTCGTAAGAAAATTTCTCATAGGCTTCATAGAGATTGTAAAGCCACTAAACGAAATGATGAAGAAGGATGCCAGAATAGAGTGGACTAAGGAGGCAAAGCCCACATTCACACAATTCAATTGGTCCATTTTAGAGGCACCCATGCTCACCAACCCTGACTATCTTAGACCGTTTTACATCTACTCTTTTGCTTTGAAACACTCATGTGCAGTAGTGTTAACTCAACGAGGAGCAGAGGTAGAGGAGAGACTAATTGCGTTCATGAGCTCTCCATTCAAAAATATGAAAATAAAATACCTACCTCTTGAGAAGCAAGCCTTCATGCTAGTTCAGGCTATCAAGAAGTTCTGACATTACATTCTTCAAAGCCAAATCATTGTTGTAGTTCCTAATGCGGCTATGAAGTCCCTACTCATGCAGAGTGAGTTGGGAGAAAGGAGAGGAAATGGATGGCCATCCTGCAAGAATTCAACCTGGAGATACACCCTATGAAGCTAGTCAGGGGCATGGGCTTATCTCAGTCCATGGCAAATGTTGGTGACAACATCATCTGTCAGCAATACATGACCCAGTCTTTCTCTAACAACCCCTGGTATGCTGATACCATATGCTTTATGCTCAATAATCAATGTCCAGAAGGAATGAATGTCACTCAAAGGAGAACCCTAAGACTGAAGAGTTCTCATTACATGCTCAAAGGAGGGTTGCTATATAGGAGGAATTTTGAAGGAGTATACCTGAGATGCCTTGATCATTAAGAGGCTCAACATGTGATCTCTGAGTTTCATGGGAAGCATGGCATAGGTCATGGGTCTGCAAATTCTTTGGCACACCAGATCCTTCGATCTGGTTATTATTGGCCCTATGTATTCAAAGATTCCCATCAGCATGTGAGGACATGTCATGTCTGTCAGATTTATACACCAAGGGAATGCCATGCAGCCATGCCATTGCAGCCTGTCTACGAGGTGAGGCCATTTTCCCAGTGGGCACTGGATTTTATTGGACTGATTATCCCAAATTCTTCTATAGGGCACAATTTTATTTTGACTGCTACTGATTATTGCACAAGATGGACAGAGGCTATACCCTGTAAGAATAGCACCATAGAGATAGTGATCAAGTTCCTCACCGAGTGCATCACTACAAGGTTTGGGGTACCCTTCACTCTGGTATGTGACAATGGCTCTGCCTTTTCTTCTACTAAGTTTATTTCCTGGGCATATGATCACAAGGTTGTTTTGAAATATTCTTCAAATTATTACCTGCAAGGCAATGGGGTTGCAGAGTCAACCAATAAGAATCTCTTAGGCGTAATTAAGAAACTGTTAGATCATAACCCTATGGACTGGGATACCCAACTGAGATTTGCATTATGGGCAGATAGGACTAGGATTAAGGCTGCTTTAAACACCTCGCCATTCAAGCTAGTATATGGCCAAGAGTCCGTCTTTCCTATCCATCTACAAATACCTATCCTTGAGTTCAAGTAGAAATTATACTCCAATGACAATAGGATAAAGGTCAGGTTAGCTGCTTTGTTGAAATTAGAAGAGCAGAGAGATGTGACCTTACAACAATTTTTTAGGTATCAGGTTGTTGTCAAATGATGGTTTGAAAAAAGAGCCAAGATAAAGGCTTTTAGGATATCAGACCTAGTGTTGCTATGGGATAAGGTTGGTGAAAAGAAAGGAAATCACGAAGATTTTGACAAACTCTGGTTAGGCCCTTATCAAATTGTTGAGATCCTAGGGGAAAATGCTTTCAGACTGAGTAGCCTAACTAGGGAACCTGTTCCTTTGCCTGTTAATGGGCAGTTCCTTAAGTACTATTTTGAATCTTGAGGCTTGTTAATTTCTATTCTGTATATAAGTAATTTGTTGTTCTTTATGTAAATAATTTATTTTGTCTCCTATTTGTAAATAATTTGTATTTTTGTAAATACTTTATGTGTTTCTGCTTGTCAATAATCTGTTGCTCCTTATGTAGATAATTTACTCTTTGCTTGTAAATAGTTTGTTGCTTTTTTGCTTGTTCTTTCCTTTTGTCCTTTGTGTTTCCTTTGTTGTTTGGTATTTGTTTTGTCTTGATTCTTTGGGCTTGATCTATCCTTTCCATCTGAAATTGTGGGTTGTTATCTGAAGCATACTTTGGTCATTAGGAGAGAAGTGGTTTAGATATTTTCAGGTTTTTTGATTGGATGATTTTGTCCTCAATTCGTTGTTTCATGCTTGTTTTCAATAAAAGTTGCATAAAGTTTTGAAAACAAGGTGCCAAGTAAGTAACCTTCATCAGCTCACCTGAATCTATCACAAATCATTAAAATTGTCTCCTCTTGTAATAGTGTATTTGTCCTAGGACTATGGTGTTGCAAGATTTGAGTGAAAAATCTGATTCCCAAGTGTTGTCTTAAGGTCCATGGTAGTTTTCAACCTAGATCAAATGTTAAGCATCTAACATATTGAAAAAGAACTAAATAAAATATCTGAAACTCTATGAGAAAAAAAAAAAGAGAAGAAAGAGAAAAGAAAAGAATTATCAAAAGAAAAAGAGGATTCAATATGAATGGGTAATTCCAATATCTCTACCAGGGCTATGGACGCCTAACTGGGAGTAGAGCAATGTTGTGAGAGAACTAGAGGTATCTTTTTCAGGGCTATAGATGCCTGACTGACAGCGGAGCAATGCCTAGGATATCATTGCACGAAGAAAATCAACTCATGTAGTTCAAATCTTGCACATTATCATTCAAAAGATTAAGAAACTTTATGAAAGGATGATGCACTATTAACCACACACACAAAGATTCAAGGGGTAGCCATTGATTGACTTACATTTGAGATTCTAGCTCTACCTTGCTTGTTATAACTGACCCAACTAGAGTTGTGATGTTCATGAGCTAGGAGTTCTGGATAGCTGAATCCTTCAGATTCATGAAAACGGTTAAACCATTTTCCTAGCCGAATCGCCATTTGTTATGCCTTGCATAACCACCCCACTTTGATTTGGATCAAAATGTGTCCCCCTTTCTCTTTTGATTACTCTGCTTCTGGTTACTTGCTTTCCTTTTTTTTGGAATTCTTGTGTTTTCCTCCTAATTTTGACTTTTGGTCTATATTATCTAAGTTTGGTTCTGCCTCAATTGGAATTTGGGTTTTCTCTTGAGTTCAGGATTTTCCACACCATCTGCATTTTCCCGAATCTTGTTCGAACTCCAGCCAAACGCTGTTGTTCGGGGATTTTTGGTCTTCGATGAATTCTGCGTGGACCAGATTTTCCCAAAATCCCCGAGGCCTCCAAGGAGATGTACCTTCTTCACAGATTTCTTTCTATTCTAGATTTTCCTGAAATCCATTGTGCCCTATTTTTGTCGGATTTTCCGAAATGTCTTCTCCTTCGCGGAAATTTGTCCCGCACGGATTTCCCTGAAATCTGTGAAATGTGAAGAAGTATGGAGTAGCAGGACTAGTTAATAAATGATGGTGCATTTTATGATTATTTGATGCTATTTTGAGATCTCACATGTTATTTCTTGATTGATAATGATCAGATTAAGTTTCTAGTGGGTGTTTTCATGTTTATTCCACTATAATCCGCCTAACTCAGAATTCTCCAAAATTCCTCCCTAGCTTGGATTTTGCGAGTTGGCCTGAAACTCAAACTATTTGTATGATCATTTTGTTTGAAGATTTAACGGTACCCTACTGACATAGGTTTCGTTTTAATGATGATTTTTGATTAATTAACTTTTGTTTGTGTGATCTTTACTATGGTTTTCTTTGTTGAATGTAGGATTAAATCACATACAGGATAATTTTTGTCAAGGGGCTCAGTTGGAATTCATTCCTCAGTCCAGTTGGTCACAATTCTCCTCTAAGAAGAAATTCGGCAAGACCTTGCAGATGTCTTGCCGACTACCAATGCATTCTGACGATATGCATCTATGTTGCCTATCGGCAAGACCCCAGAGAGGTTACAACGATCAAAAGTCATATGTAGATTCTTATCGGAAAAGGATTTTTCATTGTTTCAGCGACTGGGGATTTCCTATCGACGATAGAAATCATCACTGGAGTGAGGTCATGGCAAACTCTCCATGTCTCACTGACCGCTATCAAAAGGATTCATATATTGGCATAAGGTTTTCTCCTTGCCAAGAAGTCTCAGGAAATGGGTGCAGTCTCACTGACAAGGATGTCTTCAAAGAGAGTGTGGGCGTTCAGCGTAATGTCTCACTAATGAAAGAGTCATGGCGACTAGGAGCTACACCTTGGCAAGAGGCTTGTCTTTAGAGTAAATTCATGGCGAGTTCATGTCTCACCGAGCAGCTCCAATCACACCGACATAGCGCGGGGGATTCTATCAGTAAGTCTTCGAGGAAAGAATTAGAGTGTCTCACCAACACGGAGGGGTCCCACCAAAGATCTAAGGTCAATGATAATTTTTCCTTCAGCTGGAGGCCTGGCCGATTGGCATGGGTCTCGCTGAAGGATAAAACCTTCAGTATAATGTCTGGCTGAAGAGGTGAGGTCATAGTGACAAAAGCAGCATCAGCGGGAGTCATCTTCTTCAGCATATGGTCTCAGAAAATTCCCAAAGTCATACTGACATGCCACAAAGGGATTTTATCAGTAATCTTCGGTGAGAGAATTAATAAGTCTTAGCGACCAAAGAGTGAACATGTGAAGGCTTTCGCTGAGACATGAGGTTTCTATAGGACATCTCCCCGACTAGAGAATCCTATGGCGACACATGTGGAACAAAGAAAACATGTCGATGTGACTACAGTGAGGTCTTGGCGAGGACATGGGTTCGAAAAAGTTGAAAGTTTCATCAAAGGGTTCTCCCTTTGCCATAAGGTCTCAGCGAAGGGGGAAAGTTTCACCGAAACAAAGAGTTTAGAGAGAACAAGAAGAAATTGGTAAGACTCTAAGAAAATGAAGTTCCTTCGCTGTGATGTCTTACTGACGCAAAAAGTCTTGCTGATCAAACAATCCCTCCTCAAACTCAAATAAACTCTCGCCGAGACAAAGAGACTTTAGTGGGAGGTCTCAATGAAACAATAAGCTCTCGACAACATGGCATACTATCGGCATAATCTCTTGCCGATTCAACAGGGTCTAGCCAAAATGAAACAAAGTCACCGAAGGAAAAGACCTCGGTCTAAGGTCTTAGCGAATTTTGAAGGTCACACCGAAACGAAAGAACTCAAGGAGACTCTAAGCAGATGGATCAAGTTCGGTAAGATGTCTTGCCAATCTGATGGTGTCTCAGTGACAAGGAGGAAGCTCGGTGAGAGTGAAAGAAATCGGTGAAAGGTCCTGTTGATACAAATGAGTCTCAATGACATGCAATGGGTCACCATAAGTCTTACCGACAAAGGTTCCCCAAGGGTTTTCAGGGAGGATTTAGACTCTCACCGGGAAGTCTCGGTGACTATGAAAGTCACACCGAAAGGAAAAGGGAGCTCGAACCTGAAGAAGAAGAAAGAGCTCAGGAAGAGAAGAAGACTTCGCCATGAGGTCACAACGACAAGTGATAGTCTCCCCGACATAAAAAATGAGCTTGGGGAAAAAGATCTAGCCTCGCTATGATGTCCTACCAACTAGTGATTATTATGCTGATGGTCTTTGTGAGGTCGGTATGATTTTTGTAGCTCACCGAAAGGTAATACTGACTATCTTGGGTCATGCCGATAGCCACTAGGGTATGAAATGGAATCGAGGAGACACCAATGGTTTCTCATCGACATGCGATGTTGATCAAACCACCTTTGACCACCTGAGGAGCTCGCTTGGCAATATACCCAACCAATCAAAAGCAGCCAAAAGAGTGACTCATTGGTCCCTTTGACCAATTGACTACTCCTGTGAGGGAAGATCAACAAAATGCAAGCAAGATAGATTCCTTTTGAGAATAGATGACGATGGATCGACTTGGGTGATGGCATTCAGATCTGTAGGGAGGCTCGATAGTGCTTCCAGAAGATGGTCGATGAATAGAGAAGTCCAGAATAGAAAGGGAGCCAAAGGAAAGAAGAAATTGTGACTCAGAGGGACAACTGTGGCGACTACTGGGAAGGAGGTAGATCAATATTAATGAAGATATTCTAAGCATTCAAGGCACCTCCAATAGAGTTCAAAGATGGATACATAGACAGGAGAGTAAAGGCTGCAACTGCAAAAGATCTAAGGTCGTCCCTAGAACAACTTTTCAGATGGACAATAGGGCTTCACATTGAATGCAGTTTTGACTTTCCTTAAAAAGATTTGAGGGTCGACTCTCCCATAGTTTGCAGATATTTTGTAAACCCTAGTGTAGGTGACAGCACATTTGTGTATGTACATTATGTATATAAGGCATTCTTTCCTCTTTGAAAGGGTTAGCACTTCTAGATTAAAACTTTTAAGGTTAAAGAACTTTTAGACTGAGAACTGTTTAGAGTTAGAACTGTTAGGAGTTAGTTAGTTAACAGAAAGACATAGAGTTGCATCTTGATTCTTAGTAATAAGAGCTTCTCTTGTCTTCTTGTTTAGCAGTTAGATTCTAGTACAGACTATAATGTATTTTCTAAGTTCTCTTAGTGTAGTTGGAAACAATTTGGAGCCTCAGATTCTCTGTACACTGGTGATTATGCCAGCTTTGTAAATATTGCTTATCTGTTTTACTAACAGTAGGAGCAATTAGATTTTAATCTCCTTCATGTTGTGTACCAGAATGATGTTTGTCTTAAATTGATCATTTGATTTGTGAAGTCTTCAAGGAATGAAATATTATTTGGTGTTTTATTTAAATGGTAATTAAAATATGTTATGCTAATTAGCACTGTGAATTAAAGAGGTTGTGTGTCAATCACAAGTTTACTTTGTTCTGCAGTTTTGGTTTACAAAATTCCTTGAAGTTAACAAGTCTGGTTAAGGTTGGATGAACTATTGTTCTTTTCTATTTCAAAACTCTGACTTATCTTTTTATATTTCTTTAAAAAAAAACCCTGTTAGAGTAGGTTTTATTTCATGCTTGATCTTAGAACAATCCAGAAGCTCAACACCAGCAGGCCCCTTGAATATTACTGTTGCATTGACCACTAAGTAACATCAGCACAGTTGAGACCCAACTACAAAGACCTTGGGAGCTAAGGCATCCATGTGTTGCCTTTCTCTTTCAGGAGAAGCAGAATATCAATATTCTGCTTGCATTGTTGTAGTGCCAAAATCGCCATCAACAGTTATGATAACTAGTGAGTTGTTTTAGAAAGTTTAGGATATGGCCATGAGGTTTGGGAGGTCCTATAATGAGAGGTGATTTAGGAGGTCCAATAATTAGAGGATTATTGGGAGTTCCAATAATTAAAGTAGATCTAATAGCCAATTTTTCATTCATAACCTTAGTTGAGTTAACTATTTGTTGATGATCTTCTATCAATGGGGGGTCTAATATCACATTTGCATCTTCATCTATGCAACCCATCTTAATATCTTTTAAAGAAATGTATCAATGATTTCATCCTCTTGTGCCATAATATATTCCCAAGTAGAAGAGGTATTGGGAGAGAAACAAACAATATTCTCATGATGCTCAATGATTGGATCCTCTGTCACCAAGATACCTTCTTCACAAGTAGGTGAGATATTAGGAGAATAACTATAGCATCATAAATTTTCACCCTTGATAATTTCACACTATGATTTCCCCCCCCTAAATTAATGAGCCTAATTCACCCCCTAATTTCCTAAATTGGCATTTTGTACCTATTTTTACCATTTTCTGAGAAATTGCAATCATTGAATAAATACCTTTATTTAATTTTTGGCCTCTAATAGCCTATTTTCTAGAAAATAGAGACAAGACTAGGATTTTTCTTAGGCATATAAGTCCCCCTATTTTGTTGGGATCCAAATTTGAATATGTTGGTGTCAATATTTTAATATTTTGAAATTCAAGTTGCTTGTGTTGGCTATTGAAATCTAATTTCCAGGAAATTAGATAAATGCCTATAAATACCTAGTTATTGCATCATTTGAAATCTATCTAGAAAACTATTGGAAAACTTATGATCAAGAGCACTCTCAAGCAAATCAAGGGCAACATTTCAGAGCTTTATTGTAGCAATTCAAGATCCAAGCATCATGTCAAATCTTATGTGAGTGTATGCATGTTTATGTTATCATTGTTTGTTAAGTTTAACCCTTGTTGTAGGTCTCCAAGAAATTCATGCAATCAAGCAAACAAGATCCAAAACCTTGAACTAATGTGCATGACTTTTGTCCTTTAAGGAAGCCATTGAAGAGTGGTGAGTTGCAACACTGCCCATGATTTCATCATTCCTTCTGCACTGTAGAAAAATGGCCCCTTGTCATTTTCATGGTATTTTAGGCCTTTCTTCATGATGCTTTGTCTATTTTTCTTTGATTTATTAATGTAATATGGCTTGAACATGCACATTTAGGTCCTTAAAATTCAAATAATGGCATCTTGTGAAGGTGTTGTGAAGTGTTGTAAAACATTTCTACACTTTCTAGACTTTGTTTATTACAATTCATCTAAAAATCACCTTTTCATCACTTATCAAGTCTTATTTTGAAGTGTTGTAAAGTCTTGTAACAAGATTTCACACTTTTCTAGGCATAATTTCATTATTTACACCTTTGGTATGCTTTATTTGACCCCTTCATGCCCTTATAATCCTTAATTAAGTGTATTTTTTAATGTAAACCTGACAAATAACATTAAATGAAACTTAATTCCCAACACCCACTTTCAAGTCCAAAGTGGGACCCATTCACCATGGGTGGTGAATGAGTCCCTCTTGGCTCCAAATTCAAAATATTTCAAAAAAAAATTTGTGTTTTTATTCAAAATTACTTGATGTCGGCCTGTAATGAGGTATCAATGGGTTACTAAGGCATAAGAATGTATAAATAAGTGTTTTTCTCCTCATTTTACATCTCTTACAATCTCCTATCTCATTCAAGCATTAAATTAGCATTTGAACACTTTTCATCCTATAATCAAGCATTAATCAAGCATTCAAGAGAAGTCATTGTTATATCTTCAGATTTTCCTCAACAAGGGTTTGGTAAGTTGATAGCATTTGCATGTTGTTTTTTTATCATTCTCCTTCATTTCATTATTTCATTAGGGGTTTGATTACAAAGTGGGATTTGACAAAGGAAAATCCCTATACTCTAACCCTCAACCATTTTTTCCCTCTTGCATGTGTGTTTGCAGACTTTTGTATGCATATTTGACAACCAATTAGGTGTTGAAGAGTGGTCAACAAGTAAACAAGGTGCTTCAAGTCAAATCTACCTCATTTCAAGCTTGGAGAATACATTATGTCCATTTTCTAAAGAATTACCTTTGTCAACCCAACAAGCAAATAACCTCATATTTGGTGTTGCAAAATTGTCCCCTAATTTCATAGAATTTTGGGAGAGGACTAATTTGCCATCAGTGGTGAATGAGTCCCACCTTAAGGCTAAAAATCCAGATTTTGTCAGATTCTAGATCCCAACACTTAGAAACCCATTCCTAACAGTTTTCATCAGAAGGACTGATTCACCATCAGTGGAAAATGAGTCCCACTAGTGATTTTCTATAATCTCATACTGTATTCAAAAGATTTTAGATTCTCCATTCTCTACCCAGTTGCACTATGAATTTACCCTTTTCTATTTTGTTTTGCATTTGTTCATTCTTAGTTCATGTTTGCATATCACAATGTGGTTTCAAAAATTATATAAATCTTAGGTTTGGCATTCAAAATCAGTCACATAAATCATCTAATTTCACTTATTTCATTTAATTTAGTTTAAATTATATTATGCATTACATAATTTGAGTGAACCTAGCATATATCTTTTGTTTAGGGTTTATCTCTCTCCTTTTAGGTGAAACATCCTAAGAGCACAAGAGTAGCCCATAAGCCCTACCTAAAAATTTGTAGTTCATTTTGGTGAACCTGCATATTGAGCACTTTACATTTTTTATTTCAATTGCATCTTGTATGTTCAACTTCATTTGTATCAACATTCATTAGGGTATTGTCTTGTTTTCCCATCCTAGGGTTTCTTAACTTGCATTAATGAAAGACACATTTAGGTTTCATTCTTGCATTGCATATAATTGAAATAACTAAAAATTTGCATCTGCATCCTTAATTGGCATCTAAAAATCATTAGAATCACTTTAAATTTTCTGAAAAAACACAAAAAAATATCATAGTTGGACTCATTCACCACCTTGGGCTAATCAGTCCACCTGCACATTTTGCACAACATTTTTAGGCATTTTTTGGGTGTTTCCTAGATTTTTGTTCTCTGTTGTTATTTCTATGTTTTAGTATGCATATTTTTTTGTTATTTGCATTCACCCCATCTTTTGTGGTACTTCTATGAGTTTTTGGTTCCCCATTGATAATACTTTAGTGAGATAAAGTTCTAGACTCATAGCTACCCATGATAGCACTTTCATTGTGGACCTTGGGATCTCAAGAGATCCTACTCCTAGTATGGATAACAATGCATTAGGCATGGACAATACCACTTCTATGCCCTTGCCTTTCCATCCAATGAATGTTGACACACAAAACAATTTCATCCTGCAAGAAAAGGTCATTAATATTCATGAGGATTTTGCACACTTACAACAAGACTTGTCCCTGGAAAATATTTCCACCACTACCATACTAGCCATAGAAAACCTTCATCGATTGCTTGAAAGTGATGATGGCCTACAATTTATGATAAGAATTGTTGATATTTACAATAAACATGCTTCTTCTAATTCCCAATCAACAAACAAGTTGCAAGCCAAGGTGGACCTCACATTCCTCCCCCTTCAACTTGTATCGAAGAAAAATGGCCCCTTGTCATTTTCATGGCCTTTTAGGTCTTGTTTCATGATGTTTGATCTATTTTGCTTTGATTTTATGATGTAACATGGCTTGAATGTGCATATTTATGTACTAAAATTCAAATAATTATATCTTGTGAAGGTGTTGTGAAGTTTTGTAAAGCATTTCTACAATATTCTAGACTCTATTCATTAGAATTCACCTAAAAATCACCCTCTCAGCACTAAACAAGTCCTATTTTGAAGTATTGTAAAGACATGTAACAAGATTTCATGCTTTTCTAGGCATAACTTCACTATTTACCCCTTTCTTATGCTTTATTTGACCCTTTTATGCCGTTATAAGCTTTAATTAAGTGCTTTTTTTAATATAAGCCTGACAAACAACATTAAATGCAAGATAATTCTTGACACCTAGTTTTAGGTCCTAGGTAGAACCCATTTTCCATGGGTGGTGAATGAGTCCCCCTTGGCTCCAAATTCAAAATATTTTAAATTTCCTTTTGGGTTTTTATTCAAAATCACTTGATGTCGGCCTGTCATCAGGTATGAATGGGTTACTAAGGCACAAGATTATATAAATAAGTGTTTTTACATCCATTCTAACCCCCATTATTTAAAACATTCAATCTCACATCACATTCATGCATTCAAGCACCTTACAACATCAAATCAAGCATTATTCAAGCATTTTGGAGCATCCATTAACACTACTTCATATATTCATCAACAAGGGTTTAGTAAGTTGATAGCATTTGCATGTTGTTAGTTTATCATTCTCTTTCATTTCATTATTTCATTAAGGGTTTGATTACCAAAGTGGGGTTTGACCAAGGAAAACCCCTATTTGCTAACCCTCAACCATTTTTCCCCTCTTGCATGTGTGTTTGCAGACCTTTGTATGCAGATTTAGCAAGAATTTAGGTGATTAAACAGTGGTCAACAAGTCAACTAGGTGCTTCAAGTCAAATCAACTCTATTTCAAGCTTGGAGAAGGTTTTCTATTTGTTTCCTCCAAAATTGACTTCAGTAACCCAACAAGTAGATATTTTCAGATCTGGTGTTGCAGAGTTGTCTCCTAATTTCTTATAATGTTGGGAGAGGACTGATTCACCACCTGTGGTGAATGAGCCCCACCTTAAGACTAAAAATCTAGGTTTTATCAGATTTCAGATCTCGACAGTCAGAAAAATGATTCCCAACATATTTCACTAGTAGCAAGACTAATTTTCCACCCTAGGTGAATGATTCCCACTGTTGAATTTCAGTAATCCTAGACAGCATTCCACAAATTCTAAATTCTTGAAATCTTGCCCAGGTGCACTCTGATTTAGCCTTTTTCTTTCTTTTTTAGATTTTTATGCATTCATAGTTCTTTGTTTGCATATCAAAGCATGTTTTCTAGCATAGTTTAAATCTTAGTTTTTCATTCATAATTAGTCATATAAATCACTTAATTTCATTTAGTTCACTTCATTTAGCTTAGATAACATCATACATTACATAATTTGAATGAACCCTTAGCATTTTTGGCCCTACCTCTATCCTTTTAGGTGAAAAACCCTAAAAGAGCTACAAAAGTCCAAGGTGCCAAAAATCTATGGTTCATTTTGTTGCACCTGCATTTTAAACACTTTGCATTTCTAATTTCATTTACCTATTGCATCCTAGATTAGATTTGCATCAACATTCAATTAGCATATTGTTTTGTTCTTACATTCTAGGACTTCTCATATTGCATTAGTAAAATTTTTGTATAGATTTCATTCTTGCATATCATTGAAAAAATAGAAAATCTCCATTCTGCATCCTTAATTTGTAAAGCATTAGAATCATTTCAAAAAAATTGAAAAAAACAAAAAAATATCATACTAGGACTCATTCGCCACCCTGGGCGAATTAGTCCATCTACACTTTTCAAACAACATTTCTGGCATTTTTCTGACATTTCCTGCATTTCTAGTTCCTATACTTCCTTGTTGGTTACAGTTAGCAAATTTTTTGTTATTTGCATTTAGAACTCGCATATTACTTTGCATTTTCATTCACCCTATCTTTTGTGGTACTTGTATGAGTGTTTGGTGCCCCATTGATAATACTTTGATGAGATGAATTTCTAGACTCATGGCCTCCCATGGTAGCACTTTCGTTGTGGACCTTGGGATCTCAAGAGCTCCTACTCCTAGTATGGACAATGGTGCACTAAGCATTGACAATACTACTTCTCTTCCTTCACCTTTCCATCTAATGAATGTTGAGACCCAAAACAACTCCCTCCCGCAAGAAAAGTTCATTAATATCCATGAGGATTTTGCACCTTTACAAGACTTGTCACTTGAAAACATTCCACCACCGCCATACCAAAAATTGAAAACCTTCATCATTTGATTGAAAGTGATAATGGTTTACAAGCTATGAACAAAATTGTCAAGATTTACAATAAACATGCCTCTTCTAATACCCAATCTACAAACATTCATGTAAGCCAAGGAGGACCTCAAGTGTGTGCAACGTAAATCCCCTAGTCTAAAATGAAAAACGGATGAAATGCAAGCAAAGGAAAACACAACAACACCTCAAGATTGACCTAGTTGAACTTGAACAAAGAAAAGATAAAAAAAAGTTATTTACCTTGCCCAAGTTGATCAAATGGTTGGCCTTGTTGATTCATTTCATTTGTGTGTTCCTAGATCGATTTTGGTAGCATAACAGCTTGTTGTAGCTTGATTTTAATGCAAAGATGGTGGGTTTTGGTTATGGATGCAATATGAAAGTGTATGATGGAGAGGATGAATGCTTGAGAATGATTAGGTTTGGATGAGAAGAGATTGTGAAGAATTCAAGTGGGAAAGAAACAAAATGGCTAAGTGTTAGCCATTTAACCTAGGAAGATCAAATGGATGGTGAAGATTGAAAGAGGGAAAAAGATCAAGGGCTAAGATGAAGAGTTGACTAAAGGAATTAAAAATTCCTTTTTAATGTTCATGGGGATGATAAAAGGAATTAAAAATTCTTTAAAAATTTTGGATGAATAAAATGGAATTTAAAATTCCATTGGGAAGGACATGGGGATTGTAAATGGAATTAAAAATTCCATGAGAGGACCTTGGGAAGAAAAAGGAATTAAAAATTCCTTGGGGAATAAGAAAGGAATTAAAAATTCCTCAAAATGACATTGGGAAGATAAAAAGGAATTAAAAATTCCTCAAAAGGACATTGGGAAGATAAAAAGGAATTAAAAATTCTTTGGGAGATGGGGAGAGTTGACTAAGGGGGTTGATTAGACTAGTTGATCAATGATTAGAAGATAGTTAGGTGGCTAATGAGGATTAAGAGCCAACTTACAAAAGTTGGAGGATGTGACATCCTAATCATGGATTAGACATGTGCTCATCTCTAATGATGGGATTAGGAG
The DNA here is from genome assembly GCA_007258455.2 of Sequoia sempervirens. Lineage (NCBI taxonomy): Eukaryota > Viridiplantae > Streptophyta > Pinopsida > Cupressales > Cupressaceae > Sequoia > Sequoia sempervirens. Next base: position 330,579,423 of record VDFB02193867.1, on the reverse strand, counting down.
GTGGATTAGGATTAGGTGAAAGTGATGGAGAATGTAACACATAAGGGAGTAAGTTAAATAAATAAAAATTATTTAATTAATTTATGGGATAGAAGGGGTATGGTAGGATAAGCAATAAAAGTATTTAATTATTTAGTTAAATACATTAGGGATTTAGAGGACTTTAGTGGTATTAATTAAATAATAGTAATAATACTTAATTAATATAAATAAGAGGGTATTTATATGAAAAGGGATAAATTTGGACAAATTTAAATGTCCAAATTTAGGTGTCTACATTTTTCCCCTCTTTGAGATGGTGCTACGAAGTAGCATCATTTAAAAGAAGATTAAAAGATAGGACCAAGAAGAAGATGGTTAGATTGGAAAATATGTCCAATTCATTCAAAGGAGTGACTAGAAAGTAAAATGATGAGAATGAAGATGAAGATTAGGGATTGAGCATTCCCCCTCAAGAGGACATGTGGGTTCCAGAGAACACAGGTGTGCTCTCAAAATGGATGAGGTGATGCGAGAGTGGATGGGGAAGATGATGCAAAATGATGGATAAAAAAGGATGACATAAGATGAAGAGATAAAAGAATGCACAAATGGATTCAAAGACAAATGTGGTGTTTCCCCAATCAAGCTACGAGCCCAAAATGGATTGATGATGGGTGGAGCATTGTTGATGAGATATCCCAAAGCAATGCAAAAGGTATAGGGAAGGATAGATCCCAAGAAAATGCCAAAGGATAGGGAAGGATACATCCCGATTATGATGGTGAGAGTGTTGTTGAAAGTGTTGTTAATGAGGGAAGGATACATCCCAAAACAACACCAAAGGATAGGGAAGGATACATCTTGATTATGATGACAATGATGAGGATTGGAAAGGCTTTTAGCAAGGCTAGGAACGAAACCAAGGATGTGATTAGATGATTTTTTCTAGATTGAATGGATGAGGATTGGATTGAGATGTGAGATGGAGAAAAAGATTCTTAGAATAACCAATCTATATTATTCTAACAAGATCAAAAAGAGGATGCAATGATGAGGATTGATGAAAAGATGCTTAGAATAACCAATCTATAGTATCCTAAGAAGATTCAAGAGATGATATATTGAGGATGAATAAAGTGGAGGGATGAAAATAGATAGGATAGATAGATGAGGACAGTGATGGAGGATGAATGGATAGTAACCAAATCAAGCAGGTTAAATGTTATGTGTTATGTTGCCATGTAATGAGCACTTAATTTGATATATCATGAGTTACTATGCACCAAGGTATGAGGAACCAAGGTGACTTCATATCATATTTATGGGACTGACACAACAAACAAGGAGGCTATCCCAACACCCCAAAGTCATGATGACTTTGGTTAGGCTAGGCATTGGGATAACCACAAACACAAAGGATTCCCCAACATAACACAAGACTGTAGGGATCTTGGTGGGTACTACATGGGACAACCAAGAAGATAAAACAAACAAAAGATCAAGATATGCCCCTATGTTTACCAGTAAAAGCACACCATGATATGATGGATCAAGGTGAGCCTGACGAGATATGATAGGGAGCTCAAATGATAAACAAAATTCCAAAAGTATCAAAAGATCACAATAAATTTCAAATTTCCTTTGCCACAAGATCAAAAGGGTGGATGGGATTCATGCGGTTTGTTAGGAAGGATACATCCTGTTAAAACCAAAGATGGAGACTAAACCAAGTGATCGACATGATGCAAGATATTTGAAACTGATTGAACGTCATGATGCTAGAGGAGCTCATTTATTAAGAACCAGCTAGATAAGGAAATACTTGACGACATGACATAAGACACAAGACACACAACACAAAATAGACACACCCTGAAGACCTAGGGGCTCGAGGGCTGATCAAAGATTATCCTTGCCTACATGAAAGTGTAGAGCCCTCGTAGTTTGATAAGATATCAGGGATAAAACCAAAAAGAATACAATAGAGATGATGGTGGAGGACAAAGATTGAACAAACAAAAGCCCTAGGGGTGGATCAAATGATCGACCTTGTCTACCTGAAAGTGCAGGGGCAACGTAGTTCAACCAAAGGTCGACAACTGATCATGGATAAAGGATGATGAGATGACCATGATAAATGGAGAAAAATAGGGAATGGTTATGATGAGACAAGATAGACCTAGTGGATAAGTAGGATGATGGTGATTTCATAGAGCTTAGGGATGGGATAGTTATCCAAATCATCAAAAGATGAAATCAAAGGATGATATGATGGAGAGATGAGTGATGAGAAGTGAGAGGAGATTGGAAAGATGTGTGAAAAAGGTGGGATTGATGATAGTAAGATAGATGGCATTGGATTGCATGGGGGAAAGCCTATAGCTAGATACCAATGACAAGGAATTATGAGATGGAAGGAAAAATAGGGATAAAGGAATGGATAGATAAAGATAAGGAGATGGAAAGATGTTAGGATGGATGGATAGAGGGATGAGGATTGGGAAATGACAAGCATTTTTGGATGGGTAAAGAGATAAGGATAGACAGATGGAAGGGATTGTTTGGATGGATGGATGGGAAGATAAGGATGGGGAGATGAAAAGAATTTTTGGATGGGTAAGGAGATAAGGATGGGGAGATGGAAGGGATGATAGGATGGATGGATAAAGGGATACAGATGGGGAGATTGAAGTGATTGTTTGGATGGTGAGATGGAAAGGATGTTGTAATGGATGGATAGAGGGATAAGGATTTGGATGAGGAAAAGTTTATTGGATGAATAGATGGGAAGGTAAGGATTTGGAAGATGGAAGGGACTTCTCTTTTTTTGGATGGATGGATGGGAAGTTAAGGATGGGGAGATGGAGGGGATGACATGATGGATGAATGATGTCTCCAAGGAATATGTCACAAAGGAAGTAGATTCCCCCACTCTAGATACAGGAGGGATGGAAGATGGGTAGATGGGAAGATAAAGGAGATAAATTGACGAGGATAGGATGGGATGAAAAAGTAAGGGAGACTAATAGTAACATAACGGGTGGACAAAGAAAGTAGATGGATGTGGATAAGGAATAGGATAGTGTATGGATGAGGGGAATGTATGCCAAGAGGTGTCCAAAGCATGTATAGATAGGTTCCTTTTTCTTTATCAATATCACAAGAAGGATGGAGGGATTGGAGATAAATGGGATATGATGGGTAGGATGTGGAAGGTAGGTGGGATGGAGGAGATGGATGAAGGGGATGCATAGCAGGAAGCTACCCCCAAGTGTGGGAGTAAATAGGATGGAAGATTTACATATGACACCTATTTTCTAGGTTTTCATCATGGTAGTTATGCAAGGTGCTTGTTCCAATTTTTCACCATTGGACGAATTATTTCTCTTTATTTTATTTATTTTTTTTGATTGATTTTTTTTTTTTGGTTTTGATTTTTTGGATAGTATGTGGAGGGAGATGGATAAGGATAGGGATGTGGATAAGTGGATTTTGAAGACATGTGATAAGGGGATAGATGGAGGACTCAAGCATCAAGTTCCATACAAGGTATTAAGAGCCCATGTTTGAAGTGACTACTGGATGTTGGTACAACCAGGGTTATGAAGATGGTTGGATTATGCAACGGAATGGATTAAAGGGATTGGATGAGGGAGATATGGAGGATGATGGATGGGATGTTGGAAAGTGTATGGGTGGAAGTGTGATGGGGTAATGTTTTCATGACCAACATTGGCACATATGGTGATGGATGTGAAATGATAAGAGGTTTAATGGATGGGTGATGTGGGGATAATGGAGGAGATGGGATAGTGAATTTTGGGACATAAGGACCCAAAATAGATTTAGGAGATGGACAGGGCATATGATTAGCTTTTGGATTAGCAACTTTGGATGTTGTTACACATTTTTTATTTGAAGCCATTGCATCTTTTTTCTTTGGGATCCACATGGTTTTGTTTTTTGCTTTGGTGGGTAATTGTGGCCATTGGGTTTGATTTTGATTTTGGATTTTCTTTTTCTTTTCTTCACCATGTCCTTTAGTGGGGACATTGGGATCTTTAGATTCATGTGGATGTTTAGATTTATGAATGTTTACTTTGGCATTCAAAGTGCTTGTAATAGCAATGGGATGGGTATGAGGAGATGGATGATGTGGAGGAAACATGAATGGAGTGATGGAGGTTGGATTTTGGGGATCACATGTGGATGGAGGATGTGTAGGTATGTGCCTTTGTTGATCTTGATTAGGGAACATGAGAGTGGGATGTTGATGAGGGGTGATATGGATAGGTGATGGATGGATAAAAGGGGGAATAGAACAAGATGGAAGATGTGATTTTGGGATATAAGGTCCTAAAATGGACTTAGTATGTAGGGGATATGTGATGGTGGATGGAGGGACATAAGGATCCAAAATAGATGTAGATGACAGATGGGAGATGGTGGATGGAGGGACATATGGACCCAAAATGGATTTGGAAGATGAAGGAGGAATATGGATAGTTTTTTTGAGGTGATGCAATGGAGGGGGGATGACAGCAAATGGTTTAGTGGAGCGATGGGAAGAGCCTATTATTCTTTTGGAAGAGGCTTGTTGAGGATGTATAGATTTTGTACCAACATTTTTGGATTGCAAGTCTTGAGAGATATATCCAAGACCTTGTGTACATGGATTTTATTTGACATGGATGGGCTTTAAAATGCCTTGCTCATGAAGGCCTAAACCTTTTCCTTGATAGTTCATGCTCTTGAGCATTCGCTCTATGGTAGGATGCTTGTTATTTTGTAAGAATTATTTGAGTCCATTATTAGGTGGGGGAGGATGAGTGGCATATATGTTCGATTCCTCTTCTACAAGGAAACCACCATGGATGAATGTCAGAATACCGCAGGAATATAAAAGTGGGGTGGGGATAGTAGGGTTAGACAATGATGGAGGATCATGAGATGGAGTGGATGGGATGGAAGGATCTTGATTGGGAGGAGTGAGTGATAAGGGATTAGGAGAGAGATTAGGTGATATGATATGATCTGGAATTGTGGAAGTGGGTGATAAGGGCTCATGCGATGGAGCAATTGGATCTTGACTGACAAGGGGATCATAGGTTGAAGTGGATGAAGGACTATGATCTTGATTTGGACTAGATGGGATGGTAGGATCTTCATTTGCATATGGTGAGGCATTAGTATGCTTTGGATCAAGCTCTTGGCATGACTCATCTTGTGTGGGTGGCATGATGATGGAATGTCGGAGGGACTCTTCAAGTGGGGGAGATGGAAGGATGGAGGATTCATGAAGTTCATGGGAATGGATTTTTGTGATACTAGGAGTGGGAGGATTTGATTGGATTTAGGTGTATTGGATGGATTGGGTGGATCTAGGAGTGGAAGGAGTGGATTGGTTTTGGTTATCTTCAATGGATTGGGTGGGTCTAGGAGTAGAAGATGGTGATTGGGTTTGGTTATCTTTGATGGGCTTGGCAGATCTCAGAGTAGGAGATGGGGGTTCAATGGATTTAGTGGTTTTGATGGTTTCAATGGTTTGATTGGTGGTAGGGGTGGTAACAATAATGATAGGTGTGGGATGGAGAAGGGTCTCATCACTAGTGACTATACATGGGGGAGTGGGGCGGCATGGTTCCATGACTTTAGGATGTTGATTTGGGGTTGTCTTCTTTTTCATGAGTCCTTGGAGAACTTTTGGAGTGAGAATCATGCATATTCTAGGCTTAGCTAGGGTGACAGGAATAGATGAAGGATTATGAATGGGTAGAGGAGTAGGATTATGGATTGGTGGACTAGGATTAGATGGAGGGATGGGATTGAATGTAGGACTAAGAGCAGGTGGAGGATTAGGATAAGAGGGTGGAGGTGGTGAATTAGGATAAGAGGATGCAGGTGGTGGATTAGTACAAGAGAATGTGGGTGGAAGATTAGGATAAGAGGATGCAGGTGGTGGATTGGGATAAGAGGATGTGGGTGGTGGATTGTAGTAAGGGTATTGGGTTAGTAGATTAGGATGGGAAGATTGAGATGTTTGATTAGGATAGGTTGATGGGGATGTAGGATTAAGATAAGAAGGTGTGGATGTTGGATTAGGATGGGTAGATTGGTATGAAGGACTAGGATAGGGGGACATGGATGGTGGATTATAGTAGGAGTATTGGGATGGTAGATTAGGATGGGAAGATTGGGGTGGTGGATTGTAGTAAGAATATGTGGATGAAGGATTGAAATACGAGGACATGGATGGGGGATTATAATAAGGATATTGGGACACTGGATTGGGATAAGAAGACATGGATGTTGGATAATAAAATGATGTAGAGGAAGGATATGATGAAGATGCAGGTGATGAAGATAATGGATATCCTTGTCAAAGGTACAATAAGGAGCATTATTAGGCATGGATGAAGATGTAATAGGAAAGCTCTAAGGGGTGATTGGATTTTGGAAAGCAGTTGGTGAAAGCTTACTTGAAATAATAGCATCAATGGGATCTATTTCATATACCTCTTGATCAACAAGACTCTCGTTATCGTCATCAACGTAATTAGGGTTCCCCAAGTGACTACTATTTTTGGCTGCATTGGTGAAGGATAAGGATTCATGATGTTAAATTAGATGGATATAGATTGAAAAGATGTGGATGGGTGATTAGAAGGAAAGAAAAGGTGATGAAAGAATAAATAGGATGAATTTCAAGAATATGGAAGAAGGGGTCTTGAGATTTGTTTCAATATCAAAAGATCTTGGATGGCAATGGACTAAAGCTCAAATCAGGAATTCTAAAGATTAAGCTTATATTGGGATTAGATTAAAGCTCAGACTTAGATTGGATTAAAGCTCAAATTAGGATTGGATAAGATTATATGATAGGATTGATTCTAAACCAATTTTAGGGGTTTTAACTACATGATGTAAGGTGCTAACAATCGGATTTTGTCAGATTGGTAGTTTTCCACAATTGTCAAATTTTGCTATTTTGGGTAACTTCACATGCATAACTTTGAGAGTCTAGTTTTTTCCCAAAAACTTCTTAAAACTAAGGTAGGAATAATTTCCAATTATAATCTCAAATTCAAAACATGAGTTCCGAGTTATTAATGAAAATGGCTTTTTAAAAACTAGAAAAAACACTAAATTGGGATTTTTAGGGTCAAGATGAAAGTTTCAAGCCCCAAAAAATGTGTTGAAATGGGGCCAACTGATTGAGATTCATTGGGAATACACATGCCACCTCATAATACAACCACCCATAAAATTTTAGCCCAAACAGACACCCGAGTCAAAAGTTATGGCCTCCAGAAGTTTCTACATCAAAATCAAAACCCCTGAAACAAAGTCTAGGTGATTGTGCTCAATGATTTGATGATGGATGTGGACTTTAATGATGTTCTAAGAAGAACCTATGTGATGTGGTCGATGAAATGATGACTTTCAAAAAGTGTTGATGGATGAGAATGATGATGATGGGAAGATAGATGAAGGTCTGCTTTTCAGCAAGTTCACCTAAACAAGAAGCAGAATCGCCCAAATAGGGCATAGGGTCACCTATTCAAGATGCAAAATTGCCCAAATAGAGTGCAGGGTCACCTATTCGGGATGAAAAATTTCCCAAACAAGGTGCACAGTCGCCCAAATATGGTGCATGGTCGCCTATACAGGATGCAAAATCGCCCAAACAGGGTGCAGGGTTGCCTATTCGGGGTACAGGGTCTCCTATTCAAGTGACAGGGTCACCTATTCAGGAAGCAGAATCGCCCAAATAGAGGTCAGGATCACCCAAATAGGTGATAGACTTTCCCAAACAGGTGACAAACTTTCCCAACTAGGTGACAAGCTCGCCCAACCAGGTGACAAACTCGCCCAACTAAGTGATAAACCCGCCCAACCAGGTGACAAGCTCACCCAAACAGCTAATAGGTTCACCTAAACATGGGTCAAGGTTGCCCAAATGGGGTGCAGGATCGCCCAACTAGGTGATAGACTCACCCAACTAGGTGACAAGCTCACCCAACCAAGTGACAAACTCGCCCACCCAGGTGACAGGCTTGCCCAAACAACTAATAGGTTCACCTAAACAGGGTCAAGGTCACCCAAACAAGGTGCAAGGTCACCCAAACAGGTGACAAGATCACCTAACTCAGTGGCAGACTTGCCCAACCAAGGTGTAGACTCGCCTATTCTATGAAGAATGGGAAATTTTGATAGGAACCAACTAAGAAATAACTTAGACAAAAGACAAGGTTGTCCCTTTAGACAACAGGTTCACCCCAAATAGTAGCAAGTTCACCCCTGACAAAGGAAAACTTTCCCAAAAAAAAGACTTGGACTGGACTTGGATGAAAAATAGTTATGGAAAAGGACAAAACATAGCAAATAGCAAACAAAAGGTAAGGTTGACTCGACCAAACAAAAATGCACTAGTTTTGCACAAAGAAGATAGTTCAAGCAGCACAATCCTAAGATTACTAAGAAGGGTATGGCCAACATAGCCCTCTATCTAGGCTAAACAAGGTGATCTAGGGATTCCTTGATATACGCACAGTACATGAGGCACAACCATGAACACCAGCCTATCGCAGGTGTGAGTCGAAAGCCCCAGCGAGGTACTAGAAACTTGGACCAACTCTTCACATCTTATCTAGGTATCACCCTAGCTTCAATGCTTCGCTAGACACAACGTGACTGGATTGAGATACAACTTTGGCTCTCCCCCCTTAATATACCCCATCGATACACGTGGTTGGGATCATCCCTTGGGGTGATGAAATCCCCAAGTAGGTCCCAGTAAAAGAAGACACTATATGTCTTCGGCTAGTCCCCAAGCTCACACGAAGTGCAAGGGCAAAGCTTGGATGTTCTAGTATCTCCTAGGTAACACAAATGGAATAAAATGGACTACAATTTCTCATCACCCAAGATCACCAAATGGTGCAAAGGGATTGGATACATCAACAGCCCACTTAACAAGCACGGCACACAAGTATATTTGACCCTCTAGAATTAGTTCTATGTGTGACTAACTAGTATGAAAAACAACAAGCAAACTAAACTAGATATACTAGGACCAATCATTCTACAAGAAAATTTTAGTAGTTGGAATCTCCAACCTTGGATGAATGAAAAACAACTGTACAAACATTAGCAAAAAGGTAGAAACACTCACAAATAGCCAAGTTACGGGGTCAGTACCTAAAAATGACAAGAAACAAACATTGAAACTAAAAATTTAGCCTTTGTTTTACCTCAAAATCACATCTGTTTGATGCAAAATTGCCTGTTTTAGTAGCAGAATTGCCTATTTTAGAGGTAGAATCACCTATTTCAAAGGAAGAATTGTCTGTTTCAAAGGCAGAATCACCTATTTCAAAGGCAGAATTGCCTATTTCAAAGGCAGAATTGCCTATTTAAAAGGTAGAATTACCTGTTTTAAGGGCAGGCTCGCTTGTTTATGAAGAGTGCGCTTGCCTACTTTAGGAGCAAGGTCGCGTAATTCAGAAATAGGAAGAATATTTCCCCCTTTTTGATAGATGGCCAAATCTGCAAGTGCAAATTTTCCTCTGTTGAAGGTAGGCTCGCCTGTTTTGATGGAAAAATTTCCCCTGTTGTTGCAGAATCGTCTGTGTAACCTAAACCTATAAAACTTCAAACAATAGAGCACATAAAAAGAACAAACCCATTTGTGGGTCCCACCAGGTGTGCTAGAAATGTGTGTAGTGTAACTCCCCTAGTCTAAAATGCAAAACGGATGAAATGCAAGCAAAGGGAAACATAACAACACCTCAATATTGACCTAGTTGAACTTGAACAAAGAAAAGATAAAAAAAAAAGTTATTTACCTTTCCCAAGTTGATCAAATGATTGGACTTATTGATTCATTTCATTTGTGTGTTCCTAGATTGATTTTGGTAGCATAATGGCTTGTTGTAGCTTGCTTTTGATGCAAAGATGGTGGTTTTTGGTTATGGATGCAAGATGAAAGTGTATGATGGAGAGGATGAATGCTTGAGAATGATTAGGGTTGGATGAGAAGAGATTGTGAAGAATTCAAGTGGGAGAGAAACAAAATGGCTAAGTGTTAGCCATTTAACCTAGGAAGATCAAATGGACAGTGGAGATTGAAAGAGGGCAAAAGATCAAGGGCTAAGATGAAGAGTTGACTAAAGGAATTAAAAATTCCTTTTTAATGTGCATGGGGTTGATAAAAGGAATTAAAAATTCCTTAGAAACCTTGGATGAATAAAATAGAATTTAAAATTCCATTGGGAAGGACATGGGGATTGTAAATGGAATTAAAAATTCCATGAGAGGACCTTGCGAAGACAAAAAGGAATTAAAGATTCCTTGGGGAATGAGAGACAAATTAAAAATTCCTTAAAATGACATTGGGAAGATAAAAAGAAATTAAAATTTCTTGGGAGATGGGGAGAGTTGACTAAGGGGATTGATTAGACTAGTTGATCAATGATTAGAAAAAAGTTAGGTGGCTAATGAGGATTAGGAGCCAACTTGCAAAAGTTGGAGGATGTGATACATCCTAATCATGGATTAGACATGTGCACATCTCTAATGATGGGATTAGGAGGTAGATTAGGATTAGGTGAAAGTGATGGAGGATGTGACACATAAGGGAGTAAATTAAATAAATAGAAATTACTTATTTAATTTATGGGATAGAAGGGGTAAGGTAGGATAACTAATAAAAGTATTTAATTATTTAGTTAAATACCTTAGGGATTTAGAGGACTTCAGGGGTATTAATTAAATAATTGTAATAATACTTAATTAATGTAAATAAGAGGATATTTAGATGAAAAGGGATAAATTTGGAAAATGTAAGTGCCCAAATTTAGGTGCCTACAACACCCAAAACAACTCCCTCCCACAAGAAAAGGTCATTAATATCCATAAGGATTTTGCACATTTACAACAAGACTTGTCACATGAAAACATTTCCACCACCACCATACCCGCAATTGGAAACCTTCATCGTTTGATTGCAAGTGATAATGGTTTAATAGTTATGAAGAAAATTGTCCAGATTTACAATAAACATGTGTCTTCTAATAACCAATTTGAAAACATTCCTGTAATCCAAGGAGGACCTCAAGTTCCTCCCCCTTCAACCATAGCCTCCATAGCAACTTATACCAATCCACAAGTCACCATAACTATGCACCAAGTTAATTATGCAGCTACTTATTTCCCAATTCCAACTAGCATTCCTAGTTCTCTTGTCACATTGCAAGTCCCTTACACTACCTTCACCCCTCTTAGTGTTCCTTTCACTTCCCTTAGCATCACATACACTCCCTCACCATTTTTCCTTCCACCTCAAACCACTTACCATGACCCTATTCTTACACAACTCCTTAACACTATTTCATCCATGCAACAACTTTCCATCATTAGCCAAGGTCAACCTACTCCACCCACATATCATGTTCATAATAGCCCCTTATCCTTAGAAATATTGTGCACACAGATGCCACAAGGGATATAAATTCCTCGGTTTGAAAAATATGGAGGTAAATGAGACCCTATCAACCATGATAATGCTTATACAGCCTTATGTAGTGATTTTGTCCTTGATGATAAACTCTTAGCCAAAAAATTTCCAAGGACCTTCAAAGACACCACATTAGAGTGGTTTTCCAACTTGCCCAATCGTTCCATCCACTCCTTCAATAAATTGGTGGATACTTTCATAAGTCACTTTCAATTTCACATGACATCTAAAAAGACAATGGCTGACCTCATGAGATGTAGACAAAACATAGATGAAAAAATAACTAATTTTATGTCACGATACCAATCCTTGTATGCTCAAATTGATGTCAAGATTCCTAATGCACATCTGTAGAAGATTTTTATCAAAAAACTTGCACACAAACCTTCAAGATAAACTAACTATGATGAAATTCCCTTCATTTATGCATTTATGCACAACCTCGTGTGAATTCCATAACTCAGTTTCAAGTCATGATTCAAAATCCACTTCTAACCGAGCTGAAAAGCCTAAACACAACAATCAAACCAACAATCACAACTTTCACAAACCAAATAGAGGTTTTTTATAGTTCAATCTGCCTCCTCAAGCACAACCGCAACCAACTCAGCCAGTTCCAAATTAAGTGGCAGTTATTAAAGAAGCGGTGCATTATACCCATGGGGACCCAAAGAGACAATTTACTCCCTTTCCTAATACCCTCCATAACACAATGAACCAATTACTTCAACAACACATGCTCACTTTGCCACCTATTAAACCACTTGATCCCACCTAGCCATTACCACCTACCTTCAAACCTAATGCTTATTGCCATCTACATTTCCAAAATGGACATGCCACTTAACACTGCAAGCATCTAAAACATTGAGTTCAAGACCTCATTTATTCAATCAATTTTTCTATTATGGGTGTTAATGATCAAGGCAATAAGTCCATTGCACCCCCTAACCAGAATTTACAAATTTTCACCAACCCCATGCCTAAACATAGTATCTCATTTGTTAAGGCTAGTGAACCTTGAAACACTGATGTAATGAATGCTGGTATAGATAGTGAACAACATGATATAACTCCAACTGTTAACCAAGTTACTCCTATGGATAAACTTATGGGTGTGATAGATGTTATCTCTCGTAAAGGCCAAAATAATAAATCTCTTGATATCACTTTTTCTGCTAAAGATATACTTCAAAAACTTCCTCATGTCCTCTTTACATAGCTGGTGGAATCTATGATAATCCCACCAATGGGATATTAATAAATCCCACTTGTGGTGAGAATGTGATCACAGAAGAGTTTTTATTATTACACAATCTTTATGAAGATGATTATAATAAAACAACTGCATGGATTAAGACACATACCAGTTTTGCATGCCCTACGATCGGATTGATCATGCTCCCATTACAGATAGGACCCAAAACTTTGGATGTAACATTTTCAATTATTCCCCAATCAGATCAGTTTTGTTTGTGGCTAGGCCACCCTTGGCTTCATTCAATGAAAGCAATCCCATTAGTGGTTCACAAGTGTTTAAAGTTTCCACATGGCAATGAGATATTTACCATACACCATAGTGGCTTTAATCCATTATCATCTAAAGGTAACTTTTCCTTAGAATCCTTTTGGTCTGAAACCCATGGAACCCATCACCCCTCCAAAGGACTTCTATTTCATAACCTATCAAAAGTTCAAGGGAATAAAGATAGACGAATTGTCTTTGTAACATGTCCCCATCAACTTTTGCACCTCCTATCATAGATGAATCCATGCTTCAACCTGAGTTCAACATTGAACAAACCATACAACCTCATAGCCAACCACCCTTACACACTTCCTCACCATCATTTAAATGACCAAGGGAAAATGAAACAACTCCCGTCATGCTTCCTCACATTAAACAAGTGTATAAAGGTAAAGAGAAAGTGGTTGACCCATCTAATTTGATTTCTTTTGTTCTTCCCTCTTCATAAGTAGAAGAACCTATGATGACTCAATCCACTCTTACACCTCAACAACTCCAAAATAGAATTAAATGAAATTGTGGTGCTAGGGAACATAGGTGTCATCGTTATCTCCTCGCTCATCAGTCACAAATGGAAGAAAATAAAGAAAATCAACCTCTACCTATAAGAGAAGTAATAGATGACCACCCTCCTTCTCCTGACACACCACAAGATATTCTAGTCCAACCTTCACAACAAAATGACCCAATCCAATAGCCACAGCTTTTTATACATCCCTCCTTGGAAATCACCCTTCATCCTCTCTTTGTCATCAATCTTGCTGATGAGGAGGAGGAGATTGAAAAAATAGATGAAGTACACGATGATCTAAACTCTTTATTTTCATCTACAATGAGCTTGAAAGATAAATCCTCTCCACCAAGTGAAGAACCTGGTACAACTCCTAGTTCGGTGCTTGCAATTCTTCTTTTATATAGTCAACCGCCCTTGCACTACACTAAACATGGTTGGGAGGCGGATGACTTGTTAGATGGTTGACTCACATTCACCTAGCTAGCCTTTTTATTTCCATTTATCTTTTTATTTTTCCTTTATTGTGTGTATCGTGTTCCCCCGTAATGTGCATTTGATGTTATCTCTCATCGTACAATTATTTTATTTGCACCTCTCTTCTTCTATATGCCATGCATCTTCTCTTTTTCTCTTTTCATTTTGTGTTTTCTTTTTGGGGATGACACAAAGCATAGAGACACCCTATGTCTCTTCCATGTTGACCCAATTTGTCCCTTTTTTTTTTTGTCTTTTTCTTGTGTTTTCCTTTTGGGGATGATGCAATACATAGAGACTGTAATGTCTCCTTCATGTTGACCCAAAAGCTTTTTCATTTTCTTTTGCTTTTTCATTTTCTTTTCACTTGTGTTTTCCTTTTGGGGATGATGCAAGGAGTTGAGACCACAATGTATCTTCCATGTTGACCCAAAACGGACTTTCTTTTTCTTTTATTTTTTTCTCTCTTTGTGTCATTCTTCCATTTCTATGTGTTTTGGGGAATGATGATAGTTTTGCACTCTTTAATCAAAACATTGCAGCAACAGACATACTGACCCAGAATCCATAGATCCCTTATGTGTTTGGTGTGTTCTTTTCTAGGGAGTAACTCCCTTTCCTTTTCTTTCATTTTCCTTGATATGACATAGCCTAACTTTGAAACATATGACTCGGCATAGGGATTTCCAAGTTAGCTCTCATTTCTTGTTTTCCTTTTGCATTTTCTTCCCTTTTCCACTTTAAATTAATTTCTCACATAATGATGTGTAGCAGTTCCTTTAAAGTGGGGGGCATACATTACCATAATTCATTTGCATTCTTGGTTCCTAGTGTAGTCTTGTCATTTATATCATGCGTTCATCACTTTTTGGATGACATTGGGTATGATGTCCTTCATAAGTGTGATCTATCTTAGCATATTACATTCCTTTTGGTGGCCTGATGCGACGCACTACATCCCCTAAGTTGTGAATATATTATTCTTTGATTGGTCCTCTCTTGGAGACATTAGACATAATGTTACTTAAGTGACTGAACTTGCATGAACTTAAAATTCCTTTGAACATCTTTTTCATTCTACATTACATTTCGCATTTTTTTTGCATTTCTCATTTTTGTCACCTTGCATAACACAACTTGCATGCCTATGGTACCCTGCCTTTTTGTTCATGAGTTATAAGCATACAGAAATTTTCTTTTCTCATGAAGAATGAACTAATATTTTCCTTTTGGCACCTTGTTAAAGTTATCAAGAGATATAACTTTGATATGGTTGAGTGGGAAGCCCACCTAGCGGCATGACTTTTCCCCATAGCCACCTTTGTGTTTGTGAGTATATACCAACTAGTGTGTGTATCCCCTCTTTTGGGCTTTCTCACCCCGCAAACAACTAGAAGTTATGTGGCCCCAAAGTGAGTATATTTGGTCCTTCACACCTAGAATATTGTTATGACTTATGTCTCCCCAGAGTGAGTATCCATTCTCTTCATCAAAAAATTATCCTAGATCTAATCCACAACTAGTTGGATAGATGATCGAAGCTTCATCCAATTCTGAACACTTGTGTGTTCCTTTGCTCTTACATGTTTATTTTTCCATGGAATCTTCATCCTGAGGGCTTGATCATCCTTCTTGATTGTTGTTATTCCATTTTGCTAATGTAAGTGCATTTGAACCCTCCTCTCAATGTTCATGGCTACTTTAGTGTGAGTTTGAAGCAAGTTCATCATCTCACTAAAGTGGGGCTAAATGTGCTATAGAAAAATGGCCGCTTGTCATTTTCATGGCCTTTTAGGTCTTTTTTCATGATGTTTGATCTATTTTTCTTTGATTTTATGATGTAACATGACTTGAATATACATATTTATGTACTAAAATTCAAATAATGACATCTTGTGAAGGTGTTGTGAAGTGTTGTAAAGCATTTATACACTCTTCTAGACTCTATTCATTACAATTCACCTAAAAAACACCCTTTCATCACTAAAAAAGTCCAATTTCGAAGTGTTGTAAAGTCTTGTAACAAGATTTCATGATTTTCTAGGCATAACTTCACTATTTACCCCTTTCTTACACTTTATTTGACCCTTTTATGCCCTTATAAGCTTTAATTAAGTTCACTTTTGAATGTAAGCCTAACAAACAACATTAAATGCAATATAATTCCCAGCACCCATTTTCAGGTCCTAGGTGGGACACATTCGCCATGGGTGGCGAATGAGTTCCCCTTGGCTCCAAATTCAAAATATTTTAACTTTCCTTTCAGGTTTTTATTCAAAATCACTTGATGTTGGCCTATCATGAAGTATGAATGGGTTACTAAGGCACAAGATTGTATAAATAAGTGTTTTTACATCCATTCTAACCCCCATTCATTCAAGCATTCAATTTCACATCACATTCAAGTATTCAAGCACCTTACAACATCAAATCAAGCATTATTCAAGCATTTTTGAGCATTCATTAACACTACTTCAGATTTTCATCAACAAGGGTTTGGTAAGTTGATAGCATTTGCATGTTGTTAGTTTATCATTCTCTTGCATTTCATTATTTCATTAAGGGTTTGATTATCGAAGTGGGGTTTGACCAAGGCAAACCCCTATTTGCTAACCCTCAACCATTTTTTCCCTCTTGCATGTGTGTTTGCAGACCTTTGTATGTATATTTAACAAGCATTTAGGTGATTGAACAGTGGTCAACAAGTCAACTAGGTGCTTCAAGTCAAATCAACTTTATTTCAAGCTTGGAGAATGTTTTATGTCTATTTCCCACAAAATTGACTTTGGTATCCTGATAAGTAGACATTTCCAACTATGGCGTTGTTGAGTTGTCTCCTTATTTCTCATAATTTTGGGAGATGAATGGTTCACCTCTAGTGGTGGATGGGTCCCACCTTAAGACTTAAAATATAGGTTTTGTTAGATTCTAGATCCTGACAGTCATAAACTTGATTCCCCATAGATTTCACTAGTAGCAGGACTAATTCGCCAGCCTAGGCTAATGAGTCCCACTGTTGATTTTTAGTAATCTCATATAGAATTCCATAGATTCCATATTCCTCAAATCTTGCCTAGGTGCACTTTGATTCAACCTTTTTCTTTCTGTTTTGCATTTTTATTCATTCATAGTTCATTGTTTGTATATTACAGCGTGTTTTCCACCATAGTTTAAATCTTAGTTTTGCATTCATAATCAGTCATATAAATCACTTAATTTCATTTAGTTCACTTCATTTAGCTTAGATTAAATCATACGTTACATAATTTCAATGAACCCTTCACATTTTTGGCCCTACATCTATCCTTTTAGGTGAAAAACACTAGAAGAGCTAGAAAGGTGCAAGGTGCCAAAAATTATGGAACTCATTTCCATGAACTTACATTTTGAACACTTTTCATTTCTTATTTCATTCACCTATTGTATCCTAGATTACATTTGCATCAACATTTAATTAGCTTATTGTCTTGTTCTTGCATTCTAGGACTTCTCATATTGCATTAGTGAAAGGTTTGTTTAGATTTCATTCTTGCATAACATTGAAAAAATAGAAAATATGCATTTTGCATCCTTATTTGCATTCTATAGAGCATTAGAATTATTTCAAAAAAAATGAAAAACGCAACAAAATATCATACTGGGACTCATTCGCCACCCCAGGTGAATTAGTCCCTCTACACTTTTCAAACAACATTTCTGCAATTTACTTGCATTTCTGGTTTCTATAGTTACTTGTTGGTTACAGTTAGTAGAATTTTTGTTATTTTCATTTAAAACTCCTAGATTACTTTGCATTTGTACTCACCCTATCTTTTGTGGTACTTGTATGAGTATAAGGTGCCCCATTGATAATACTTTAGTGAGACAAAATTCTAGACTCATGGCCTCCCATGATAGCACTTTTGTTGTGGACCTTGGGATCTCAAGAGCTCCTACTCCTAGTATGGACAGTGGTGCATTAGGCATTGACAATACCACTTTTATGCCTTCACCTTACCATCCAATGAATGTTGATACCCAAAAAAACTCCCTCCCACAAGAAAAGGTCATTAATATCCATGAGGATTTTTCACATTTACAACAAGACCTTTCACTTGAAAACATTTCCACCACTACCATACCCACAATTGAAAACCTTCATTGTTTGATTGAAAGTGATGATGGTTTACAAGTTATAAAGAAAATTTTCAAGATTTACAATAAACATGCCTCTCCTAGTACCCAATCCATAAACATTCTTGTAAGCCAAGGAGCACCTCAAGTTCCTCCCCCTTCAACCATAGCCTCTATACCAACTTATACCAATCTACAAGTCACCACAACTATGCACCAGGTTAATTATGCAACTACTTCTTTCCCAATTACAGCTAGCATTCTTAGTTCTCTTGTGGCATCGCAAGTCCCTTCCACTACCTTCACCCCTCTTAGTGTTCCTTTCACTTCCCCTAACATCACATACACTCCCTCACCATTTTCCCTTCCACCTCAAACCACTTACCCTGGCCTTGTTCTTACACAAATCCTTAACACTGTTTCATCCATGCAACAACAATTTTCCACCATTAGCCAAGGTCAACACGCTCAACCCACATATCATGTCTATAGCAGCCCCTTATCTTTAGAAATATTATGCATACATATGCCACAAGGGATAAGAAATATGAAGGTAAAGGAGACCCTATCAACCATGTTAATGCTTATATAGCCTTATGTAGTGATTTTGTCCTTGATGATAAACTCTTAGCCAAAAAATTTCCAAGGACTTTGAAAGACATTGCATTAAAGTAGTTTTCCAACTTTCCCAATCATTCAAACCACTCCTTCAATGAATTGGTCGATGTTTTCATAAGTCACTTTCAAGTTCACGTGACACCTAAAAACACAATGGCTAACCACATGAGATGTAGACAAAACATGAATGAAAAAATAACTAATTTTATCTCACGATACCAATCCTTGTATACTCAAATTGATGTCATGATTCTTGATGCACATCTACAGAAGATGTTTATTGAAAACTTGGACACAAACTTTCAAGATAAACTAACTATGATGAAATTCCTTTCATTTATACATTTATGCACAACCTTGTGTGAATACCATAACTTGGTTTCAAGTCATGATTCAAAATCCACTTCTAACTGAGTTGAAAACCCTGAACACAACAATCAAACCAACAATCACAGCTTAAATTGCAAACCAAATAGAGGCTTTTTACAATTCAATCTGCCTCCTCAACCACAACCACAACTAACTCGACCAGTTCCAAAATCAAGTGGCAATTGTTAAAGCAGCGATTCATTATACCTATGGGGAACCAAAGAGATAATGTACTCCCTTTCCTGATACCTTCCATAACATAATGAATCAATTACTTCAATAATGTATGCTCACTTTTCCACCTGTTAAACCACTTGATCCCACCCAGCCATTACCACCTACCTTCAAACATAATTCTTATTGTCATTTTCATTGCCAAAATGGACATGACACTAAACACGGCAAGCATCTAAAACATTGAGTTCAAGACCTCATTGATTTAGGCCATTTTTCCATTGTGGGTGTTAATGATCAAGACAATAAGTCCATTGCACCCCCTGACCAGAATTTACAAATTTTCACCAACCCCATGCCTAAACACAATATCTCATTTGTCAATGCTAGTGAACCTTGAAACATTGATGTAATGAATGTTGATGCAAACAGTGAACAACATGATATAACTCCAATTGTTACCCAAGTTACTCCTATGGATAAACTTGTGGGTGCGATAGATGTTATCCCTCGTAAGGGCCAAAATAATAAATCTCTTGATATAACTTTTTTTGCTAAAGATATACTTCAAAAACTTCTTGATGGTTCTCTTTACATAGCTGGTAGAATCTATGATAGGCCCACTAATGGGATATTAATAGATCCAACCTATGGTGAGAATGTGATCATAGAAGATTTTTTAGTATTACACAATCTCTATCGAGATGATTATAATAAACCGACTACATGGATTAAGACACATACTAGTTTTCCATGCCCTACGATTGAAACAAAAGTGCTCCCATTACAGATAGGACCCAAAACTTTGGATGTAACATTTTCAATTATTCCTCAATCGGATCAATTTCATTTGTGGCTAGGCTACCCTTGGCTTTACTCAATGAAAGCGGACCCATTAGTGGTTCACAAGTGTTTAAAGTTTCCACATGGCAATGAAATATTTACCATACATCATAGTGGCTTTAATCCATTATCATCTAAAGGTAACTTTTCCTTAGACATCTTTTGGCTTGAACCCATGGAACCCATCACCCCTCAAAAGGACTTCTTTTCCATAACCTATCAAAAATGAAAAGCCAAAAAGATAACCGAATTGTCTCTTCGTAGCATGTCCCCATAAACTTCTACACCTCCTATCATAGATGAAACCATGCTTCAACCTAAGTTTGACATTGACCAAACCATACAACCTCATGACCAACCACCCTTACACACTTCCCCACCATCGTTTAAACAACCAAGGGAAAATGAAACAACTCTCATCATGCCTCCTTGCATTAAACAAGTGTATAAAGCTAAAGAGAAAGTGGCTAAACTATCTTCTTTAGTTTGTTTTATTCTTCCCTCTTCAGAAGAAAAAAAACCTATGATGACTCAATCTGATCTTACACCTCAACAACTCCAAAAAATAATTAAATGAAATCATGGTGCTAGGGAAAGTAGGCGTCAACGTCATCTCCTCGCTCATCAATCATAAATGGAAGAAAATAAAGAAAATCAACCTCTACCTCTGAAAAAAGTAATAGATGACCACCCTCCTCCCGACCCGCCACAAGATAGTCTAGTCTAACCTTTGCAACAAAATGACCCAATCCAACAGCCACAACTTTTGATACATCCCTCCTTGGAAATCACCCTTCGTCCTCCCATTTTCATCAATCTTGATGATGATGATGAGGAGATTGCAAAAATAGATGAAGAAGTACACAATGATCTAAACTCTTTATTTTCATCTATAATGAGCTTAAAAGATAAATCCTCTCCATTAGGTGAAGAACTTGGTACAACTCTTAATTTGGAACTTGCAATTCTTCCTTTGGACAGTCAACCACCCTTGCACTACACTAAACATGATTGGGAGGAAGATGACTTGTTAGACGGTTGACTTGCATTCGCCTAGCTAGCCTTTTTTTTCATTTATCTTTTTAATTTTCCTTTCTTGTGTGTATCATGTTCCCCCGTAATGTGTGTTTGGTGTTCTCTCTCATCGTACACTACTATTTGTACCTCTTTTCTTCTATATGTTGTGCATCTTCACTTTTTCTCTTTTTTTTTTTGTTTTTCTTTTGGGGATGATGCAAAGCTTAAAGATGCCCTATGTCTCTTCCATGTTGACCCAATCTATCCCTTTTTCTTTTTCTCTTTTTCTTGTGTTTTCCTTTTGGTGGTGATGCAAGGCATCGAGACCACAATTTCTCCTTCATGTTGACCCAAAAAAAAAATCATTTTCTTTCACCTTGTGTCTTCTTTTTTAGAGACGATGCAAGGCATTGAAACCACAATGTATCTACCATGTTGAACCAAAACATATTTTCTTTTTCTTTTTTTTTTCACTCTCCTTGTGTCATTCTTCTAGTTCTATGTTCTTTGGGGAATGATGATAGTTTTGTTCTCTTTAATCAAAACATTGTAGCAACAAACATACTGACCCCAAATTCATAGATCCCTTATGTGTTTGGTGTGTTCTTTTTTGGGGGGAAACACCTTTTCTTTTGCTTTCATTTTCCTTGATATGGTGTAGCCTAACTTTGAAACATATGACTCAGCATAGGGCTTTCAAAGTTAGCTCTCATGTCTTGTTTTCCTTTTGCATTCTCTTCCCTTTTCTATTTTAAAGTAATTGCTCAAAGAATAATGTGGAGCAATTCCTTTAAAGTGGGGGGAATACACTATCATAATTCATTTGCATTATCGGTTCCTAGTGTAGCCTTGTTGTTTATATGATGTGTTCATCACTTTGTGGATGACATTGGGTATGATGTCCTTCATAAGTGTGATTTTCTTAGCATATTACATTCCTCTTGGTGGTCTGATGTGATGCACTACATCCCCTAAGTTGTGAATATATTAGTCTTTGATTGGTCCTCTCTTAGAGACATTAGACACAATGTTACTTAAGTGACTGACCTTGCATGAACTTAACAAGATTCCTTTGAACATCTTTTGCATTCTACATTACATTTTGCATTTTTTTTACATTTTGCATTTTTTCCAACTTGCATAACGTAACTTGCATTCCTGTGGTACCCTTCCTTTTTGTTCATCAATTCTACGCATACAGAGCTTTGCTTGTCTCATGAAGCATGAACCAAAATTTTCCTTGTGGCACCTTGTTAAAGTTATCAAGAGATATAACTTTGATATGGTTTAGAGGGAAACCACCTAGTGGCATGACTTTTCCCCATAGCCACCATTGTGTTTGTGAGTTCATATCGACTAGCGTATGTATCTCCTCTTTTGGGCTTTCTTACCCCACAGACAACTAGAAGTTCTATGGCCCCAGAGTGAGTATATTTTGACCTTCTCACCCGACGGATCGTTATGAGTTTTGTCACCCTATAGTGAGTATGCAATATCTTCTTCAAACAATCAGCCTAGACATAATCCAAAACTAGTTGGATAGACGATCGAAGGTTCATCTGATTCTCAACAATTGTTTCTTCCTTTGCTCTTATGTTTAGTTTGCCATGGGATCTTCATCCTGGGGACTTGATCATCCCTCTTGATTGTTGTTATTTCATCCTACTAATGTAAGTGCATTTGAACCCTCTTCTCGATGTTCATGGCTACTTTAGTGTGAGTTTGAAGCAAGTTCATCATCTCACTAAAGTGGGGGCTAAATGTGTCATATAAAAATGGCCCCTTGTCATTTTCATGGCCTTTTAGGTCTTGTTTCATGATGTTTGATCTATTTTTCTTTGATTTTATGATGTAACATGGCTTGAACATGCATATTTATGTAATAAAATTTAAATAATGACATCTTATGAAGGTTTTGTGAAGTGTTGTAAAGAATTTCTACACTCTTCTAGACTCTATTCATTACAATTCACCTAAAAATCACCCTTTCATCACTAAACAAGTCCTATTTTGAAGTGTTGTAAAGTCTTGTAACAAGATTTCATAATTTTCTAGGCATAACTTTACTATTTATCCCTTTCTTATGATTTATTTGACCTTTTTATGCCCTTATAAGCTTTAATTAAGTGCATTTTTTAATGTAATCCCAACAAACAACATTAAATGTAAGATAATTCTCGACACCCATTTTCAAGTCTTAGGTGGGACCCATTCACCATGGGTGGAAAATGAGTCCCCCTTGGCTCCAAATTCAAAATATTTTAAATTTCCTTTTAGGTTTTTATTCAAAATCACTTGATGTCAGTTTGTCATGAGGTATGAATGGGTTACTAAAGCACAAGATTGTATAAATAAGTTTTTTTGCATCCATTCTAACTCCCATTCATTCAAGCATTCAATCTTACATCACATTCAAGCATTCAAGCACCTTACAACATCAAATCAAGCATTTTGGAGCATCCATGGAGACTACTTCAAATTTTCATCAACAATGGTTTGGTTAGTTGATAGCATTTGCATGTTGTTAGTTTATTATTCTCTTGCATTTCATTATTTCATTAAGGGTTTGATTACCAAAGTGGGGTTTGACCAAGGAAAACCCCTATTTGCTAACCCTCAACCATTTTTCCCCTCTTGCATGTGTGTTTGTAGACCTTTGTATGCAAATTTAACAAGCATTTAGGTGATTTAAGAGTGGTCAACAAGTAAACTAGGTGCTTCATGTCAAATCAACTCTATTTCAAGCTTGGAGAAGGTTTTTTGTCCATTTCCAGTAGAATTGACTTCGGTAACCCGACAAGAAAACATTTCTAGATCTGGTGTTGTAAAGTTGTCTCCTATTTTTTCAAAATTTTGGGAGAGGACTGATTTGCCACCAGTGGTGAATGAGTTCCACTTTAAGATAGAAAATCTAGGTTTTGTCAGATTTCTGATCCTGACAGTCAGAAACTTGATTCCCGACAAATTTCACCAGTAGTAGGATTAATTCACCACCCTGGGAAAATGAGTCCCACTGTTGATTTTCAGCAGTCTTAGATAGCATTCCACATATTCCATATTCCTCAAATCTTTCCCAAGTGCACTCTATTCAGCCGTTTTCTTTTTGTTTTTCTTTTATATTCATTCATAGTTCATTGTTTCCATATGACAGTGTGTTTTCTAGCATAGTTTAAATCTTAGTTTAGCATTCATAAACAGTCATATAAATCACTTAATTGCATTTATTTCACTTCATTTAGCTTAGATAACATCATACATTACATAATTTGAATGAACCTTTAGCATTTTTGGCCATACCTCTCTTCTTTTAGGTGAAAAACCCTAGAAGAGCTAGAAAGGTGCAAGGTGCCAAAAATCTACGATTCACAACCATAGCATCCATACCAACTTATACCACTTAGGTTACAAAAACTATGCAATAGGCTAGTCATGTGTCTCCTTCATTCGCAATTCCGACTAGCATTTCTAGTTCTATTGTGGCATCACAAGTACCCTATACCACCTTCACCCCTCTTAGTGTTCCTTTCACTTCTAACATTACAGACACTCCATCGCTATTTTCTCTTCCACCTCAAACCACTTACCCTAACCCCATCATTACATAGCTCCTTAATATTGTTTCATCCATGCAACAACAAATTTCCACCATTAGCCAAGATCAAAATGCTCCACCCACATACCATGTTCGTAGTAGCCCCTTATCTTTAGAAATCTTAAAACCTCGATGCCACGAGGGATAAAAATGCCTAGGTTTGAGAAGTACGGAGGTAAAGGAGACCCTATTAACCATGTCAATGCTTATATAGCTTTATGCAATGATTTTGTCCTTGTTGATAAACTCTTAGCCAAACCTTTTCCTAGGACCCTGAAAGACATTGCATTAGAGTGGTTTTCAAACCTGCCTAATCATTTCATTTGATCATTCACTGAGCTTGTGGATGCCTTCATAAGTCACTTCCAAGTTCACATGACTCCTAAAAAGATAATTTGGTTGATATAATGCGTTGTAGACAAAATGTTGATGAAAAAGTAACCAACTTCATTTCACATTATCAGTCGTTGTATGCTCAAGTTGATGTCAAAATTCCTGATTAACATCCACAAAATATGTTTATCAAAAACTTGCATACAAACCTTCAGGATAAGTTAACTATGATGAAATTTCCTTAGTTCATGCACTTATGCACAACCCTATGTGACTATCGTAACTCGGTTTCTAGTCATGATTCAAATTCTACTTCTAACTGAGTTGAGAAATCTGAGCCTAATAACCAAAACAACACACAAAACTTTTGTAAACCAAATAGAGGCTTTTTACAATTCAATCCCCCTCCTCTACAACCAACCCAAGCTATTCCAAATCAAGTGGCAATTGTTAAAGCAACGGTGCCCTATACCTACGGGGACCTAAAGAGACAATTTACTCCCTTACCCGATACCCTCCATAATACAATGAACTAATTACTCCAACAACAAATGATTACCTTTCCTACCATCAAACCACTTGATACCACCAAACCTTTACCACCCACCTTTAAACCAAACACTTATTGCCATTTTCATCGCCAAAATGGCCATGACACCAAACAATGTAAGTGTCTCAAACACTTAGTTCAAGACCTTTAGTTCAAGACCTCATTGATTCATGCCATTTGTCAATTGCAGGTGTCAATGATCAAGGCAATAAATTTGTTGCACCCCCTAACCAAAATTTACAAATTTTCACCAACCCCATGCCTAAACACAATATTTCATTTCTCAAGGCTAGTGAACCTTCAAACACTGATGTAATGAATGTTGATACCAATAATGAATAACGTGATATAACACCAAATGTTACCCAAGTTAATCCTATGGATGAACTTGTGGGTGTGATAGACACTATCCCTTGTAAGGGCCCAACCAACAAATCTCTTGATATTACTTTTTCTTCTCATGATATACTTAAAAATCTTCCTGATGGTCCTCTTTACATAGCCGGTAGAATCTATGATAAGCCCACCAGTGGGATATTAATAGATCTCGCCTATGGCGAGAATGTGATCACAAAACAATTTTTAGTATTACACAATATCCATCAAGATGATTATAATAAGCCAACTGCATGGATTAAAAAACGTATTGGTTTTGTGTGCCCTATGATTAGATCGATCGCACTCCCCTTACAAATAGGACCCAAAACTTTGGAGGTAACATTTTCAATTATTCCACAATCGGATCAATTTTGTTTGTGGCTAGGCCACCCTTGGCTTTTCTCAATGAAAGCGGTCCCTTTAGTTGTTCACAAATTTTTGAAGTTTCCACATGGCAATGAAATATTTACCATACACCATAGTGGCTTTAATCCATTATCGTCTAAAGGAAATTTTTCCTTAGAAGTATTTTGGCCTAAACCTATGGAACCCATCACCCCCCGTAAAGATTTCTTTTTCATAGCCTATCAAAAGTTCAAATCCAAATGAATAGACAAGTTGTCTCTTTGTGACATGTCCCCATCTACTTCCACTCTTCCTATCCTAGATCAAACTAATATGCTTCAACCTGAGTCTGACATTGAACAAACCATACAACCTCTTGAACAACCACCCTTAGACACTTCCCCTCCATTGTTTAAATGACCAAGAGAAAATGAAACTAACCCTATTATGCCTCCTCGCATTAAACAAGTGTATAAAGCTAGAGAGAAAGTGATTGACCCATCTTCTTTGATTTCTTCCATTATTCCCCCTCTGGAAGAAAAGGAACCTACAATGGATCAACCCACTCTTACACCTCAATAAATTCAAAAATAAAATTAAATGTAATTGCGGTGCTAGGGAACATAGGCATCATTGTCGTCTCCTTGCTCATCAATCCCGAATGGAAGAAAACTAGCCTCCACCTTTGACCGAAGCAATGGATGATGACCCTCTTTCTCTTAACCTGCCACAAGATAACTCAGTTCAACCCTCACAACAAAATGAACAAATCCAATAGCCACAACTTTTGATACACCCTTCTTTGGAAATAACCCTTTGTCCTCCTATTATAATCAATCTTGATGATGATGAGGAGGAGGAGATCACAAAAATAGACGAAGAAGTGCATAATGATCTAAACTCTTTATTTTCATCTACCATGAGCTTAAACGATAAATCTTCTCAACCAAGTGAGGAACCTAGTACATCTCCTAGTTTGGCAATTGCATTTCTTCCTTTGTATATTCAACCGTTCTTGCAATACATTGAACATGATTTGGAAGAAAATGACTTGTTAGATGGTTGACTTGCATTTTCCTTACTAGCCTTTTACATTTTTCTTTTTTCTTTCTTTTTCTATTGTATGTGCGTATTGTGTTCCCCCGTATCGTGTGTTTGATGTTTTATCCATCTTTGTACACCTCTTCTATTTGTACCTCTATTATTCTATATTTTGTACATTTTCCATTTGTATTTTTTCATTTTTGTGTTTTTCCTTTTGGGGATGATGTAAAGCATTGAGATGCCTTATGTCTCTTCCATGTTGACCCAATTGGTCCCTTTTCCCTTTTTACTTTGTATTTTCACTTATGTTTTTCCTTTTGGGGATGACACAAGGCATTGAGACCGAAAGGTCTCCTTCATGTTGACCCAAAATATTTTTGTTTTTGTTTTCCTTTTCATTTTCTTTTCACTTGTGTTTCTCCTTTTGGGGACGATGCAAAGCATTGATACTGCAATGTCTCTTCCATGTTGACCCAAAATAGACTTTGTTTTCCTTTTGTTTTTACTCTCTTTGTGCCATTCTTCCAGTTCTATGTCTTTGAGGAATGATGACAGTTTTGAAATCTTTAATCAAAACATTGTAGCAACTAACATACTAACCCCAAATCCATAGATCCCTTATGTGTTTGGTGTGTTCCTTTCTGGGAGAAACCTCCCTTTCTTTTGTTTTCTTTTTCATTTGCATGAAGTAGCCTTACTTAGAAACATATGACTTGACATGTAGAGCCTTTTGAGTTGGCTCTCATGTCTTGTTTTTCCTTTCCTTTGCTACTTTAAAGTAATTGCTTACAAAATAATGTGTAGCAATTCCTTTAAAGTAGGGGGAATACATTGGCATAATTCATCTGCATTCTTGGTTTTTAGTGCAGCCTTGTCATTTCATATGATGCATTTGTCACTTTGTGGATGACTTAGGTATGATGTCCTTCATAAGTGTGATCTATCTTAGCATATTACATTCATCTTAGTGGCCTAATGTGATGCACTACATCCCCTAAGTTGTGAATATTCTATTCTTTGATTGGTCCTCTCTTGGAGGCATTAGACACAATGTTCCCTAAGTAATAGACCTCGCATAAACTTAACAAGACTCCTTTGAACATATTTTCCCATTTCACATTTGACATTTTTTCATTTTTACATTTTACACTTTGCACTTTTTTCCACCTTGCATAACGCAACTTGCATGCATGTTGATTTTTGTTCATGAGTTATAAGAAAATGAATCTTTTCTTATCTCATGAAGCACAAAACAACATTTTCCTTTGTGGTGCCTTGTTAAAGTTATCAAGAGGTATAACTTTAATTTGGTTGAGCAAGAAGCCCATTCAGCGTCACGACTTTCCCCATAGCCACCTTTATTATTGTGAGTACATACCAACTAGCGTATGTATCTTACCTTTTGGGCCTTCTCACCTGGCGGACCGCCATGAGTTTGGTCACCCCAAAGTGAGTATGCATTCTCTTTTTTAAATAAATAGCCTAGATCCAATCCACAACTAGTTGGACAGATAATCAAAGCTTCATCCCATTCTTTCATTTCAACACTTGTGTTCCTTTGTTCTTATGTTTAGTTTTCCATGGGATCTTCATCCTAGGGGATTGATCATCCGTCTTGATCGTTGTTATTCCATCTTGCTAGAATAAGTGCAATTGGATCCTTCTCGATATGCATGGCTACTTTAGTGTGAGTTTGAAGCAAATTCATCATCTCACTAAAGTGGAGGCTAAATGCACCATATAAAAATGGCCCCTTATCATTTTCATAGTCTTTTAGGCCTTTCTTTATGATGCTTGGTCTATTTTTCTTTGATTTATTGATGTAATATTTCTTGGACACACACATTTAGGTCCTTAAAATTCAAATAATGGCTTCTTGTGAAGGTGTTGTGAAGTGTTGTAAAAAATTTCTACACTTTTCTAGAATCTATTTATTACAATTTTCCTAAAAATCACTTTTTCATCACTTATCAATTCCTATTTTAAAGTGTTGTAAAGTCTTTTAACAAGATTTCATGCTTTTCTAGGCGTAATTTCAATATTTACACCTTTCTTATGCTTTATTTGACCCATTTATGCCCTTATATGCCTTAATTAAGTGTATTTTTAAATGTAAACCTGACAAACAACATTAAATGAAACTTAATTCCTGACACCCACTTTCAACTCCAAGGTGGGACCCATTCACCATGGGTGGTGAATGAGTCCCTCTTGGCTCCAAATTCAAAATATTTCAAATTTTCTTTTTGGGTTTTTATTCAAAATTAATTGATGTCAACATATGATGAGGTATCAATGGGTTACTAAGGCACAAGAATGTTTAAATAAGTGTTTTTCTCCTCATTTTACATCTCCTACAATCTCCTATCTCATTCAATCATTTAATTAGAATTTGAGCACTTTGCATCCTTTAATCAAGCATTCAAGAGCAGTTATTGTTATATCTTCATATTTTCCTCAACAAGGGTTTGGTAAGTTGATAGAATTTGCATGTTATTTGTTTATCATTCTCCTTCATTTCATTATTTCTTTAAGGGTTTGATTACCAAAGTGGGATTTGACCAAGGAAAATTCCTATACTCTAACCCTCAACCATTTTTCCCCTCTTTCATGTGTTTTTGCAAACTTTTGTATGCAAATTTTACAAGAAATTAGGTGTTGAAGAGTGGTCAACAAGTTAACAAGGTGCTTCAAGTCAAATCAACCTCACTTCAAGATTGGAGAAGACATTTTTTTTTTGTAGAATTAACTTCATCAACCCGACAAGCAGACAACCTCAGATCGGGTGTTGCAGAATTGTCCCCTGATTTCATAGAATTTTGCAAGAGGAATAATTTTCCATCAGTGGCGAATGAGTCCCACCTTAAGGCTGGAAATCCAAATTTTTTCAAACTCTGGATCTCAACACTCAGAAAACTAGTGATTTTCTATAATCTCAAACAGTAGTCAAAAGATTCCAGATTCTCCATTCTCTGCCCAAGTACACTATGAATCTATCCTTTTCTATTTTGTTTTG
Organism: Sequoia sempervirens; assembly: GCA_007258455.2. Classification (NCBI taxonomy): domain Eukaryota; kingdom Viridiplantae; phylum Streptophyta; class Pinopsida; order Cupressales; family Cupressaceae; genus Sequoia; species Sequoia sempervirens. The sequence goes on along the minus strand of VDFB02193867.1, from coordinate 330,549,015 downwards.
CATTTGTTCATTCTTAGTTCATGTTTTCATATCACACTGTGTTTTCAAACATTGTATAAATCTTAGGTTTGGCATGCAAAATCAATCACATAAATCATCTAATTCCACTTAGTTCATTTAATTTAGTCTAAATTACATCATACATTACATAATTTGAGTGAACCTAGTGTAGATATTTTGCATAGGGTTTATCTCTCTCCTTTTAGGTGAAACATCCTAAGAGCGCAAGAATAGCCTATAAGCCCTACCCAAAAATCTATGGTTCACCTTCTTATCATTTATCTATTTATCATTGACATTATGATTGTGGAAGTGGAAACACTAACATGGGGTTTGACTTAGGCAAGCCCCTAAATGGTGCAACATTTCTTCTCTTTTTGAATATGCACATTTTAGATTTGAAGAGGATTGAAGGAATTTTGAAGATCTATTTTTCATTGTTCCATTCAAAGCCCTACACCTTTTCAACTCACAAAAACTTGCCTAAAAAATTATCCGATAGTGATCTGACAAGTCGGCAAGTGGAAACAGGGATTCATATCTTCCATTAGAGGATTGCAAAATCAAAGCAACACACCCCTACAAGGACCCAGAGGTCCTTCGGTGACTCTATCATCATATTTAGGCTAACACCAAACTTCCACAATAGGTACACATTACTCTTCCCTTCCTAGGTCTACTTCCAAGTCTCTATTTCAATTTGTTAATTTTTGGTATCTTGCATTTTCATATTAGGGCACATAGTCTAATTAGGTTAATCAAGGAAAATCAATTTCAATTCATTCCAAGACTCAAAAGGATGCATATCCAGGTCTAATCCTTGACTTATCCTCTCTTATTTGTGATGCCATGTTTGATGTTTCATAAGGTGTGACCTTTCATATATTGAGAAAATCCCCCTTCTTTTTTTTTAAATCACCTTTTGTGGTGGTGTTGTTATAACAACCCTTGAGGTTTTGGAATTATTTTTTTGTCGTTTATGCACCTCCTTAGGTGAGTTTAGTATTTTTTTTCTTCATTTCATTCATGGGAATTGAACTTGGTGTGGCATTGGCATAGCATCTTGATCATTTTGTAGCACCTTATCATAGTTAGCAGGGATTATAACTCTTGGTATGGTTATGGGTACACACCTAGTGAATAGCAGACTTCACTAGACCTAGTGTGTTTCTCATTTTGTTACCTTGTCTTGAGGGCTCGCCTAGTGAATAGAAAACTTCACTAGCCCTTGTTTCCTTCCTATTTATGATTTACCTAGAAAATATCAAACTTTTCTATGGTGTAAGTCATGAATGCCTTTTAACATGGCTACCTAGCATAACACACCTTGCTTGCCAGTGGAGCTATGTGTTTCATAAGTGTTTAGCATAACACAGTTTGTTAGCCTTGTGAAACCCATCATATTGTATGGACACCTAACATAACACAACTTGCTAACTAGTAGATCCATGTGGCCTATGAATGATGTGACATAACACAACTTGTTAATCCTCATGGGAGCATTCCTTCATTTGATGGATGTTGTTTGGTATTTGACACAATTTAAGACTAAGGTCTCCTTACCTTATCGACTTGAATCCCTTTAGTACTAACCTTGTGTTTTTGTTGTGTATTTTATGTGCCTTTTGTTGATGGTGTTTTTATGCACTTCTCAACACAGGCAGTGCGTAGGTGCACTACCTCTCTTGAATGACAATCTTCCACAATAAAATTACAGAACACTATCCCAAGGTCTCTCAGATGTCAGGTCTTGATAGTGCTTAGATACCTCACTAGTTTGATGTGATTTGCTGGAATCACAAGGCGGGCTTATGCAGGAATTACAAAGCATGAAGTTGGATCTTGAAATGGAGTTCCTAGGATGGGAGCGTTGTTATGCATTAGCTATAGGTTCAAATAGTAGTCTTGGACTCCATTTTGTCATTGGATTTGGATTTACAATGTGAAATGAACCTTAGCATAGGTTAGTCATTAAAAAAAAGGAAAAAGAGCAAGGAAGAGAGAGTTCCTAAATCTGCAACTAACTGTGAACAGTGACAATGGAGTTCCTGCAATGGATAGCTTATCGAAACAATCTTCCACTTAACTAGAGGTCTCATAGTATCATGGAACTTGTGCTATCTTCTAAGGTCTGCAAATGTTTCATCTGTCATTCACAGGCAGTGCATAGGTGCACTACCTCTCTTGAATGACAATCTTCCACAATCAAATTACAAAACACTATCCCGAGGTCTCTCAGATGTCAGGTCTTGATAGTGCTTAGATACCTCAGTAGTTTGATGTGATTTCCTAGAATCACAAGGCGGGCTTATGCAGGAATTACAAAGCATGAAGTTGGATCTTGAAATGGAGTTCCTAGGATGGGAGAGTTGTTATGCATTAGCTATAGGTTCAAATAGCAGTCTTGGACTCCATTTTGTCATTGGATTTGGATTTACAATGTGAAATGAACCTTAGCATAGGTTAGTCATTAAAAAAAAGGAAAAAGAGAAAGGAAGAGAGAGAGTTCCTAAATCTGCAACTAACTGTGAACAGTGACAATGGAGTTCTTGCAATGGATAGCTTATCGAAACAATCTTCCACTTAACTAGAGGTCTCATAGTATCATGGAACTTGTGCTATCTTCTAAGGTCTGCAAATGTTTCATCTATCATTCACCATATGCATGCATGAAAAAAGATGAAATTTTTGGGGAAGCTTCGAGTTCAAGTCCAGGCTAACTTTACACAGCTATCTACCATTAGCAAACAGCAAAAAGTATAGACTGAGAAGTCATCAACACAATAGGAATTTTCATAATCACAGAATAGCATTCCTAAAATCTACCCAAGTAAGATAACAGCTGACTAGAACAGCAATGAAGCCTAAGTTAAACATCTAACTATAGAGATTGAATCAAGCAACATGTGAGAAACTCAGAAAATACACCAAGTCAATGTCTTTTCTTTATAAATTCCAGTAGCATGCCTTTAAAACAACTCAACTCTCTTTGCAAATGAGAGGAGAGCCCTATTTATAGTTTTCCAAAAGTCAAATGAATGGCCAAGATCAACTCTCATTGTGTGGCCATGATTCATTACAAAATAGGGTTTCACCTACCCCCAAATACATTGCAATTTAAAATTACATTTTGTCATTTTCCCTATTTTTTCACCTAGTGACAGCACTGTAGCTCTTTTGTCATTTAGCGGATTGTTGTTTTCACTATAGCTACTCTTCAAGGAGTTCTTTATCTTTGGCGGGGCTGTCCTCCTGTCTCTTAGAAGCTGTGTATTCAATGAGCTTGAGGATGAGCGCCTAGAGCTTGTCTATTTCAACGATTTCATATCGCAGCACCTGGTAGCTCCACTCTTTCGCGTTATCTTCCAGCTTTTTCCAATCCTCATCATACTTTGCACCTTTGTCCCCGAATAGCTCTGATTGATCGATGGCATGGGCAGCAAAACTCAGGAACTCTACTGTGATTTCATTTGACATCTCTTCCTCCATCTTTTTCTGGAAGTAGGGCCTTATCTTCTCTAGATCCATTGGTACTGTGGGCACGTCGTACTCTGTCATTAGCTTGAGATACCAAATGTAATCTACCCTAATTTCCTTGATCCATTCCATATTAGGATCTACCTTGCTTATGATTTGTTCCAATATTTCCCTCTGGTTGTCAAAGTCTCGTCGCCATACATCCATTAGCCAGTGATCGTCTTTCTCAAATGCAAGCTCATTTTCCCACATGGCTTCTAGCATCTGAAGGATAGCCCCAATCCTTGGAAAGGTGGAGTCGTATACTACAAGGAAGTCAGTGCAAATCCTCCTTGTGCCCTCCAGAGACTACAGGAGGTCCAAGAAATTGTTGGTTGTTCGTATAGCTTGGCTAATTCCTATGTTTCCAACGTCCAAGACCTATCAGAACCAGCTTTCTGTGGTCTTTTCCAAGTTCTTCCTTCTCTCCATCTTGTCGATTTTCTCTTTGGACAGCAGCTGGGGTGGGGCCGAGGATGTAGTGGGCAGGTCATCCACCGAAGACCATTGTTGTATATATTATGTCAGTGCTACCACCTATGCCTTGAGTTCATCCTTAGAAATCTTATCCTGCTTTATCAGATGTACCACTATGGCCACTGACTCCTTAAGGTGCCCTACCTTCTGTTCTCTAGTGGCAGTCCCTAGATCCATGGTGGAAATATTGTAAGTTACCCCCCCTTGACCTACTACAGGTGTGGCTATCTACACGGTCTGAGACCTAGAGGCATCCATTGTTACTTTGGATCTAACCCTCAGTTCCTTTTTCTTCTTCATCGTAATCTGAGCCCGAGTGAGGATAGCCTCTAGTTTTGCTCATGGGTCCCTCGACATAGGAGCTCTTCTCTCAAGTTGTTCCTCCAACCATTCTGGCAAGGCGGACTTTCCCTTTGGTGATCCACGATCACCTTCACTCTTCTCAGTCAAGATCAAGGTTTCTGCTCTCTTTTCTTCTGGGGACTTTCCTTTCTGCTTGGCAGCATCTCCATCTTCCTTGTCGGAATCTTGGACTAACATGAGGCATTTGATAGGAAGTACAGAGGATAGTTGCCGTGCAGGGCTCTCTTTCCTACTATCTCTTCTTCTTTCTTTTCCTCAGCATGTTCAATCTTGTGCACATGTTCTACTGACTACATGACCTTGAGGCTCTCAACAATTTGGGCCCTACCCTCAGTTTTTTCTTCTGATTGCTGCTCTTCTTCTTCAAGGGGTGACCTTTCTTCCTCTGATTTTGTGTCCTTGGACTGTCGGACCCGCTCTTCTTCAATGTCATTATCTAAGGCCCACATGATGGCCCCACCACCGGGGCTACCCTCCCCGTCCCCACTCTCAGAAGAGCTTTTTTCTTCTTCCTCATAAGCCACCTTGTCAATGGTTCGGTGTTCATACTCTGGGTGCTCGTGATATTCATCAGCTTCCTCCTCAAAGGACCTCGAGGCTTCCTGCTCTCGTTCCTCCCACTCCTTGGAGATTAGCATGGTGGCTTACATAGCTAGTGGCCATGTCAGTGGTTGTGAAGGTTGCATTGTAGTGAGAGCTTGCGTAAGGGCTGCTTGGAGAGCGGGGTCCATTAGGATCTGGGAGAGTTTAGGAGGGAGATTTTGCATATGTTTCGAGAGAGCCTCAGGCATGGTGGAAATAGGGACAGGTGTTGTTACTATAGCCAGAGGGAGTGATGTGGTTGGTGACAAGGCAGCGGAGGAAGGGGGAGTGGTCATGGCAAAAGAGGAGTCAATAACTATTACAGACTCGGCCGGAGGCGAAGGGGCGAGATGGACGAAAATGTCCACTGCCAGCGAGGATGTGGCAATCATAGCTAGAGAGGTAGATGGTGCAACAGTAGGGGAAAGGAGAGCCAATAGGGGCTCCAGCTGGTTCGTACTCTTTGTCTCCTGCTCTTGGGTTGAGGGTTGTTCATGGGTGCTCCCCACCTGTTTGAGTCTTTTGGAAGGTGAGCCTCCCATTTCCTTCCTAGCATAGACCTTGGGGTCTAGAGACGGTTCTATTTCTGTCCCCTTTCTCTTCTTGGATCTGGTAAGTGGGGGAAACTTGGAGGTCCCACCAGTTGACGTAGTGGTAGCAACATCCTCTGTGGTACTTGGCTCACTTTTGAGCCCTTCATAAGTCAAGATTACTCCTTGTTGCTTCAATTGGGCTACTTGCCCATCGACCCACTCCTTAGTATGAGCCAAGACCAGTTGGGTTATGGTATCAAGGTCATCGACCTCCTGTTCATCCCATTCTATTTTTGGTATTGGTAAATTACCCACCGCAGGGTACCTAGGATCCATTATGGTGCTTTCATCCTCTTGGACTTGGTTCAGTATGGGGAATGGCTGCACCTTTCTTACAAACTGCAGTCATTTGCATATAGTATCTTCCATGCACCTCTTTATCATCTTGGCAGTCTGCCCAGAAGTCTAAAATATGGTGAAGGTGGGCATACCCTGATCCTAGTGCCTTCCTTACATGCCCGTACAGGTCTATCCGTGGGCGAGCAGTGTGCAGGTGAAAGTGGTAATCCTTTAGCTCCTTCTCGGAGTTACCAGCACACTGGGAAGTTTGTAGTCTGTACATGCCCTGGCCTACAGTCATGGGATAAGAAATTCCTGCTATGTGTTTGTTGCTGAAGATTGCCTGTATGTGTTGGAGTTGCTGAGAAAGCTCCAGAAGGATGATCCGGTCGTTGGGGTATTGAGGCAACTTGTTTGGTCTTTCAGTGAAGCCCTGGGTGCAGATGTATGTGAACTTCAGGTACTTTATGAAGAGAAAGGCATATTGCTTCAAAAATGCCCTAGCACTATGGGAGACCTTTCTCTCAAAGTCTCTAGCAATCATTCTGATAATGTGGCTGACAAAGGCGTCGTTCATTCTGCAATATTCCCTTTTGAATTATTTGTACTGAAGCTGAGGGTATCTGTCATAGGCTTTGAGTTTTCGGCCCTCCTCCTAATCGGGTACCACAAATAACCCATTGTATTGCCTTCGATCCGCCAGGGAGTAGACAAGGTAGGAAGTGATATAGAACTTGGAGCTCTTCTTCACATTAACGAACTTCTCATGGAAGCAGTTGCTTATTATGCCCCCCCAATAGAATGAAGTCTTTGTTGTGACATCCTCATTCCCCCAAAGAATTTGCTCAATGAAGTAGACCATCCATTCCTAAAAATAGGCGGCTACAGGAAGACCCATAACTCAGCTTAACATGGTGACCAAGTCATGGTAATCTTCGTGGAAGTCACTGCGGAAGAGTTCTTGAGGAACCTTCGCAGTGTTGGCCCGCCTTTCCTTGAGCCAATGCTGATTTATCAATTTTTTACATCCTGTCGGGTTATCATCCCATGCTGCTTGGCATTCTTCTATGGTGGGGAGTTCCACCTCTTGGAAGGTTGGGATGTGGAAGGTCTTTGTAATCCCCTCAGATGACATGTCAGCGAGGACGTTTCCCTCTCTATCAACGATGGTTCTTGTGTCGGATTGATAGGCCTCTCGGCAAGCCATGACCAGCTTGGGGGCCACAAGGGATGGAGGGAATCCTGCAGCCTTTGTGATTCTGCTTTGTCTTATCAATCTAGCATTCTTTGTTGTTGGATTGATTTTGACCCTCTGTGTGAATTCGTCAATATCAACTTGGCCTATGTTTGTGTTAGTAATCTCCTTCCAATCCGTGGTGACTTTAGAGTGCAGAGGCTTGCCCTAAAACTGATATTTCATTTGGTCCTTGTCTTCTTTCCCTCGAGGAGTTTTGCCTGTCTTATTCCCTTTGTTCTTCTCGATGGGTGTCATTGAAGGTCCCGTGCCCGATTCCATATATTCTGCAAGCAAAGGCATAGTCAACGTAGTCGATCATAAAAGCATTCATATTAGCCAAGATTCTAAAGATGACATCCATTTTAAATGATCTATTAAGCATAACACGACTTTATCTCTTGACATCATTGATCTTTTGATTGGGGGCATTTGGTCAGTTCGGGCCTGGAGGGTCGGACTTCCCTAGCAGAAATACTATTTGGAAGGGAAAATTGGGTGGAGAGCTCCTGGAGACTCTCTTTGATCGAATTTTGATAACTCAGAAGTCTCACAATGAAGAGGACCGAAATTAAGCACGTGGGTCAAATTTTGATTTCAGATTTGGGCTCATTTAGATTGGTTTAGGAGAATCCGGAGGTTTCAAGCCGGAGAGCCATCTGGAGATGGTAGTTTGGAGTAGCAAATTGAGAATGGAATTCTGAAGACGGAACTCCGGGGTCTGGGGTCCGGCGGGTCAAAAGGCGGTCAGTAGTTTACTACCGGGTTCAGGAGGTCCGAGGGTCGGGGGCACTTTGGCGTTTAGGGTGGCAAACGTCGGGCAGAAGCCTAGAGATTCGGGCCTGATAGGGGAGATCGCCATCACTTCATTTTAGTTTCAATCGGCATGAGAATCTGTCTCAAAGAAAGGTTTCGGCGAAAGTAATGTGTTTCACCGACAAGGCACTTCGGCGCAAGATTTTGGGTCGAGAAAGGGTCCTGGCGAAGACAAAAGTCCTGCCGACAGCCGGGAGAAATACCGGGCTCAGCAGCTAAGCCCGCCATTTGGATTTTGTTTTAGTATGGCGGCGGTCAGAAGGGCGGAGCCCAGAGCTTAGAGGGGCGGGCGAAGTTTTCCCCTCAAGACAGCGGATGACCAAAGGACCGCGGATGGCCCCACTAAATCACTTGAGTTATGCATTTCGCGCTTGGGTCCATATCGGCATAGGTTCCTAGTTGCCTTGGCGACATGGGGATGTTTCTATCGGCATAAGCTATGGCTCTTGAGATAGCGTCATACTGACAACATTTGTTTCCCCGACCTTCACTTTGGTGGTTCATCGGTATAGATGGGGTACTTTCGGTACAGGGTCATGGCGACACTTATGTGCTACGCCGACAGACTTCAATGGGCCCACCACAATCGACCTTCGGTATAGGGCTATATCTCTTGGCGTATGGTCTCAATGACATGAACATGTCTCGCCGACCTTGCATTTGGGTTCCCTTTTCGGGCATGACCTCATTCCAGTTACACCGAAAATGCAATGAATGACTCCCTTGTCGGCATAGGTTTACTTTCTCTTGGCGACCTGCGGTGTCGGAGACTTTCGTTGTCACTTAGTAGATTCTATATAGTGTCTTACCGAGGGCTCGGGGTTATAGCGACATGTGAATTGGTGGGTCCCCTCAGTGAGACGTTGTGAGATCGGCATAGGGTCTCCCCGACATCTAAAAGTTATGCCGAACAAGGATGTCGGCGAGACAACACTTAAGTGAGGAAATATCTTGGCGACCGGGGCATGCTATTCAGACAGAGAGAGACCTTAGAGAAATATTTTCAAATCAGGGAGAGGTCTTGGTGACCTTGCCAAGTCTTGCTGACTTGCATGGTGCTCACTGAGGAATAAGAGGATCGAGGTGTCGGCAAAAGGTTATGCCGAAAAGCCAAGTTATGCCGACAGAGAACGACAGGCAAAATCTCGGGGACGGAGATCTGGAGTCCCAGGCCCAAGAGACCCAAAGGATGTTTTGACATTTTTTTGATCTCCTATCAAGTCCCCGATGGCAAAGGAATGATTCAGGCTTGAGGGCCACGAATGCCTCTGTGAAGAACGGTTGTGCGAGGATAAAGCTCTGAATCGGTCATGGGGATGCTATGCTAGTTTACTCAGTTTTCAAGGACATGGGTTGTGTTCATGATGTCGTATTCTATCGTTCACATGTCATTTTGATGCTCGTTATGCATTTTAAGCCCCAGAAATCACAAAAACAACGCTCGAGAGGGTGAATAGAAGACCAACCTTGAACACTCAATGCAGGGAGGCGTGGGGCTCATGATCGGCAAGCAAAGGCAATGGACGAAGATCAACCGGAAGCTTCAAAAGGCGGTGGACTCCTACAGCAAGCTCTGATTATTCTTCTGTAACACCGCCAAGTGAAAATGACAGACTTCAGCTGGCCCTTTATACCCCTAATCACCATTAATGATCCTATTGAATGCAAGTACGGCGAGACCAAGGTTGGTGGATTTGAAAATTAGAAGCGATGGCGGGAAACCTAGGGTCCAACGGCCGGGAGGGCGTAGGATGACGGCCGCTAGAAGATTCAACTTGGTAAATTCACTTAGTGGCAAAGGGGAGGTCAGGGCCCGGAAGGCAGGATGACGTGAGAGGTTTGTTGTGAGAAACGCCGAAACACTCTCGGTACCCCGAGAGAAAAACTCCAGGGTCTCGAGCCCGAGAGGTTGGATTGCTGTCAAGATTTTCGCGGTTTGAAGGAAATGGAAAACGGAGGTTCTGGCCCCGGGGGCCAAGAGGACGCGAGCTGGATGTCATTGGGAATGGCGGGAATGAAAAGGAAACCCGGTATGGGAAACCCAGATAGCCGGGCCCGAGGGGGGCCGGGGCTGTTGGCAGGGGCAATCTACCAAAGAGACTCTGCGAGGCATCACAACATGACAAAATTGAAAAGGGGAAGGCACGATCAACTTATGGTGGGACTTTAAAGCAACATTGACCATCCAAGACACCAAAAAGTAGGGCACGCAAAATGAGGCAACAACAAAAATGACCCGACAAGGAGAAATAAAAGAGGGTCCCCGTTCCGAACAGGGCGTGTGTGCTAAGGGCACAACACCTTCTTCATGTTTACATTATGTTTACATCGTGTTGTGTTCATTTTGTCTCCATTTATGTGTTATGTTATGTCATGTATTTTCATTGTGTATGCTTCATGTTTTCCATCATGTATGTTTGTGCGTATTGTCTTGCTACATTACATACATGTGTTTTCCTTTTGCTTATGTTGGTTCACCATGGGATCTTGGATCCTAGGGACTTGTGCAGTCCCCCTAAATCCTGAATCATCCTATATCTTCAATATTTGGACAATTGAACCCCTCTTGACATTAATTTTCTACTTTAGTGTGAGCTTGAGCGTAATTTCATACTCTCACTAAAGTGGGGCTAAATGCACTGTGAAAAATTGTCAATCTTGACAATTTTACACTATATTTTGCTCTCCCTAAATTACTGATCTTGATTGGACTCCTAATTTCCTAAATTATGCATTTTATACCTCATTTGTGCCACTTTTTTTTTATGAATATGCACTAATCTATATTAATTATAAATATTAAAATAAATATTCACGAATAAAGGTGGGTGGTAAGAAGGCACACCCTGAGAGTCATATGGGCAACGCTCAAAAATTCAAAAAATAACTAGTCACATGGGCCTAGCCCAGATTACAAACATAAAAAGAAAGTCATTAAGCAGCCAAAATTGTACTAGCAGAGCCACAAGGGTCTAGATGTCATAGCAGAATTTGGAGTGATGTTAGGAGGAGGACCCCAGCCATCATTAGCTTCTTTTTCTTTTTCTTTATCTTTCATTTCTTCACACCGAAGCAAGATTGCAAGTGCCAAACACAGAAAAAAATTTATAGAGTCTGGCCAACCAGAGCTGCTACCAGGAGTATAATTAGAGGGCCACTCAGAACCACCACTGTTTCTCCCTTCTGCTCCTTTGGAGGGCCACCTCTAGCCAATCCATGGAGGAGGAGAATGAGACCGCTGAGGAGGGTGAGAACCACACCGAAGAGGAGGCTGAGAGCAAGAGCGAGCAGAGCCACTCCACTGACGGCCCCGAGAGGATGACCGGTCACTAGAAGAAGTGGGAAAAGTGGGCACCTGATTCATAGTACACAGGACATTTCCCCAATGATCCAAAAGCACCTAAAGGTGAGCCACCTCAAGTGCAACTTTGTTTGCTTGAACTTGAACCTACAAAAGCACATTAGAGCAAATAATAGCTTTAGAATACAAAGAAAAAAATATATCCATTTGGGTGTGAGAAAATATGCAAGAACTTCTATCTTTCCAAATATTGAAGAGGATTTCCACCCTAAAAGTGTGCCAAAGCTGGGTATATTTAGCAGGAAGTCTAGGCGAATCTCCCAGCAGAACCATATTCTAGGAGAAGGGCTTCAGTCTGAAGGGCCGAAAGAAGTCATGAATCCAATTCCAAAATTGTTGAACTCTAATACAAAACCAAAAGAAATGCTTAAAAGACTCAGCTTTCCCATAGAAAGGGCATCGAGGGTCCTGGACCCCCAAGTGAACAAGTTAAGACCTCACGTTTAAGCCTTGGAAAAGAGTACACCAAGAAAAGTGGGAAAGTTTCGGCTCAACACTTGTAGACCAAGCGGTTGAAAATCTTTTCTTCTAAACATGAGTAGAGGATTGAAGAAGCCACCTCTGGTTCAAACTTTCAATCATTGGAAAATGCGGTGAAAGCCACATATAACCAATCTTAGGCTTGTAATTCTTGAAAGGGGTGTCTAGGTACCACTTCCAGTCTTTCCACAAGGGCTTGGACCCATGAATTCCCACCTTATGAATCATATCTATAGGAATAGCATTCACCAAACCATCATAAGTATCACAGTCCTAGTTTTGAAGACTATAGAGAGCATGAAAATCTTTCCACAACATAATGCGCATTGTGGGTTTGTGAAACACATGTTGCAAAGTTTGAATGCCTTTCTTTTGGAACCTAAGTTCCTTAAACCAAGGTGATTTGACCAACGATTGACCATTACTAGAAAAGAGGGGTGACCAAAAATTTTGTTGATTGAGTGAAATCCCATCATGGAATCCAAAGTCGGACTAGCAGAGCCAAGGGTTAACTGCTTCCCAAGATTTCCAAATGCTCTTGGCCATGAAAGTTCCCACAATTTAGACTAGTTCTTTCATAACTAGAAGGGTTTGAAATCCAATCCCCTTCCAGGCGGGTCTGTGAACAGGAAATTTGAATTGGATGCAATGCTTGAGGAGAACTTTCCAAGCTTCATCTCTAGCAAGGACACTAATTATCAATTTCACACACAAGGCATTCCCTTGTCATTGATTGGAGAGCAACCCAAGACCTCCAAAGTCTTTGGATAGGTAGCAGAACTCCTAGGCAACTGTTGGGGTATGGTTTTGTACACCATTGCATAAAATGTTTTATTCTATTATTGTAATTAAATAATTATTTAGTTGTGATGCACCTTGGTGGTGTGGATAATCACACTATGTAATTATTTGGTCCCATGTAATGATTGTATTGTAACATTGTATTACTATTTGTAGAAGACATGTGGCAGTAACTTAATATTGGGTAATTAAATATTGTAACAACTTAGTACCCAATATTAGAAAAGGGGTCAGTGGTTTTGTATTCACATGGTTTTGTGGTACATGGTTTTACCTTACCACCAGTTGTATTTGTGTGAGCTTGTGTCTATAAAAGCAAACACAATGTAGTGGTTTTAGGTTGGGGGGAGGTGAACAGGCTGAGTTGGTTGGCTGATTCAGTCTTTCTGAAGAGTGCATTTGTGAAGCATGGAATGGGATGTGTGGATTCATGCTTGGACACATGAAAGTGCATTAGAGGGCTTGATGTTTCAGAGGTATTCATTGTAACTCTTGTACTTGCTTATGGCTGATTAATATGATGGAGTATGGATGCTTTTGGAGGCTGGGTTTTTCCCTCTTGAGGGATTTCCCAGGGTAAATCTTGTGTTATCTTGTGACTTGTTTATTTGATCTTTGCATTTGACAAACTTGTATGCATGTTAATCTCTCTTGGGTTATGTGGGAAATGATTTGTGATTCTGAGTTTGAATGCTATATTTCCTAACAAGTGGTATCAGAGCTTTCATGGCTGAAGAATTTTTATTATAACCCTAGTTTGAGAGTTTTTTGCAAAGTTGAAGCCATGGACATGCATGTAGGATCTGAGGCATTAAAAGGTATGGAACACATGTTGCAGGTGTTTTTATGCAGATTTGGGCTTTTGAGTTGTCAATATTTGTTGGGTTTATTGCAGATCTGAAGTTTTCCAATGTTGGGTGAAAAAGGGTTTCTTGGTTTGAATTTGCATGTGAGGGTTTCGTGGGGGAAATTTCACAAATAATCTTCTGGAACAAAATGGATCTCATGGCTGGATTTAGGCTGGCCAAGAGACGAATTTTGACATAAAATTTGACCTACTTTGGAAAAGTTGAAGAAAAGGCAAAACTTTTTTAGTAAAAGTTCATTTTGCATGTGCAGAAAAATAAAATATTTAAAATCTCATCCTTTAAATATTCACAGAAATTATTTTGTTGTCAGGTGAAAAATTATTAAATATCCTGCAAAAGAGAAAAAATGAAAATGTTAGAAAATATTTTGAAAAAAATAAATAAATAAATAAATTTTGGTGGGGTCGGACCCCCACCCATAGCCCTGCGCAGTGTATCGCAGAGTACCTTGCGGCACTGCAACAGCAATACCATCAGGGTACCTTGTCGGTACCCGCTTACTAGTGCCGGCGGTTGTCGGCCTTGGCCGGTAGTCCATCGGGCCCGCCAACGGCTTCCAACTGCAAGCCCTTTGGGCTTTAAAACAAATTTTATTATTTTAAAAATCTGCTAGGGAAAACTAAAGATGCCAGATTTCAATTTTTTAAAAACCATATTGCATAATGCGTCGGGTCTGTATGCAGGGGGTGGAGGAAAATTTTAAAAATGAAAAATTAAATTGTATTTAAAATATTTTTGAAGTCTGCCACCCTCCCACCACCAGAGCGCCGCCCGGGCGCCACCACAGAGCCACCAGCAGGGCAGATTGGAGAACTTTTATTCAAATGAGCATAACTTTCGCCCAGTATGTCGGATTTTCAACTTCTTATAGTTGTTGGAAAGCTAGTTTCGAGAACTACGCTATGGTATAGGATTGGTTTCTTGATTTTGTCTTTTTGACATGTTTTTGGAGCCTAAAAGTCAGATGTTTTCGTTTGCACAGTTTTGGTCATATCTTTTGTATATGAAATCGTATTTTTGATTTCGAAGATGTGTTGGAGAGCATTTGCAGTGTACTACACATTGGTTCAAATTGTTTATCATTTTGTGTTGTAGGGAATGTTTGTTACTTGTTTGATTGCACGTAGGAGCTTAAGATTCTGGGTGTAATTGTGTGAGCATCTAGACGAGTCAAGAAGCGAAAACATGAGGGAGTACATATTTTTATATGTTATTTATGATGCTCCTGCTGATTATCAAATTGGTGCTTCCTGGTACAGGTTTACAGGTAATTTTTCAGAGTTAGGACTTTGATGGTGATAGGTACATAGGTTGTCTTCAGTTTTGAGGACATAGTTGGACATGGTTTGAGACTTGGAGTCTCATATGGGTGATAGTTGAGTGCAGGTACAATGATGGATATGGTTATGGTGTCATGGATACGTAGGTACATTTGATGCTTTGGCATGACATGATCATGTATGTGGTGTTTGGTGGTGATATGGTTTGATGTTAGGAGATTGTACTTATCTTCTTGATGCTTATTTGGTTCCTTAACTATGATTACTCATTTGTGGACATGGTTGGAAAATTAGATCAGTGGTTGATTTTGTGTTTGAGTCTAGATGTCTACATGGTTATCTTCTTTGATATCTTGGTTTGCAGTTACTAATGTGATAATGAATTTGCATGTTTCAGTGATTGGATCTACGAGTTATGCAGGTGTGTGGGTTGGACACTCATTCATTTGCAGTGGGATGACTCGGATGTGGACTGTCTATATCCACCAGATTTGATTCATTGTTGTTGCATATTTCATTAGTTGGCCTTGTCTTTGGTCATTTGTGTATTGGTATGGTGTTTTGGGATTGAAAGGATGGATGTTTTGAGTACTTGATTAGTCGATTCATGGGACTTGTAGCATGTGGTTTAATCACCATGTCATGATAGCTTGGTACATTCATTGGTTATACACTTTCAGTGGGAGCTTTTGACAGTGATGATTTGGCAGTGCCGGATTGGTTTGTGACGTTTTGATGGCGGTTGTAAGTATCTTCTTGGCTTGGAGATCTTGGTTTACTTGTATGTTACTGACATTGCAGTTGAGTGTGTGTAGACCTAGATGATCTTCATGGAGAGGATGGTTGTCATGATGCCATGTGTGGCTCGTATCACAGTTCAGTGGGAGTTGTTGGTAGTGATGTGGATGCATCATTGGTATGGTTATCTTCATGTGATTGGGGATATGTTTTCTTGGCTTAGAGTGTTTGTTATGATGTCATGGTACACTCTTGATTCTAGATTAGATTTTGGCATATTACATGTTCTCTTGAGACCAGGATGTATGTTATGGTGCATGTGATCTCCTAGGAGGAGATGGTTAGATCATGTTGTCATGATAGGTTCCTGATTCTACAGTTGGAGCTTTGACATTGATCGTGTGTGATTCTCTTTGTATTGAGTACATTGATCATTTGCTTGATTACTTCATGATGGTGTTATGTTGCATTTGGAGTTTGGCATGTATTGATCAGTTACAGGTGCTCGTGGATACTTAGAGATGTAGGTGATGGTTGGAGTTCTTTTGTGATTAGAGACATTTGCTTGAGATGGTTACTCTTTGGAGGTTTCAGCAGGAAGATCGAGGGAGCCTTCATCTGGATATGGACGTGAGTTCATGATGGACTAATAGAGGAGATTGTTCTTGGAGTGAGTCATGATGGCTTGGTTATCCTGGAGAGCATTCTCATTCCCCACTCTTGGTCTACTCGACAGCTTATGATTTGAGACGTATTTGCCCATTATATCTTTCAGATGTGTTCTGTTTTATGCTTTATCTTTCATAGACATGGATCTTGAGCTATGGATAGTTAGTTCCGGAAGATTCATTTTGAGAGATGTTATGGCATGGTTATCTCCTTGTACATTTGAGTTTATGAAATCATTCTTTGATGAGGATTGTTAGGAGATGGTTTATGGGCTGATTTCTAGTTAATGGGGATGGTTATCTATGAGTTTGATCTTTTTGTTTTGAGAGGCTTACATCCATGTTGGCATTGTTACATTGATTTATATGTTGTACTTGATCTATGAGATTGGGTGTTATGGATGTTGTTGAGGCTTTTCAGTTGAGGTTGTTTAAGAGATCATACTTCACACAGTGGTACACTTTTGAGGTGTTTGTAGAAGGACATTATGGTTTACAGGTTTCTCTCTACATGGTTTCTCCTTGGATGTTCATGTTTTGGGAGGATGGTGGCAACATGTTGTGAGAGATGATGCAGCTCTTGGGTTGTATGTGTGGATCATTGCAATTGTTCTTGGTACTTCATGTTTTGATTGACTTATCACACCTTGATGT
Organism: Sequoia sempervirens; assembly: GCA_007258455.2. Classification (NCBI taxonomy): domain Eukaryota; kingdom Viridiplantae; phylum Streptophyta; class Pinopsida; order Cupressales; family Cupressaceae; genus Sequoia; species Sequoia sempervirens. The sequence goes on along the minus strand of VDFB02193867.1, from coordinate 330,532,304 downwards.
ATAGTGTGGATTGGTAGACTTGATATGCTTTTACATTACCTATGCATTGGGAGTTTCTAGATATGTATGTTCTTCATTGACAAGTTTTATATAGGTAGCTTGGTTGCAGTTTACAGGTTGCATATGTTCTTGGCATAAGTTTACTGATGTATTGATACCTTGGAGGTATGGATGGTTGGATGTATTAGCATGTGTTGTGGATGTTATTTTTGATCATGTGGGTTTTTTACAGTTGACAACAGCTTGGTTAGACCCTTCGTTATCACTTGGATTTGGTGCTTATGCTCATGGATTTTTGCACCTTCGCCTTGGCATGTTCCTTTTCTTCCATATGTGGCATGTTGGAGGATGAGAGGATTTCTTGCTTGAGATGGTGGTCACTTTGTTCTTATTGCAGGTATCTTGTTGGAGCACAAGAGCATGTTACAGATTCATGTGGTTTCATGGATGGCTATGATGATGTATATCATGCATTGATCCCTTATGCAATGTATACAACAAGTGGGAGAATGTTGGGGTATGGTGTTGTACACCATTGCATAAAATGTTTTATTCTATTATTGTAATTAAATAATTATTTAGTTGTGATGCACCTTGGTGGTGTGGATAATCACACTATGTAATTATTTGGTCCCATGTAATGATTGTATTGTAACATTGTATTACTATTTGTAGAAGACATGTGGCAGTAATTTAATATTGGGGAATTAAATATTGTAACAGCTCAGTACCCAATATTAGAAAAGGGTTCAGTGGTTTTGTATTCACATGGTTTTGTGGTACATGGTTTTACCTTACCACTAGTTGTATTTGTGTGAGCTTGTGTCTATAAAAGCAAACACAATTTAGTGGTTTTAGGTTGGGGGGAGGTGAACAGGCTAAGCAGGTTGGTTGATTGAGTCTTTCTAAAGAGTGCATTTGTGAAGCATGGCATGGGATGTGTGGATTCATGCTTGGACACATGAAAGTGCATTGGAAGGCTTGATGTTTTAGAGGTATTCATTGTAACTCTTGTACTTGCTTATGGCTGATTAATATGATGGAGTATGGATGCTTTTGGAGGCTGGGTTTTTCCCTCTTGAGGGTTTTCCCAGGGTAAATCTTGTGTTATCTTGTGACTTATCTATTTGATCTTTGCATTTGACAAACTTGTATGCATGTTAATCTCTCTTGGGTTATATGGGAAATGATTTGTGATTCTGGGTTTGAATGCTATATTTCCTAACAGCAACATGGTGAAACCCTTTATGGGACTTTGTAGAGGCCCAAAAAAAGTCTCAAAGCAATTTTTCAAGCTTGGCATATGCGGCTTTCAAAAGAGCCCAACAAGAGGAGTAATAAACATGTATAGCATCCAAGATTTTAGAACACACTTGGATTTTCCTTGCCAAAGATAAAGGCTTTGTAATCCAATAGGCCAACTTTTGCTTAATTCTAGAGAGAACAACTTGCCACAACTCAACTAGAAAAGCCTGGAAGGCGAAGGGAATTCCTAGAAACTAAAATATTTCCCCTAGCCCAATCCATTTCCAACCATACTAGTGAAACCAATGAGGAGTGGGTATAATAGACTGCTTGTAGCACAGAGTTTTATGCCATTGAATGGTGGAGCCAGACGCAAGACAAAAAATGTTAAGACATTCAAGAGCCACTTTAATATTATTCTCTTCCTCCAAAAGGGTGAAGAAAGAGTCATCAACAAAATGGCCATTAACAAGTTAATTTTGGGAGTTAGGCAGGGTAATGCCTCTAACATGTTGAGAAACCGTATTGGCCAACAGATAGCCAAATCCTTCGGCAGCAAGCACATAAAGAGGAGTAAGTGGGAATCCTTGTTGAATGGAGCGGAATAAACCAAAGGCAAAATATTGGCAGTCGTTGATGGTAATACAAGTAGAGGTGTCTGATGGCCTGAATGAAGTTAGACCCAAACCCCAAAGCTTTCAACATGGAAAGAATGAAAGGCCACTCAATGCAGTCATAGGCTTTAGCAAAATCAATTTTGAGAAAAATGGATTTCTGGTCCAAACGCCTAGCACACTCCATACCTTCCCACACAAAAATAATGTTATCCAAAATAAATCTGGATTTACTAAAACCAGTTTGCTCCAGGCACACAATCTGAAGCAAAAGATAGCGAATCTTCAAATCCAAAGCTTTAGCTATGATTTTGTAAGAGACATTGAGGAGCATGATAGGTTGCCAGTTCTAGATATCCTTGGGATCACCAGGCTTAGGTATGAATTTAATATTTCCTTTATTAATTATATTACCTATGATTTTGTAATAAAAAGCCTCAAGATAGACTTTATGTAAGTCTTGCCCAACACAACCCCAAAGGGCCTTGTAAAACTCCCAAGGGAAACCATCAACACTCGGGGCCTTGTCATCTGTCATGGTATGAATGGCTTCCTTCAAGTCTTCAACAACAATAAATTGCTCACAAAAATCTTTCTAGGCTAAAGATAGCCTATTTGGTACAACAGCAAGAAAATATTGAAGGGCTTACTATCACTCTGTCATATACTCCTAAGCAGTGAAAACTTGTTCATAATGTCAAACAAAGGTCTAGAGAATGTTAGGTAGCTCAGAAAGCACCTGGTTTCCTTCATTTATTTTTTTGATGCCAGGAGAAGAGTGCCTGGCATGCAGGGCCAAAAAAACTCCTTGGAGGCACAGTTGCCAATTTTTAACTAGTACAATCTAGCTTTGACTTGCACACCTCTAGTAGCATAATTATCTGCAACTTGTTTTGTGTGTCTTAATTATGTCATCCTAACTTTCAATGATGGGAATAAAGGGCTAGCCGCTAGAGCCTCGATAGCTAAGTGCAAGTCGGTTGTGGTAGCCTCATAAAACCACCAGCAAAAAATGGCCAATTGGCAACCATAAATGTAGAGAAATCTAGTCATGCAAGGGATAGCATCATTCCACCAATTAATCTAGCTTGTATTATGAGGTGGCCTACACTCCAAATTCCATACCCTATGAATGTGGGCCAACGTGGGCTGATGACAAAGTAGAGACACATGTTCAAAAAAAATTGTCTTGCAGGCCCAAGGCTCTATTGTCTCCCATTCAATGTGAAAATATATGGGGAAATGATCTAGCAAGTGCATCAACTAACAGCTTAACCGAGAGTGAAGAGCTTTCAAAAGAGAAGAAAGATTGAACCAAGATCATGGCACAATCAAGGCACTTAAATATCCTATCAGAGCTAGCCCGGTAATTACACCAAGTGTTCCAGAGGGAATGAGAATGGCGGTGACCAATATTGGGATCAAAGAGCCCCAATTTATTATGCATGTAAAACCACGCCTCATTCACCAACTGCCCATCTAAATGGAAAAGTGTCATCTTTCTCATATGCCATCTCAACCATATTGAAATCCCCACACAATAGCCAAGTAGCAATTGGCAATGAATCAACAATCCAATGCCAAAGTAAAGAGTGTTCCACAGTATCATTAGAAGCATAAACATTAATAATCCCAATGGAGTGATTATTAATGTTAAGGAGGATCCAAACGAGCTAATGTGTGGGATCAGACCCGTGGTCAATCACACAAGTGTGCTACCATGGGGACAAAAGGGTAACAGCTCTGCCATGTCTAGCATCATGATCAATACAAGACATTTGACTAGATAGCCAAATAGAACAAGTCGACGCAAGCAAAAAATAAGTGATTTTAACTTCTTGGAGACAAAGCACTTCAATACCAGTATACTTCTACATAGTATCCCTAACATAATACTTTCTAGAGAGGTCTATCAGACCTCAAACATTCCATGAGAGGAAATTCATGAGTGAAACTCCTCCATATCATCAGAATCTGGCTCCTCATTAGAAGCGATTCTGCAAAAAAATTGGCAGAACTAATCCAATTTGAATACTCAGAGAAGAAAATATTTCTTTCTCCTCCACATATTCTCCTTCTTCTAATGGTGGAGAAGAACTGTGAGATCGCCATTAAGCTCCCATCATGGGAGGAGAAGCATTCAGTTGTGCTATCATAATAGCAGCAGGTTGAGGTGTAGCCTTCGACCTGAGCCACGCTGGAATATTGTCAGCCTCAACCGGGGCCTCTTTCCCTTTCGCCAAAGGGTTTGAAACCTCTTTAGTTGGCTCAGGGACTTTGGAAATCATCCCATATCCACTGGACTTGTTTTTGTGACAGGGAAAACTTTAGTGGTGAATCTTCGCCAATTGGTGAGTTCTAGGAATTGGCCAAGTCAAAATTGGAAAATTTCTCACACCTAATAGGGTGTCTAATTGCCCAGATTTTACAAACTATAGGTCCAATGCATGTCCATTCACCAATGAGTTTTTTTATGAGGCATATTTAAGCAACAAATTTTCCATTGTCAAACTACATGTTTCAATTGGACCGACTAATATTTTTGTTGGAATATGTGCCTCAATCCTTACTGACATGGAGCTCCTAAAGGGAAAAGTCACTGTGACTTTGTTCATGTCTAGGCGACTAACTATTCTAAATCTGCTTGACAGGTTCATGTCACCAAGACAGAGTTGATGTCTTGCCGAATGAAGTCTATCGTTGTAACTAGGAGCATTTGGCGTGACCTTTTGTCGAATGGAGTTCTCTAGGCAACAGTTTGATCTTATTGGGCTATCTCTAGGGCTTCGACGAGCTATCCCAGCGAATGGTGAATGTCTCACAGATAGCATATAGCTATCAGGCTAACACAAGGGTCTCGGGGAGATCTCTCAGCAAGAAGGTAAGTCTCGCCGATGGGAGTATTCTCTTGGTTTGTTCGCGGTGACAAAAGACTTCGCTGAGAAGTCTTGGCGACTTGAATAAGTCATGCCGACAGTCATCAGTGTAGCTCTTGGCACCAGGTGAAATGTCTTGGAAAAGTCAAATGTCTTTTCGACTCAGAAAGACATGGGCGCTCGATATGTGGTCTCGGCGAAAGACATAAGTCTTGCCAACTGGTGATTGCAGCGCTCAGGATGACTTAAGACCTTGGTATAAGGTCTTGGCAAAGACGATAAGTCTCGCCGACTCTTTGATGCTTTGGTGTGACATGTTTGGCTGGTGTAAGGTCTTAGCGAAAGACTTAAGTCTTACTGACTCAGTAAGACTTGGATGAGCTCAGTATGAAGTCTCGGTGAAAGACGAATGTCTTGCCGACTGTCAGATGCTTCGGTGAAACTTGAGGAGACTCGACAAAACCTTTTGGTGAATGGGAAGTCTTGCTGATGGAAAAGTGGAAATCGATATGCTTTGTGAGCATCCGTAAAATGTCTTGCCGATGGAGGAATATCTTGCTGATAGAAATGAAATGGATATTGATGGACTCGATATGACTCATGGCGTTCGTTGAAACCTCTTGTTGACTATTGGAGACTTAAGCCAATTACTTTGTGGCATCGGGGAGACACTATTAGTGTCTCACAAATATGCCAACAAAGTTTGATCGTCTTTGACTGTGTGACCATCCTATGTGGCATCCCACTGGACCAATCAGAGGAAGTGGTTTTTCAAACGGATGACAGTTGGATTTTTGCATCAGTTGCAACACTGGAAAAACTACATGTAAGGAAAAATCTGAAAAGGCATGGAAACTTTCTTCGATGGAGCATTGGCAGATAAGGATGAATAGAAGACAAAAATTAGAATGTGTTAAGATTTAAAGGATCGATTCTGATTTGAAATGACAATGAGTAAGATCGAATTGTTGAGAGCTTTTCTATAACTGGATGAATAGTGAATGTAGCTACTGGAAACTAATACCAGAGAGTTGTATCTATGATTGTATGTAATTGTTGTTACTGTAATACAAAGAGATTCAGTTTGGTGTGGTGGGTTTTTTCCCGGAAGGGTTTCCCACGTAAATCTATTGTTCTTTGTCTTTGAGTATCTTCTTTGTTTCTACAAATATTTCACGTGTCTTAATTGGATTGTAATTAGAAAAATTAAAAGCCCTGCATTGCATTCTTCCCTATAGATTTGACATTAGGAAAGTGTTTCCGTACCATTGCTTTCCTTACAATTTTCGCCTGGAATCCTAAAAGCATTTAATAAAACACCTACATATTTACCAATACTATTAAAACAACATTGTATCAGGACCCATTTCGCCAATTAAAATTTACAAATAGTTGCTTGTGAAGACCCATTTCACCAATTAAAATTTATAAATATTTTCTCATGAGGACCTATTTCGCCAATAACATTAAAAAATAATTACATTTGAGGACACATTTCGCCTTGAAAATTACAACGTATCGTTGTATAAGCATGCGGGATTTGCCAAATTTTTAATATACCATTTAAAAATCCTGTAGAATTCGCCAAATATGGAATCATGGATTGATATAAATACAATTGAAAGTGTCATTTATTCTTAAACATTTTATTTGGTTCTAAGGTTCTACTTCTCCATTCAGAAGTCAATGAAAGCTTAAAACATAGACTTAAAAGGTGAGTGATCATTTCTTCATAGTGTTATTAGTTATAATAATAAGTTTTCTTTATCCCTTTTCCATTTTTGCTTCAACAAAGTGAACCTTAGAAGTTAGAACCAAACTCTAAAGTTTCAAAGTTTTTGAAACCTCCGACCCACCGAGTAGAAAGATGACCAAGAAAGACTTGCAACTCAACAAAGTGAACCATCAACCAAGTCGGAGAATCGCAAAGTTATGAAAATTTAGAAATCCATTATAAGGTTATATAACTCTGAGGACTGGCGACTAAGTTTAGGAAAAGCCAAATATTTTATATTGTATTCCATGGTATTGAATTTGATATGTGATTCTACACCATATTTAAAGAACAACACTTATCACACTACCTCTAAATTCCTATTGCATTTCCATTCACACAATCTTTGATAAATCACTAAAAGGAATATTATTAATCCATTTCTTGAACAGAAATAAATACAATCGAAAGTGTCATTTATTTGGAAGTTAGCTAAATCCAAAAACATAGACTTAAAGGTTAGTGATCATTTCTTCATAGCATTATTAGTTATAATAATAAATTTTCTTTATCTCTTTTCCATTCTTGCTTTAGTATTAAAGATGATATTGAGTAGGGAATGGGATCTATATTATTATTCTTTGTCCTTAAACAAAAATACATTTTTTTCCAATTTTTATTTGAAGTGAGAGATGAATATGTTGAGTGAATTAGAGATCAATATGTCGAGCAACTCAAGCAGCAAGGATAAGGCTCCTGCCGCTCCTCAAGGTGGTGAAGAGACTCCTGCTACTTTTTAGACTCCTTCCACTTCTTAGGGTGGTAAAGCTCCTACTGCTCCTCAAACTCTTGCCGCTCCTCAGGGTGGTGAAGAGACTCCTACCACTTCTCAAACTCCTTTCGCTCCTCAGGGAGGTAAAGCTCCTACCGCTCCTTAGACTCTTGCCACTCCTCAGGGTAGTGAAGAGACTCTTGTCGCTCCTCAGGCTCCTCGGGGTGGTGAAGAGACTCCTACCGCTCCTCAAGGTGTTGAAGATACTGAGAAGCCATCAAAACACAAAAAACTTAGACGTACTAAACAATCTTACTTTGGAATTTCCAAAGCTTTTGATCCATCAGGTCAAGATGGAGCTACATCATCAACTCTTCCACCAAATATTGGTAGCATTCCTAATACCTCACCACCACCGAAAGGTCAAGTTGAGATTGTCATTGATTTAAATCAAAATGTATCAAATCAGGATAGCAATACTGTAGAAGATGTTCCAAGTGATACCATAGGTCGAGTTAGCCAAAATGAGATAATTGACTTGGATGAGGATGATGATGTTGGTAGCAAGAAAATGAAAAATAAACCAAAAAGGGGGCACGAGTGGGAAATGACAAGGAGTTTTCAACTTGGTTGGTTGTCAAAGTACCCATTCATTGAACCAGTGGGGAAATCAAATGATATTGTAAATGCAAAATTGGCTAGATGTATGATTTGTACTTGGAAATGTGGAAGAGACAAGATGTTGCAGCTAAAGATTGACACTATAGAAAAGCATATTGGTAAAGTTATGAAAAACAAATCATAGACGGAAAAGAACAATCAGTCATACAATAGAAATCAAAAGAAGAATGTCTTCATGTTAGGTATGTCACAGATTATGAAGTGCATCACCAAAAACTATTGAAGCTTGGTGCATGTAAAGGTACACTTGACACTCAATTTGGGAAAGCAATGGAAGCAACAAATCTATCAAAAACTATTTAGATGACTATTGTTTTACATATTTTGTCTAGAGGATGTCCTATAATAGACTACCCAGAATATTCTGGTTTATTATCTTTTTTGAATGTTCCTCACTATCCCTACTCACATTGGTCAGTAAACACTGGATGGGAATGGGAAAACTATCTTGCTACAGTAGAAAAGAAGGATTTAAAGGTTAAAGTAAAAGAGTTAAATTTCATTGCATTATCTTTAGATAAAGTTACTGCGGTAGACAATACTTCTTGGGTTTGTATGCATTTGTATATTGTACAACATCATGTTCTCCAAGCTCATCTTCTATGTGTTCATAAAATGAAGGGCAATTCAACATCGCAAAATATATTTGAACTAGTCAAGAAATCTTTGAATGAAATTACAGGTATGGATGAGTTGACAATTGCCAAAAATTTGGTGTGTGTAGGAGCTGATGGAGTTGTAGTGATGCAAGGTCAAAAGACCGGTGTTTGCACAAAGTTACAAACTACTTGTGCACCATACATGCTTGGCATTCACTACATGGCCCATAGAATGAATTTATCATTCAAAATTGTAAGCAAGTTTCCTACAGTATCAAAAGTCAAAAATCTAGCCCGCGAGATCCACACATACTTCTACCAAAGTCCTAAACGTTTCACAGAATTTCAAAATTTTGCTGAGGGAATAACACCAAGAAACAAGCTTCTCAAGGATGTTGATACAGATGGATCTCCCTGCATGGACCAACGCAACAAGTTCTTTCAGAATATCAATCCTTGATTGGAGTGATGTACGAGCATCATAGCACAGTAGACAAAGCTCCTGACCTCTTACATAGGTTAAGCGATATAGAGACACTCTTGACTTTAACTAGTCTTCTCCCCATGTTGGATGTGATGAACGAGCTAGTGAAGAAATCCAAAGACAGAACTATGTATATTAATGAATATGCCAATCTACATAAGCATACATGCTTGGTCTTCGATCATCTATATCTAGATCTAACACAAGATGGCCTAAATCATTTCATGTGGTGGAAAATTATTGATTTGAATTATCCTGATAATTATTTATAGTTTAATGCAAGAAAGCACTTATGCATCTTTGTATGTGGATATGAGATACAAATGTACCAATGTAAGACAGTTAGGCGCTCTACCAGAGAAGTAGTTGTTAACACAATATTTTCAAGGCATTGTTAAATATGTTGGTGATAATTTGAAGGAAATTGCAAAATATCTTTCCTCAGAGATTTGTGAAAGATTCCCTTGACATGAAATACATGAAATATCAATTTTGGGAAAACTGAGATAACCCAACATATTTTCATTCTCAAGTAAAAATCTTGATCGAACAATTTTTGAAAACTGTAACATACAATGAGCAGAAAATAGAAGGAATTTTAGATGAAGCTAAGCTTAGAAAACAATGTAGGAATTTTGCAATAGCTATGAAGGATGAGTATAAATCCATAGGCAAGGACAAGGCCTTTGAACTGGGATCAATAAAAAAGGTTTGGACAAACTTAGGTTAGAGTGAAATATTGCGTGGTTCGATAACAGAATATTTCAAACTTGTTGATTTATGTCAAACAATGATATTGGGGTCAGTGGAGGATGAGATAGTTTTCAGTACATTGGGGTTTTTGAAATCAAAGTTAAGAAACAAACTAGACAAGAATTTGGAAAATTGCTTGAGGATGAAAGGAACTGCATATAATGTCATAAATTTTCCTTTTGAAAGGGAACTTGCAATTTGGAGGTCCACATGTGAAAGAAGAGGGACCAGGTTGTGCAACACTCCAATTCCAAAGGTTGGTACTAGTGGCACTGGCACTGGAAATGGGACTCGAACAGATGAAATTGACAAAAATGACACAATGAATGTTGAATTTGAGACACAGTCCAAAGAAAATGAAGAGCAAACTTGGAATCAAATTCAAGATGACTCTTTTACTTTATCTGATGATGAATGTTAGTTTGAGGAACCTGATTCCATTTGGGAAATGGAAGAGAATTAGCAGCTTTTAGGTATTTATATTTCACTTCATAGATCAGTTTCCATTGTTCCATACTATAGTTGATGATATTTTATATTGTATTCAATGAAATTGTGTATCATTGCACTTCATCATATTTTATTTTATATTGCACTTCATGAATCATATTCCAAATTCAAACTGTAGTTGATGATATTTTATGTTGTGTTCCATGAAATTGTGATATTATATATTTTATATTTTATATTAGTCTATACATAGCATTTAATGAGGTGCTAGATGACGATGCCTTTGAAAGGCAAGATAAGTCAATAATGTCGCGTGGTCGCTGAAACTTGGAACCTTAGAACCAAATTCTGAAGTTTCAAAGTTTTTGATACCTTTGACCCAATGACCTACTGACTAGAAAGATGACCAAGAAAGACCTGCAACTCAACAAAGTGAACCATCAACCAAGTTAGGGAATCGGGAAGTTATAACAATTTAGAAATCCGCGATAAGGTTATAAAACTTTGAGGACTAGCGACTAAGCCTACTTTACTCCCTTATTTTGAGTCTATCCTCTCTCCAGTTGTAACATTTTACATGAATTATTAATGAAATATGATCAATGATCTTTCATTAATCTTCTTTGTCATTAATATTATGCAATATGCATTGATGTATGTTTTAATTCTGGCTTTGGTTTAATGAACCAATTAAAGTGCCTTGATTAAATCATTAAAGCATGAATTCATATAAATGTTTAGTGGATCTACTAAGTAGTCATGGAGATTGAGTATTGATGTGTGAATAGTATTAGTAGCATACTAACAATAGTATTAGTAGCATATACAACAATGAACATCAACAATCGTTTAAAGTGTATCTAGAAGTTGAAACCACTACCATACTTTTTCTTCAAATGATATAATAAATAATACAGATAATTGAACATCAACACATTATTGAAGTCTTAATTTGAGTTTTTAAATTGATTATCACATGAAAGAATACATAGAGGCATTGGTAATGCAAAATCTTGCTCAAAGACAGCTCTGCACAGAGTTGAGTTGGAACTTGGAAACTCTTATTATCAAAAATTAAATCACTGCATCACCTTTTCTAGCAACTTCCACTCTTCAAGTGTTGGAATTGTCATTTGTTCTAACTGATGTTGTTTGACTTGAAGATTTTTTAACAATTCATGATTCAAATTGGAACTTGTCTTGGATTATTCAGTCAATTTTGCATTCAGGGTTAGCAATGGTTTGATGGAATCCAAATAGGTCACCACATTTGGGTTCTGAGGAAACTGGTCCAAATCAATCTTCCTTGCATCCTCCACCTTCTTTCTAAAATCATTCCATCCAACAAATCACTCATTTGTGTCAAAAGCCTCTGGTAAACCAAGCTCTATGAAGTTCCTTAACTTTTCATCCACCTTCTTCATCTTGTCTATAGCCAAATGCAAATATTTCTCTGTTTCATGCATTATCAAACACTTTTCAATGACAAATGAAAATGTCATTGATGTAGCAAGCTAATTAGTAATCCCTTTTGATTTCAAAACATTGTCACTGGCTTTGTAAACTGTTTGTTGAATTTGATTTCCTAATTTCTCTAATGTCAGCACATTTTTGTTCTCCATTAAATATTTGTTGAGCTTCTTATGATGTTGTCTAATAGTATCAATCAATTGAAAAATGTCACACAAATGATCAATCCCCTACATTATTTCATCTCAGATCTTTTGTTTCATATGCCTCATTGTTTTTCTACAAACATTTGAAGATAACTTATTTTGACAAGACTTAATTTCATTTTTTGCTTTCAGCAGCTCTACATCCAATCTTTCATTTCTTTTTCTCTCCAATTTTTGTTCCCACTGTGCATTTTCATTTGCAATGGTTAGTCTTAATTTTTTTGAAGTGGATTTTTCATCATATTTCTTATTGCTCTCATCTAGCCTTTGATTCAATTCATTCACTGCAATCTCATTCTTCTTATCCTTTTTGATTGTTAATGTAGAGGCAGATTTTTTAATTCTTTGTTCTAATTCATTACTCTTGTTATCTACTGCTTTCCTCTTTGCTTTCTCATTTGCTAGGTCTGCCTGTAACTTTTCAATTTGAGTCTGCAACCTTTTTTTCTCTCTATCTTGCTTCAACGATGATGTGTACACCAATTCATTGTTTTTCTTTGATACATTAATTTTGTCAGTATTTTTGAGTCCAAAAAAATCCAATTGAAAATTGTTCACCTAGAATTTAGATAGAGCCATCTGATTTGTTGGTTTGTTTTGAATTGTGGGAAGAAGAAATGTGTACTCCATGATTTCTTTACTTGTGTCAAATGTGGGTAATACCATGGTTGTTGCAGGCTCTAAAGTTAGAGCAGACACTCTCCATCAGTTGCTTCTTTTCTTTTTTATTCAATTTTGACTTTTTTTAAACTCTTCAATGTAATCAAAACTCGGGGATGCAGGAACAATGGAATGCTTGAATGGAAAAGTAATAGGAACTTACTTGTAGTTGCTAATGATGTCGCAGCCAGACTAACTGGCATTGGGGGAGTGCCTGGAAATAAATCCTTTATGGTGGATCCACTGGTAGTGTAACTTGGAGTTGGACCCGTCAAAATCCTTTGCCTCTTTTGTATGCCTTGATCGCCTGGTGTTTCTATGGTATATATGTGTCGTCCTCTTGCGTGTAATTTTTTGTTGTAGCACATGTTGACCACTACTAGTACTACTACCCATACCATCGCCACCAAAGGCAATGCCAGTTGCACTAATCCCTCCACCATGGGCATGTCCTAGTTGTGATTGTCTTTGACCATGAGGATGAGGATTTGAACTTGAAGCTCTAACAAATTGACCTATATACCTTAGGTCTACTTTTTCACCTCCAACCCCAAGGGAAAATTTATCAACTGGTTTTCTATGCTCTACATCTATTACCATCCAAGGGCCTTGTCTTTGGGACCCCAAAGGACAAGGTGCCTTCATAACCCATTTTTTAGCTATGGTTGCTCCTGTAGTAAATGATTCTTTTGTGGCCTCACTTAAACCAAGTTTGAAATTGACATGGTTTTCTTTTTGCCTATCATCATCACTTTCTCCATCTTCTTGTTCATTCGGATGCTCTATATTCCATAATTTGCTAAATTCAAGATCTTCTTCGTTATCTCCATACTCTGCAAGAGCTCTTGGATCACCTAGGTCCTTCCTCATAGACCAAAAGGTAGTAAGTTTTGATCATGACCAATTTTTTTCTGTAACTTCCTTCTCTAGAGAATCTAGCAATTTTACTCTATTATATGGTTTGACTTTTTCCATAAAAATTGTTGTACCTCCTAATTGTCTTTCGATGCAATGCCATAATTTCTGCTAACAATTGTTCAAAACAAATACCATTCTCAGCAGCACTTTTCTCCATTGCTACTTTGACCTCATCCCAAGAATCCTTGTTTCTCAAGTTTTCAAGAAAGGGTTTACTTTGATGTTGAATTATACTTCCAGCATTCCTATTGAGCACAATCATTTATTTAATGGTGTCACATGGATCATACTGCCAGTGACAGATAGCATCAAAATCAAAAAAAATCAAAAGATCATGTGTCACACTAAATTCTTTTCTCTCGAATGTCATCCCTCCACATGAAAAAAGTAAAGAAGGAAATATGGTCTTCTTCCCTTGACCACTAAAGTGTCTTTCATCAGTACTTTGCATCTTCCTTACATATTCCAAAGCAAAAACCCTTTATGTCACATGTATTGGAAGTTTGTATGGTTGTACTTCCGATCCATAAAATCTTAGCACAGTATATTATTCCATTAAGTACCAATCAGCCAATTGTATTTATTTTCCTAGTTGAATGCAGTTTCTACATGACATAGGCAATCTAGGAATTGGAGTATTTGTAATTGCTTGATGCAATGGAGCCAAAAAGTAGTCTACAAAATGATTGCAGTTCCTTCGAGAATCATGCAACCTTATAATAGTGGTCCATTCATATACTAGAGCCATTTTCTTTTGCTCAGGATTACTATTACCATGCGGTTGAATCTAAAGCTTGTTGGTCTAAAAAATTCCTCTGAATTTGAATAGAAAAAGATAGCACAAGTAGGTTGTGAACCTAAATGTCTTGGTGGAACCTCCTTTAATCATTAAAAATTGTTTATGCATGGATTCTACAATGTGCTCAATAAAAATATATTTGGCATGTGGAACACCATAATGGGTATTATACACCATTTCAAGGAGGCATGCACTCACCTCCAAATTGCTATCCAGTCTGAGAAAAAATGCTAGCATGGAAATAGTATCCTGAACCCATGGTTTAAAAATATCCAAATCATAAGAAGGCTTATGATCACCTTTCAATTTGTTTCTATCATGAACTATTCTATTTAAGAATTTTTCTCCATTTAATCCACTGCTTCATAATCACTAGCAAGCCTTTCTAGGTCAATGTGGACATTTCCAAATTATTTGGTTGTAAACCCCAAGGCCAACACTTTTCCAAGTTCTTCTACATTAATGGATAACAATTCTTATTTTCTATCTTTATTAACAATTTCTTTTTTGTTATCATCATAATTTAGGGCACAGACCATGATAAATTCTAGGCAAGGGAAAACCTCATGTAACATCATGTGCCCTAATCTAGTTACCCATGGTGCACTGATACTATTAACTTTCATTTTCTTTGCAGCCTTATTCTCAGATGAAAATCTAAGTTTTGAGGTATGCCTACCGTAGGTTTCAGGATCATAAATATCATGGTATTCATTAGTGGAACCTGGGGTTTTAAGCAATTTTGCATAATGTATTTTTTTATCTAACATTGCTCTAGTGGTATTGGTGGTAGACATGTGGATACAATCAACAATATGAAATTTGTGAATTCCCTATTAGTCCTTAATTTTTCTTAATTCTTAAGCCTCTTAACCCTAAACCTAAACTTCAAAGTTTGACAAAATAAGATTTTAAGAAATGTCAAGCGATGAAACATAGCCACAAGAATTCTTTAACTTAACTAGATTTTGAATTTTGATTCTTGAAGTTGAAACTACGTTGAAGCTTGAAACTAGGTTACTGGAATGGATTTGTTGGAAGTGGAACTGTGGAACACAAAACAGGGTGGTCCACTGCAATGAGCAAACTAAATGAAACTGAAATGTCTACTCATTACTTACGGACTACATAGTACACAATTAGGTAGTACAATGTACATGGCTGACATCATTTAAAACAAGTCATTAAAAATAATGATTTACTCCTACAATTACAACAAATTCTAAATTGTTGACCTCTGTTAATCTAACGGTTATAGGGTGATTCTAGAGGTTTAAGTTCGTAAGTGTAGCACTTTGTGCATTTCATTTTAGAATGCAACTACAACCATGCATCAAATGTTCATCGAACAATTGAGTAATTTATGATATAAATAATAAACATAAAACATGTGTTTTAAATTTGCTTTAAAGTTTAATGTGCTAGGATTGACATCAAGGCCAAGGGGTCAAAAACTTAACATTTCAAAGGCCTTAATAAATGAATTACAATGTCACATTAATAGCACAACTATCTATTTTATTACAATTGAATTACAATGTCACATTATTACATAGTACAAATACAAATGTAAGCACAAGTGCCAAGATTCTGCTGGACCGCTAGTGAAAAGTTGAAAACGTAAATGTGATACATGTATCTATAAAAATAAATGGAACTTGTCAGGTCAACCATGAGCTCTAAAAATTAACACATGGGACTTGTCAAGTCAGCCATATGCTCTGAAAATAAATGCATGGGGAAAGGGGACCTGATCAAACTAGGGAAATGGAAGTTGTGAAGATACAAAATGTACTTAGCCCCTTTCAAAACCAGACTGATGCAAAAGATGAGGGCTAGTAAAACTGCTCCCATGTAGAAGATGAGCAATGAAATTAAATGCATGGGAATTGCCTAGGAAACCATGCAAATGATGAGGGGTAGTAAAATTGCTCCCATCTTCTACTTGCAGCCTCCATGCATTGAGATAGCACTTATGTCCATCAGAGCTCCTCATCCTGGTTCAAAACTTGTCTGAGAAGTTATGTGAACCAAATCAACTTCTTTCCAATTCCACCCATTCTGAACTTGAAGGAAATTGGTCTTTTACTATGTAACTACATAACTGGAGGCGGGAGAATTTAGAGCATCCCCAATAATACTGCATCATCTTCTTCCTGAATCCTTATTAATTTATTAACCCTACAAAATGAAAACCCTTATGAGAATTAAACGAATGATCTTAGTTGTGCTCACTATGCTTATTTATGGGCCAAAAGTGTCGCCAAAAGTGCCACTACCAACCTGGTACCTTGTACACCTCACACATGTCACGTGTGAGCTCTGAGGTTGTGAATAACTACTACTAACTACTTACTAATAATTGTGATTCGCGCAAACTAAAAATACAACTTAATCAGTACCTCAAGCTGGCTACAAGCTGTCGATTGTCAAAATCATTGGATTATTGGAATCATCATCTACGATTCTATAGTACTTTGTGCAGTTTTCAATATAAAGCTATCCAATCAATCACTCTAGCTATTCATATGGTATTTAATCTGCGCCACCACCCAGTAGCACAACCAAATTGAGAATTTCAATAGAATAAATGAAAGGTAGAGTACTTCGATGCATTGAAAAGAGAGAATTAAATATCTTGTTTTACCTTAATGATTATCAATGTCCTAGCTAATAAGTCACAATAAATTTTGCTCACTTATGATCGGAACTATATGTTGATTTTTGAAACCAATCATTAATAAAATCTCAACCATTGATTTCTGAAAATCTAACAGTTCTATTGTTATTCTAGAGGTTTCAATTCACAAGTCTAGTACTTCAAGGATTTACTTTTGGAATGCATCTATAGTTGTCCAATAAATAATTCATTGAATGGTCCCTCTTTAAAAACAAACTTTATGCACTGCATAATTTAAAATGGGGAAATCGCTAGGTTGACGAGAGTCGACCCTTAGGATTGAAGAGTTAAGATTTAAGGATTTGTCATAAAATATTTTGGTCTGACTTAGGAAATATTAAACGGTAAACAAGAGCAAGATGACCGACAGACCTAAATAATTAATAAAATATCAACCATTGATTTCTAAAAATCTAACGATTCTAGTGTAATTTTGGAGGTTTCAATACGCAAATCTAGTGCTTGAGAGATATACTTCCGGAATGCAACTACAGTCATCCATCAAAAATTCATTGAATGGTCATGGTCCATAATGTCACATGGTTGCTAAAACTTGGAACCTTAGAACCAAAGTCTGAAGTTTCGAAGTTTTCGAAACCTCTAACCCACCGACTATAAAGATGATCAAGAAAGACTTGCAACTAAGGTTAGGAAAATTTTCACTTACACTTCACCATTGCATTTTTTTTATTAGTTTGATATTACATTTAAATCGCCAATTTTTTTTCTTAATCATTTGAAAATAGGTTTAATTCGCCAATGAATTTTATTTTTTAGTTTGAAAAGAAGTTTTAATCGCCAACAAAATTATTTTTTTCTGGTTTGAAAACAGGTTTAATTTGCCAATCGAAATATTTTATTGGTTTGAAAATAGATTTTAATCGCCAATGGAAAAATTTTAGTGGTTTCAAAAAATTTGCATTTTGCCAGGATTTTCCACAGACTTCTAGCGATTAGAAAAGATTCGCCAATGGACATTATTATTTTTTCACGAAAAACAAAAAAAAATTCCACTAAAATTAATATTTTTATCATGAAGTATACAAGATTTGCCTAGATTTTACACCTTCACCGAGGGGTGGGGTTTCTTAAAGTTTTCCATGTTTTGCAGTTCGTAACCATGGTCCATTTCTCATCAAGTTTGGCAACAAAATTATCCACTTGACGAGGCTTTTCAGACTACCACGACGAAGGAGTACAAGGAACTACCAAAGGGCAGTCCTTGATCTTGTGGTCTATGGACTGATATCTATAACATGTGTTGAATATTAAAATAAATGACCTTTTGGGTATGTCGAAGAGCTCCAATTTGAATGTCAATGGAGTCCTTCAAACCCTGTGAAAGGTCCACTTCAACACAAACCCATTTCTGGGGTCGGGCCTGGAAAAACCTATTTGGCTCAATACAAATGACCTTCCCCAGAGAAGACGTAATATGACTCAAAAAAGGCACACAAGGAAAAGGAAAACCTAGAAACTCAATCTAGACTAGGACTTGCAACTTGGTGTCATTTGAGACAGTGAAGTCTTGGGTACATGGCTGGAATTTAACCAACAGAGAATTCTTGACATACCAGGGACCATGATTTAGGATTGCCTGAACATGGCTAACCTTTGTAAAGCGGAAAAGAAAAAAACCCTTGGTTAAATTTTGGACCATATCAAAGTGGACCCCATGAGGGACCCAGGCCTTATGGAACCATTCTTTAAGCACACTTTCAGAGGGAGTCCTCCCAACAAGAGTATGTTGCTCAAGCCATTGACAAGCAAAATCAAAATCAGGCAAGGGTAAAACCATATCAACTGGGGAGTCAAAAGACTTACCTCGTGAAACACTTTCAGAACAAATTTTTGGGGTCGTTTGTTCAAAGGAGGAGCCATTGAGCAAAGTCGTTGAACTGCCAACACCAGCAAGAACTACTAGGTTAGAGCCGGTTGAAGGCATATTAAAACCAAAAAATTGTAGTAAATGTGGTCGTACACATAAGAAAAGAGAAAAAAATTGCACCAATGGTGCGGTATGACACAAGAGGGGCCAAGGATGACCACTTTTTGAGAAATTGCAAGCATTGAACAAATGCATCCAATTAGTGTTTTGCCCCCAACACTTAATGTCTTGAAAAATAGGGCCAAAACCCATTCTCCCTAGGGCATATGGGTCCTATTCTATCGAGGACCAATTTTGGATATGTCGGTGTCGACATTTTAACATTCAAAATTCAAATTGCAAATGTCAACTATTAGAATTTAATTTGTGGGAAATTGAATAAATGCCTATAAATACCTAGTTATTGCATCATTTGAAATCTAAGTGAAAGAATCTAGCAAGAGGTGAACATTAAAGGCATTCAAGAAAAAGTCGAGAGTAGTATTTTAGTGATGTATTGTAGCAAGTCAAGATCCAAACATCATGTCAAAGTGTATGTGAATTCATATTGTCATATTATCATTGTTTTGTAAAGGCTAACCCCTTTTGTAGGTCTCCAAAGCAATTCAAGCAATCAAAAAAAAGATCCAAGACCTTGAGGTGATGTGTATGACTTCATTCCTTCAAGGAAGCCATTAAAGGGTGGCAAGTTGCAACACTTTGTGATTTCATCATTCCTTCCTATCATTTATCCATTTTATCATTGGCATTGCCATTGTGGAAGTGAAAGTTCACTAACACAAGGTTTGACTAACGCAAGCCCCTAAATGGAACAACATTTTCCCTCTCTTTGAATGTGTTGGCTTCAAGTTTGAAGAGGATTAAAGGAAGCTTGAAGATAAATTGTTCATTGTTGTATTTAAAGCCCTACACCTTGTCAACTCATAGAAACTCACCTACAGAATTATCTGATAGTGTTTTGACAACTTTGCAACCAAAAACGGAGATCTTAGATCTGTCATCACAGGACTTCAAAAACTAAGCAAGAAAGGTGTACAAGGACTCATACACCTTAGGGCGACTTTGTCCTTGTATTCATATTAATACCAACTTTTTTGGGCACGTACACAGCCCTCTACACTTCCCAAATCTGCTTGCAAACTATTGTTTTTGTTTATCAATTGTCGGATTCTTGCAATTTTCATATTAGGGCATATAGCCTAATTAGGTTAGTAAAGGCAAGTCAATTCCAATCCCTAAATTGATGGAGATTTAGGTTTGATTGGCTCACCTTCATGGTTGAAATTCAATATACACCTTGTTGATCTCCATCTCAATGAAACCCTAGGAAAAGGCCTTGAATCCTATTGTTCTAAGAACTTAGGACTTTAGATCACCTTTGTCTATGTTTCACTTCATCATCACTATCACTAACTTTTGGATATAGACATTTAGCAGCCAAATGTCCTATTTTTTCACAATTGAAACACTTGAATGGAAGCTTACCTTTATATTTACCAGATCCTTTCTTAAGTTTTCTTGTAAAATGAGCCTCTTCATTTGAATCACTGTTAGAACTATTGTTTGATTTTGGCTCTTTATTTTTCAACTTCTTTGATGCTTTGAAAGCCACTTCTCACTTTGATGACTTTTCATTTTCGATCCGCATCTCATACATTGTGAGAATCCCATGCAATTCATCCATAGTTAATTTATCTAAATCCTTCATCTCTTCAATAGCTAATACTTTAGAAAAAAATATTAAAGGAAGAGATCTTAGTATGTTTTACACAATTATTGGTTCTTTAACTTCCCCAAGACCTCTGATAGTGTTGATAATTTTCATCCACGTGAAGTAGATAGACTGCAATGTTTTTGTCATCCTTCATCTTCAAGCTTTTGAATTGTCTCCTATGAGTTTGAAGCTTGGCTTTATTTATCTTATCATCTCCTTCATAAGTTTTTTGTAATTTGTCCCACATATCTTTTGTCGATGTACAATACATTACTTTGACAAATTACAATTCAAATAGTCCACATAAAATTGCATTTATAGCTTTGGCATTATTTTCACTTCCCTTCTTTGTTGCTAGATCCATTGGAGGAGATGATGAAGCTACATATCCACTTACCACCAATTGTCAAATATCAAATCTAAGAGCCATTAAGTAGGTGCTCATCCTTATGCTCCAAAAGGCATAGTTTGTTCCATCAAATAGTGGAGCCCTATTTAAGGAGAATCCTTCTTGATTGGCCATGTGTGCTTCAGAGAACTTCCTTCTAGCAGTTAAACTATATGAAGGAACCAACTCTAGTACCAATTGATAAAACACATGCTTATACTGAGAAGGTGATGAATTAGTATAAATCAATCTTTTATTTTTTCAATTAACAAATACAATAATATCAATTGCACCACATCAACAATAAATAACACAAGATCACAATATTTACGTGGAAACCCTCTTGGGAATAAACCACAACAAAATATTGCTTATATAAAATTCTTCTTACAAAGTTTGTAGCCACCAACCTACTAGAGACACCAATCCTTGCTCCATCTTTGTAGGCACCAACCCACTGGAGACACCAATCTCCACAACTAAGCACTAACTTAGTAAAGGACACCAATCTTCTCTATGAAGAGGCACCAACCTCTTGAATAACAAAATCTTAGTCTTCTTGAAAATACAACTCCTTTAAAATCTGCCTTAGATCTACTATTAATCACCTTCAGGATCTAATATAAATTTACCTTAAATATCTGCTCCAAATCAGCTTGAAGGTTTGCTCTAATTTTGCTTCATATTCACTCTTTAAGTATACTCCAAATCAGCTTATATGTCTCGTCATAGACTTCCTTTGGATTTGCTCATAACCTTCCTATGGATCTACCATAGCCTCTTTGCAAAATTTGTTATGTGTTTAAATGATATCTCTTTTATTCTCACACACAATTCTTCTCCAAACTCCATATTTTATTTATATATTCATGGAGGAGGGCGACTTCTTGAATGGATGCAAAAATATACTTTACAAAGTGAGGTGACCCTTTATTTTTATACCAACTTCAAAGTGAATTTTCATCTCCAAATTGGGCACTCCATTTAGGGGGTCGGCCCCTATAATAATAAATAAATTTAAATTAGTTTTTTGTTTCCATTTGGGCACCACTATGAAGGGGTTGGCCCTATGCAAAGAATAATTTTAATTTAATATTTTTTATTCATTTAAGACCAACTTGGGCACCAAAATATGTTGGCCTATTAATGAGATAATTTGCTTCAGCACTAATTCTTGTAGTAACAATCAGATTCCCTTTGACATCAATGACAAAATTTTCTAACACACCCTACCCTTGACTGTTGGAACAAAAGGTCGCAAAATTCTTAGAAGAAAAAAGATAACAAGGTGTTTGTTCATCCTCAGAATGAGGCAAAGCCATTACAAGATGTTAGAGCCTCTAGTGATCCTTCTACATCTTCCCCTTTGTCAAGGTCTATCAACACAATTGTGCAAAGTTCAAAGATGATTGGTAGGGATCAAATTGTCAAGGACCAAAGGGTTGAATATCAATTAGAACAAGTTACCGACCCCATCAATGAGCCCCAATTACTAACCTTCACAACTTTAGATAAAAGAAATATAGAATCAAATGTAAGTATTCTTAAATCCCCTTATGTATTCTTCTAGTTTTAGGTTAGCCTCCACAAAAGGCCAACCAACCGAGAAGGATAAATCCATCATTGTTGTTGGGGGAGAGACAATTAATAGTTCTTAGAGCTCTCTATAATGGTTTGGTTTCCAATTGCCTTGAGTTGGTTAATTTTTTGTTGCTCTTCACCTTCCTAGGTTGTGATATGAATATTATATGTTGCTTTAAGGCCTTGGGTTGTATGTTATGCGTCTTAATTTTGTTGTATGGTGGTCTTCATTGTTATATTCCATATTGACTTTATATAATGTTTTGGGGTCATTTCAAAACCCACCCTTTACCTTCTATCCAAAAAGGAAATTGAAAAAAGGTAGAAGCACTTTGCTCTTTTGTCCATTTTGTACTTTCAACATAAATATTTTATTGTACATTATGATTGATAATTGGAAGCAATAATTAGATTTAGATCTTCACTACTCAAACTATAATGAGTTGCCACTATATATCTAGAGTAATCTAGAACTGGGTCACAATTATTATTTAGTGTGATCATGTCCTTTACTAATGTTGTCTTTGAGATTTGCTCAACTTTGTCTATACTTTTATAGAAAACAAAGGGTTGTGTTGAAAAACATGGTGAGGTCTATTATCTATAGTGGGGGAAGTTCACAATTTTTTGATAAGGAGTCATGATATAATATTGAGGACTTACCAAACAAACATGCAATGCTTATGATGCCAATGCAAATGTAATATTGAATGATAAAAGAGTATAGATGTTAAATGACAATCATTCTCAATCACAAGTACTACTGTCTTCAGACTTTGAAATGTTTTTACTTGCAAACAAATAAATAACGGTCATATTGTTTAAGCATTAGCTCGGGAAATGTGAAAATTAGATAACCCTTCAAAAGTTTGATTTCACAGAGGACTAGATAACGATTCAGCTCAATACAAAGGCTAGGGCTGACATGCGGCCTAATCAAAGGTGAGAGAATGTTGCAGATGATGATGATCAATTCAAACCATTACGGGATTGAGATTAGCTTATTAACTAAAAATTCAGGACTCAGACCAATTTAGATGCAAAACAAAACAGTTTAAATATGACAACCATAAATTTAAACAGTACCAGGAAAGAGTAGAAATGCAGGGCATGCGCTTCTATACCTCACAGTTTTATTACTTCTTGCGACGATCTTCAACGATTATGCACTATGCTTACAGAATTCAAAGCATAAATCAATAGGCCCAGCGAAAATCTAAGGCTTTTGCGGGAGGCCCTCCAAGACCTATTTGCTACTCTGTTTGCGGCCAATCCGAAGTGAGCAAATTCAATTCCAAAATCCTCAAAGCATGTAATTCATTCCAACCAACGATGGTAGAAAACAAGAGGTGCCTAAACTCCTTGTGAGCTAGGAGTCTACCTACGAGGACCAACGTTTGCCTTTCATAACATGCCTGTGGCCACCAACAGTGAAAAGCATAGGTAACCAAAACACCCATATGAATGCTTTCTCTGATAAAGCAGCAATGCCCTATAATATGTTTAATCATGGGAAAACCAGAACGTGTAGTCAATAAGACTTCTAAAAACGAGATTTGATGGTCAGTTATTTGAAACACATATAATCAGAAGGCTTTGTTTGGATTCAAAAATTCAGAATTATCAGGAGCCATGCAAACCGTTCTACGGCCATTGCAACATTTTTATACATACCTGAACCAAATATATGCCACACAGCTTATCTAAAATATTGTAATTGTTTGCAAGTTTTGCCAAAATTGGGACTTTGCTGAAACTTGATCTGAATTGAAGGGTAGTGTACCTGTTCTTCAAATCTGGTAGCCCTCGTTCTTCATCAACGTTTGTTTGGACCAGAAATCTTTTGCATGTAGATTTACATGTATAGAGATATGCCCTTAGAAATGAAATCTACACGTTTACCATTGATCATCAAAAATTACATTTACAAGTTAGGAATGGCTCCTAGTCTGTTTATGGAGACCAAGATCTCACCGTGAATGCTGAACTATGTCCAAAACAACTTCATTTCAAAATATGTCACTTCCGTATTGAAATAATTGACAATAATTTGACAAATAATCAACAAGTTATTTACAGAATCATAATTTCTGTTCTCCTTCTCATCTCCAATAAACAGGTTATTCACCTTCACTGCTTTTCCAATAAAATAATGTACAACTCGAGGCATCCTTCCATGCCCAACCTGACAGACTAGCAGCTCCTCCAGTGTACTGTCTGAAAAAAATAAATATTCTACATATTGAAATGCTTATGCGTACTTTAGGTTTCGAGACAAGAAACCCCAAACGCACGGTATAAAAGTCATCCATTCCTCTTGAAGTATGGGCCTTGAACCTTAACCATCTCTGACGCGTGGCATACCACCATTTTCATAAGTTAACTTTGGCCTTTCACTGTACGTATACAGTTGCTCATAAGTTGTCATGGAGCCTGCAGCAAATTCTGTCAATGCTTCAAATATAAATGCCAATCCGTTCTGCAGAGTGTTCAAGGTTTGATGATGAGTATGCTGCATAGCTTTATGATGTTTCACCTTCTCTTCTTCCACTTTCTTTCTAAATGAATCTATGGACAATCTCCTATCAGCAGTTATAACCTGTCCTTGGTCCAACTCGTATTTCTCGTCAATCTGCCTACCTTCTATCCTCTGTAAGGAGGCAATTCTTTTATCAAGAGCTTTTGCGAAGTTGTCAGCCTTCCGTTTCTGACGTTGCTCATCATCTTGCTGTGACCATAAGGTTCGGACGTCAGCTGCAAAGCCTCGGATTGATTGAACAACAGCCTTCTCGGGCAATTTCTCAAATGCAGGAATCCAATCCTTGCATATACTGAATAAAGGAGGCGCACCAACTCTTCGAGGAGAGAACAATACCCTTCCCTTCAAAGAGCCTTCGGGCTCTTGAATAATGCATTTCAAGAGCCAACCATTCAGGGCTTCTACATATGCCTTTTGGGCACTGATCCAATTGCTGAAGCTTGTATGCCATCTCTGAAGCTCATTTTCTAGCTGAAGTGTTGCCTGACGATGAAATTCGCTAGAAATTCTACCACCGACGGAGCTACCAAGAGATTTAGCCTCAGCTATTATCTGGTTCTGTGTTTGATGAGATTCCAGCATCACTTTCCACATTCTCATCAGCCTGCAAAATCAATTCCCTGGTATGTAAACTGAGAAAATGTAAAACTGGTATCATGCATCCATAACTAAACATAAAGCATCTAATTGCAAAGATGTTATTACTAATGGTGACTCAGATTATAAACCCCGAATTAAGGTCTAACCTTCCACGGTATAACACACAATTTTAAGACAGAATGGATTAAATCTAACACGAAGAGGGAAAAAAATATCATCAATGCAACCCACCAAAAAACAATCTTGAAATGCATAAAACCATTTGAACAACGTTCACAATCAAATGCAATCTTGGTCGACAAAAGAATGTTGTATCTAATATAAATTACTTCAAAAAACATAGCCCTGCACTACTATTAGAAATGATAAATATAGAACTGATTTGTGGAAGAAAAATTCAACTGCAAACACTGCACAGCGATTATGCGAGTGCATGCCTACTTCCATCCTTGAGTTGAATAAAAATTCAAATACAATGTGAAAAAATTCTCATGTAGTGATCACTTAACTACAAGTTAAACATGATAAAAGTCATGCTTACTTCCATCCTTGATTAAAATTTTAAATAAGAGGTGATAGAAATTCTCATGCAGTGATGACTTAACTACATGTTAATCATAATAAAAGTCATCTGCCACTGACGTCACATAGCAGTCAACAGAACAAAGTTTATTTGGCACTGAGTGGCATTCTTCATGTTCTTAGACTAATAAAAATATAGCCAACCACTCACATATTCTTCAGCAAACACTTTCAATTTGAAAACCTAGATTTGCATTGACAGCTTGCAAAAAGGTTAACCATTTTCAGTGGTTATGTAAAAAATAAAAATTGTTGTCTGAAATTAAACTGAGTCTTCCAGACAGCTTCTCATTGTTTGTACAAAATCATATTTAATATTTTTAAATATGATCCTATCAACAACAGCCATGCTATACTGAACATTTCCACTTCTCAGTGCCATATTTTAAAATAAGTGCTTTGTTTAGTGTATGGGTTATTGATTTTCTTCCAAAGGAGGGCATCATTCCTTTTTTTTTTCTCTTCATTTTGAATAAAATAATTTGTTTGGAGTATATACTTCTGCTCTTCTTCCAAAGAGGAGAGTCCCTCGTCATTATATGTGTCAGCCAATTAGCAGTGAAGATTACTCAACCATCTACCATTGAGCTCATCCATATCTGTGAGTCTTCTCTCCTGTTGATGATGTTTTGAGAGTCAACATCTTTTTCTACTTTTTCCCATCACCTAGATTTCCCACTTTTCGTTGCATTTTTACATTTGTGATTGGTTTCTTCGTTTGGTTTTGACCTAATTATTTTTTCGTTTGAAAGTATACTTAACGTCAGAAACCAGAGCTACTGTCTTTACTAACCTGAAATCTCCTTAGAAAGCTCTGCCTCTTCTTGATCTGCCTCCATACTTTGTATGGACAAATATTTTTATCAAGCCCCAAGAAAACTTGGGATTTATAGCAAAAAGGATATTTTCACTTTGATTCTACAAATATCCATAGCTTTATCTGCATAAAAATGACTTCTGAATAACTACCCATTACCATTTAACACAGTGCAAATTTTGTTCACACTTTCAGGTCATTTTTTATCAGTATGATCTCAATCATGGCATTGAAGTTCTATAAAATCAACCTATATCAGAAGGTTTGTTTATGTTTGTGTTCAAGTTCAGCGAAGAAAGAATTCAAAATAAGTTCATCAAGTAAATTCATCATTACATTTTAATAATACAAATCTGCAACTTTTATTTTTATTTTAATATATATATTAAACTTAAAATTAAAAACATTAATAAATTTTAAATCTAACTTAAATAATAATAGTTTATAAAATTATAAATAGTAATACTAATAAATCTTTCTAATTGAGAAGGCTTGACATAAAAATAATACATATTTTTTAATAAATTAAAAAAAGAGTTCACTTCCATTTCAATTAAGCCCACAATTTGCAAATATTTCATGAAAGGAAGTTAAGATGTGAAAATGCTTCCTACACTAATCTATGAGTAGAGAAATGTGGAGACAATACAATCTAAAAGATTACAAGAAAGTATATGAACACAAAAATCACCATTATGCAATGATGTGTCCTAGGAAAAACTTTTCAGGAAAAAAAACCTACCTCAAAACTCTAAACCAATGTAACTCCTTGACCATAAGCTAAGTGTTGTTTAGCAAAAGTTAAAACCTTGTGCCACAACTATGAGGCAAAAGTAATTCCATATTTTGCCCCAAATTCGAACATCATTCTTCATGAGGTCAAAAAGCTATATTAGCAGATGCCTTGCACCTTATCATATCATGACATAAATTGTCATAGCCTCCTTGAAATGGGCCCTCAGTTTTGGCATATTCAAACACATTCAAAGTTGCCTTATGAAGCATTATAACATGCGTCATAAGTTGGTCAATTATGTAACTCCTTACACACTCACCCATGTCATAGATTATCTTACACTACTTGCGTTGTCATAAATGCTCTTCCACATCTTACATGACAAGATATTCCTTAACAGTTTACACACATCATAACGAAGTATACACAGTAATAATAGCCAACTCATAGAGGGATGCCCTTTTTTATAAGAGTTCACAATTAATTAACAAATAATAAATAACATGAACATTAGAAGCAAGGTTTATAAATACCCTTCCCAACATCTTGACCCTAAGCCAAATGAATTCTCCAAATCTTCTGAAATGCATTGACGTACGCTCAGTTATCTTCAGGGCAGATATTGAAAGATTTCAAAGTCACATCGCATTCCAGATAATGCAGATCCTTGCGCCAAATGGAATGCCCTTAACAACTTTGGCTCTCCTGTATCTGTAGTTGGGATTCGCTTCATACTCATAAAGAAAATGTTGCCCCATTTTACACACCAGTATTGGTTCTCACCAGCGATCTTCAAGAAAGTGGATTTCGGACAATCTCTTTAGTGTCTCTCTCCCTTTTCGGTCGAGAGGAAGCTTTAAACATTAACTTTTATCCATACGGATGATTTTGAAGATGAATTGAAAATAAATTAGGTTATAGGTTAATTTTTGACGAATTTCAATTTTTTTGGTTGGACATTGAAGAACCCTGGCACATCAATGCACAAGGAAAGAATCAAAAACCCCTCATTAGGGCTTAGAGCATCCACAATATTATAGCATCAAATTTTGAGTTTCTTCCAACCTTCATCAATTTTTCACCAGACACCCCTCTTACTCGACTAAACAATTCTGTATTGTCATGGATCGTAATAGCAATATTTATCCACAAGCAAACAACCTTTTGTAAGCTATAGGTGGACATTAAATAAATAATAATAGTTGGGCTCATAAAACCAATTGAAGTCTACAGTAGGATGCTCATGCACATATTTTCAATATTGTCATTGTCAACACTCTAACCGAGGGATTTATATTATGGTTCACGATGCTAATCAAGCATGTGTACATATTATATAATATAAATAACAGCATGTAAATTATTAAATAGTAATACGTACACAAGCGTCAATCTCAGAGACCATAGGCTTCAGCCAAACATGGTTTATTGGGCTCATCTACAAGGACGAATCACATGGATGCCCTTATTATAATCTGCTGCACAGCGTAAAATATTCAAAACACCTATGCTAGCAATATGATAATGGCATACCCAGGGTTTGCAAATTGTTGTCTCGTGGAGACACCAGCAAGAGGAGGCAGCAAGTTGGTGATCACGGTTTGGCCCTTCCATGTTGCAAGCAATGAGACAGATTGGAGCAAGGTGATGCACTGCATAGCAAAAGGTACACAGTGAGGCATGTGATACACATAATTGCAAGGCAAGCGGGTGCATACCAAGGTTGGTGGGTGTGCACCAAGTTGATATATGTGTGTACTGTGCAGTCCATAAAAGCAGAAATCAGTATTAAATTGCAATTAATTGCAATAAATCATTTCTTGGACTGCTGGGTAATTTTTTATTCAAAATATTGCAGTCTTCTCCAGAAAATTAGTCAAACTGATCTTTTGACCAAAAAATCACAGTTTAATCGCAGTAAAACCATTGATTAAATCACAATTTTCCAAAAGACCATTATCTTTTTGCAATTAAATCATGATTTTGGGGTTTCTAGGTTATGGTTAGGGTTAGGATTTTTTAATTCTGGCAGCATTTTTTTCTGATTTTTCCCTTATCCTGACCAAATTTTTTGCCAATTTGTTCCTGAGAAAGATTGCTGCTGCATGTACCAATGGATTCCAAAGTAATAGCAAGCAATAACATGGAGGTGGTGGAAACGAGATATCAGTGGGGCAGGGAACTCATTTGCGTCAATACTTAAGGGGATCATAGACCCACAAAAATTAGATAATGTTTAGGCATGTAATATTGAATGTAATAATTGTTGCCTTGCCATGCGAGATATAATGTACCCATTTTTTAGAAGCGTGACAGAATGTAATAGTTATTGCCTTGCCGTGCAAGAACTAATGTATTCATTTCTGAGAAGCATGAAAGATTTGTAAGGATGGAAAGTGAAGATAAAATTCCATATGGTAGTGTGAACTGTGGGGTGTAAGAGGTTGAGGTAATTTTCACTTTATTCCAAAAATGTAGTCTCATAATGTGATGGCAAGGAGGAAGAACCATTAAAAATGTTATTAAATTGCAAGCAGTTGAGGTTTATGGTTTAGGAGTGACAATAGGGCGTTGGAAAAAAAAATCTTAAATATAAGACAGACCCTGCATAATCAAGTGAGATAGGCTAATACCATTGTCCCCATTGAACAAGTGAAATTAGGTCAAGGAACCTAAAGTAAGATCAAGTCAAATAGAAAGCAAGATCCTCCAAACAAAAGATGCTAGGATGGATAGTCGTGCATCAAGGATTAGCCCTTGAAGCCCGGTTCACTAAGGTCCTTATTGGAGATGATTTTTGCATCGTGGAGAAAAGAGGATACAATTTATCACTAAAGGGTTTTGGCGTTGGTTAAGGGCTGAATTCAATTTCCTTTTATGTCATGTTCCCCTTTCCAGTAAGCCACAAAGGAGAATTAAGATATTGTAAATATTGCGGAAAAAGAAAACGTTAAAAAAAAAAAAAAAAAAGTAAAAGCAAAAAAAAGAAAAAAAAGAGATGGCCACCTCAAATATTTTTGCTCTTGAGCCCTCATTTGAGCACTTGCTCACACAATCTTGAGGACAAAAACCCTAAGGATTGCTTGAGATACAAGGATAGAAACCCTAGGGCATCTCAAACGGAGACTAGGGATGAAAATGCTCAACCTTCCAATTGGTAGTTTTAATTCAGGAATTGCCCAAAGTTTAAACATTTCAGAATAGTCCAGTTTAGTAGTTTCACAAAGGAGAATTAAGATATTGTAAATATTGCAGAAAAAGAAAACGTAAAAACAAAATATAAAAATAAAGCAAAAATACAAGAAAAAAAAGAGATGGCCGCCTCAAATATTTTTGCTCTTAAGCCCTCATTTGAGCACTTGCTCACACAATCTTGAGGACAAAAACCCTAAGGATTGCTTGAGATACAAGGATAGAAACCCTAGGGCATCTCAAATGGAGACTGGGGATGAAATGCTCAACCTTCCAATTGGTAGTTCCAATTCAGGAATTGCACAAAGTTTAAACATTTCAGAATAGGCCAGTTTAGTAGTTTCAGTGTTGTCCCAATTTGCAGTCAACTTCAGCGCTTCCCTATTCCCAGCATAGCAAATCCAGTTAGCAATTTCAACACTTTCTTAGTTTTAGTACAGCAGTTCACTTACAGTTAGTTTCAGCACCTTCCAGGCAAAGTTACAACGAGAAAGGATTTCTAGGACATGAAGGGTGAGACTGCAGTCTACAGCACAAACAGGAGCATTTTCAGGGTTCAGAATCCTTGTCAAACAAAGACCTCCATCAGTCTGCAACAGCAAGCCTATCGTAAACTTGTAGCCCAAATATCAGCAATTTATTCTCTTATAAGACTAGCAACAAAATTGAGGTTGGCTTATCATAATTAATTAAGTTGTAACTTCAAAGTGCCTCTAGACTAAAAGAAAAGCTTCCATTTTGTCAAAAGAAGTAACAATTTCATAATAAATTGCTGCTTTCAGAATTCAGTAAGCTGTTATATTAATTTGCAACTAAATTATTCAAAGAAATATTGTTCAATATTAAGTTGACATGACATTTTACTCCCATCTCCTTGGTGAGGACCTTTTCCAAGGGATTATTATGTGGTGGAGGGCAGTCACAAGAATCTGTGGCATACAATTTGGTAGTTATTAGTTATTTTTGGAAGACAAGATAAAAAGCTATTCCCTAGCAAAACACCGACCCATTTTATGAGAAAAATTTAAAGGATTTTAGACAAGCTGAGCTTCAATGGTTTTGGTAGTATCTGAATTCATTTCTCAAATGTATGCATGGCCATGTACTTTCTGTCATTGCTCATGTAAAGAGAAATTCCCCTCGTAATATATAATCAGAAAATCTTTATATATCAATAAAATGGAACACAAATCTATAATATTCCCCTTGTGTTTTGCACCTATGGTGTTTTCTATTTCTGGAGCTTTGTAAGTTCATTCATGGATCTGGTTCAATGATTAAAAAATGTTCATATTTGTATTTCATTTGGCATAGGTTAGGTAGTTGTTGCAACTCTACCTTTAATTGGTTTTAACCCTCTCCAAAACTGCCAGCCACACAAGCATGTCATTTAATTCCTTTGTTTGGTATTATTCATAAATCCACAGCGGGCATAGTTGTTTAAGAGCAAATATTGACAACAAATTTAGGCAGCAATAGTTTAGGGACTAAAATGATCGACTGTTGGCTGGACTATTTCTAATCCCCAAAACCCAATAGTAGGGAAAATTTACAAACACAAGCGGTCGATATCTTTTAACATTGCAGGACTCCCGAGAAAAAAAATATTAGACCTCTTCTTGTGCCTTAAGCACAGGGAGCATATTAGTAAATCCATTAATATTTTCCCCCTCAAAATCTCTGGATAGGCTGCAGGTCCTAGAATGCTTCTGATGAGGGTATAACCTTCCCATTAACAATTAGAAACTTTTAAAGGGGATGATGTTCTTCTTATGCCAGCAGACAGAAACTGCCTATAATAAATTCAGCGTGGCTGAATCAGAGTAGTAATCAACCCAAAAACAAGTACTAG
Organism: Sequoia sempervirens; assembly: GCA_007258455.2. Taxonomy (NCBI): domain Eukaryota; kingdom Viridiplantae; phylum Streptophyta; class Pinopsida; order Cupressales; family Cupressaceae; genus Sequoia; species Sequoia sempervirens. The sequence goes on along the minus strand of VDFB02193867.1, from coordinate 330,499,494 downwards.
CATAAAAATGACTTACTAGTTCTCTCAGGCCATCAAGATGCTAAAATATGCTCGTGGTACCTTATAAATTTGATCAGGCTCCTTTCTAATGATGAAATTGCCATTACAGTGGAAACTTGGAAAGTAAACATCTGCTTGTAAGTGTGGAAGACAATATGAATAAATGCAGCAAAGGAACTCATGCAAGATGGAAGAGCATAGAACATCACAAGGCATCACAGGAAAATTAGTAAATGACAAAAGCAATCAAAGATCACAAACCGTGCCTTATTCATGCAAAACAGCTTAGCTTTCAGGGCACAATGACATATATACTAGTTTGGTCAGTCCTTGCTTGCATGCCAAAGCACAGGGGTACAATATACACTGCCGCTTTCCAAGTTTTAGAGTAAAAAATGTTATACTTAACATCAATTTGAGACATAACTACAAGATGGATAGTCTTCAAAACCCTAAATATATTAAGTGACTGAATCAGGAAAATTAAAGACTTTTGCTATCAGCATGTAGATCAGCTAAACAAAGCTAAAATTAGTATATTAATTTCAATACTTTCAGTTCTGGTGAGCATAAAGTGACTGAGTCATGAAAATTAAAGACTTTTTCTATCAGCATGTTTATCAGCTAAACAAAGCGAAAATTAGTATATTAATTGCAATACTTTCAGTTCTGGTGAGCATACTTACATTCTTTTAATTATTTGATCCTTGAAACTGTAGTAAACTTCACAAAAACTTCAACATTTATGTGATCTTCTCAAGGACAATTTGAGCCTTCCAAACATGCTAAAAATGTCAACACATTTCTAAGAATAGTATAACTATTCTTCTCAGGCATAATTTCCTTTTGTGCAAAAACAGAAGTAAATCAGTGTGCAAATAAACAATTTTGGAGGAGTATCTATGGACTTTGCAGGATAGTAAACTCTCATTTAGCCATTATTGTATGATATACACAATAGCCGCTTCTAACCATCACAACTCATACCTCTTGATATCAGATATCTGATAATCTATCCAAGGACACTCTCTTGAATTAAACAACATATTAATTAGTGTGGAATCAGATCACCAAAATGAGCAATCTCTAGCATCAGCATAACCCCAATTTCTTGACATCTTGTCTGTTCTATATGTGTATTCTCTATAGTTAGAACACCTACTGACACCAAAATACCTGAACATCTTGTAAATAGACTGGATAATGCATGCCTGAAAACTGGTGAACAGATTCTCACTCTTTACTTATTCCAGGATAAGTTTGATAATTTACATATTCTAGCTGTTTAGCCTGACTTTGATCTAGGTTCTTAGACCTACATCTATAATTTGGAAGTTAGAAGAATATAACACTCAAGAAAACTATGAGATTCAGCTAGGATCTTTGTTGTAGTTTACATACATTATGTTGATCATAATTGTACAGCGTACCTATCAAGGAACACCTTGGTTCTTCAGAGTCGCTTCTTCCTTCAGGAGATTTTATGAAATCCAAGATGGCAACAGAGTTTGAGATGACAGATCATGGAGAGTTCCATTATAGTCGAGGTGTCTAAATGCACAGAGATAAAAGCAATTCTTTAGGAACGCAAACATTTAATTGCACGTCAATGTCTCAGATCCTCTGGGTATGACGGGAATCATCTCAACAAGGAGAGATGCATTGAAAATCTCCTCTAAAATTTTTAAATGGCAGACACATGGAGACACTAATAAACTCAAAAAATGTTGTCAATGGATATGTGCCCTAAGGCAAAAGATTAAAAAGGATGTTACATGAAGTAGTCTTTATTAGAGTACAATCAGATGCCCTATATGTGTGATGATGGGTAAAAGGTCCAAAATATAACACATTGTCAATGTTTGTAAAACAAGTTATAGAAATGTTAGGGAGCAGTTACAAGAATTTCAGGTTTCTCAAAGGAATGAACAGTTTCAATATTTTGTATCCAGTAACAGATGGCAGGATGCATTGTCACTCGTCAAATATTGTGATGTAGATTGGGAAAGAGATGTTGATAAACTGCTTGTCGATGTTGATCAGCATCATTCAATAGAAAGGAGAGGAACCAACATCCCATCTCCCTTTCAAATGTAGACACAAAATATGCAGCAGCCTATTATTTGACCAAGGTTGATGTACAAACAACACCTAGAGGCAGAATTACAGTTTCAGTTCTATGAGACTAGGCAACTTACAATGTGGTTAATGTAATTGCTTTGTACTTTTATAAATTTGTGTATTGTGCATAGTAGAGGGTTTGGATGGATACCTTTCAAAATCTGGGTATTGTAAAGACTGTTCTTCCAGTTGATATAATATCTGGAAGATCTTTGGTACATGTTTAACACAGTAACTTTTATTAAACACGTACCAAACATCAGATCATTATCAAAATCAAAGTTGCTTGCCATTTAAATCCACGTGCTAAGGGTCATGAAGCATGCATTTGTTCTTCTAAGCTTATAATTTATAAATTATTATAAAATACTGTTTGGTAAAATATACTAACTTGGTAAGATTTATCATAAATTCTAATATGACTCCAATACTAAAAACTCTAATACACTATTACCATAAAGAAAATCCCTAAAAAGTATCTGAAAGACAAATAGCACCCTAGTTTTCTGTGATAGTGTCCAAAAGTGACCTTGAAATAATAGTTCAAAGTATATTAGGGACAAGTCTGCAATAAGTTCACATATTATGGCAGGACTCACTAAGTCTGTGAAAAGCTTGCGAGTCCAAGCAAGCAAGTGAGCAGAAACACATTAGATGAAATTGACTTGCTGAGGCTTTGCTAATCAGAACATAAAACTCAGCCACCTAAAACAAAGAAAAAAGAAAGAGCTTAAAACAATGTGAAACCTCACCACTGGTAAACTTGTAAGTGAATGAAGTTCTAGATCTAACTCTGCTTGTTTTATGTGTAAGTATAGGTTACAGGTGAGTTATTTCCAAGAACTTGTTGACTTCTGCTACTATGGCAATGCAGGAAATGAATGCACAGTGGGAAGGATTTCAGGAGAAAAAGGAACAAAGGAAAGGATTACAACAAAAATTGGGGATGTTTTTCCTCATAGGCTGTCATCTAATGTGACTCAAAGTTAAAACAGTGGAGCTGCTTCTACTGTTTCATGAGCATGAGAGGAAAGCAGACGAAATATGTTTGGTACTATTTTGACTTGCCATACAGCATGGAAAGGTCCCCCTATCGCCAAGACTTGATTGATATCATTACTTTTTTCATTTTTGGTACAGCATTTAAAGCCCCTAGCTATGAGGCACTTGGAGAGGAAATGTTGGATGGATATGAGACTCACATGCATACATTAATAGAAGACAAGCCTGCAATTTGGCAACACAAGTGTATAACAACAATGTTTAAGGACAGACAAGTGGATTAGAACACTTGTAGACTTTATTGTCTCTTCCATGGTAGATACCAGGTTTTGAAATTTAGGAATTCTGAGATTAAGATAAAAAAGTGTTCATTTGCTTTGTGGTTTATTGGAGAAGCTTGCCTTGGAGGTGGGCACAGAAAATGTGAGCCAAGTAATCATGAACAATTCAAATTATTTGGTTGCAAGAAGAGCTCCTATGTAAAAGGAGCCCCTGTTTTCTGGTCTCCTTGTGCTGCCTGCTGCATAGATCTGATGCTAGAAGACTTTGGTAAACTTCATTAAGTTAGACCGGTTATAGACAATCCAAGAACAAATTCTAGATACATCTACAACTATCCATGGGTTCTCACTTGATTGACAAACACACTGACAAAAATGAGCTTCTTCCACCTGCCATTACACAATTTGCCACAAATTTCAACTTTATAGGCTCTTCAACATGTAGAAATACTTTTGTTAGCAAATAACAAAGAACTTCCACATATGCCATGATATAGATAGGATTGATGTGGTTCATAATGTTTTCGATGAGTTATTTTGGAGGACAGCTTATACGGTGATATACATCAGATCTTTATTGAGTATTTTAATTTTTAATTACAAATGCATAAGTGAATCACATTTTCATATTTAGCACATACAACATTAGCATTATTGGGACTTTGTTTGGATGCCTTTTACATTGAATTCTTGTAAAATGAAAAAGAAATTATTTTGTGAATCTTATTTAATTTAAATAACTTAGTAATTTGTGAAGGCTTGTTATCTATGGTTGGATAGCTCTTCTAATAGTGCATTGCTAAGATATATGGTTCATAACTTGCATTTAGATTTCTGGCTTGTAACGACTTGCAAGGTGTGCTGCACTTTCGGCATATGCCAAATAGTAGATCTCTGTATGAGATTTGACTTCTTATAGCATGTTTCCAAAGGTGTGTTCCTCACGTGGAACAACCTGCATGCTCCAATTTTATGACTTGACATTGAACAGCTTAATGAAATCTTGTATTCTAATACTTTGCTCATATGGCCATACCATATACATGCAGAAAGCTCACAAAATGTACATTCCAATGTTAGAATCCTCATTTTATACCTATATCATCTTTCCATATGCTTTTTACAAAGGTCTTATAATTATCTATACATCTTTGATTCCCAGTATCCAATTCAACAAGGTTTAAACATCAATGAAGTCTGAAATTCGCAAAACATTGACTCAGATGGGTAGGGCATCCGATTAATGGAGTTTGCTGGAGTACAGCTCTCATGAATGGAGTTGATTATTCTTAAGGTGGGGTTCACAGAAAACATATAACAAGGCCTATTACATACCTGTTGTGACCTTTTCACACATCGCTCCATTGCAAATGGGGACCCTCTTGTTTTTGCTTTTTGAGTTTTGCCTTGGCGTCGCAATTGCTTATCACTAGTCTTTTTTGCAATGAGGAGTTTGAGTTTTGAGCCACCATCCGGAGCCAAGTTGTGATTTTGAGTCAGAATCAATGTCTAAACATCTCAGACAGACTCAGAGGGCCCAAAGGACGAAGAACGACTGTCGTTTCATCCAGTTCCGACAACTCCTACTTTTTCGCATTTTTTGACCCTCTGGGCCCCTATTTTTTAGGGACTTCATTTTCGCGTTTTTTGGCCCATATCGGACTTCCTATTTTTTAGGGGCTATTTTTGGAAAGTTGCTATTTTGGGAAAAGTTTCTATTTTTGTCAGGGTTTCCAAATTTAGAAAGTGCCTGAATTTTGAAAATCCACTCAAAAGTCCCAAAAAACGAACAGAGAATCACGAAAAATCAATTTTGAAGAAATACTGATCAAGTTTGAAAAAATTTGAAAAAATCAGTGAAGGATCATCAAAAATCAGACTTCCAGATCAGAAAATCCTGAAAAAAATCAGTCAAAAATCACGAAAATTAATTTTAAAATCTGGAAAAGTTCAGGAAAGTCTGATATTCATAAAAAAAATGAAATGGCAAAGACCTTGGGAAGTCCGCCACCTTAATAAAGTTTTTTGGAGAAGAATTAGGAAACTCCGCCCATCTTTCAAAAGTCATTTGGGAAAATACTTTATGAAGTCCGCCAGCTGGAAAGTGATTTGGGAAATGTTTTATGAAGTCCGACCAACTCATGGAATATTATCTCCAAAGTCCGCCCCTCTTATGACACTTGGCAAAAGTCTTTTAAAGTCCGCCATGTTGGAAAAGTCTAAGAAAGTGCGCCCAGCACTTTGGGAAATGGAAAAATGAATTGGCAAAGATATAAGCCAAGTCCGCCCTTGGTCAAAAGTTGAAGTGGCTTGAAAAGTTGCCAAGTCCGCCTTGAAGTGGCTTGAGAAGATGGCAAGTCCGCCCTTGGACAAAGGTTTAATGGCCTAACATAAGATGAAGTCCGCCCACCACAAACAAGCATGGCACAAAAAACAAGTAAAGTCCGCCTTAGGCATTAAGAGATAGGCTAAGCAATTAGCAAGTCCGCCATATGAAAAAATGTGAAGTGGCAAGACATAAGGGCAAGTCCGCCATGGGGAAAAGGAAGTTGGATTAAACATGGGCTAAGAAAATTTTATAACACTAGTCAAGTGAAAATTCGCCATGCTAAGGAGTGAGGGAAAATTAAAATTTTGCCTAAGTAAAGATTAAAAATATTCTTGGCACCTTAAGAAAATTCGCCATACTTAGAGTAAAAATATTCTTGGCACCTTAAGAAAATTCGCCATACTTAGAGAAAATAAGGAAAAAAATTTCTAAGTCCAACATTTATATGTCTAAAATATTTTCGCCTGGGACGGAAAGAAAATTATGGCGAAATAAATTTGGAAGATGAATATTATGGCGAAATAAACTTGGAAGATGAAAATTATGGCGAAATAAACTTGAAGATGAAAATTATGGCGAAATAAATTTGGAAGAAGAAAATTATGGCCAAATAAAATTGGACGGAGAGAAAATTATGGCCAAATGAAATTGGACGGAAAGAAAGTTATGGCAAAGTGAAATTGGAAAGAAGGAAATCACCTTGGGAATTCGCCATGACATTTGGACAAGTGGATTAAAAAAAAAAAACGTCTTAGAGAGTTCGACTTCTAGAGAGAGTATGGCAAATCAGTGAGAATTCCGATTTCGGGAGATAAAATGGAGAATTAAATATGAAATATGCTCGTGCCAAGATAATAATTGCAAAGAGAATATGAAATTCGCTTTGAAATGATAAATTCGACACAAAATTCACCGTGACTTCAGGAGAGAGTGTTAAAAATTTATCTTCGGAGCTAGAATTCAGGAGAGAGAAAATGAAAATCTTCATCCAACATCGGGATTGATGAATAATTTTCGCCATGGCTAAATTTAAAAATAAAATAAAGATAAAATCAAATAAATTAGCCATTTTGGAGAAAATTAAAAGCCTGAAAATGAAATTAGGAGAGAGAAAATCTAAATTTATTTATTTTGTTTCTTGCAGTTGGATGACTACACAAGGCGAATCTTCAAAGAGGAAAATGGCAAAGAAAGTGTAAAGTCCGACTTGAAGGGAGATAAAAGAAAACTTGGGAAGTCCACCCCTACACATCGCAAGACCAACGGGAAGTCCGCCAAGAATTTGGCATCATGAAGACAACGGCAGGCACATCGTCAAGTACATCCAACTTACGCAAGCCAAATTCAAAATTGAAGACAAATCGACCGGCAAAGTTTATTTGAGCACAAAAATGGCCAAAATCTTGAAGGTATTACAAAGTAGCCAAAATTTGGCTAAGTATGGAAATTCTCCACAAAGAAAGTGCCAATTTCCTCCATTGCGGCGAAAGCACAAGGGAGTTCCTCTCCAAATTCAAGGCACGTGAAGGAATTCCAAAGCAATCTGGAAAGAAAGAATTAATAACTTCAAGTCTAAACAGGTGCTCCAAGGCGAGGTGAGAAGAAGAAGCCAAGATCAAAGCACAAAGGATAAAGTCATCGGCAAGGAAAATATTCTAAGGAACAAGACCAAAGTGATCAAGGAAGACATCCAGCATGTTGAGGTGGCGCCTCGTCATCTTCCAACCAATCAAATCATTCCAAATCAACATGCAACAACTTTCTATTTTATTTGTTGGTTCATATTTAGTAAAAAGGACAAGTGTCCTCGAATGTAATTTTCTCATTGATCGAGGGGTAGCAAACCCTAATTAGGGTTTTATTTGTAATCTCGGCCGTTGATTCCAAATTAATCTTGGCCATTGAATTGTAATTGGGGAGCCTATAAATTGAGCTCACCCCCTCATTTGTAAAGCATGGGAGCATGTTGCAAAACATGTTGAGATAAGCAATTGTTGTGTATGACTGCCAAAGTAATAAGTAATGCATACATTGTTTTGATGGTGATTGCTTCTCTTATTTTGGAGTTGGCATGGTTCTTATCCCTCATCATAGTTTAGATTTTATTTCATGTATGTTAGATGAATGCAAGATTTGAAGTATTGATTTATGGTGAAACTTTTTGCTCATACTTTCTTTGAATGGATGATTCTCATTCAATGCGTAAAGTTAGCCTAAGCTTATTTTGTGGATGCTTAACTTCTGTCTAGATAATTATTGTTCGATTTGATGGTAGTTATTCATGACGTGTAAATCATAAGCACATTCCCTTGAAGATTGCACCCCCTTTGTGTAGTTGTCGTTGAGCGTGGCGAAGCGAAGCGTGGTTATTGGTTCCACCAAGTCAATACCGTCTCTTGAATTCTTAGGAGTAGATTAGAACTTCTGAACCCTTATCTCCTTTTTTAGTTTGTTTGATCCATGACCCAAACAATAGAGCTTCATTGTCTAGACCTTCATTGTGAATTGAACAAGCCTAGCATAAGTCCCCTTGTCATAACCAGCAAATCACATCAAACCACAGAGCTCATCCACACCTAACTGAAACATTGGAATTTCCGTATGATCTTTCTTGCAGTCTTAGCATACGAGGTAGTTTTTCAAGAGGGAATGGAGCGTCTTTGACACTTTATTCTAGAATGTTTGTTCTGTCATAAAACACGCATCAACAATACCCCTACAGTAACTCAGATGTTTATATTCTGTGCACAAAGACCATACAATTATGGTCTTTACACCCAACTATACAGTCTATCAGTCCCTATTTCTATCTATTAAAATACAAGGTTAAGAATCATAGATGTCTCCAACCTACAATTATTTGATAGGAAAAAATGGATTGTCTAATTCCACAACCTTAGTCTTAATAACTGCATGACGTCTCTTACTCCTTTGATTTTAATTTTTTATTATCCAACTCAAGGTATTAAACATCAACAGTATCTGAAATTCAGAAGTGTACCATTAGATGAGAAGGATGTCTCATTAATGGAGTCTGTAGAAGTGCAGCTCACATGCGCAGTGGTTGCAGAGCTGGTTATTGTTAAGGTGAGATTCATGGCAACTAGCAAACATATAACAAGGCCTCTTACAAGCCCCTACAGCATCTGCTAGTTGTCTAATAGTTCAGTCATAGTTTTAAAACTCAGCAAGTACTCATTGTTTATTTTTCACAGCTGTCATTTACTTGCAGGCAAGTTCCAGAGAGTTTTACAGAGAAACTCGTGGCTATTACTTGGCAAGTCTGCAGAAGGTACTAGTGTATGACGAGTTTTAGCCAAGTTTTTGTTAAATACCTGAGTTCAAGTCAAAATTGGGTTTGCTGAGTTGTGATTTTTTAAACTATGATTTTACTCACAAGACCTGTGTTTATATGCTCAATATTTATGCACAACTATACAGCCTATCAGTGACTACATGTACCTATTGAAATACAGGGTCAAGAATCATACATGTCTCAACTGTCCAACTCAATATCATTAATCAGGAAAAAGTGGATTATCTAATTTCACAACTTGACATAAGTAGAATCTTTTCCAAAGTACAAATGCTATGTCAGATATTTAAAAAGCCCTTCAATGGAAAGTCAGGTTTACCAAAGACTACTACAAAATTATCGCTGCTGACAATTTTGCCAAGGGAACAGAGCATACCCTTGCAGTAACTCTGCAAGTTGAGGTTGCAACTCCTCATCCCTCAGTTTCTGGATTCTCTTTGATACTAAATCAATAGCTTGGATTGCAACTCTGATTCTTGTGTGTAGATCCTTTATTGTAGCCCTTGTCTTATCAACTGCTTGAAGATCGTCCCCCTTAGCATCTTGATTCCTCAGTTGGATACACTTTTTTTCATAAGTTATTCTTGTGCGCTCCCCAGCCTGCAAATTTGAAATTTTCAAAAAGACTGAAATCAATAATGAAGCAAAATTCATTCACCTCAGAGCAGAGAAAAAAGTAATTCTATCATGTTCAAGTTCTTGAGGAAAAAAAATGAGCTGCATCCTTGTGAAAGAGCTCTTGAAGAATAAGGAATAATAGTTAATACTGACTACTAATGTCCTAGATCTTATGGGAATCAGATGTTGATTGGAAATTAATCTTATTGCCACCTAGTCAAGCCAGATGTCTTGTTGCTCAAGAGTCTTGATTACTCATGGACAATATCAAATCACCAAACTATAGAGGTGCAGGCCCTTTTTCTAATAATCATGTCAAACAACTGATGATTCATGTGATCAATCTCATGCCTCAAAGCCTAATTTCATTCTCAATAACAATGTAGATATGAGATCCAACGATAAAGAAAGAGACAATCAACATTTTAAGATTGTTATCACAATGGACTCCTTTGTCACCAAGAACAGAAGGATGATTCTAAATGAAGCACAGAATTCCAAATGATGAGAGAGGTTTCTACAGGAACAAGAAGACTCCTCAAAATTGAGCAAGAAGGCCTTTCATCGACATGAATGCCATAGAAGGACTCTAGATTTGGAAAAACAAATCATGTTGCCTTTCACTCAGCAACATCCATGAACCAACAACAAGGTCTAGAATTAGATCCAAAATAAGAAGGCAAGACTTTTTTGAGGAATGTGACTCTTCTTCAAACAAATGTCAAAACCAGAAGACTACAAATAAACTCCCAACACAATATAATACACCATGAAATTGAAGCAGTCCTGCAACTACAAAATTCAATTAGAACAGCTTTTGAAAAAGGTGTACTTGTATTGAGCCAATTTTGAACATAAAAATAAAAAAAGTCATGCTGAATTCTTGGCACAAAGAGATAAAAAGTGTAAGTCAAATTGACTGGTCATAACAGATAAGAACAGAAGTTGTATAGCATACTTTCAAACCAAATGGACAATCAGAACATGCATATCCAAAAAAAATTCATTCTGCCATCTTATGCAAGATATGGTAGAATGAAATGGATGACTGCAAAATAACTTCAGAAAGCACCAAACTTGACACACACATATCCAGTACCTCCAAGCTTACAGCACAAAACGCTGGTAGCATGGATAACCATCTCATCCCACCACATTTTCATTAGGCCAGCAACATTGCAGAAAAGAACATCTTATCAAAAACTGGGTTGCTTGAAGAAACAAACATCCAATCATTTACAAGAACCACAAAGATGTTTTACTTTCCACCAGAACAAGGAACTATCAGTAAGAAATATGGAAACTGGCCTTGTATAAAACTTATCTCAGAATATACTATTTTATATGGATTACGCAACTAAGGCAATGATATATTTTTGCCATAATGTATTTACATTGGATCCAATTCAACCAAGCATATTGATGGCTATTGGAAATTTGATTATCCAAGAGATTTTGTGATATAATCTTGCAAATTGACAAGTCTTTTGTTATAGTAAATTTATTTGGTCACCTACACAAGGAAATAAAGAAGAGAACTGATCCATTTTTGGAAGAATATTTTACGACAAGATACAAGGAGGTATTGTAAAGTGATTCTGGTAAATATCTAATATATTAAGGTGCAGATTTGAGGGATAAGTTCCAAATGCCAAGGAGGAAAAAGAGCGGATGTCATCTTGAAGAAGCAGAAAAAATTGACATTTTGAATTTTCCCTGAAGCAATAATATGTATAGATCATGGAAGACATCTTTCTCATGCTGGACTGAAATCCAAATAGTAATTCCTTCTTAAGCAATAAAAATCCTAAAAACATAGCTCAGATGAGGCATTTGGACCCTAAGATCCCTGCATTGTGGTATTGTATTACAAACTGGTTTGTTTATTAAAAAAAATTATTTCTTCTGTTCTTGCAATGCATTAGCTTCAAAAAATGCAGGTGACCATAATGCATACAAGAATAAAGGAAAACAAATTAAAAAAGCGAAGCATCAGGGCAAAAATTACTTTATCAATATTAATGTATGACTTTAAAATTAAAATTTAATGAAACAGTTCTGCGCATTTTTAATTATATCCCAATATTAAGTTTTATGTACAGTAACCTAGGGGCATGTAGAGAGTTAGTGGTAGCGCCAAATGTAATAGATATGATTATATTGCTCAGTCTGTTTCTCAGTGTTTTTGTTACATAACAGAAACCTGTACATATAGGCAAAACAATCTTACAATGTCATCTAGTGTTATGAGCTGTCTACTTACTTTTTATTTATTTCTATATATCCTTTACAGATGTTCCACTTCCAGCTATGGAGCTGTCCGCCTAACTTTTCATTTTTGCTCAACTGAATTAGATTTAATAACATGTAGAATTAAATAATGATGCTTGTTACTACATTTAATTCTATATGTTGTTACTTTGAAGTCTTAATCAATAGTGCATCCTAATAATCGAAATTAAATGAAAAAAAATGCTGGGTAAATAATGATTTCCACCAACTCAGGCATGTGAAATAAATGTGAAGTGTGAAAATTAATTGTCATAAAAGATCTTGATGCTCAGTGGAAAAATAAGGTACTTTTAGAATCTGTATTAACAAATATTCCCTTATAACAAATGTCCTTGAGAATTTTTAGCGATGAAAATGACGGGCTCTTTGGGTGCTCAAGCCCTAGCCGGTGCGGGATCTGATGGTGACGGCGATGGGTCTGCAAATGGAGCTGAAGGTGCAGCAGATCAAGATGAAGATGCAGCAGATCAAGATGAAGATGCAGAGGAAGGCGGTTCAAAGGATGTTGTAGGATCAGAAGATGAAGATGCAAACGAAGGTGATACAATGGAAGTTGTTGGATCTAATAACGTTGTTAAGGGATTTGGCTTTGGCGGCTCTAGTGAGGGAACGGATGAGGTGGACTTCCATGCTCTCGCGGGCTAGGAGCTTGATCCCTATGACAAGTCTACCTTAGTTCTCTCTGAGGATGGGATTTCTGACAACTTTGAGGGTTTTAATGATCTAGCTAATGAGGAAGATGAGCTCCTGCTTGATATTCTCTTGGAGGCTCGTAGGAAGTCACAGGGTGTGAGGTTGTTGGGGAAAAAGAGGAGGATGGTGCTCCTTTTTTTTGGCTCCTTAAAGGCTTTCTTAATCTCCAGATTCCTACTCAACAGGATTGTAGGTTGCAGAGTGTTGGGCTTGGCTTGGATGTGACTCTGGGCGTATCTCCAACTTCTAGATCTAAAGTTATGAACATTGTTCGGACACCTGTGAAGGATCTTAGCTCTGGGTTTGGTTTGGTTAACCTCCCTTTGTCCTCTAACTTCTCTAGTGAGTTAGATGTTACAGCGTCACCTGTGGGTTTGGGTGTTGTTAAGGGAACCCTCCCTACATGTGAGGGGGATGTTGCTACTCCTGTCCAGGCCAAGGAGGAGGGGACCTCTATGGTCTCTAGCCTCTCTTTTCAGATTCTTGATGTTGTAGTGGAAAAATCTATTGTTGTTGTTGGAAATGCTCTTATTGGGAGGTTCTCAGGCCCTCACCCTAATATTGACTCTGTTCGCAGCTAGGCTCTGGTTAAATGGAAGGCTATTGGGTTGTTACAGGTGGTTGCAATGCCTAATGGTTTTTCTTTTTCTCCTTCCAACTCCTTGAACAAAGTAAGAGTGCCTTACTTGGTGGGCCTTGGTTCTTTGGAAAATATATGCTCCTTCTAAAAAGTTGGACTGTGGGGTTTATAGCTTCCAAGGAAAGCTTCAGTTAGGCCCCTATTTGGGTAAGACTCCCAACACTTCCTTTGGAATTCTGGGACGAAGAAATCTTTCGAGGTATTGGTAAGGTTCTTTCTTAGTCGTTGATAGGATCACAAAAGACGAGAAACGATTAGTTTATGCAAGATTTTGTGTTTTGGTTGAATTTGGTAAGCTTCTACCAAACAAAATTAAGATTCGTTCCAAGCTGGGTGTTTGGGAGCAAAGTATTCTCTTTGATTCTTCCTCTTTGGTGTCCTCTCATTTCCTTAGAGTTGGTCACTTTTCCTGCTCTTGCCAAGAATTCAATCCTTTCAAAACTTGTTCCATTGGGAAGGCTTCGGGCTCCTCTGTTGTTTTCCCACTAAAAAGTTAGACTTGGTGAACCCCTTGGCTAGGGAGTTGGATGAGGAAATTCATGTTGATATCCTAAGGGGAAGTCCTCTCAAGGATGTTAGTGTGAATGAGATTGATTTGTCCAAGAATATTGGATTGACCCATTTAGATCAAGCTCCCCTTATGAGCTCTTTGTTTGGACACAATTTCAAACCTCCTTGATTGGTGAGGCTCTTCTTTGGGTGTGGCCCCTCTTTTCTATTGGCATGTTTGCTCCTTGTTATTTGGTGGCCAGGTGTTGGTTGACAGTTTTCTGTTGTACTGTGGTGCTTCCGCTGTTCCTCTGCTTTTTGTGAGGGTTTTAGGTGCCCTTCAAAACCTGTTTCTGCTATTTTGTTTCGTTGGCAAAGTTTGTTACTTTGGTGCTTGGCTGTGTTCCATTTCTTTGCTTTGTACAAGGTTTTGGGCCCTTTCAAAACCCTGCTTACCTTATCAAAAACAAATATTCCCTTTGGCAATTTTGATATCTCTGAATTTTATTTCTAACTATCTTGTGCAACTGTTCTAGCTGTTGAGTATTTTATATCCAGCTACCTATACGGCTGTCTTATGTAATGACTCCCCCTAATCTTTTCCTGAGTTTTCTGTTTGCCGTTTGATAGGTTTGGATGATGTGTGCTTGATATTTCAATGTGCCATTGAATGTTTCATCATGATAATGAATAGATTACATAACAGAAATTTTCTAAGTTTACAAAGTAAATCAGACTTCTCTAACAAGTAAAAATCACACTCATAAATGTTTATCTCAAACCTGGTAATGAGCATTCAACAGCCACAAAGAAGCTCCAAAATGCATTGAACCAAACCACCATGACAAGCAATGAAAACCCTTTCTTCTCCAACACCAAAACCCTTTTTTCAGACCTCAAATAATGCTCCGATCGGCCTATACATCAGCAGGCTCAAATCTGGAAATTACCCTTAAAATGGGCGCTCCCTAGAGATGGGCGACTTGCCTTTTAAAATCAGGTTTTGCTCTAAAAATTATAATGAACACTTGCCTTGAGTCGACTTGATGAGGAGCATAATTAGGAATCATACCCATAATGAAATCTCATGCCATTTGAAAGTTATAATCAAATAACCAGGTTCGGGCACTGACAAAAAGTGCTCAGAAAAATACTGAAAATCACACCAAACCACACCAAAATTGAGCCACGCTTCCACAAGCCCAAAACCACGAACTACAACTCAGAAATACTCAAATATCTTCATATTTTCTTGACTGAAACTGCAACAATGAAGCTCTGAAGTGATCCTTGGATGGAACCACACCTCAACCAGCTAGGGTGGGTCTTTCACTACCAAAACCAGCTCCTAAATGCCAAGGGTTTTCGTCCTCAACACCTGATTGCAGACCTCTGGAGTAATTCCAGTAACATCCTGTTATGCATCCATTTTCACCATACTCAAAATGAGGCTCTAAAATGAAGTTATATTCTCTCATTGAGAAATTAGGGCGAAATTAGGTTTGAACATGAGCTCCCTCCAAAAGCAACGCCCTTTTTTCCTTGCCTTTATTTTAAATTTCATTTTAAAACTTCATTTTACTCCTCCTACGAGTCCCCCTTATCCAGCCTTCAAATGTGATTTTGTTGCTTTTTAAAACAACTTAAATTCATCAACTAGGCGCCAAGGTACAAGTTTATGTCCCCTCCGACCCTCAACATAAAGTTATAAAATAACTTTATTAAAACGCATTTCAAGAGAGGAAATACAAATATTAAAATAATCTGACTTTAACAACCCAAGGCCAACTGAAATGACACTGCTGAAAGAAGCCTGACCTGGACCAGCTTTCCATAAATAGACTTACTATTTTTAACAAGTACTAAAAATAGTAAGAAACACTGAAAACTCAAATTGGAGAGAAACTGATATGCACCGTGACTTACTGTAACAATAAGTATTGGACTAGCCCCTTGCTAAAAATAGAAAGTCCACCTGAAACTCCAAAAACCCTCAAAAAGGATTGGAACTGGGTTCGCTTACCAACTCTGTTTAGCCTACACGAACTCTAGAATAGGCTAAAGGATAAACACAGCTCAAAGGCTAGGAGGGGACATTACATCTTATTTTTATCTTGTTTTGTCAGCCTACTTGCATGTGGACTTTAGTTAACATTCTAGCAACATGGTATGCCCTTAGAGTTCCCTCCCTGCTTAGAGGAAAATGCCCCTAATTTATACATGAGAATTGAGAGAAAAAATTGGGACAGCTAACTCAAAGAACCATTTAGTCCGAGTTAGTAGTGTTCCTCTCTGGCCAACAAGGTATGCAGTTGTTTTCCACTTGCTGTTGGTGTGGAGCTAAACATCAAGCAAAGTATCTCCAACCAAGTGTTGTCGAAAATTGGGAATGGTAGTCTTCACATGACAAATACAAATCTCCTCCTCCAAGTAAGATGGATCATCCAACATGAGCCTAATCACATTTGACAACATCATGGATGCCCAGCTGAGCTGGAAGATCAAGTTAAAAGGTATTGGCTCCAATTTCTTGGAGAAAGATGCAAGGTTCGTTCTAATAGACTTTAATTTGTGATGTTTTGTTGTGAAACCTTTGTTTGTTCAAGTGAAGTCAAAAACAATCACCAACATCAAAGGAATGATGAACTTGAAGTCAATGGTGAACTGCCTTTAAGTTGTCTTGGGTTTGTTGAAGAATGTCCCAAATTTTGGGGTGCAGCTTGGCCAAATTTGGCACAAAGGTAGAAGCCTTGTCTTACTCCTTTAACTGGTGGGAGGTATTTGGAGCAGTAAAAGTTACCGAAATTTCACAAGCTGACAAAGGTTGGAAGGCATAAAATATTTCAAACGGGGAATGCCCTTTAGAGACATGAGTAGCTTAGTTGTAGCTATGTTCAATAACATGAAAATAGGTATCTCACTGCCTCTTTCTCTAATAAGAAAACCAGAGAGCATGGACCAAAAGTGAGATTAACAACCTGTGTCTGCAGATGAATGAACATATAGAAGCACAATTGACAACACAAAATCTTCCACAATGATTGCCAAAATACTAAGAACCTAAGGAGGACAACTAAGAAGAACTGTCACTTTGTTGCTGACACCCGTCTTATATTATATCACCAAATGAAACTGTTAATGTAAGATGCCCACTTGAAATGTTGATATTCTTGAATCTAAGACTGAGTTCAAAAACCTAAGGGGTTGGTGATCAATAAGAAAAAGTACCTTTACCAAGAATATAATGAAGTTACTGCTTGAGTGCTTGGACCAATGCACAGAATTCTTTGGCATATGTGTTGTAATTGAGCTTAGCTTGTGAAACTTCCTCGAAATGATATTGCACTAGATGTCCTCCCTACTTAAATAACACATCTATGGCATATTCGGAAGCATTGGTCTCAAGCTAAAATGGTGATTAGTATTACAAGTCAAGGACAGCAAGCACTGGGGCAAAACAAAGAGCCACAAGCTTCAATTAAGATCCTTTTGACTAGTAAGTTTATGAAGATGGTGGACAACACAAAATTAGTTACAAAATAACTTTCTATATAAGTTCATGCCTCTCAGAGAATTCCTCAGATGTGAAACATACATGGAGTGGACTGCCTCTGAAGGGCCATTATTTCATCTAGATTCAAATGTATTCCATGCTCGTCAATTAGGAACACTAATTATGTAACTGATGTTTGACCAAAAATGACTTCTTCATCTTTGCTTAGAGACTGCACATTGACCAATTGCTAATTGCAAGACTTGTTGTAGACCAAGATGTCACCAAGGTAGAAGACAATAATTTGCCAAGATAAAACACAGATGTGGCAGGTGCATTGGTGAGGCCAAAAGGCATAAAAAATTACTAATAAAGTCCAAACTTGATCTTAAAAGCTGTCTTCCAAACATCACATGGATCCATGAGAATTTGAATGATATTCAAAAGTCAAATCAAGCTTAGTGAAGTGTTTGGCACTTTGAAGCTGGTCCAAAAGATCATCAATCTAAGAAGGAAGTTCAATAGAATGTTGAATAAGCCTCAAAGGAGGAAATTCTTAGGCTTGTCAAAAACATCAGAAAATGCATCAACAAGAGATTGAATTTCTTCAGGAGAAAGTTTATCAGCGTTGTTTTCTTTGGCTTCCCAGATGAAACACAAAGTAAGAAACTTACACA
The DNA here is from genome assembly GCA_007258455.2 of Sequoia sempervirens. Taxonomy (NCBI): domain Eukaryota; kingdom Viridiplantae; phylum Streptophyta; class Pinopsida; order Cupressales; family Cupressaceae; genus Sequoia; species Sequoia sempervirens. Next base: position 330,481,543 of record VDFB02193867.1, on the reverse strand, counting down.
AATTGACATATTTATTTGATGACCTGCAATAGAACACATAACTAACAGAGGGAGAAATTATTTATACACATTATTATCATTGTGCAGTAAATGGGTATTTTAGAAGCCGTAAAAGATGACTGTGTGATCATGTTGATAAGATGCTCCCAGTATAAAACTGCAGCAATCCAAGGAGAGCCATCACAATTAACTGTATCATAGAATGGCTCAATGGTGAATGTGACAAACACTTGCAAGAGACAAGTATGGACTAACCATTCTTCTTGACCCTCCCCAAATGTTCTGGCTGTGGATGTGTTGTGATTGGCAACTGAATATCATCTTTCAGCTTCTTTGAAATCAGTTTGTTCTGGCTGCCATTGTCAAAAGCTCTACCAATTTGATCTTGAGCTGACAATTATTAGCGAGCAAAGCTTCCCTATTGTTGACAGAATAGTCATTGACCAAGAGAATGAATGAAAACTCTAAGTGTTGACATTAGTTACCTGAATTTTCTGATGTTCACATCATAATGTATGCTCAGCAAGAAGGGTCTTCTCCTTCTCTGATTTGAAGAAATGATATTTATTGGTAAAATATCTTCTGTGCATGTGGTAGGCACAATATTTCTTTCCGTTTCTAAATAAGGGAGTTGATCCCTTAATGGATCCATTTAGTGAAGAATGCCCATTCCTGGATGACAAGCAGGCTGTATAAGAGCAACTGGCACCAACTGAAGATGAAAAGTAACTTTTTCATTTAAGAGAAAAAGATTGACTTGGCTTTCATGGTGCCTTTGGTTGCTTAGCTTCCACCTTAAAAGCAAGTTGGAAAGCATGCTCTAAGGAAGCGATGGTGCAAAGCTTTGAGTAATAGCAAAGATGACAAAACAACCCAGAGATAAATTTGATACGTGGTACCTAATCAATTTTCTGTACCTCCAATCTGATAGAGAGGCGATTGAACTGTGCAATGTATTTGTTGGGCTGATTGGCCAAATGTATGGTGAAGATAGAATCATCATACTAATAACTGTTCGTTGTAACCAAGGTGGTAAAATTCCACCTGAATAGCTGCCTGATTATTAGGAAGTGTGTCGGATATACACAAGGAGTAAATCAAGGGCTTAAAATCTGAAATTCACAAACAAGCCAAAAATTTAAGATATGTGAAGCCCTGATCATTAGGCTCTGATACAAATTGATATGGTTATGTTGTTCGGAGTGTTTCATAAGTGTTCAATGTTCATTACATAAGAGAAGGCTGCGTATATAGGCAAACAATTTTACAAGGTCATTCAGTGTTCCTTGGTGTCAATCTACTTTTATTTATTTCTATCTATCTTTACAGCTGTTCCAGCTATCCATTTACAGTTTAGTTTTTTACTACTATCTACCTTTGTAGTTGTTCAAAACTTCCAACCATCCACCTACATTTCCATTTATTCCTATCTGTCATTACTCATTTGCAGTTGTTCCGGCACTGTCAACTACTTAATATCTAGATACATATACAGCTGCTTAACTTTACTTCATTTTTATCAGCTAGCATCCATATGATCTTTAGTTCACTTTCTAACAACATGGTATGTCCTCCTCAAGATAGGTGTGAATTCATTTGCATGAATGTCTTACAATAAGCTATATAAAAGGATTTGTATGTAATGTCTTTTGAGAAGTGTCAGTCTGCAGGACTAGATTTTGACTGAAAAGAATGTATTTAGCTACATAATATTGAAAAATACACAGGCCATGAAATTGACTGTGAAGGGTGCATGATCAACTAATTAAAATTATAAATCTACAAATATGAAGAACATGGAATTTTGACCAGTGTTTGCATTTTTTATAATTACTTAATAAACTGATTGTTAATTTTATTTGCCACGAGAAGTTGGTTATAAAGAAGAACCTGGAAATGAAAAGTGTGTGTAATTTATCCATTTATGAAAGAGTGATTCTTTCTATACTCTTTAACGCCAAAATTCCTAAGCATTAAAGCTTAACAATGCAGATGGTATGTAGAAAGAGAAAACATCGTCACAGGTTACCATTATACTGTATACAGTACAGTGTCTCACTCCCAGGCTCAAATATCATGTGAATAAAACATATAGGAAGCTTTTCCAGCCCCCTCACTATTCCTGAAGATCACTTACTTTTGGTTCACAAATATTACCACTACTAATTTGATGCACAAAAGGGTCCATGATCTAATAAAATAACTCTTATCATAACAAAGGATTTTAAAATCAATAGCTGTTTTGATATGCTTTATAAATATCCATTGTACATTTTTAACCTCTATGTCTCTGGAATGATTGGGACAAGCCAATAAGTATCTACAACTTTGATTATAATTTATGATATAATAAAGAATTTCAAGAGCAAAGTATACCTTCACTTCATCATAAAGCTTTTTCTCCCACGCATAGAGCCTTTCCAATGTTGATGCATGACTTCCAGATATCATGCCACCATCCTCAAAAAGATCGCCATTATTGTCATTCACTAGGTCCTTTGGGCTGGATGTAAAATGAGACTTAGATAATGGAGATGACGAAGATGATGATCGATGCCAAGTTATAGCATTTAAAACCTTTGCAGAATGTTCTGCATTTGCATGTAAGAATAGCAAGTCATCAGACAGTAGAGAAAATATTCTCTCAGCATTAAAACATAACATATAAAAACTTAATTATGGGCATAAAGCCATCAAACAGCCACTTCTGTACGCATAGAAGTTAGAAATACCAAAAGACTGGCTTTTCTCAGACTCTGGATTCCTGCATATGCTTTACAGCAGGTAGATAAGATACATTATGTCCATCATCTCTACCTTGCACTGGCAAGTTTCCATATCCAACAGCAGATGAAAATCTTCTCATCATTATTAAAGAAAAGCAATGCATTAGCCTATTTCACTTGCCCCTGTATTATAACCAATTAGAAAATTAATTTCTCGGTGTTGATTATTTCTCAACCACTGAGAAACTATTTTCTTTTACAGGAAGTAGTCTACTCAACTACAGTAAAATTTCTTTGTGGATAAATAGTACTAAGCTATCAATGCACAATGCTTCAGCTTTTCATTAGGAATAGATGATTGTGATTATCATGCTAGTTTCAGATGCAAACAAGTTCAATCTCATGATGTCATAGCATCACTCTATTTGTTTCAAAACAACTTGTTAAGAAGTTTCAGCCAGGAGATTTCCTGCAGACTCTGCCTCACTACAGTCAGCAGTTCAAATCCCATGGAACAACATTAAATAGAACTAGGCCAGGAGGGCAACCCTGTCTTTGGCATTCTTATGTTTATTCCCCTTTCCAGTTGTTTTCATTGAATAAGATTTTGCAAGAAAAGAAGTTTAAAATTTAAACAACTATACAAATAAAATAGAATTTGAGCAATACCTTTAATTTCAGTCAAACTTGACTGATAATGCACTTTGTTTGCTTCGAGCATCCTTGCAACTTCCTTGCCCGAATCGTAAGCTCGTATAAATTGGTCTTCGATGTCCCTCATAACTTCAAACAAATTTCTTAACCTACTTGAGTCTAGAATGGCAAGATCCTTCTTCTCTGAAATAACTTCATTAGTGACAGCATTGATCACCTCAACTTTCAGTTCATTTATTACTTCATCCAACTGCTTTGTCTCTATAACATGCAATTTCTCTTCTTCCGTGTCCTCACGTCCACCCTTATTCGCCGAACAAGTATGGATAGTTTCAAGTTCTTCTTGACTGCAAGATGAATTCAGTGAAGATGCATCAGCCTCTACAGTCCGCTCCTCAACTTGCATTTTTCTGTTCTCTTCCTCATCACTGTCATCCTCTATGTGATCATCCTCTTCAAGATCAGGAATCCCCTCTTCTTCCCTTACTTGTTTCAAATCATCATCAGAGGTACGACTGATTCTCTTTTGCTCTTGAAAAGCAAATGAGTCCTCTAGGGAAGTAAATGGATTGAAGAAATCCCAAGAAAAGTTACTAGGTGGAGAAGGTGGTGGAGGGGGTAAATATGGATGCCTACTCTCGCTGCCATTGACAGAAGACCCAATGGGGGCATGAGGAGGCATGTTGCTACTGAAAAAATCATTCATTCCATACTGTGGAAGAACATAAGAATCCATTCTGATTCTGTCTGGAGAGAAAGGTCTCTCCTCGTATGACATGGATCGGTTTCCCACTGATCTCAGATAATGGGGACTTTCATAAAAGGAGGGAGAAGAAGGCCTATTATCAGGTGATGTAGAAGAGCCAGAAGAGCTCTCCTTTCGCTGTCGCGGGGATTCGGGTGGGGATTGGGTAGGAGTTTGGGAGGGGGAACGGAGCGGCAGAGGAGCTGCTGGGCTCTTATCTGGCAGAGCAATTGATTCAGCTGTTCCCGGTATGGGCAGTGTCAATATAGGACTAGTACCACTGTACTCCTGTTCTTCTACTAGTTCTATGTTCTGCCCTTCCGCAAAATTCTTAAGGGCAGCGCCAATGTTTCTAAGGCAATGAATGTAACTAACATGAGCTGTTGCAAGAGCATACCTTTGGTCCACTACCTGCTTCATAAGCTTCTTCCTCTCCTTGCATAGTAACACCACCTCCTCATTGTCTAGCCTTGAAGTAGAGCAACCCATCTCTATATACCAACTACTATCATTCAGAGCCTTCTGCGTCAGAAAGAGAAATGTCACAGACAAGCCCAACACCTCAGAGAATGCTGACAAAAATCATAATTTTCATCATCTGGTTGGCAGCATTTTCACAAGAAGAACAAGGGTAGTCCTCTTAGCCAGCATTATGTTCATCCCTGTAACACCCAAAAGGCACATTGTGCACTCGGTGAGCTACTTGAACTTAACTTACAGGTAATGATGGTGGTGTCCATGCAAACAGGGACTGTTTAAAGTGTCCCTGATATTGATGGGTATTGAGAGTGACACATTCCACATACTCTGTAAATGCACCTGATTTCTCTATCACTCGTCAGACAGTATTATGACTACAATAAGAGAGCATGAATGGCTGCTTTGCCCCCCTCCCTGGAAATAAATGCTACAAGAAATGGGCCATGGCTTAAGAGACGGAAGAATGTTCCTTCTTGTTAACTGTAGTCAAAGAAACGAGTGAGACTGACTGCAGTTGTTAACAAACAGACATACGGTAACCCATCAGACTTGAATAAATATTTGGCTGCCCTATGTTGAATATAAAACATGATTGGGTGCAATAATATTACTAGGGGGAATCTCAGTACAGATAGCATAGCTGCCAAGCTTCTGACCGCTGATCTGGACTACCACCCCCTCCTCGAGACAAAATACAATCTTCTAAACTAAAACCAAAACGATTATGAAAAATTAATTTGTTTTTCTTTGTCCGTTATGTGACGGGAAAAGGGCGCGCCTTCGAAAGACCCACTCTCATCTGACTGTCAATTTTCAAATTCCGTCAGTGAATCGTCCTTTTCAGCTGCTTCTCTGCATGCCATCTTCCTCAATTGCTGCTTTCTAGGCCTGCATGCTGCTTTTCGGGAATATGACGGTCAAATTCACCGTCAAAAGCCTCTTTCATTTATCGGGGGCGTCAAATGTACGAATCGGCCCGCGCTTTCACTTTTATTATTTCATATTCAATCTTTTAGAGCTCAGTTCTACATTGACGCCTGTATTAATCGTCAATCTGCAAACGCGTCACGTTGAAATAAGTGTTCCCCACAAATTATTGAAGCCAGGGAGCGTAAAATGTAACACTGCCAACATTGTAAGGAATCCTAGATTGCTAACGAAATTCATTTGCGATGGGATGGATTTACTGCGGCCGAAAAGGTCAGGGCTTCTGAGGAGGGGATTTTTTTCACCTGCGTGAAAAGCACTCAAAAATTTAGTCAAGATTTCATCTGGTAGCACTATGGTTTTCACACGTGCGAGCAGCCTCGGAAAAGAATCTCTCTTTGTCCCCTCGTACATGCCGGGAGTTTTGCCAATTTTATATAAATTTGGACTGTATTAATTATTGTAAATCACCACATGAACGGATTTTAGATTTTTCTCCTTTTCAAAATTTGTCATTAAGAGGGAGTATGTATGTGGGTATGGAATAAGGATGAATAAATGAAACGTTTGTGTGATCCCAGAGAATGAATGTATAAAAGAGCGAATTTTTTAATTTTATTGAGATAAATTAAAATGATTTTAGAATTAGAGCGAATGAAGGTTTTTAATAATGTTCACAAGAAAAATAAGAGATTTATAAAAGCTTTAAGTAGTTTGTAAGTCTTTTGTTGTCAATTTTTTTTATTGTAGATCTGGTTCAAAAAATTTGTCATTAGTTTAAGAGATTCAACTTTCAAGTATTCGGTAGTGAAGAAAGGACTTTTTTTTTCTTTTGTTCAAGAGATTCAAGTATTTGGTAGTGAAGAAAGGACTTTTTTTTTTTTGGATTTTTTTATAAAATTTAAATAAAATTTTAGGAAGATTTAATGTTGAATATTTTTAATAATATAATATTAATAGTTGTGATTTTAAAGTTAGTTTTGGTTATGAGTATTCATAATTGAATGAGATATATTTTTTAGATTAAAAAATAAATTATGTGATGTCATATTAGCTCACCAATAAAACATGACTTAGTACATAACTACCAATCTAATTTTTTTCCCCTCTTTTTGGACACCTCAACAAAAGGTATGTTGATGTGGCCCTAAAACCTTAGTTATAAGAGGGGACTTGCCAAGTAAGTTATTGTAAAAAATTGAGAGTGATTTGAAATAGCCATGTTGTTGCACATACGGTTGTCGTTGCACCAAAAGATTGACCCTGTTAATGTCTGATACAACTGCTAGAGTTAATGAATCCACAGGAGGCAATTAATCCATGTCACAAACCCAAGCATTGTGTTGCACAGCACAAGGAGACCAAGGGTGCACACCTTGCAACAATCACCCCCAGCGCAAGCAAGGGGTTTGAACCCGTGACCCAAGCTTTGATACCAATTGTTGCACAGATAGTTGTTGTTATACCAAAAGATCGACCCTATTAATGCTAGATACAACCGCCAGAGTCAATGAATCCACGGGAGGCAGTTAAGCCATGTCACGAACCTAAGTGTTGCATTGCACAACACAAGGAGACCAAGGGCACACACCTTGCAACACATGTAAGATTTTGAGAGGCGCAAAGTTAGGGTGCTCAACTATTGGATCTTATCCCTTATATTATGTAAAAGGGGAGATTTTGAACAATCTTAAAAATCATATAGAATTATAATTAAATATATATTTGACTTATGATATTAGTTTTTTATAAAATATATCTTTACATTTAAAAGATAACATTGAATGGATATTCATCACACAATAAGAATGGTCTACCATCAAATTTAGGCCTTAAGAATGGTAAATGTAATTTATTATTTTAAGCTTTTTAATTTTTTAAATTCTTTTATTGGCAACATGTTTGTGTTGGAATATACGCTCCAACATAAACAAATCTATTAGTGAATTGTTAGTGAGTGTAGAATAAGTGTCAATAAAGAATTGTAGACTTGTTTCTAAGTCTATGTTCATTGTCAATCAATCTTTGCTTTGTTGTTGAACAGCTCCAGTTAGTTGTCATATTTATTATCATAATTATAAGAAAGTTGTTGAGTCCATTGTATCTATAAATATGTAATTTTTTAATGAATAATGCATTGAAAGAGTGCTTCAACTATTACAAATTATATTTTGGTATCAGAGTAGCTCAATCTACTATAGCTACTGTTGTCATACTCCAACGTAGCTACTAAATATGAATTTTAGAATTTTATAAGCCTGATGTTGAGGACATTGTGGTGGTTGTTATAGCCTAAGAGGAATCTATTATAGAGCTACCCATTCTAGAATATGTGAAGGAGATCAAAGGAAAGCAAATGAGTGAATGCAAAATCATTTGAGTATTGTTGGTGTGTTGTTATTGTGATGAAATTTGGTGTTGTTGTTGGTCTATTTGAGAGATTTTTGAGAAAAATTGTAATTGTTGAAAAGGCTTAGTCAAGAGCTACCATATCAAACAAAAGTTTGTAGTTTGTTTTGTTTGGTATTGCAAACTTGATAGAAAAGTGTATTGTAGAATTAAGTAAAAGTGGTGTTGCTTATGTTTGAAGAAGTTGCAATTGGAGATAGAAGTCATTCATTTATTATATTTGATTGGAAGAAATCAAACACTTACCATAAAAAGGTTATGACTTCAAAGAAGCATATTCTTGTTGTGTACAAATCTACTAATGTAAAGCCCATTATAGTTATGAATAAATCCATAAAAAAGGAGAATGGTAGTCATTGTCGAAGAACCACTAGATATTGATAGTAATGATGCCTTCATTGAAGATGAGGCAATTGTTTCATTTTGAAGAGGCCAACACTTTTGAAGACAATTATGCAGTAGAGGATAGATAGAGGTTCAATAGTTGAGGTGCTTGTGGATAGAAGAAAATATACCTCATTGGGGTTATGAGACATACATGTGACGATTGATGTCCAATAGTTCAAGAGAGATCCTGAAACCTAGAAGTTCAACATCACACCTTTATGAGGGTGATGAGACACTTCATGTGTAAATGGTGTCCAATGATGTTGGGAACTTGGATTACAACTAAGTGACTATAATTAGGAGTAGCTTGAAGAACTCTTCTAGTCTAAGAATTGTTTTCAAAGAACAACTTCTACATAATGTATCTTTGTATTTTTTGTTTTGTGTTGTTAGTTAGTTTAGTGTTGTAGTGTTAAGAGGGGATGTTGGAATATACACTCCAACATTAAATAAATATATTAGTGAACTATTAGTGAGTGTAGAATAGGTGTCAATATTTAGACTTGTAGACTTGTTAAGTTTGTATTCATTGTCAATCAATCTCTAGTTTACTATTGAACAACTCCAATTAGCTATCATATTTGTTAGCATAATTATAGGAAAGTTGTTGAGTTCATTGTATCTATAAATATGTACATTTGTTAATGAATAATGCATTGAAAGAGTGATTTAGCTATTACAAATTCTAATTATTTGGAGTTTGATAACTTATGAGTTATCTTGACACACTTTTTGTTAATGTGAGAGCAATATATTTATGTTAAGTAACAAAATATGCACCAACAACTTTTATTTTATTTTAATTTATTGCTTGTTTATGGGGTAAGGATTAGTAACAATGTAAAAAAAATATTATTTGGAAATTGTTTCTTGATGGCTTTCTCAAGATTAACTTTGATGAGGCATCAAAGGGTAACCTTGGTTTAGTTTTGGGGGTAGTCATTAGGAATTTCAAAGGCTCTCTTATAAAATTTGACTCTTTCATTTTGGGAAAAAGACTAACAATGAATCAAAATGGATGGTAGTGGTGGCTAGTTTAAATATAGCTTTAGATAACAATTAGAAACATTTTATTGTAGAAGGAGATTCACTCAATGTTATTTCTAGGCTTCAAAAACAAGTTTGTATCAACTAGGAACTTCAAAGCTTGTCAGATGAGGCAATTTATTTGCGATAAAGGTTCTCTAAAATATATTTTTGGAATTGTTATAGGTAAGTTAATAAACCAATGGACATTCTTGCTAATGTTATAGTTAACCAAGCCCTTTTTCTAGGTCTTATGAGTGATAGCAATGACACATGACCTTTTTGGAAAAGCTATTATTGGATGATTGTCCGCTTTTATCTTCTTATCTCCTATAGAATTATATTTTTGTTTCCAATTGTTTGATTCCCTCATAATTATTTCCTATTGGTGGTGCTAATGCCACTTTTTATGTGAGTTTATTTGTCATCTATCCTTTTGTGCATGCTAACACATGCTCACTTCCTATTTCCATCATGAAGCTTAGTTGTTATGTAGTTATATGTGGAGTATTCATGGAGTTTTATCTATATTTATCTAAGCTTTGGCTTAGGTTAGGTAGCATTTTCTTGTGCTTGCATTTATTTATTATGTCTCTTTGTGTCATTGTAGTGTCTCATGTGAATCTTTCATATCCAAGAAAGTGTATAATAATTTCTTGTGCTCTATTTTTCAAATCCTTGAATCATAAATTAATATGTTTAACATTATTCTTAGTCAACATGGTTTATAAGATATAAGGAAGCTTCACTCTAGGGACTTAGTCTTAACATATTTCACATATGAGCTAAGGGTTGTAGTGGTCTCTAAAGAGTTGAGAATTTGGATTTCTAGTCTAATTCTTTATTATAAAGACTTGAAGATGTTTCTTAGTCTATTGTAGTGGGTTTTGGTGGTGAATTTTTAGTGGAAAGTGTTAGAATTGTGAATAAACACAAAACGCGAGATCAAACAACAAACAAAAACACCTTCCACATAAAAGAGCTACAAACAATAATCTACTATATCCTCAACTAGAAAAACATATAAAATGAACCTCAAGAGTATTCAAGGATATCTTCTTGAGATAGTAAAATGAGGGTGAGTGCTTATAAGAGTAACCCTAAATGATAAAGGGATTAGATCACGACAAGTGTTTTCATCCTGTGTGATGAGATAAAATGATCTACTAATTTAGCTCACTTAAGTTAATAGAAAAATCCACTCCTAAGTTTAGCTTAAGTGCATGAGAATAAATTAGACTAATAATAAATTAAATATTAATTAATTATTAGATAATGCATGATTACTCTAATAGCCCCCCTTAAGATGAGGGTAAACTCACAATACTAGTTTACAATTCTATTGAGGAAGGAAAAATGTATTTTCAGTGTTTCAACAATTTTAGGGGGTTCGCTCAAACTGGGTTGTTCGAGCGAACACCTTTTAGGGTTCACTTGAACCCCCCAGTTCGAGCAATCCCCACCTACATGTTGAGTTTGCTTGAACTCCAAAACACATTATTTTTTAATAAAATGGTGGGCTTTGATCGAATGGGGGTTCGCTCGAACCTTGGAATTATGGCTTTTTAATAAAACTTTTTGCTATCATTTTCAACAGTCATTTTTAGTTCTCTATTGCAGTGACAAACCCAAACCCCCGAACCCCAGGCGAATGAAGACATTGCAAGGGTGACCGAGAACTCACCACCCTCCATGACCAACGACTCCTTCTAGGTTGGGATGCTGGCAAGAAGTTGAGTCCATTTTTTGGCCAAAAAGTGGAAGTATTTTCCCTTATTTTCAGCATTTGACACATTTGACCTTAAAATTTGAAGCACTTAGAGATGGAATCTTCAAAAAATTCACTACTCATAAAATGTAGTACTTAGGGTCTAGTTTCTAAATATGTAATTTGTTTCAATATCCAAATTGTACAAATTGAGTTTCAATAGGTGTTTCTAAAAACCACTGTTTAAAAGTCTTTTTTTTTACCATACCATGCACGTGTACAACATCCATATTTTGACCTAAATTATCATATTTTTCTAAATCCTTTTGGGAAAAGATTTGTGACTCACTAAAGCTTGTTCTCGATATTTTTTTGTAATTTTGTATTGAATACTTTTTTTTTGTTAATTTTTTATTAGGCATATTTGTCGTTTTGAAAAATTGTCGTGTACGACATGCATAAGATGACCTTAACTTATCATTTTTTAATTTTTTTTTAAATTAAAAAGAATTTTCTGAATTTTGTTCTCGTGCAATCCATTCGTCAAAATGTTATGTTGATCAAAAGTTATTAAAATATTAAAAACCCTGATATTTAAAGTTTATGGACCAGTTTCATCATAAATTAATTGAAAAATAGAAAAAATAATCCAATTGTAAAAAAATTACATATTTGGAATCTACATTGTCTCATCTAAAATGGGTTTTAATTTCTTCAAAAATTATGCAAAAAAAGTCGTTAGCCATATGTCCAAACTCGGTATTTTTCTATGATATTGTTAGGACCTTCAACTTGTAGGTCAAACTAGGTTGAAGGCCTAGGTTCGGATTCCCAATGCTTTTCACGAACCAAAATACAAGGAAGAAACCCGCCCATAAAGAAAACCCAATTTCAAATTTTTGGAAACAGGATCCCGTTTTCAAAATTGCCAAAAACGGGAAATTTTTGTTTTTGAAAATTTTTCAAAACGGGATCCTGATTTTTTAAAAAGCAAGATCCCATTTTTTAATTTAGGCTCGGGATCCCGAAGCTAAATGGGATCTCATTTTTGCAATGTCGGTTTCATTTTTTTGGCTAAGGCAAAAACTTCCATGTTTCATGGACTCAACTTCTTACACTTGCCCGTCGGTTCTCCTACTTTGCTTCAAGTGTTTTTTGTTAATGCTTCCACATTTTGCATACATGTCTTTGTCTTTGGGCACATCAAACAAAATGAATCCCTTATCAATGCTTCCACATAAATTGCATACACACATCAAATAGTTCACTTGTTGCACGTGTAGCATCCTCCTTTCTTGTGCCAAAATGGGAGCTTTAGAATAGGGTATCGACATTTTGCATTTTCTTGAAAGTTTCTAAACCATTTTCAAAAACTCCATTTTGTGCATATCTTTCAATCATGGCATTCGATGAGAACATGTTTCTTGAGGAAAAAATCATAGTTTATTGCCATCTACTAATCATACACAATTTGATTCCACTTCACACCATTTCTTCCTTTGAAACTATCACATTAGACAACCTTAGTGTCTTTGTTGACTGTCAATATTTGGTCTCCACCATGCTACCCTTTGCCAAAACACATACACTTTGCTCCTTGAGGTGGTGCCACTGTGATCTCATCCTCTTTTCACATTCTTTCCTGCAATATAAGTATGTGTGTTAACTATATCCCTTTGAAGAAATTATCATTCAACACTTTGCTACAGACTATTCCCTAAAGGAATATCATCTAACCTTATGAATTATGGTAAAGATCACTATGATATGTGAGGTTGTAATTATCTTTGAAGCTCCTTTGATCACTTGACTATGCATTTTCTACGAAACCTCTACCTTCTTGATTAATGACTATCATGTTATCCCTTTTGAGATGATAGAAAATTATTCAATGATGTCTTAGCCCTTGTCAAGGAATTATCATGAGCTTCTCTTGTACCTGACTATCCTTTCAATTAGGTAGTCTTTAATTTTGACTTGAGTCTGTCCTATATCCATTTGAAATTGTGTCTTTTTGCAACTACCTTTTCATAGCTCAAGAGTGGCATGATTGATATTTATGAAATGGACCGCCATTCTTTACTATACAGTAGCTATGTGCTTCATGAATCTCATAATAAATGTAATCTTTTGGAAAAATCATTTTGTAAAGACTGCATTATAATCTTTCCTTGAGCATGTCTTTGATGCTATCATTTAGAAGGTATTTCTATTAAAAATATCCTTGGCATGACTATGAATTATTAACTATCATACCTACCTTTTCATCAATCTTGATATTATCATCTAAAACAACACACACATCATAAAGGATTTAAACTAACAAGGATTTGGAATTAAGTGTTCAACCAAAAAAACATTTTCTTGAGAATTGCTACAGTTGAAAATATTGCCATTGACTCTTCTCCATACAAAGTGTATCCTCTTAGCACTTATCATATAACATGAGAAAATAACATGACTTTCCACCATCGTAACATGAGAAAATAACATGACTTACCACCATTATAATATGAGAACTTTCTAAAAAGTATGTGCCACCACCACCTTTTTTGTCCCCAGTTAGTAGTTACGTTGAAGTCATTCTCTAATATGTATTTATCCAGCCCAATGTTAAAATGACATTTACAATTTTTAAAAAATCCATTTGATAAATGATGGTTTCGTTTTCATTCAGAAACAAACATTTATTTACTAGAAAATACCTTTAAGCTTAAGCAAACCATGCTAAAATTGCAAGCTTTGTTATATCTCTTTTATTATAGTTCAATGAGATTTCACTATTGCAATGGATGAGAATTTGTTATAAACAATATACAATTTGTTGGGTCTAGGATATATGAAATGCATAATATATTTTTGAAAATGAAATAATTATGTATACACATATATTTTTGTATAATAGCAACATGAATACCATATATATTCAATAAACTATAAATTGACCTATCTTGAAGAGGAAAGATGATTTAAGATAATGACAATCAAATTTTGTTTGAACTTATGATGGGATCATTTTAAGTCTAACTATTTGAATTGGTTTTCTTTGTTTTTTACATGAAGCATTTTTGAAAGATAAATAAGCTTTCAACAACTTTACTCCCTTTAAAATTTAGACACATCAACATTACTTATTTTCTCCAATGTAAAATCATATCAATTCTCTAATCTTTCAACAATGTGTTTTCTTATTCCCATAAAAATATTGTGCTTGTGCATTTTAGATATTCATTCACTACTTATGCAAATTCAATATTTTTTTTAGAACATATAACAAAGATGTTGACCACTATCTTCTTTGTGATCCAAATTCTTAGTGGATGTAAATGTACCAAATGATTTTTGGTGCAATATATATGTCCAACTTAAGATGACATTCATCCCAAGCACAACTACAAATAAATAATAGAACTCACCTTCAAATTCACCAAGAATATGAGTCCATGAGATGGGAGGTGATCCCACAAAATTGGTTTACAATTACAATGAGGAAAGAAAATTGCAAAAAACACTCCCAAAAACAAAAAATCAAGTTTTTAGGGATTCGCTCGAACCTCCTTCAAGTGAACCCCTTTTAAATACTAATTCACTTGAACCCATTTTTGGCAGGTTTTCTCTTATGAAACAAAGGAAAATGGTAGAAAAAGGGGGCTTCACGCAAACCCCCTTTCTAGCGAACCCCCTTCACTTGAAGGGGGTTCAAGTGAACCCCCTTTATTTGCCCTTCTCCCTATCTTCCACCAATTTTTTGCAAAATTTTTCCTTTCAAAGCTCAAACCTTGAAGATGAAAATGGAGGCAACATCACAAGCCCATTTGGATGATGGTAGTCTTTGAAACAAGCTATCCATCAAATATAATTTTAATATATTTTGGTTTTATTATGTATTAATTTTTTAGTTTAATTAAACATAGGTTTTTCACCAAAAATCAAGCTCTTTGTTTTGCACATGTGGAGAAATAGTAGATTATCAAAAGAAATTCTAAAAAATGTGTTTGTGTTAGGTATTGATGTCCTTGATCCAGTAAAAAAAATTGAATTTGGATACATACAATAAAAGTTATATATTGTATATGGTCTGCCTATGTCTAAATTATAATTGGTTTGACTTCAAAACTTAATTAAAAAACAAATATTTAACAAAACACTATGAAACCAAATGAATGTGCTAGATAACATGGTTACAAAGCTAAATTCAAAAAAATTAGATTTTTATCCTTCATAGAAAAAAATTTATGTTGTTTACAATGAATATCACTCTTTAAAAATGGTGTTTACTATTAAAAAATAATTTTCAAAGGAGATGGAAAAAGAAATGCAATCTAATTCCAAAAATATATATATTTAGAATCTACAGAAAAAATGTCACAAATCACTAGTTTGCATCATCTTCAAATTCCTCGTGGTTTAGCAGCTATAGGTGCCTGAAAGTGAAGATTTAATTAAAAAAATTAGTTCAATGTCTAGTTTAGCCAAAAATTGTAAACTAGTATTGTGGGATCACCTTGAGGATTCCTTGGCTCCATTTAGCTTAATTAGAAACTTTAGAAGATTGAGATCTTAATTATTAATGTTTCTTAAGATTATAATAATCTTAAGGTAAACTTAGGTTTAAAATGGGACCTAAAAGTACAACCTATGTAGACTTTACGTAAAATAATTTGTTTTAGAATGATACTCACTCATGATGTTGTAGAAAATGAATGTCTGTAGTTTCTAATTTATTGAGTTTGAGATTTTGAGATTTGATAAAATATAAATAAGAGGGTTCTTCGTAGGTCTAAAAATGTTAAAATATAAAAGAGAGACTATTGAGGCCTTGGCTAGCATGCCATCCAATAATGGGAAGGAAAAAATAGTGGAAACTATTAATACTTTTGTGAATGACAAAGAAAATGATATAACAGGTGTTCATGTCCATTATTATCTCTCAACCAAAGAATCTATAACAAAAGAATATTTAAAGAAAATGTTTAGATGCTAATGAACCATTGATTGACTACAATTGCCAGGTTCATGATGGGAATAGGAATGACAATAATGATAGTAGTTGGAATGATGAGATGGGTACAACAAATTTTGCAAAATGAGTTATGACACATCTATCCATTGATTGATAGTGTATGCTTACTAGTGTAGTCATTTAAAACACCACCCTTGTGTCCATAACTAATAAACTAATCTATTTCTAATGCTATACATATTGCTAGATGTATCAATAATTTTGAATGCAATTAAAATTTGGTATTATATATTTTCTAGTTTTTGCACTTCATTGTATTTTACAATATATTGATGCTTGTTATGTAGTAGTTTATTGGTGAGTGTTGTGGTTGTAGTCTATTACATTTAAGGATGATTTTATCTTGAAACTATTTTTTTTTTATAGGTAAATAACTGCTTTATGGGGTAGCACCCTGTATTGCATTATGAAAAGATTTTACAATTTGGTAGTTCATAGAGCTTATATTCCATAGACCAGACTTTCCCTATATTCTACCCTATTTTAATACTATCAGACCAAAATATCCAAGGCCAGTAACAAAAGCTTGGAAATATTACATGTAATAGTCGAGACCAGACTACAAACTGACAGTACGGACACCAAAACATATTGTGTAACCTTCTAGACACACCAAGCAGACTGACTACATAAACCCTTCATTTTGAAAACAGATTTATCAAAAAGGATTTTACAAAAAACAACCTTTAGTCGGCTAGCCTCTAGTTCTTACTCATCAGTATCCTCGTCTGAGACGAGATGATTCTACCAAGCTTTGAACTCTACAATCACTGGGCATTCTGGACCGCAGGTGACATGAGCAGGACTTTTAGCTTTCTGTTTAGGATCCCTTTCATCATTATGGTGCCATTCTTTCCCCAAACCTAGTTCCCAATCCTCATCATCACTAACTACAATCTCATTCACTAGTTCTTCATCCTCCACATAACACAAGGCCTAGCTGCAAGGCACATTGGTGACCATTTTTGGGGCACGAAGCAGGAAGAAGATGCTACGTTCATGGACATCCTAGAGTTTCGCATAAATTTCAGGTTCTATAGTTTTAATTAAAGGAAACTTCATCACCTCCCAACCATGCATGTGAATCATGTAGTAATTTTGTGTCATGGGTATCATTCTGGCTTCGTCAACATTATCCAAAGCCGCATCAATCTATGCTAACCATTCATGCCTAAAGACCATCTGGTTAAGCTTTTTGGCACCCTCCTTCGAAACCTCCATCTACAAGAGGACCGCCAGAAACATAGTAGGAATTTCAAAATTGGACCTTGCCCTATGGTAGGCTCGCAGGAACTCAGGACCCAACACTTTCTTTACTACCCATAGGATTATTGGGTGTGGAGAAGAAAGCAATCCCTGAAGGCATTTATCTGATATTTCACCTCTAAAGGCCCTTTGTTTTTTATTCAAGCCGAGAGTCGATGGAGTTTCCATTTTGAAATTTGCATTGACTGATTACACCTGGTGATAACAATTGGCACCTGTAGCCCACCTATCGCTTTGATATTATAGGCTATAAACAATACTTCGAGAGGTTTCTTTAAAGTAATGATGTTTCTTACCGCACTGAATCCAAGGCCTAGTGCACCATTATTTGGAGGTAAGCCCTTTGGCAGTCTAACTTTAGAAAATGAGTCCTTTTGGTAGATGACAGTATTGTCACAGATCATACCCCGCAGTAAGGCCAAATCAAGTGTCCTCTCACGAACCTTTCACAAAAGAGGCCGCATTCTTATTATTACAATTCTATCGAGTCAATGAGGTCACTTTCCCTATCCTAGTTGTAGCCCGGTGGGTCCCAACTAGATGACGTTTACTGCCTGTCTTGCCACATAGGATCCACTTGGGCACATCCCAAAGACTCAAAAAGAAGCCCACTCATTTGGGAGACTGATGTCAATCTAGCCCTATAGTAGGGGACCCAGGAATAATACTAGTCGTTAAGAATCAAATTTGATCAAGGATTTATGAAAAACCTTGGTCTAATTTCCTTTGTTTTTGCTTACAACCTCTTTCGCCAAGCAGTCCGCTCTTTGATTCCCTTCTCTGAAAATGTGAGACACTTTGTATTCTTCAAACCTACTCAAAAGTAGCGTAATTGACTGGAGCCAGTGGTTCAATTTCCAGTTGGGAGAATTTTTTGTCTTATCACATTGATTGTAATTAGGGAGTCACCTTCTAGTTGAATTCGTTTTGCCTTTAAAGAAATGCCCAACTGAGTTCCCAATAGTGCCACTTGGAATTTTGCCTCATTGTTTGTGTAGTTTCCCAGAGGTTTGGATTTTTCTGCCAATGTCTCCCCTTTCTCATTCTTGGCTACACACCTAGCACCACCTGGGCCCGGGTTACCTTGGGAAGCCCCATTAAAGTTAATCTTAATCCAACCACATTATGGAGGATCCCATTTGACTTCCTTTCTCTTTTGTTGTGAGACATTATGACCTGGGCCTATAACTTTGGGAATGAGGAGTCCCTTGAAGGCCTGTTTCATTTGGTCATCCCAACTTGAGTATGTTCCTTTCTTCCCTGAGATTGATTTGACTGCTTCATTTACTATTTCAAAAATCAATCCTTCGATTTTTTCACACAACTTTGCTAGTTGCATTTCCTTGGCTTGAAAAATCCTTCTATTGCGTTCCTTCCAAATTTCCCATATTATTATTGATGGGGCTATAGGCCAGATGTTGTCAAATACTGCCTTTCTTCTAGGGTGAGGCCACATATTGAACCATGTTAGAAGGCAGTTTGGTAAGGGGCTTTGCCAACTAAGTTTTCTCACAAAATGTTGCCAACATTGCATTGAGTATGGGCAGCTGAGTAGCAGATGATCTATAGATTTAGTATCATTTTTGCATAATATACATCTTCCTAGCCCTTGGATTCTGAAGGTGGCTAGTCTATCCTTAGTTAGGATCTTTTTTTGGATTGCCAGCCAAGCAAAGATACCTACTTTAGGAAGGCAATTTCTCCCCCACAATAGTTTGCTTGGCCAATCTTGTCTTTCCTCTGCTTGTTCTTTAAGCTTATAACTGAGCCTGACTGAATATGTACCAGTAGCGAAACTACACCACCTGATGATATCTTCCTGGCTGGAAGGCAAAAAAAATCTTTCTTTTAGTATTGTTGTCAATGCATCCTTCTGGTTCTGTGGTGCTTCTAAATTTTGTAGGGAATTCCATTCCCATTCTTGTACCCCCTCTCTATCTGTCATCCTACCATAGTTGCATACCTTCTCACCCCAAGTTCTTTTAGTTTCACCTCGTATTAGGTCCAAATCGGGAAGAGTTGCTAAAACCTTTTTACCGTTCCATGAGTCTTGCCAGAAGGATGCTGATTTACCATTCCTTAATTCCCAAGTCACGTGCTTTGTGATTATTTCCCTACATTCCATCAAATAGTTCTAGATGGTTGAACCTCGAGGAGGATTCACAATAGTGAGAATTTGGGTTGGAGAGTCAGAGTCTAGATATTTTCTTCTCAAAATCCTGACCCATCGTTGATCTCCTTTTGCATACATTTCCCAGACTAGTTTTGCTCCTACTACCTTGTTCATTAGTCTTAATTGTCTAAGCCTTGCTCCACCAGCCTCTCTTGGTGTGCAGACTTTTTTACAAGCCACAAGTGGAAATTTTTGATGATCTCTTGTGCCACTCCAGAAAAATTTCCTAAATATTTGGTTGAACTTTTCTTCCACTGCTATTAGAATTTTCAAACATGCCATTGAGTAGATTGGTATTGCTAAAAGTACTGCCTTCACCATCAATAGTCTTCCTACTGCAGAAATCCATTTACCCTTCCATGACCCCAATTTGATCTTTCAACTGTTGATTAGCTCCTCCCAATAACATTTTTTGTTAATTCCCATAAAAAGAGGGGTGCCCAAAAATCTACCTGGAAAGTTTTCCACTCTCAAACCCAAAATCCTTGCTAGATCTCTTTGAAGACTCAGTTGAGTGTTGAGGAAGAAGACCTCAGATTTGTGCCAATTTATATTTTGTCCTGACGCCTGGCAGTATTCATCTAAAAATGTTTTAATGGTTCTCGCTTCTCTCTTGCTTGCCATTCCAAATAGAGTTGTATCATCTGCAAATTGTTGATGTGTTGAGTTCTCAACACCATTGGCAACTTTCACTCCTTTCCATTTGCCTTCCTGCCTTAGCGCTATTATTCCCCTTCCCATTACTTTTGCCATGATGATGAATAAAAAGGGAGAAAAGGGATCTCCCTGTCTTATCCCTCTCGAAGATGTGAAGAAACCCCAAGCTGACCCATTAACCAATATTGAGAATTTAGCCGTGGAGATACAACTTTTAATCCATTTTACCCAATCCTCCTGGAAGCCAAACTTCTTGAGTACTTCAAGTAAGAAATCTCAATCCATCATATCATATGCTTTAAGTATATCCAACTTGATAACCATACATGGATCTCTCATCTTTCTGGCCAAGTGCAAGGTTTCATGAGTTGATATTATGCCTTCCACAATCAATCTAGACCAAGGGTAAAACCACTCTGTTCCTCCAAAATAACGTTACCTAGCACTCCCTTCAACCTATTTGATATTAATTTTGTGATCACTTTATACACTGTATTGCACAGAGCAATTGGCCTATAGTCCCCCCATCCTCCCAGGGTCTGTTTTCTTCAGGATCAATGCTAGGAATGTATGGTTTGTTGCTCCCAACATGGTCATCTTTTTTCTTGATTCTTCTACTACCAGGTAAAGATCTTCTCCTACTATTTCCCAGAATTTATGAATAAAAAAAGCCATAAATCCATCTAGACCTGGGGATTTATCTAGATTTAGCTAGAAGGTCACCTTTTTCACTTCTTCTGTACTTATTTGCTTGAATATAATTTTATTTTGTTCTTCCCCTATGATCTTTGGGATAAAAGCTAACATTTTGTTCTTGACTTCCGCATTATTCCTCGATGGTTTGTTTAGGATTTTTTGGAAAAAGTTTACTACCTCCTCATTTACTTCCTCCAATGATTGGGCTATTGATCCATCATCTCTTGTTATGGACGTTATTCTATTCCTACTCCTGTTAGTTATTGTTGTTCTATGAAAGTACTTTGTGTTGCGATCTCCTTCCTTGATCCATGTCTCCCTAGATTTTTGCCTCCAGTAACATTCTTCTCTTTTCAAGATCTCTGACAATTCTCCTTTCAGGGCTTTTTTTGTTTCAAAGTCCACCCCATCCATTGCTTTATCTATAATATATTCATTGAGGGTGCATAATTCCTTTTCCACCCTATCTTTCTCTTGGAAGATATTCTTAAAATGTTCTTTGTTCCACTTCTTGAGTTTATTTTTCACATAGTTCAATTTCCTATTCAAAATATATAAATAGGAATGGTTCCCAAGATGGGGCTCCTCCCACCATTTCTTAATCAATTATGGAAGCTTTTCATCTCTAAGCCACATTTTCTCAAACTTGAAAGGGCAGCCTACAGGGGCTGCGTCTGGCTGTATTAATAGCTGGACTAGAAAATGATCTGAGCCCACATAGGGTAAAATAGTGGCTACATATTGTAAACACCCAAATTTGATCACTCCCATATGATCAAATTTACCTCTTTATTCATCAATTCTATCAATATTAATTAATTTAATTAATATTACACTTCCCACATAAGACTCTTAAAGTATTTAATTTAATAATTAAACACTTTATTTGGTGTCTTTCTCCTCTCTAAATTAAATAAATACACCAATTTATTTAATTTAGTCATTCTAATCTTTTGAATTAAAATCAATTTAAAATTCTTCTTTTCTCCCTCCTTGTCACATCCCCCATAATCCATCTCTAATTTGAATTAATTTAATTAATTCATATTTAGGGTGTGCATCCTCTTAATCAAGAATTAATGTCACATCCTCCTACATTTTCCACTTGTCTCTAATCTTCCATTAATTATCATAATCAAGTATTTGCACAACTTTAATCAAAGTCATTAACCACTTTTAGAACCACTTTTTAGTCAATCTTTCCATTTTTCCTTTTTGGGCATTGACCCTCTTTCCCATGAGAATTTTTAATTCTCATTTATTCATCCTATGTCTACCTCCTCCCCATGTGAATTTTTAATTCACATTTTGTCTTTCCAAGGCTTCTAGAATGTTTGACATGTCACCTCATGCACATGTGACCAATTCCCACCTTTTTGGAGACCCTCTCTTATCCATTAGATTCTCCTATGAATGTGAATTTTTAATACACATTTATTTCTCCAACCTCTTTCTCTTTTCCCATGGAGATTTTTGAGAAATTCCAAAATTCTTCAAGTGTCATTTTCACTCCCACTTGGGGATAAGAAGTTCCTTTTTAAAGAAATCTTCTCACTCCCCAAGGTACTTGGAAGGTACTTGTCCTTCCTCCACATCATGTACCTCTCTTCCACATCACCTACACATCATCTCACCCTTAGCCCTCTCACATTCCACATGTCAAAATGTGAGGGCTTGTGAGTCTTCAACTCACCTTAGCCCTTCATCTTGGCCTTGTTGGATAAATCCCAACCATTGAATTCTTTAGAGAATTCAAGTTTCTCTATAAATACCCCATCCTCTAAGGCATTAAGGGGACTTAGCCATTTTGCAACTAAATGCTGCCATTTTGTGCACTCATCTAACTTTCAATTTCATTCATTTGTATTTACATCCAAGCATATTGTTAAGCCTTGCATTTATCCATATCAAGAGCCATCAAAGAGCATACAAATCAAATCCAAATCAAGGGCCAACCAAGGAGTTTCAGCTGCAAAAAGGGAGGTATATCCATTTGTCATCATTTTACACTTTCCTCTTTGCACTTACAAATTTCTTAGGCTAATCTTGAGGTGTTTCTTTATGTTTCTCCATTGCATTTTGATTGCTTAGAAAGGGTTAGAAATTTTGGTATCACACATATGTCTTGTTATTTCTACCCCAATCTCCACACATGAGAAATCTATCCAGCCTCTTAGCTATATTTTAAAAACCTTTCCTTTTGTTTGTCCAGGTAAAGGTGCCATTTTTTGTTGTTATATCCATCAGATGATTGATGTCTACAAACTCCTAGAAGTCCTTTTGAACTCTTGTAATTCTCCCTATCCCACCTCTCTTTTCTTCACAATTTAGGGTTGCATTAAAGTCTCCTACTATGATCCCTTTTCTCCTCCGAGAGATGATATGGCCTGAGTAATTTGGAGCCAAACTTCTCTTTTTTCTCCTATTTGGGTGGGGCCATAAGTATTGATTAGTGTAAATTTCTCATTTTATTGTAGCATTCTGCATTTTACTGCTACCCAATTTCTATTTTCCTCCAGCAGTTCTCTTGACACTGTGAGTGGGTTCCAAATTACACCTAGTCCACCTGAAGCCCCTTCTGCTCTAACATAGCATCCCTCCTATTGTTTCCACCACTTCATTTTGTTATTGATCTCTTATGTGCCCCATTTTGTTTCTTATAATATGAATATATCTGCTCTATATTGGTCAATTTGGCGCTTGACCATGGGCCATCTGTTAGGGGTGTTTAAGCCCCTAACATTCCATGTTATAATTCTCATTGTGACTAGGGAAGGAGAGCCTCCTTCCCTTTCCAAAGTTTTGTTTGGCTTGCGCATCGGCTGCTATTTCTAGTTTTGCTTTATTTGTTTTAGGGCCTCTCTTCCCTTTCCCTTTTATGTTTGGCTTTTTTAGTTTGGATTGGGTCTATTCCAGCATTTGTTCCTCCCATAGCTCCCCTTCTTCAGCTTCTTCTTCATCCTCTTCATCTGATTCCAATTCTTTGCCTGATTCATAATCTAATTGAGCATTTTCTTCCTCTCCCTTTTCCTCCTAATGATGCTCTTGAGATGCTCTTCCTTCTTTAAAATCCATTCCTTCCTTTTCCTTTGATATCTTTGCCCCTCTTTCTTGTTCTTCCCTGATCTCCTGGTCTATGGTTTTTGGGATTTGATTGCAACTCAAGACTTCTCCTATTTGTGATGAAATGAATTTTTCCAAGTCTTTGGTATGCTTCAAGAGAGAGCTCAAATCCTTTTGAGCCTACATGGTTACTTCTTCAACATTTGACATGTCTTGGCTTGAGATTATATTTGTTGTCCAATTGAGGTCTCCCAAATTTCTCTTTTTGGGGCTTTTCCGAGACAATGGCTCAAAATCTAGTCCTCTTGGTACCAACTTGCCTCCCTTTCCACTAGAATTCACTAGTGCACTGAATTTGGGATCTTGCTTGCTACCCATGGGGTTCTCCACTACCACTGTGCCAGACCTTCTAGTCTTAATATCTTCTCTGTAAAGACACTTCCCGATCTTGATGGCATCACTCTTTGCTACTTTCTGAATCCAACTCCCAAACTCTGAAATGATTTCCAAGATTTTGTAGATCCCTACACCTACGTCAATTTCTACCAGGATATTAGCCTCTGCATCATCCGTCCCATTGATGAAGTATTCATCAATTCCCACACAAACTCCTAAGGAGTCCCCAATTTTGGTCATAGCCTCCACACTCCAATATTCTGATGGGAGGTCAATCAGTTTTAACCAAGTTGGGATTTGTTTGATTTTGAATTGCCATGGGTCAAAGTTGGATTCCTAATTTTTGCAATGGAAGTTATGACCATTAAAAGGTAAGGGTTTTCCAAACACTATTTGTTATTTTAGATCCCAGTCTATACATTCTATTAAGTAGAAGGCATTAGGAAGGGGTTTGATACTTACCCAATCTTTCAAATTTTGTTGCCACCAGTTTATGATTTCTTCTTTTGGATCATTTGGGCCTCACAGTTTTGCAAAGAGGGCACGATCGTGCAATCTTTCCACTCTCCCTTTTTATGATTTCCACCGACATTGACAAAAGCTTACTACCCCAAGGCTTAGCATTTGCTTCTGATCCATTTACATTCCTTCTTTTTCTGTCACAAAAGCCTCCCTTTTTCCAATTTTGTTTTGAGTAATAGTGATTCAAACCTCTTGGTGTTCCCTTGTTGTTCCAATGGGCTCCATAGTGCTGGGAATTATCTCTACAAATGTGATCTTCTCACGGGCGATTTTCTTGGGGGCTCTGGTTGTTATTGTTGCTGTTCTTTTTTTTCCACGATTCTTCTTTATTGGGGATGCCATTGTGTCCCAATTTCCCGTCCCTGAAGTTACTCCAATGACTTACCCCAGGTGCCCTAGGGTTTTTACTTTTCCTGAACCGCACACTCCTGAGCTTGCCATTGTTTAAATTTTCCCTTTGATTCCAAGTACCCAGATGTTTGCGCCAAATGCCACTCCATTGGTCACTGTGAAAGTCATTCCTCCAACTATTTGAATTTTGATTATTTCCACCACCATCTTCCCTGAGTTGATGCTAGGGGATGCTTTTATCAATCCATCTTCCATTCGAAAACACCCATTGAGGAATATGGGTAGCCTCTTTTTCCTTGTTTGAATCAAAGTTTGCTTTTCCCATTATCTCTACCTCTGGCTCGTTGCCCCATCTCCTCTTCACCTAACCATTTGAGTCCTGACATGTTTCGCCTACTACAAAATTTTGCTCTAAGGCTCCACTTTGCGCCATTTTTTTCAATTCACCATAATCTCATCTTGAAACTATTTTTTGTTGCAACAAGAAAGAAAATAATAGTTATACAACTGAAATCATTCAATTCAGATTTGATAGGCACACAACTTTAGCCAATAATCTTTTTTTTTTTTAATGAGCTAGAAAATGTTGAAGAAACTCTCTTGTGGGGGCCATAATTAGTTTGTTTGGTACACCACTTGAAGCAAGAGGAGGCTAATACTTGATATACCTTATCGTAGGAAAAAAAATGTTTTCTAAGTCTTAATCAAACCTATTTTAGCTATAAGCATTCAATATTTTTCATCTTTTCCAATAATGGTAATGGGAAGGCTTTGGTATTAAATAGACTTAATTTTTTCATATCCTAATTTCAATCCAATTTGGTTCCACATATGCATAGGCTTTGTCACTTATTTACCATAAATCTTTAACTCTAGCTCCTATTTTTTATACTACAACTTCTTCTTCTTTTTGTAGACTTAAAAGGGGATATGCACTTGTAGAGTTTATGTGTTATCATTTTTCTTATTCTAGGTTAGCATATTGTCTCTTAATATGCCCATTTTGATGTTTCCATTGTCTTCATTTTTTGTGCATTGGTATCTTAAATGATAAATAAGTATTTATTAAGAATTTTTGTGTTGAATTTTTTAAACATGGATGAAATGATATGATATAATGATATTTATTTTCTGAATTTGATATGCCTTTTGATTTTATGAAGTTTAAATGTAGTTTTGTTGAACATAGATAATTGCACTTTACATTAGCTTGAAACTTCTATAATAAATGTGGAATATATTTTATTAAATAGTTTACTACCTTATCTAGATGCTTTCAAATCTTGCTAAAAGCACTTGTTGGCCCTTGTGATTTACTCACAAGATCATATATTTAAGATCATTCATATATTTAAATGTATAGTTAGAAGTTTCAAATTACATTAGTTTTATTAATATTTCAAATTAATTTACTTTTTTCACTTGTTTAGTTACATTTCTAGAAGTTACATTAAATTTAATGCACACATGCACTTGAGAACTATTATCTAGATAGAGTTCAATACATTCTATATCATGCACTTGTAAATTTAGTTGTTTTAAATTTAAATTGAGCATGTACATGTTCCATGTTATTTCTATTCTCTAGATCTAGATATATTAAAGAAAGAAGGTCTCATTGCTCCTTTAGGTAAACATCACATGGAAAATGCACCAGTTCCACCTTAGCATCAGGGACTATTTGTAAGTACTAATAATGAGATTTAGAGATTGAGAGATTCACTAAATAATGGTACAAACATGGGCACGAAAAACTTTAGTGGCAAATATTTTTCAATTGGTGAATATTAGATATTGACCAAGTTGAAATTGGCGAATTAATCGCACCCAACAGGGTGGCCAAATCACCCAAATTTTATGAATTATCGATCCAATGCATGTCCATTCACCATTGATTTATTTTATGAGGAATATTTAAGTAATCAATTCACCATAACAAACTATTGAGAAAAAGGTGTCTCAAACTTATTGGTTAAGGCTCTTTGAAATTAAGAAAATCCTTAGAAGTTTTGCAGGTAATCGGGAATTGGCCTTTAGGATTATCACTTATTGAATGCAATTGTAAAGTCTTAGAAAATTTGAAGAGTGTTAGCAATCAAGCTTTGGAGTTCCATCATTTTCTTTATTGGTGGATTCTATGGTATCGAGTATTGAGAAACCCTGAGTCATGACCCACGAAAGGACTTCATCCTGTGGTGTTGTATTGCCAGAGAAGTATCTTCGACGAGACAAGTCAATGTCAAAGGGAGTCTCTCATCAGTCCCTTTGACATTCCAACAACTATCAAGAAGCTACATTGAGCTGACATTACATTTTTAGAGGGAGTTTCTAAGTTGTCCCTCGATAACCCAATGTGAGGCTTTGTATCTTTGTTGAAGTGACAATACATTATCATCGGGACATAAATTATAGTTCCCCCGACATGCCAATGGAATGGGACCCATGATGTACCAATAATATGGAATCGATTGACATGGAGGATAAATGTTAGCTATGTGGTGACATGGATGGACAAAGTACAAGGTGGGGACCATGATCAATGGTATATTGATGAGACCTCTGTGTTTTGGTGGGAGGTGTTAAACTATGTCCTTGACATCCCAATGGGATGGAGTAGTAAGTGACAGTATTCAGGTGGCATTGAGTGTTCTAAGCTCGACATTATCCCATGTCTCTTCGAAACTACGATGACTAAATTTTGGCTAGAGACTATCTCCAGTCTCTTCAATAGTCTGATACACTTTGAACGGTGGAAAGTAATGACAACTACATGTGGTTAGTGATTGTTTGAGTCGTAATGGAGTTGTAACAACATGTTCCTAGTAATAGTTAGAATCTATAATGTGAATACCTTATTGCATGGTATGCATTGAAACAGAGAGAAGTGACAAAGTTTTGAGAGGGATTATGCTGCCAGATTCTCTCCAGATGGAACAAGATGTAAATCTCCTATAAAGGCTTAGAGCCTGTAATTGTATCTATAACTATATTTTGTTGCTAAATAATACAATGGTGATGTGAGCTTTTGGAGTGTGGGGTTTTTTAACCCATAAGGGTTTTCCCCACGTAAATCTAGTGTTCATGCCTTCTACTTTATCTTTCATGTTTGTTGGTTCTACTTGTTGAATATGTTTAATGTTGTTGTTGGAACTAGTTAAATTGCATAAAGTTTTCTCTAAGGGTTAATGTGGGAAATGAACTATGTTTGATTTCACTTTGTGGCACAACAATATGTGTTTTAGAGGCAATCTAATGTAATAAAAGTTATCGAAGGAACCTACTAGTGTCAGATGTTGATTATGAGATGAATAAATTTCTTAACAAGTGGTATTAGAGCCATCACCTTAAGATTTCCTTATTCCTAGTGTGTTTGGTTTTGAGTATTCCTTCGGTGAGGATTTCTTAATTTGGCAAGCTTGAGGAAATCTGAAGGAATCGACTGAAGAATTGATCCTTTGGTGAGTATAAGTTCTTTCTCTTTTGTTTGAGTTTCAAGAGAAAACATGCAACATGAAGGATGGTGAAGATGGATAAACTAGAGCTAGTCATATCGAAATGTTTTGGCTTGAAGCTCATAGTTGGTAGCAATATAATCCCGATGCATGGGGTGGAATATTTTTCTTTGTGGTTATGTTGCAGCAAAGCTTCCATATTGGGTGTCTATGTGAGAGGCTCCTTGATGATATGGAGAATCTTGGGTTGTTATTCAGCCATGGAGTAATGTGCTTATGCTAGGTTCTTTTTCTTGGTATTGGAAGGCATAGTTTTTTGGTACCTTGATTGCAAGTAGGCTATGGAGTTGATCATTGAATGATCTAGAAGCTTCTGCAATAGCTTGTCTCCCTTGGATGTATGTGCATGTTGGTGGTTGTGGAGTTCATCTAGAATGGGCCTAGAATTCTTGAACTACTTCTTCCTTTAATGGATGTGTTGTACTTTCATGGCTCAAATTTGTGTTTTAGGGTTTGAGAGTTTCATAGGTTTTCTCCTAAAAATCTATGATTAATGCTCATCTATGATAATCCATTATTCTGGTTTGACCGTTATGGTGCTTCTCGTTTCATATTTTTGGTCTTTTAGATGTAAAGTGGGTGTGGACGCACATGGGTGTTTTTCAAACATAGTGGTTTTGCAGATTTTAAATGGTCAAGAAAAACTTGTAGTTATGTGGAGCTGCATTTAAAGCTATTTTCTAGAACCTATTTTTTTGGGGTGGTATTGGATGAGATAGTTGTAGTTTTTGCATGCATGCTTCATGCATGGTATGAGGAGGTGAGTTGTTTTCTCTGCATGGGAGTGTTGGCATGTGATTAGTCACTCTACTTTTCCTGTGGTGTTGCTTGCTAGGTTCCTAGACTATGGTGCTTGAGTTGTGGACATGATTGGAAAATTAGATTTGAATTTGATTTGGTGTTTGAGTCATGTTGTCTACATGATTCTTCTCTTTGAGATCTCATTTTTGTAGCTTCTAGTGTGATAATGGGTTTGCACGTTATATTGATTGAATCTATGAGTTGTGCAATGTTGTGGGTTGTCTTTACCTACATGTTTGTTGTGGGATAACTCAAAAGTGGAATGTCTATATCCATAAGGTTTGATTCTATGATGATGTAGATCTATTAGCTAGTGTTGTTTGTGGTCACTTGTGCATTGGTGTGGTTGATTAGGGATGACAAAATGGATGATACAAGAGAACTTGAATAGTTAGTTATGGGGGCCTGTAGCATGTGTATCACGATATCATGAATAGCTTGATACACATTTTGGTGCAAGATTTTGATAGTGATGGTATTATATGCTTGGTTTAGAGATCTTGGTGCCACTTGGTATTGTTGTCAGATGGACATGTTGATGTGTAGACCTGAAGGATTTTTAGATTAGCAGATGTTTTTTCATGATGCTTGGAGAGATCAGTTGTCACGATTCAGTGGGAGCTTTAGCAATGACTGTGGATTCATCACTTAATGATGGATGATCCTCTTTAGTGTTGCAGATGTTACTAGGAGGAGCTCCTAGATCATGTTGTTGCAGAAGGGTTCTTTTGCATTTGCAAGGATACTATTTGAAGATATGTAGCATCTCAAAGCCTTGGGTTTTTGGGGTTGAGGTGTTGATGGTGCTTGACAGGTGCTCATGGATACATGGAAAATAAGGTGAGTCTAGATTTCTCTTAAGGTGATAGAAGTGACATTGAGATGGTTACTCTGGATGAGTTTTCAATAGAAAGTCCAAGAATCCTTTACCTTGGTTGGATGAGAGTTCAACAAAAACCTATCAGGAGATTGCTCCTGGAGGAGTCATGATGACTTGTATATCTTGGAGTAGCATTCTCATTCCCCACTTTTGGTCTACTTGACAACTAATCACTTGAGAGGTAATGCCCATTGTTTCTCTCAGGTATTTTATGCTTTCTTTCATAGAAATGGATCTTGAGTTGTTGTAAGATGGTTCTAGGTGATTGATTGTGAGAGATGGATAGCATGGTTATCTCCTTGGGTTTTGCATTTTATTTTATGATGATTATAGGGGATGGTAGTGGGCTAATTTCCTGAGATGGGAAATGGAGTAGTTTGATCTTCTTTGAAAGGCTTACATCCATGTTGATTACATGATATATATGTTATGTTTGATCTTGATGATATAATAGTTGGGTGTTGTTATGGCTTTTCTTTTGGGGTGTTGTGAAGGAGATCATACTTGACATAGTTGGCATTCAAAGGTGTATGCAGGAGGATTTTCTATAGGTATATGATGTACACAATTTCTCTCTTTGGTCTCGGTTATCTTCCTAGATGTTTGATTTCACATTACATTGGTTTGAGGCTTGGTTGGAGCTACTAAGATCACTAGCTTATGGTCATGTGTTTTCAATTATGTACTTTGGTGATGACATGGATGTTCCTTTATCTCTTCCATTTGTTGGGTGTGAAGAACTTGGGAGAGTTGTGAAGGCTTGTGGTGAGAGTTGTTCTTATAGGGTGATCCCACAATAGTGGTTTACAATTTTTGGCCAAATTGGACACTGAAATATTTTTTTTTTAACTAAATCTTCACTTTTGGGCACCTATAGCAGCTAAACCATGAGGACTTTGAAGATGATACAAACTAGAGTTTCATGACATTTTGTCTATAGATTCTAAATATATTTTTTTCAAAATTTTTGGAATCAGATTGCACTTATTTTTCCATCTCCCTCGAAAACTAGTTTTTTTCATAAAACAACATTTTTAAAAAGTGACACTCACCGTATAACGCATAATTTTTTTTCCATGAAGGATAAAATTATAATTATTTTGAATTTAGATTTGCAACTCTGATATCTAGTGCTTCCACTTGGTTAGATAGTTTTTTATTAATATTTTTTCTTTAATCAAGTTTCAAATTCAAACCAATTATAATTCGACATAGCACCGTATAACGCGTAAATTTTTTTGTATGTATTGAAATTCAATTTATTTTTCTTTGTTGGATCAAGGACTTCAATATCTAGTGCACTAATATTTTTAATTTTTTTAATAATCTGCTATTTTTCCACATGTGCAGTACAAAGAGTTTGATTTTCGGTGAAAAACCTATATTCAGGAGAAATAAAAAATAAATATAATAATCAAATTAAATTTATTTAAAATTATACTTTTTGGGAAGCTTAAAATAAGGACTACATACTTGCAAAAAAAAACTTTAAATGAATTAATTTGATCCCCCAAAAGGTAAAACAAAAGTGGTTTTTTATAAGCATTTTGATAGGTGTAAAGGAGACTCTGTTATAGGTATGGTTTAAAACTAGCGAGGTTCTATCCAAGGGGGTTTGATTTAAGGTAGTTTGATCAAACCCTCTTCAATTGGAATTCTTTAAATGGAAAATTTCAAGGCTTAAATCATTATATTTTCTAAAAATATGTGATTTCAGCAAAAATCAGTTCCTCCCAGAACAACTCAAGATCCATTTCACCAATCAAAATTTACAAATAGTTGCTTGTGAGGACCCATTTTGCCAATTAAAATTTACAGATAGTTATGTATGAGGACCCATTTCACCAATTGATAAAATTAAAAAATAATTACATTTGAGGACACATTTTTCCAATTGCCATGACACCTCCATGCTAATCATAAAGCCATAATCGCCTTGAAAATTATAATGTATCGAACGTTGTATAATAACACAAGATTCACCAAATTTTTAATATACCATTTAAAAATCCCTTGAAATTCACCAAATATGGATTGATATAAATAGAATCAAAACTATCATTTATTCTTACACATTTGGTTCAGTTTTGAACTTGCGAGCTCTCAATTTGGAAGTTGGACTTTGAACCTTGAAGTTGATCATAGGGAAGTTACAAACTTACAACATGGGCATTCCTACATTAATGAATAACAAGTCAGTGAAAAACTAAACCTAAAGGTGAGTGATCATTTCTTCATAGTGTTATAAGATTTCTTTATCTATTTTACATTCTTGCTTCAATCTTAAATATTATATTGAGTAGGGAATGTGATCTATATTCTCTATCCTTCTTAAACAAGAAGACATTTTTTTCTAGCTTTTATTTGAAGTGAGAGATCAATATGTTGAGTAGCAAGCGCAACAAGGGTAAGACTCCTTAGGGTGGTGAAGGGACTGGGAGGCCATTAAAATGCCCAAAACGTAGAGTTACTATACAATCTTACTTTGGCAATGACAATGCTTCTGATCCATTAGATCAAGATGGAGCTACATCATCAACTCTTCTAGGGTGAAATCGCAATACTATGTCTCACTTTTTCCCCAAGATGGACATTTACATCAATATTTTTAATTGAATCTTCATCTTCTAAGACCTATAGCAGCTAAACTGTTAATAATTTGAAGATGATGTGAACCAGTGATTTGTGGAAATTTGTGTGTAGATTCTAAATATATATTAAAAAAATAAAAATCAAGATAAATCATGAATCTTTCAATGTCTCCTTTATAACCTAGTTTTAAATAGAAAAACAACATTTTCAAAAAGTAACGTTTGTGTCGTAAAAACATAACTTTTTTTCTATTAAGGATAAAATTCTAATTTTTGGAATATAGATTCTCAACATCAATATCTAGGGAATAGATATTTTTTCATAATTTTTGTTACATATATATTTTTTAATTAATTTTTGAAGTCACTGTAACTATAATTTGGACATGCATGTGTGTGTCGTACAATCTAACTTGTGTATATATCGAAATCCAGTTTTTATTTTTTTAGTGAAACAAGGAAATCAATACCTAGGGAAAGGGTATTTTTTGAAATTTTGTTACAATGGTTTACTATTTTTCCACCTTTGTAGAATGAAGAGCTTGATGTTCAAAGAAAGACCTATGTTTAGTGAAAATTCAAAGTTAAATACAAGATAAAATGAAAAAATATCAAAACTATACTTGTTGGAAAGCTTGTTTTGAGGGCTAAAATCTTGCCAAACATTTTTAAATGACATTATTTAATCCCTCAAAAAGTAAAGTAAACGTGTTTTTTTGCTAGTATTTTGATAGGTGTGAAGGAGACTCTATTGTGGGTATGATTTAATACTAAAGGGGTTCTATCCAAGGGGGTTTGATCTAAGGGGGTCTTATCTATACCTCTTCAATTAAAACCCTTTAGATGGAACCTCTCAAGGATAAAATCATTATCTTTTCTAAAAAAGGTGATTTCAAATCAGCATGTCCCAAAAGTGAGACACACATATTAATGAAGAAGGCATTCACCATCCCTCACTGCCACCATAAGGTCAAGGTGAGATTGTCATTGAGTTAAATGAGTCAAATGAGGATGGTAATACCACAAAAGATGTTCCAAGGGATACCCTGGTTAGCTAGAATAAGATAATTGACTTGGATGATGTTGGTAGCAAGAAAATAAAAGGCAAATAAAAAGTGGGGCACAAGTGGGAAATGACAAGGAATTTTTAGCTTGATTAGGTGTCAAAGTAATTCATTGTACCAATGGAGAAAGAAAAAAAGATGAAAATCCAACAAAATGCAGGTGTTTGATTTATAGTTGGAAATATAAAAGAGACACTTGAAGTTACAACTAAGGCTTGACACTATAGAAAAGCATATCGGTAAAGTTTATGAAAAAAAATGATATACGAAAAGGAACAATTAGTAGTACGGTGGAAATCAAAGGAAGAATGTCTTCATGCTAAGTATGCCAAAAAATATGAAGAGTATAAGCAAATAATGTCAAAGCTTGCCGCATGTGGAGGTACAATTGAGGCTCAATTTGGAAAAGCAATGGAAGGAGCACAACTGGCACAAATTATACAAATGAGTGTTGTTTTTCACATTTTTTCCAGAGGGCATCCTATGACAGACTACCCAAAATATTTTAATTTATTATCTTTTATGGGTGTTCCTCACTTTCCTAGTGCACATTGGTTAGTAAACATTGGATGGGAATAGATAAACTATCTTTTTCTAGTGGAAAAACAAGATTTAAAGGAGAAAGTAAAAGAGTCAAACTTCATTGCATTATCTTTAAATGAAGTTACTACAATAGATATTACTTTTTGGGTTTTTATACATGTGTATATTGTAAAACATGTTCACCAAGCTCATCTTCTCTGTGTTCATAAAATGAAGGATAGTTCAACATTGCAAAAATCTATTTGAACTAGTTAAGAAATCTTTGAATGAAATTGTAGGTATGGATGACTTGAAAATTTCCAAAAAGTTGGTGTGTGTAGGAGTTGATGGAGTTGTAGTAATGCAAGGTCATAGGACCAAAATTTTCAAAAAGTTACAAAATACGTGTGCACCATGCATGCTTGGCATTCACTGCATGGCCCAAAAAATGAATTTATCATTTAGAATTATAAGCAAGTTTCCTACAGTATCAAAAGTTGAAAATCTAGTCTATGAGATCTATGCATACTTCTTTCGAAGTCCCAAATGCTTCACAGTATTTCAATTTTTTTCTGAGTTAATAACAATAGGAAACAAGCTTCTAAAAAATGTTGATACCCGATGGATCTCCTTGCATGGAATAGTGCAATGAGTTCTTTTAGAATATTAATTCTTGATTGGAGTAATGTACGAGCATCACAACACAGTAGACAAAGCTCCTGACCTATTACATAGGTTAAGTGATATAGATACACTCTTGAATTTAGCTAGTCTTCTTCCCATGCTAGATGAAATGAACAATCTTGTGAAGAAAGCCTAAGATAGAACTATGTATATTAATGAATATGCTCAAACTACGTAGAAATAAATGCATGGCCCTCAATCATCTATATCTAGAACTAACTTCTAAAAGCCCAATTTTTTCATGTGGTAGAAAATTATAGATTTGAATTAGCTTGATAATTATTTACAGTTTAATGTAAGTAGGTACTTATGTATCTATGTATGTGGATTTGAGATACCAATGTACTATTGTACGACAACCAGGTTCTCTATCAGAGAAGTACCTATTACAAAGGAAGCTTTTAATGAAATTGTTAAATCTATTGGTGATAATTTGAAGGAAATTACAAAACTTCTTTCCATAGAGATTTATAATAGATTCCCCCGAGAAGGAATACTTGAAGCCGTGAGTATTGTGTATCCTCAGTTTTGGGTAAACTGAGATAACCCAACCTATTTTCATGATAAAGTTAAAATATTGTTCAAATACTTTTTGAAAAGTGTAAAATACAATGAGTATACAATAGAAGGAATTATAAATGGAGATAAGCTTAGAAAACAGTGTAAGAATTTTGCAAGAAGTATGATGGACCAATTTTATTTCATGGAGAAGCCCTTTGAATTAGGATCAATAACCAAGGCTTGGAAAAACTTAGATCAGAGTGAAATATTGTGTAGTTTGATATAAGAATATTTTAAACTTGCCGATTTATGTCAAACAATAATATTGGGACGTCGGTGGAGGATGGGATAGTTTTCAATTCATAGGTGTTTTTGAAATCAAAGATAAGAAACAAACAAGACAAGAATTTGGAAAATTGCTTGAGGGTGAAAGAAATTGTGTTTAATGTCAAAAAATTTCCTTTTGAAAGGGAACTCACAATATGGAGGTCCATATAAAAAAGAAGAGGGTTTTGCAACACTCCAAACACTAGTATTGGTGGCATTGACAGTGGGACAAATGACAATGACATAATGAATGTTGAATTTGAGATGTAGGGAAAAGAAAATGAAGACCAAACTCAGAATCAAGACAACTCTTTTACTTTATCTCAAGTTGAACGTTAGTTTGAGGACCCTGACTTGATTTGGGAGATGGAAGTGAATTATCAACTTTTAGGTATTTATATTGCACTTCATGAATCATTTTCCAAACTGTAGTTGATGATATTTTATATTGTATTCCATGAAATTGTGAATCATTTCACTTCATGATATTTTATTTTATATTGCACTTCATGAATCATATTCCAAACTATAGTAGATGACATTTTATATTGTATTTCATGAAATTGTGATATTTTATATTGTATTCCATGATTTTGAATTTGATATGTGATTTTGCATCATTTTTAAAGAACAACACTTATCACACTACTTATAAATTCCTATTGCATTTCCATTCACACAATCTTTGATAAATAATTGAAAGGAATATTAATCCATTCCTTGAACAAAAGCTAATAGTTCAACATCCATAACATAAACACATGATGTGATATGACAACTTATAAATAACCCTTGACTTTTTTGAGTCAAAAGATATTGAATAAAATACTGGAGAGAAAGATAGGTTGATATTAATCAAAATTAAAGAAATAAACTTAAGTATTTGAGTAATCTTTTCTTATTAGAGAGAAAAATTACAACATTTCCTATATGTGCTATCAAATAGATTAAACTGTGAAAAAAGAGCTTACAGAGAATGAGATGAAAGTTAAAAAAAAGGAAGCAACAAGCAAAGAAGTGAAGAACCTCATCCCAAAACTTTCTAACAACCAAATTCTCAAACAAGAGGCATATGAATAAAAGCTTATAGTATGGTCCCATGGCGGGGCTTGGGATTCTATTTTCATGGAGGAGGATGTCTCATGGGAAAAAAAATTGTGCTACAGGATTAATTGGAATCTTTTCTAGAAAAATAACAACCCCTACCTTTTAGGATTGAATATTTGAGCAGGTGAAATTGAGGTGGGGCTAAAAATTACTCCTATAGCTTAGGGATATTTTTCTACCACTTTTCAATCATTAAAATTTTAATACAGTGAGAAGATGTGACAGGCTGCTTGTAAGGGAAATAGGGGCATCTCGGAGTAACATCCAAGAACTGTAGTGCCTTCGGTGACTTTCATTTCGATTAGATTGCCTCAAAGACACATACAACTATGTCCTAAAGCAGAAACATACACAATTTATTTCCCACATTAAACCTTCTGAGAGAAGCACATGCAAATTCAACAGCATACATTAACAACAAACGTGAAAGATGAGATAGAAAACAAAACACAAAGATTTACGTGGGGAAAATCCTTTCGGATAAAAAACCCCACTCTCCAAAGATCGAGCCATTGTATTATTCAACAACAAAATATTCCAATACAATTCAAGCTCATTTCCTTTTTAGAGATTACATCTTGTTCATTCTGGAAACAACTGGTAGCAAACTCTCTCCTTTAAATTTCCATGGCTGACCTCTCAAACCACATGATCTTCACACTGTTGTAATATTCTCACACAATATACGGTGTAGATCACCAAGTGAGATTAACCACATCATGATAAGAAGAGATCTCATTTGCATAACCCTGCCACTTGCTTTTCTGTTCCAACCTCATGGCCTCAGCCTTTCGGCTAGCCTCTTGGTCTTCACCCTGCTCGCTCTCTCTAACTCTCTCAGCCGTTCAAAATTTCCAATGCATACGTGTATACATACATTCATCATCATTCGGCCTCTCAGAAGACGGTTTGATTTTTCCTGTCAACCAACAGTCACCAGCTTAGCACAAATGTCGTTCATTTCCCAACTTAGACATTTCCATTTCCTCCAAATAGAAGATTCCTCATTCGTCTTCCATGTAGAAACGGTCACTTAGACTCACAGCAGACGGTTCTTGAAACTACCTTCTCTAATTGGTCCAAGACAACCATGTAGGATAGTCTTCCAATCAATCAAAGATGTTCAACTATCATTCGCATGTCGGTGAGACACTCATCCTATCTCCCCGATGCGACTGAGTCCAAATATCCCACATTGGTGCGGAATACTAGTAGTCTATAGTTTATAAACAAATGTTCACAGTCATTATGTATCCGTGAGCCAACCTTTTATTTCCAACCGCATTGACCAACGCTATCGGCAAGATTCATCGCTATCACCAAGAGGTCACAACGAGTTCACCAAGTCACAACGACATCAACACTCCCATCAACAAGACAACCAAATGTCAGCTAGACCTCACAACAAGTTCCAAAAGGTCACAGCGAAGATACACACTGAACCCACCTATTCGCCAAGACTCCCAATAGTCGCCAAGATATCATAGCAAACACTCCACAGTCACCCCGAGCACACTTCACACCCGTCATCCAGACCAAGGCATAGTTGCTCAGACCTTACATCGAAGATCACAAGTCATACCAAACTCCTAAGCCATCGCCTAGACATTCACAAGTTGCTAAGACTTCACTCTGAGATCCACGAGCTACCCTGAAGACTCCACACCGTCGGCGAGACTTGTAACTCTCGCTAGGACTTCACTCTGAGATCCATGAGCTACCCCAAAGACTCCACACCATCGGTGAGACTTGTAACTCTCACTAGGACTTCACTCTGAGATCTATATGTTACTCCGAAGACATCATATGTATCCCTGTCGGTGAGACATCAACACATCGCTGTGACATCTCCCCGACACCCTTGAGTCAGCCCGATAAGATAAATACTCTCGGCTAGAGTTCTCCACTCGGTAAGGGGTCATGCCAAATGCTCCCTGTTATAGCGATAGAATTCATTCGACAAGACATCAGCTCTATCTCAGCGACGAGGATATTTGAAATGGATTTAGAACAGCTAGTCGGCTAGACAACCCACTAGTCTCCGCAACCATGCTTATTTAGAAGTTTCAGCCTGTGAGATTGAGGCACATAATTCCAAAAATCTCCCACTTGATGAAGATCACACAGGAACCTCCAAAGCACTCAGAGACAAAGACCACACTAGCTTCACCAGTTTAGACCCTGTCTAACAAAGCAACCAAAAATCAACTGATCACAACCTTATAGGAAACCACATAGACCTCAAACATGCTCTCATGCTCCATCAAGACATTTGTACCAACATCCTTAGATTTCCACCCTTCAGGCAACAATAGTCCCTGTCATCTTCCAACATGCCACATATGGAAGAAAGAACACAAGCCAAGGTGAATAAGCACCAGTCCAACATACACAAGCAAAAGATCTTAGTGATACCAACAACGAGATATTGCTACCACTCCACTGTGCTCAAACTCTATACAGAAGTAATGCCAACTTCAAAGCCTTAAACAAAACACAAACGTGAAGTTATCCTCCATAAACAAGATAAAAAACACCAGCTAGAACAACAATCAGATAGATTGTTTCCATCCAACTGATAAACCCACGCGACTGAAAATAGCACCCACAGCTTGTGCTATTCCATCCAATCTCACATACCTAAAAGGTATCCACATTAGTAAACTTATGCCACTCCAGAAACAATCCATCACCAGCAAATGCAAGCTCCAAGTGCCAACCAGTTGAAGAAGACAAAACACAACATGAACTCCCACTGCATAGGTAATACCAAATCTGAAAGATCAAAGGCATCACAAGTCTACCAATTACAACATATAGAAATGTAATCATGTAGTACCGAGGACACATCCACAATGATATGCACAACATGCAAATCAAACATCTGCAAGAAACATTTCTTTCACCACAAGTCTTCACAGTTCTCCCAAGTTCTCCACATGCAACAAAGAAAAAAGGAATAAGAACCTCCATGTCATCACCCACGAACATGAGTGAAAACACATGATCACAAGCCAGTGACCACTATAGCTCCAACCAAACCTCAAACCAATGTAATGTGAAACTGAACATCCAGGAAAACAACCCAGACCAAAGAGAGAAACTTTGCACATCATATTCCTGTAGAACAACCCCCTACATACACTTCTAACAGCCAGCTGTGTAAAGAATGATCTCCTTCTCATCCCAAAAGAAAAGCCTCTCAGATAAACTGCCAAGTAGACCAAGAGTGGGAACAAGAATACTCCTTTAGGATATACAAGTCATCATGCCTAATCCAAGAGAAATCTCCTCATAAGTCTCTTATTGAACTCACGTTCAACCTAGGTGTAGGCTTCTCAGACTTTCTGCTAATAAACTTTAACAAGAGTAACAAGCAGCAACACATCTCTCATAAGAGAAAAACAACCTCACCTTATTCTTCATGTATCCATGAGTACTAGCAACCGATCATCTCATGCTAAATTTCAACTGCATTACTACACTATCATGAAGTATCAAGCAAGTAATCAAAAGTACCCAATACACAAATAATTACCAGATCACTATCAAAGCTCCAATCATCTGAATCAGGAACTTATCATGACACCATGATCTATACATCCCCATAGGAGATACCATGCTTCAAGTGACTCCACCATTGTCTCAAGTACAACGCATAATGCCAAAACTCCATTGCACAAACAAGAGTATACCATGACATAAAGCAAATAAACTCAAAACAACATCACCTATCAAGCACCACCAACACCTCAATGAAAGACTCCAAGTGCCCTCCAAGATGTTGCACATCTTCAAATAATGTCCATGCAAAAGAAAAAAACATAAGAACCCTTCTGCAACACTATAAAAGACCATTCACCACCATGTGATGAATCCACAGTCACTGCTAGAGCTCCCACTGAAACGTGACACTCGAGCATTCCAAGCATCATGACCAACTGTTTCAGGTTCCCATAACTGACTATTCAGGTACTCAAGAATATCCATCCTCTCATCTCTCAATAATCACACCAATGCACAAGTGACCACAGACAAGGCCAGCTAACAAATCTGCACCACCAATGAATCAACCTCGTGGATAAAGACAGTCCACATCCAAGTTATCTCACTGTAGCCAATGGATAGCTAATCCACCAACCGCATAACTCGTAGATCACAAACATCGAACATGCAAACCCGTTATCACATTGAAAACTACAACACTGAGATATCAAAGAGAATAACCACGTAGACAACATGACTCAAACATAAAATCATGCCAGATCTGATTTGCCAATCATGTCCACTACGAGCACCATAATCAAGGACCCCACAATCATTACCACAAGAATGTTGAGTGACAAAACACTTACCAACACTACCACGTAGAGAAAGAATCATACCTCCTCAAAACCATGCACCAAGCATGCATGTAGACTTGCAACTATCTCATCCAACAACACCCCAAAAAGTTAGTGTCTAGACAATAGCTTAGTAGCAACTCCACATGATCACAAGTTTTGCTTAACCGTGTAAAACCTGCAAAACCACAGAGCCATGCAAGTACAAATCATCCTTAGAAAGAAAATAGTAGTTCAAGAGAATCCAGGCCCCTTTCAGGCCAACTTTAAACCACCACCATGTACATGCATCCGAGAAAGAGAGAAAGGCTATTTCAGAAGCTTGCAAATCATCTAATGATTAACTCCATAGCCTTCAAGCATTCGAGGTTAACAGGAAACAGTTCCTTCCAACACCAGGACCTCCACCTAGCATAAACACTCTCTTCCATGACTGAGAAACAATCTAGGCTTCTTCACATCACCCAGGAGCCTATCACATAGACACCAATATGAAAGCTTTACTGCTACATAGCCATAGAGCAAAGAACATCCACCTCATACTTCAAGGTTATACCTCTACCAGCCAGGGGACATAGGTCACAACAAAACAACATGACCAACTCCCTTTACTCCATCTCCAGCATCATTCAAGCTGCGTACTGTCTCAGAATACCACAAGACTTCTACTCATCAAAGGATCAATATATCAATCCATTCCTCCAGATTTCCACCAGCCTGACAAGCTAAGAAATCTTCACAGGAGAAATACCCAGAACCAGCAACCAGAAGAAGGCTTTGATACCACTTGTAAGGGAAATAGGGGCATCTCAGAGTAACATCCAAGAACTGTAGTGCCTTCAATGACTTTCATTTCGATTAGATTGCCTCAAAGACACGTACAACTATGTCCTAAAGCGGAAACAGACACAATTTATTTCCCACATTAAACCTTCTAAGAGAAGCACATGTAAATTCAACATCATACATTAACAACAAACATGAAAGATGAGACAGAAAACAGAACACAAAGATTTACGTGGGGAAAATCCTTTCGGATAAAAAAACCCCACTCTCCAAAGATCGAGCCATTGTATTATTCAACAATAAAATATTACAATACAATTCAGGCTCATTGCCTTTTCAGAGATTACATCTTGTTCATTCTAGAAACAACTGGTAGCAAACTCTCTCCTTTAAATTTCCATGACTGACCTCTCAAACCACATGATCTTCGCACTATTGCAATATTCTCACACAATATATGGTGCAGATCACCAAGTGAGATTAACCACATCATGATCAGAAGAGATCTCATTTACATAACCCTGCCACTTGCTTTTTTGTTCCAGCCTCATGGCCTCAGCCTTTCGTCTAGCCTCTTGGCCTTCACCCTGCTCGCTCTCTCTAACTCTCTTAGCCGTTTAGAATGTCCAATGCATACGTGTATACATACATTCATCATCATTCGGCCTATGAGAAAACGGTTTAATTTTTCTTGTCAACCAGCAGTCACCAGCTCAGCACAACTGTCGTTCATTTCCCAACTTAGAAATTTCCATTTCCTCCGAATAGAAGATTCCTCATTCATCTTCCATGCAAAAATGGTCACTTAGACTCACAGCAGACGGTTCTTGAAACTAACTTCTCTGATTGGTCCAAGACAACCATGTAGGACAGTCTTCCAATTGGTCAAAGACATTCAACCATCATTCGCATGTTGGTGAGACACTCATCGTGTCTCCCTGATGCGACTGAGTCCAAATATCCCACATTGGTGCGGAATACTAGTAGTCTATAGTTTATAAACAAACGTTCACAGTCATTATATATCCGTGAGCCAACCTTTTATTTCCAACCGCATTGACCAACGCTATCGGCAAGAGTCATCGCTATCACCAAGAGGTCCTAGCGAGTTCACCAAGTCACAACGACATCAACACTCCCATC
The DNA here is from genome assembly GCA_007258455.2 of Sequoia sempervirens. Lineage (NCBI taxonomy): Eukaryota > Viridiplantae > Streptophyta > Pinopsida > Cupressales > Cupressaceae > Sequoia > Sequoia sempervirens. The sequence continues at coordinate 330,438,073 of VDFB02193867.1, read as the reverse complement.
GGCAAGACAACCAAATGTCAGCTAGACCTCACAACAAGTTCCAAAAGATCACAATGAAGATACACACTGAACCCACCTGTTCGCCAAGACTCCCAGTAGTCACCAAGATATCATAGCGAACACTCCGCAGTTACCCCGAGCACACTTCACACCCATCGGCCAGACCGAGGCATAGTCGCTCAGACCTTACACCAAAGATCACAAGTCATACGAAACTCCTAAGCCATCACCCAGACATTCGCAAGTCGCTAAGACTTTACTCTGAGATCCACGAGCTACCCCGAAGACTCCACACCATCGGCGAGACTTGTAACTCTCGCTAGGACTTCACTCCGAGATCCACGAGCTACCTCGAAGACTCCACACTGTCGGCGAGACTTGTAACTCTCGCTAGGACTTCACTCTGAGATCTCTATGTTACTCCGAAGACATCATATGTATCCTTGTAAGACATCATATGTATCCTTGTCGGTGAGACATCAACACATCGCTGTGACATCTCCCCGACACCCTTGAGTCAGCCCGATAAGATAAACACTCTCAGCCAGAGTTCTCCACGCAGTAAGGGGTCATGCCGAATGCTCCCTGTTATAGTGATATACTTCATTCAACAAGACATCAGCTCTGTCTCAGTGACAAGGATATTTCAAATGGATTTAGAACAACTAGTCGGATAGACAGCCCACTAGTCTCCGCAACCATGCTTATTCAAAAGTTTCAGCCTGTGAGATTGAGGCACATAATTCCAACACTGCTCTACTCCAGAAAAGGAGAGGTAACAATTGCTTTGTAGGGGTTTGCTTTTAGTGAGTAGTGGGATACATTGACAATTTGGGACCTAGCCCCCAAACACAAAGAAACCTCTAGTTGCAAAACCATCTACAAATTATAGGGGAGGGCTAATCATTAAGAGGGTGTCAAACACTTGATCGAACCCTGAATTTTTTTTAATGTTCCATTGATTTGAAACTATGTTTAGATGCCTCTGTGATCTTACCTAGTTCGTTGGTGGGGGTTTTAGGTCTAGGGTGTAGGGTGTAGGGTTTATCCTCCATTTATTCAAAGAACCCTAGCCTTTACCTCTATTTCTTATATTTTCATGTTGACTTGTTACTACTGGTTCCCAGTCGCATTAGTTTGAAATTATGTCATTGAGCTTGTTCAGTTTACTGACCCCTTCACCTAGTCTTCTCGGTCTTTTGATCATTGGGAAATATTATGCATAAATATTTAAAGGGGGTTTAATATTTTGTTGTTGGTCTAAAGTCTTGGCTATAAGTTTATGTCCCTCATCTCTCATTGACCTAGTTGAGCCTGTTAGAACTGTAAAATTCTGCTGTATTTTACAAAGTTGTTCATACCCCCGAGTTTCCAAATAGTCCTCACCATATACACAAGGGCCTCTCTTGATAAAATTTTGTCCATATTTTGTCATAGTGTCCTATAGAATCCATCTAGTCTTGAATTCTTCACATTATATTTCCTATTGGCATGAGATGGTCAAGGTCTCCCCAACCCATGATGCATTTTTGTTAATATACATCTGTTGTTGCCTATCGGCAAGACTTCTTTGGTGTCACAGTGATCATAATTCATCTATAGGCACCTATCAACAAGACATAACACATTGTCTTGGCGACAGAAGAATCACATTGGCAAGAAGGCTGTTGTTAAGATGAGGTCTTACTGAACACATTATGTCTCATAGACTAGTGCATGTGGATATACATCAGCAAGCGTTAAAGCATTGAAGTGAGGTCTTAGCGAATTCATAGTGTCTTACTGACCGCCAATAATGATAGACATATCGGTAAGAGTTAGGGTCATCAGAGTAATGTCTCATCGAGCGTGTCCAGTCTTGCCGAAAAAACAAAAAAAGGATTCTATCAAAAGGTTATTGGGATGAGGTCTCACCGAATGCCTCTGGTCTTGCCGACAAAGCACAAAGGAATTATATCAATAGCTTTCAGAATGAAGTCTTGAAGTCTTGCCAATCTGAATGTCACACCGAAGTATTGTTGCATCGGCGAGAGAGTGCTCGTGTCTCAGCGACTGGAAAATACATTAAAGAACACATCTCGATAAGACAAAGTATTGTCTATGGGACATCTCCTCGACTCCATGGGTTATAGTGAAACATAAAGATCAAAGGATATCTGCCGATAAGACTTTGGACTTTGGAATAACTACAGGGTGTCACAATGAATATTTGGCGAGTATTAACAAAAGCCCAAATACAGTTGATCGCCAACATTTGGATGTGAAGTGATGTCTCTTTTCAGATACAAATGTATAAATGTTCATTCTTGATTGTAAAAAATAACATTACAGTAGATAGATAGATTAGATAGAATAAGTAGATAGGATAGGAAAAGAATTTCCACAGAACAGAGACTATGATGCATGATTACAAAATGGATATATTAATGAAAATCAATTGATGTGTCAGCTCATTTCTGGTGTCAATTGTTTGTTGTTTTCATTGAAAGTATTACTAAGTTGTCTCCAATATTGATGCTTTCTAGTTATTTAAATTGATATAACAAGTTTATATTTAGTTTTATCAGTGCACATTTGTTGTATCTGTGTGGTTGATTGATCGGTTCTTTCAAGAAAAGATTAAATCCTTTTAATTGATCACAGTAATTAGGGAAATTCATCTAGATCATTAAGAAGAACTTGGTAGTCATAGTCTTGCATGTTTATACCAGTTATAAACTAAAACATATGCCAAACAATTTGAGTGTTTTCCAGAAATAAGTTGCCCATTTCTATTTCACTTGACCCCGCATACCCAATAAGGCACTAGTCTCTGCATTTTTCACCATTTAGATTCATTCATATTTTTCACATCTGTTAACTGAACATATTAGGATTTAGTTTTAATATTGCTATATGATTTATACCAAATCAATTCTCATTTGTCCACTCCCATCTGCCATTGTGGGAAAAACACTTCGAAAGAGATAAGCACAAGTTAAGTATGCTCCATTCATATAGGTACAACTGCCTAGGTCTAACAGCACCTGAAGAGTAGAAGGTCTAAATATTTTGACCTTGTCTGTTACCCTAAAACGTACCAAGATATTGGCAACCTCTTGAGGCATTTCACCTGCATTTTTGAGAGCTAACAAATTGGTGACTCTACTAGGGAAAACATCAAAAAATTTGGTTCCAGCCTTTCCATGTAAAGAATCAATATAAGTTTCACATTTGGAGTGAGGAGATTCCACTGAGGAAAATAAAAAATAATTTTAAAAAGAAACATTTTCCTACTTTCAAAAAATTAGGTGGTGACTTTGGTAAAAACCTGATGAAGAATGGATAGACAATTTGTGTATGGAACTAAAGAATATTTTGAAAGGCAGTAGTTGATAAGAGGAATTAAAGAATTGAAAAAGCAACAGCTGCAAGTGAAGAAAGAAACACTACAATTGGACCAGCAACTGTTACAATTAAAAGAATTCTGCAATAAGAATGAATACACAAATGCAGGAAGGCATTGGACCCCACAAGCGCCTTATAATACAATTAGGAATTTTCACAATGAAGGTAATGCACTTTATTCACAACAACATATTTATTCATCACAACCATCAAAACAAGTAAATGCTTATCCAGTCCCTCCTGGACAAAGATTGGCAAGTTATCAAGATTGTTAATGTGATCAATGTCAAGTGCAACACAATTCTAGTCCACTTGGAAATATCAGTTAGAATTTGCAGCAGGGTACATATTAGAACCAACAATCTGTGAAGAAAAATGATGAAGGTGTCAAAAATATTTTGGATGCCTTTCTTAACATAAGGAGATATAGAGAAGAATATGGGAACTCTTTTCTCTACAGAATGACAGATATTTGTAGGAAAATACCTATTAATTTCCCACCTAGTAGGTATGAGATCACTTAGCAGATCATGAAAGTGTATGAGCCAAATCCAATTTATTGGCTTGAATCATGGATACCAGTTTCTCTTGGTCAACTAGATGAATGGACTGATATTGTAGATAGGAAAAAGTATGAAGACAATGGTGAAATCATTGACAAAGATGGAGAAATTGATCAAATAATGCAACCAATGGAAGATGAGACATGTGCAGGTGAAAACAATTCCTATGACAGCCTCCATGAGGAAGACAAAGATATAGAAATTCTCTCCTGCATAATAGATTGTGACAGTGCATGTTATGAAGAATCTATTGAATATTCAAATGTTGATCTACAACAAGGTGATTCTTGTAGTTCTTGTAATAATCAAGAAGAAGAAGCAATGGAAAATATGGATTCATTTGACAATGAACAAATAATACCTCCAGCTGCAGTTGAAAGCCATGAAGACACATTTGATGAAGAAGAGGTATTTTCAAATCCACTTTATCGTGAGGAAGAGATATTTTCAGACAAACAAAGTGATATGTCAAATTATGGAACAAATGACTATGCTAGTAATGTTTCTAATTTTTCATTCTCTGATGATCTTGAACCTCTTTTTGATGATGACAAAAGTGAAGAATACAACTATAGTGATGTAAATATAGAAACATGTTCACTTAACAGTGAGAAATTTTTGAATTTGCTGGCAATAAAATATAGAAAATATACACATCAAGATTCAGAAAATTCATCTCCAGCATCAATTGATTCAAATATACATGATGATGGTTGTGTGGACCAGAATTTTGTGTCACTGCCAATTAATGATATGCAAGAACTAGGAGACTATTTTGCAGTACATGATAATGAGAAAAATAATAAGAAATGTTGCACTAAATATGCATACACATTGTATGTTGAAGATGAAGAATATTTATCACATGATGATGAAGAATACAAACAACAGAATGGTGAAAGAAACCTGAGTCAAGCTAAGCACAATAATTTTCTAAAAAATTTCAATGACAGTGGAAGGGCTGATTGCATAAGTATTCTTAGAAAGAATTTGATGAAAACAAAACAGAGCAAGGTATTTGATAGGGGAAAATAAAGACAATTATTTTTGGTGGCCTTGAGCCATCAACTACAGTGTGGTTTTTCAAAAAACCATGTTAGTCCATCACATAAAAGAGTTTCAAGTTTGCTACTCAAATGAATAAAATATTTGGTCTTCTCTTCCAGTGATCTGGATCCTTGCAATAATCTCACAATAATTCATCCCCAGACGGAGCCACTATTAGAATTGTAAAATTCTGCTGTATTTTGCAAAGTTGTTCATACCCTTGAGTTTCCAAATAGTCCTCACCATATACACACAGGCCTCTCTTCATAACATTTTGTCCATATTTTGTCATAGTGTCATGTAGAATCCATCTAGTCCTGAATTCTTCACATTATATTTCCTATCGGCATGAGATCGTCAAGGTCTCCCTGAACCATAATGCATTTTTGTTAATATATGTCTGTTGTTGCCTATCGACAAGACTTCTTTGGTGTCACAGTGATCATAATTCATCTACAGGCACCTATCGATAGGACATAACACATTGTCTCGGTGACAAAAGAATCACATTGGCAAGAAGGCTGTTGTTGGGATGAGGTCTTACCGAACGCATTATGTCTCATTGACTAGCACACGTGGATATACATCGGCAAGAGTTAAAGCATCGAAGTGAGGTCTTAGCGAATTCATAGTGTCTTACCGACCGCTAATAATGATAGACATATCGGTAAGAGGCAGGGTCATCGGAGTAATGTCTCATCGAACGTGTCTAATCTTGCCGACAAAACAAAAAAAGGATTCTATCGAAAGGTTATTGGGATGAGGTCTCACCGAATGCCTCCTGTCTCACCGAAAAAGTGCAAAGGAATTATATCAATAGCTTTTAGAATGAAGTCTTGAAGTCTTGCTGATCTGAATGTCAGGCTGAAGTATTATTGCATCAGTGAGAAAGTGCTTGTGTATCAACAACTGGAAAATACATTAAAGAAAACATCTCGGTAAGACAAAGTATTGTCTATGGGACATCTCCCCAAATCCATGGGTCACAACAAAACACAAAGGTCAAAGGATATCTGTCGATAAGACTTTGGACTTCAGCATAACTACAGGGTGTCACGATGAATATTTGGCGAGTATTAACAAAATCCTGAATACAGTTGATTGCCGACATTTGGATGCAAAGTGATGTGTCTTTTTAGATACAAATGTATAAATGTTCATTCTTGATTGTAAAAAATAACATTACAACAGATAGATAGATTAGATAGAATAAGTAGATAGGATAGGAAAATAATTTCCACAGAATAGAGACTATGATGCATGATTACAAAATGGATATATTAATGAAAATTAGTTGATGTGGCAGCTCATTTCTGGTGTCAATTGTCTGTTGTGTTCATTGAAAGTATTACTAAGTTGTCTCCAAGATTGATGCTTTCTGGTTATTTAAATTGATATAACAAGTTTATATTCAGTTTTATCAGTGCATATTTTTTGTAACTGTGTGGTTGATTGATTGGTTCTTTCAAGAAAAGATTAAATCCTTTTAATTGATCACAGTAATTAGGGAAATTCATCTGGATCATTAAGAAGAACTTGGTAGTCACAGTCTTGCATGTTTATACCAGTTATAAACTAAAACATATGCCAAACAATTTGAGTGTTTTCCAGAAATAAGTTGCCCATTTCTATTTCTATGCACTAGTCTCTGCATTTTTCACTATTTAGATTCATTCATATTTTTCACATCTATTAACTGAACACATTAGGATTTAGTTTTAATATTGCTATACGATTTATACTAAATCAAGTCTCATTTGTCCACTCCCATTTTCCATTGTGGGAAAAACACTTCGAAAGAGATAAGCACAAGTTAAGTCTACTCCATTCATATAGGTACACCCGCCTAGGTCTAGCAGCACCTGAAGAGTAGAAGGTCTAAATATTTTGACCTTGTTTGTTACCCTAAAATGTACCAAGAGATTGGAAACCTCTTGAGGCATTTCGCCTGCATTTTTGAGAGCTAACAGAGCCCCCCCTTTCAAGTTACTAACATTTTTCACGTGCAACTTTGGAATTTTTAATGGTGGTGGTTAGATCATTTGATTTGATCTTGACCATTTCTTGCTTCCCCATTGTGTTTTAATATTCATTAAAATTTTCCAATAGGAAAACAGGTTGGTGATGCATGTCCTTTCTTTCGAATGGGACCCATTAGAATGTGAAGGAATTGAGTGCTCGGTTTTAACTAATCAACGATGGTGATGCGATGTCATGGGTTGATCCTGACTATTCCTCGCTAGCCCACAAGGGACCCACAAACATCTCTTATCTCTCAACATGGAAGCGGGGAGGCACCACATGGCACAATTGAAGCCATTAAAGGAACTATAATAGGATGGGAAATATTTTGGAAATATTTTGACATAAGTATTATGGAGAATTAACTCTTGGGCTACTAAAGAGTTATTTGAGCACATGGTTAATTGAAGGATGAGATTTTATAATCCTAGTTGTTTGTCAGATCTAAAGGATATGCACTAAGGTGGATGGATTGAAAGGAAAAGAGCATGCAAGTTGAGGGTGCCATCTATTTAATCTGGACTACTCACTACCTTGTTTCCATAAGATGTGCACAGGTTAATCCTAGAGGGGAAGCATGGAGCTAACAGGTAGCCATTTTCAAAGCTCATGGGGATAGTGGAGCCCACAGGATGACTTGGAAAAAGATCCACATGGCATAATATGATTGATCAGTGGTAATAGTCATCTATGGTTAGAATTTCAAATTAGTTTGACTCAATCTGAGTTGTTCGATGGGTCATCTCATAGCAGGATTAACAATTGGAATTTGAAGTTCAATATTTCTTGACTAAGTGAGCCATTTTGGTTTGTGTGAGCAAACAGTAATGGTTGATTATGATGTCGAACTACTAAATTGGTCTACTTTATTGCCACAAAAAGCTTGTTTTAAAGCATAATTGCAATTCATTAAAGCATTCTACTTGAATAAGGATTTTTGGCTCCTCATTCAAGCTTATTTACAACTGAAATTAAGGCTTACAAAGTGTCTGCCAAATAGTAAGTAAAATCAACACCTTGTATCTAAATTGCTTGCAAATTTGCTAAGAGTGCTCATTCTTTTATATTATCAATAGATTCTCTAGTTTTCTTGTATTTATTTTAAGGTTTGATGTTTAATTTGAAAAAATAGTTTGTCAAGTCTTTCTATTTATTTGTGTCAAACCCATACCCTAGTTGTAGGTTTCTAATTCTTTGAGAATTAAAACCCTATTTTGTAAGAAACCCTGAAACCATGGCACCTCCATAAGCCAAAACTTCAAGATTAGAGGAGAAGAAAAGACCCCTTTCCCAAGACCTTGCTAACCAATTAAAACCATCAACATCTAATAAACCAAAGGGTCAGTTGTTTTTCCAAGGCACTCAAATTTTAGAGGGTCTCATTGACAAACAATGCATTATCAAAGAAGCTACACTACCTTATACTAGATGGGCACAATTTAATTATTGGTTTAGAAACAAAATTTTTGGTGCATACCAATTGGTCACCCATGGAGATTATACATGGAAAAAATAGTAGTGCCTAATATCTACATGGATATTGATCTTCTAAGGGTAGTGATCATGAATTGTGACCCAATCTCTAGGGTTGTAAGAACATTTGGTGGCATTGCAATATAGTTAAGGTCACTAGGCATGAAATTGTTGAGGTCTTTAGTCTAACAGAGTGGAGTGAATATATGGTAAAGATTGATGAGAAGGTACTCAGAGCTAAGTATGAGAAAATAAGACATACCTTCAAGATCTTAGTGTTACAACATTTTCTGGCATTTGTGAAGGGAAAAGGAAAGGTTATTATAGGCCCATCAGATAAAGAGCCTTTCCCTATAAAATAATTTATGACATACTTCCAAAGGACATTCTATTCCTTATGATAGATCTTAAGGTTTGATCCGACTACCAACATGCCAATGGCTAAAATGTATATGGCTTGTCATATCCAACACCCCACCTATAATACACTTTATGACTTTGGGTAATACTTGGATGAGAGGATACATGAGGGCCTGATTGATTTGAAGAATGGAAATGATGGGGTAAGATTATGGTGGTATTCATTGTTCATTCATATGTTTCTCTATAAGGGAGCTAGATTCTTTGGCAAGGATATGACATTAATCAGAAAGGAGGGTGATATGGATTTACTTGTCCAATGTTGGACTAGATTCCTTGATAGGAATGATCACAAATATAGTTTTGTGGTGTTTGAGAATATTTTTACTTCAAAGATGAGGAGGGCCCTAATTTTGAATATGCCACGAATACCTACAACATTGCGTGATTTCTTGAGGCCTAAGGACAAGAAGCACAATTTTAACATTGAGCACAACTGGGGAGATGTGATTCCATTCCCTAGCTATATAATTCTTAGAGTTTAAGGAAAACATGTAGCACCACACATATTCCCAAGAGATGTACTGCTAAGTATTGGTTTTTTTGAAGTGATGTGGTAGCTGGGCGATGTAGAAGATACCCACTTGAAAGATCAGAGGAAGGGAACCTTTTTCCCTACATACACTATTTTCTCTGATTTTGTCATGAAAGATGGAGGATGGAGTAAATTTTTTGACATTCTCAAACCATTGGAGATGAAGAGAATTAGAGCAAGGAATCACGATCTTGAGGGTTTCATGGAAGGAATTAAGGCCAAGATTAGGAGCTCTAGGTTCATCCACAAATTTTACTTTCCTAAGGGTATAATCAAGAATATTTTTTATTTCCAAAGACAAAATGATAGGAAGATGAAATTGATTTCCTTCAACAAGTTGGAGAAGGAAATTCAAGAAAAGGACCCATAGTTTTTGGCTCTTGGGAATATAAATGATGTAATCTATAGGATTGAATATGTATTGTAGAATTTTGAGTGGGTAGTGGGGAAGTTGAAAGAAGAAAGGTTAATTCAAGACAAGGGGAAAGCTGTAGTAGGAGAGGATAAAGGCAATGGGAAAATTATATGTGATGGAAGAAAGGCCTACCTACTAGCCCCCTAAAAGAGTATTAGTATTTAAAAGAAGGAAAGATAAGGTAAAGGAAAAACAAGTAGTGACCACCTCTTCTCAACAAGAGGAGCCAAGAATTCCTTCATCGACACATGAATTGCCACTCTTGTCTCCCCCAAGGTCTACTACCCCATGGATTATTGAAGTGGACTCACCACCAAGGAAACCACCTCCAAAGAAAAAAAAGTTAGAATCAAATGGCTTGGTGGAATATGTTGAGGACTTTGAGGATGATATTCTTGTCACTAAAGAGGAAATGTAGTAGGGCATACCTTCTTCCCCAAGGGAGATGGTACCACAAGATTTGGGCCTCAAACTAAGTAAGGTGGATCTAATTGGCATGATTAACATAGATGATGTCAAGGAAGAGGCTTGCAAATAGTTTATGGATGATGAATCATACATCAAGTCATCTGCTTTCATGGAATTTGCATGGAGAGAAAAAAAGGATGAATATGCTAATAATATTTCCAAGAAGAGAAGATTAAACCCCCAACTACCTAATAAGGTTATACAAGCTCAAGTTATGTAGGAAATGAAAGACAATTTTTAGAAAATTACAACACAAGAGGGAAGAGAAATGGTCAGAAAGAGTGGTCTTCTCTTGCTTCCAGAATGGGACCTTGCCTTTGCAATAGCCTTCGATACAACAAGGGGATATGATAGGCCCTTATATAATTTAGAGGATGAATCAAAAATTGCATTGTAGGGGTCTATCTTTAGTGAACAATGGGACACATTAGCAATTTGGGCCCTAGCCCCAAACACAAAGAAACCAAAAGTTATAGAGCCATTTGTAGTTTACAGGGGAGGGCTAATCATTAAGAGAGTATCAAATACCTTTGCAATTGAAGTAGCCACAATGTATATGAATGTTTCCCAATTTACAAAGGCAATAGTATAGTCTATCACTGTAGAGAAAGATAAATTTAGAAAAATGTGTAACGACTTGCTAGTTGAGTATGGCAAAGGGAAAAAAAATATTGCAGAGCTACAAACAAAAATGACATTGTTAAAATAAAAGATGCAAAATATGCAAACTGATGTGCCAACAAAAACAAACTTTGTTTCTCCTTCTTCACCTCAGGGACATACATCTTTTTCCCCTCCTTGTCCCATAGATGTTTCATTGGAAATCATGCCTTATAATATGGGAAATGTGCCTATAGAAGTTGAGGAATCAAGAACTTTGGGTGCAAAGAAAACTAAGGAAATCAACAGGGAAGAATTGCTTGAGAAGTTGAAAATATATGAGTGATGCAAGCAATAGGGTATATTGATTCTTACTAGAAATCTAAAAATTGTGACAACAATGTTTGAGCATCTAAACAAAGGAATTGACAAGAGATTGATTAACATCCATGCTAATTATTTCTCCATGCTTGATGCAGTAGATAATTTTTATATGGAGAAGGAAGTGCCTATCCCACTTATGGAGAAATGGATTCCAATATATTAGGATCTTAGGATTATAGTTCTTGGATCAAAGCATGATATAAATAAGCCAAAAAATATTCAATCCACTCTTAGGCTTGTAAGTGAAATTCAATAATACAAGGAAAAATTGAGCCATTAGAGGCAAAAATAAGGGAACTGGTCAGAGGGTTTGATGAGTTGAATTTTGGTCTTCTCCCTTATATCTTAATCGAGAATACTGAGGTGAAATCCTTGCAGGATTGGAAGGATTAAACAAGTGAGATAATTGCATCTCAAGCAGCCCTAATTTATGAAGGGGATGACATGCGAATGTTAAAGAGTAGCATGGATATGCTTACCTTAGTAGGGATTTCTCTTGAATACTTTGACATGGGAGCCAACTAGGTGGTGACCAAATGTGCACCATATAGGGAAAAAGCCGATATTGTTATTGTTGGGAGATTGTTGGATGTTGTGGATGTGTTGCTGATATGTGGTTGTCATTGATGTCAACACTATTAGCATTTGGTGTACTAGATGTTGTATATGTTGAGGATATTGAGAAAATTGTAAAAGAAAGTGTTCTAGGTTCCCTATGGAACTGTGTAGGTCATGAAGGATTTTTGTTCTGTACGTTGAATATTAGCTGATGTGGATTGAAGGGCTTATTGTTGAGTTTATCTAGATCATCTACCAAAAGTTTCAGAGGTCCATGTGAAGTTTTGAGTATGTTGTGGTCTGACAGTGTTTTGTTGGTCTCTGTCAATGTTGCTGAATGAAGATTGTGTGATTCTGTTTATCTCAGATGGTGTAGATGTTTCTCTATTGTTTCTTAGTGCTCTTAGATGTCTCTAGATCATTCTCTATCTTTGTGGTACGTCCACATTAATTGGTGAGCTCGTGGTTGAAGATCTTTTCTTGAACATGTTTAGTTTTTCATGTTTCTGGCCAACATGTTGGTGGTAGCGTGTTGTGGATCTTCAAGGTGAAATTAATTAATTTTTTTTCATATTGGAGATGTTAATTTGGGTCTCCACTATGTTGTGGCTGACCTTGGTGGATTCACATTAAAAGTTCATTTGTAAATTTGGGCTGACATTACAATTATATTTTTTTTTCTTGGCCGACAAAGTTGTGATGGAATCTCATGTAGTGGATATATAAGGGTGACTAGTTCATTGATAAAGATGACGCTTCATGTGCTCCCATGTGTGTATATTCGAATATCATTCGATTGCAAAGCAGAATGTGAAGAGATTTGTGCGAAGTGTGAAGAAGTGTTGAGCTTAATTGGAACTGTAATCGGGCTTGTGCAGAAGCTATTTTCTCAGTTCATACCCTCTGAATTTGTAATCAAACTCTGTTGGGAAGTGAGCCCCTTTTGTAATTGAGCAGTGATCTCTAGGTAGTGTGCCTAAATACATGTGCATGCCCCTTGTTACTTTTCATTGTAATTTTAGTAGAGTATAATCTTGTGGACTAACTTCCACTATGGTTTTTCCCCTAACGGGGTTTCCACGTAAAAAATCTTAGTGTTCTTTATCTCTTTGATGTGTTAATTGCTTGTGGTTAATTTCTCATTCATTAGATTTGAGATTAGAGTTAAACTATGTTTGAAAAAGTTTAAGTTTGTATGACAACTAACTCACCCCCCCTCTTAGTTGTTTGTCCTTGTTCTACCAACAATTGGTATCAGAGCCTGCTCCTTTGAAGAAGTCTAATAGCTTGAGGTGATTCAGGATGGCAACATTCAAGAAGGACAGTCCTAGATTTGATGACACTAACTATTCACTCTAGAAGATTAGGATGCAATGCCATTTAAGGTGTATTGGTTAAACATTCTAGAAGATCACAAGAGATCCATACACTATTCCTCAAAATGGCCCCTCTTCTGCTGATGAGATCAAAGATGCTAAAAGTAATATTAGGGCTATTGGAGCTTTGGTGAGTGCCTTGATGGATTCAAAAATGGATAATGTAGTAGGTTTGAAAATAGCTCATGAGATTTGGATGAAACTAGAAACCACGTATGAAGGAGTTGCACAGGTGAAGATGGCTAAGCTACAAAGCTTGAAAGGAAAGTATGAAAATATGAAGATGGGTGAAGATGAAAATATCACTTCTTTTATGCAGAGAGTAAATGAGATAGTGATGGCTATTAAATGTGCCAGTGGTTCTATGGATGAGGATGAAATTTTGGCTAAAGTACTTAGATACTTTCCTCCCTCCTAAAAAATGAAGGTTCATGCTATTGAAAAGTTCATATCAAAAACAAGATGACAAGAGATACGTTGATTGAGAAGCTTGCTAACTTTGAGATAAGTGAATTTGGTGAATCTACACCGAATACTAAATTTGCATTCAAGGCTAATATATCTAGAAGTAACAGGAAAATATATAGTCTAGGAGAGAGTTCCAAAAAGATATCCAAGTATGATGAAGAATTGAAACAACTTGAAGATAAAGAAAGAGAGGTAGAAGAATTGGAAGCACTAATTGCAAAGAAAGAAGGGAGAGGAAAAGGTAAGTATGAAGATGTATTAAATATTAAATGTTCTTCATGCAATATAATAGGTCATTTTGCATCAAGATGTCCTGAAAGAGTTCCTAGATCAAAGCCTAAGAAGTGTAGATTCCCAAAGAGATGCTACTTTACTGAAGAAGTAGTGACTGCTGATGAGTCTGATAAAGATAATGGTAAAGAAGATGATTGGGCTTTCATTGCTACCATTGAAGATAATCTTGTGGCTATTGAATCTACTAAAGATGAAAAAGCTCTTGCAGCTCAAGTTGAATAAAAAGATGAATGGGTCATTGATAGTGGATGCTCACATCATATGAATGGTGATAAAATAAAATTTGTGAGTCTAGAGAAGTATGACAGTGGGGTTGTAAGATTTGGAGATAAAAATGCCAATGTGATTTGTGGCAGAGGATCTATTTGTCTTGGTGGTAAGGATAACAATAATGATGTCCTTTATGTTGAAGGCCTGAAGCACAACTTGTTGAGTGTTGGACAGATGGTTCACAAAGGATATGATCTTCAGTTCAAAGATGGAAGATGCAAGATACGTGGAAGTTTCAGGAACATGATTGCAGCAAGAAAGCAAACAAAAGGTAATATTTTTCACCTAAATATTTCTAGTGGAAGTTGTTTAATTGCTTAAGTAGATGAAAGCTGGTTGTTGCATAGGAGATTGTCATGTAAATTTTGACAACATTATCAAGATAAGTTCTACTCAAGCAGTAAGAGATCTGCCTAGATTAGTGAAGCCTCCTAATGTAATCTACAAGGAATGTCAGATGGGTAAACAAACTAGAGTCTCATTCTGGAGAAAACAGTTTCATTAAAATAGTCTATTGGAGTTGCTACACATTGGCCTTTGTGGTCCCTCTAGATTCAAAAGTATTCATGGAGAAAGTTATTTTATGCTGGTTATTGATGATTACTCTAGAATGATTTGGGTTTCCTTTTTAAGAGAAAAATGTGAAGCATTGGAGAAGTTCAAAAGTTTCAAGGCTATGGTAGAAAATGAGATAGGTTTGAAAATCAAGTGCCTGAGATTTGACAGAGGTGGTGAGTTCATTTCTAAGGAGTTCAACTCTTATTGTGAAGAACATGGAATTAAAAGACAATTATCTACTCCTAGAACCCCTCAACATAATGGAGTTGTAGAGAGAAAGAATATAAAAATTATGGATGTTTCCAAAACCATGATGATGGAAGGAAATGTGTCTTAGATGTACTGGAGTGAAGTGGTAAGCATTGCTTTTTATACTTTGAACCAAGTAAATGTGAATGGAAATTATAGTAGGACCCCTTATGAGTTATGGTTTGGTCACAAACCTACTATCAAGTATTTTAAGATCTTTAGAAGCAAGTGTTATATCAGGAGAGATGATGATATAGGAAAATTTGATGCTAGAAGTGATGAAGGGATCTTTCTAGGTTACTCTACTAAGAGCAAGGCCCACTGGTGCTATAACAAAAGACTGAGAAAGATGGTTGAGAGTGAAAATTTCAAAGTTGATTAGGACTTTTTCAAGTCATCCAAATGATGCAGCTATGATTCAGATGAAGAAAACTCAAGCCAAGGAAAGAAAACCCCGACACCGAATCTACTTCAGATTATTCCATATGTTTCGGTGAAGCAACCTCAATTTGTTCTGGTAAATTAAGCCAGTTAGGAAGCTCAAACAAGTACAAAAGCACATACAAGTGCAAGTGTAGATGAAAGATCAAAAGAGTCAGAAGTCCAAGTAAGTCCCAAAACTCCAAGATATGTAAAGCTAAATCATCCTGAAAGTCAAATCATAGGAGATAAGAGTAAAGGAGTGCAAATTAGAAGAAAAAATATAGAAAAATATTGTCTTATTTCCAAGATTGAACCTAAGAATGTCACTGAAGCCTATCAAGATGAACATTGGTTGGAAGCTATGAAGGAAGAGCTGAAACAAATTGAGAAGAATGACACATGGCTACTAGTTCCTAGGCCTAAAGAAAAAAATGTGATTGGTACTAAGTGGGTATTCAGAAACAAGAAGAAGGTGAAGTGGTCTAGAATAAAGAAAGACTTGTATGTAAAGGTTATTCTCAAATGGAAGGTATTGATTTTGAAGAAACCTTTTCCCTTATAGCTAGAATTGAAGCTGTGAGATTATTTCTTGCTTATGCTACACAAAAATTATAAAGTCTATCAAATGGACGTGAAGTCTGCATTTCTGAATGGAGAACTAGAAGAAGATGTGTACATTGATCAACCAGATGGATTCCAACTAACAGATAAGGGAGATATGGTTTGAAAATTGAAGAAAGCTCAATATGGAATTAAGCAAGCCTCTAGAGCCTGGTACACTAGATTGGAAAAATATCTACTGAAGGTTGGATTCACTAAAGGTACTGCTGATAACAACTTATACTTCAAGTTATATCATGATAAGGAGCTAATTATAGAAGTTTTTTTTGATGATATCATTTTTGGAGGAGATGATAATCTATGTATGAAGTTTCCTGATGAGATAAAGAGTGAATTTGAGATGAGCATGATTGGTGAGATGAAGTTCTTTCTGGGATTACAAATTACACAGTTGGACCAGGGGATTTTTATATCTCAGTCCAAATATGTGAAATAACTATTGAAGAAGTTTGGAATGGATGACTCCAAACCTATTGGTACTCCCATGGTGACCGGATGTAGGTTGACATAGAATGATGATTCTCCAAAGGAAAATCAAACCAAATATAGATCAATGATTGATGGATTTCTCTATTTGACTTAGACTAGATCAAACATTATGAATTTTGTATGTATGGTTGCTATATTTCAGGTTGATCCAAAGGAATCACATGCGACTACTATCAAAAGAATTTTTAGATATCTAAAAGGAACAATTGACTTTGGACTTTGGTATCCAAAGAATGATGATCTCACTTTGTGTGCATACACTGATGTGGATTGGGTTGGTGATGTAGATGACAGGAAAAGTACTAGGGGTGGTGCCTTCTTCCTAGGGAAGAAACTAATATCTTGGTTGAGTAAAAAGCAAAACTCAATTTTTCTATCTATTGCTAAAGCAGAATACATTGCTGGTGCTAATAATTTTACTCAAGTGATATGAATGAAATAGATGTTGAGAGATATCAGGGTGATATATGAAGAGCCTATTGCCATATATTGTGACAACTCAAGTGCAATAAATATCTCAAGGAATCTGGTACTACACTCTAAGACTAAACATATATCAATCAAGTTTCATTTCTTGAGGGAGAAAGTGAATGAGAAAGAAGCTAGATTGGAGTATGTGCCTAGCAAAGAACAAATTGCAAATATATTTACTATGCCTTTGTCGAAGGATACTTTTGAGTATCTCAGAGGAACACTAGGGGTAATTACTCCTCCTGATAAGAACTAAATGATGCATTTTCTTGCATCAATTTGTGAGCTTCATTACTATATTTTGATCTAGATTGATGTTTTTGTGGTTGCTACTCAGGGGGAGTGGCCAGATGTGCAAATATGTGGTTTAGAGCGTGTGTATGGAAAGGTCATTGCTACCTTTTCCATTGATTTCAAAGGGGGAGAAGTGTAATGTGAAAAATTATTGTGGAGAGAAGTTCAGTTGAGAAGTGTAGTGCAAAAGAAGTCAGTTTGTTGGGTTGATGGTATTTTTCACATCATGTGTTTCCATCAATGCCAAAGGGGGAGATTGTTCGATTTTGTGGATGTGTTGCTGATATGTGGTTGTCATTGATGTCAACACTATTAGAATTTGGTGTGCTAGAGTCTATATATGTCGAGGATATTGAGAAAATTGTAAAAGAAAGAGTTCTAGGTTCCCTGTGGAACTGTGCAGGTCATGAAGGCATTTTGTTTTGTACATTGAATATTAGTTGATGTGGATTAAAGGGTTTATTGTTGAGTTTATCTAGATCATCTACTAAAAGTTTCAAAGGTTCACATGAAGTTTTGAGTATGTTGTGGTCTGACAGTGTTTTGTTGGTCTTTGTCAGTGTTGTTGAATGAAGATTGTATGATTCTAGTTATCTCGGATGGTGTGGATGTTTCTCTATTGTTTCTTGGTGCTCTCAGATGTCTCTAGATCATTCTCTATCTTTGTGGTATGCCCACATTAATCGGTGAGCTCGTGGTTGAAGATATTTTCTTGCACATGTTCAGTTTTTCATGTTTTTGGGCAACATGTTGGTGGTAGCGTGTTGTGGATCATCGAGGTGAAATTAATTAAAGTCTTTTCATATTGGAGATGTTAATTTGGGTCTCCACTATGTTGTGGCCGACCTTGGTGGATTCACATTAAAATTTTATTTGTAAATCTATGATGACATTGCAATTATATTTTATTTTCTTGGCCGATGAAGTTGTGATTGAATCTCATGTAGTGGATATATAAGGGTGACTAGCTCATTGATAAAGATGACGCTTCATGTGCTCCCATGTGTGTATATGCGAATATCATTCGATTGTAGAGTAGAGTGTGAAGAGATTTGTGCGAAGTGTGAAGAAGTGTTGAGATTAATTAGAATTGTAATTAGGATTGTTTGGAACAACTTAGGGTCTTGTCTTAGGTTTTTGAGTTTTGTTAACATGCAATTGTCATTTTTGATAACAGTACTAGCAAATGGATATAGATAATGGTGCAAATTCAAAACCATTTCCCTCATGGTGTATTCTTTATATGAACCATGAATAAAATGATCAAGGGTTGTTTTGTTGATCTTCATTGTGTTCCAATGATGTATGGATTTATCTTTGTTTTAATCCATAGGTACATTATGGGATCACCCTCATAGGTTTTGTAGAGCCCAAAGTGTAGGAGGAAAACATTATTACTTTCACTCATTCGTTGGACAATCCCTTTAGGGTGTTGAGAATAGGAAATGACAATTTCATAGGTTTCTTTGAAGGTTAGCTTGGTTCTTAAAAAACTACCAACAAGACCTTGCCCTTAGAAAGCCCTAGGTTGTAGACCTAACAACCCTAATTTAAAAAAATGAGGATTACCAAGAATTTTACACTAGGGTTTTAGGATAATAGGGTTTTAGAAAGCCCTAGGTTGCATACCTAACAAAACTAATTTAACTATTTGAGGATTACCAAGAATTTTATATTTCAAGCTATAGTTGATATTTTAGATTGTATTTGATATTTTCTATTTTATTCCTTGAAATGATGCATCAAATTGAATGAATTAAAATATTATTAATAATTTCACATTTTAATTGTGTTAAACATATACTCAGTGATTCATCACCCAACTCAATGATTAATAACATATTAACAATCATATCATATGCAATGAACATCAACAATCGTTTAATGTGTATCTAGTAGTTGAAACCAAATTTTTTCTTCAAATGATAAAATAAATAATATAAAAAATTGAACATCAACACATTATTGAATTTCAATTTTTTAATTGATTTTTACATGAACGAATGCATAGAGGCATTGGCAATGCAAAATATTGCTCAAAGAAAACTCTACACAGAGCTGAGTTGGAACTTGGAAACTCATATTATCAATATCAAATCATTGTATCACCTTTTCTAGCAACTTCCAGTGTTCAAGTGTTGGAATTTCCATTTGTTCTAATTGATGTTGTTTGGCTTGAAAATTTGTTAACAATTAATGATTGAAATTTAAACTTGCCTTGAGTTCTTCAGTCAAAATTGTATTCAAGATTATCAGTGGTTTGATGGAATCCAAATAGTTCACCACATTTGGGTTATGAGAAAATTGGTCCAAATCAATCTTCCTTACACCCTCCATCTTCTTTCTGAAATCATCCTTTCCAATGAATCACTCATTTGTGTCAAAAGCCTCTTGAAAACCAAGCTCTGTGTAGTTCCTTACCTTTTCATCCAACTTCTTCATCTTGTTTGTAGCGAGATGTACAAATTCCTTTATTTCACACATTCTCAAACACTTTGAATGATAGATGACAACATCATTGAGGCAACAAGCTGATTATTAATCCCTTTGATTTAAAATCATTGTCACTGGCTTTGTAGACTATTTTTTGAACTTGATTTATAGATTTTTGTAATGCTAGCACATTTTTGTTGTCCACTAAATATTTGTTGAGCTTCTTATAATGTAGTTTGATAGCATTAATCAATTGAAACAATTCACACAAATGATCAATCCTCTACATTATTTCATCCCAAATCTTTTGTTTCATATGCCTCTTTGTTTCTCTACAAAATTTAGTTAACTTATTTTGACAAGTGTTAATTTTAATTTTTGCTTCCATCAACTCTACAACCAATCTTTCATTTCTTTTTCTCTCTTTCTCCAATTTTTGTCCCATTGTTCTTTTCCTTTCCCAATGCTTTGTCTTAATTTTTCTAAAGTGGATTTTTCCTTATCATATTTCTTTTTGCTCTCATCTAACCTTTGCTTTAGTTCATTCACTTCTCTCTCATTTTGTTTATCCTCTTTGGTTGTTGATGTAGAGGTAAATTTTTTTTATTCTTTTTTCTAATTCATTGCTCTTGTTATCTACTACTTTCCTCTTTCCTTTCTCATTTTCTAGGTTTTCCTGTAGCTTTTCTATTTGAGTCTGCAACCTCTCTCTCTCTCTCTCTCTCTCTCTCTCTCTCTCTTTCTTTAGCTATGATGTGTACACCAATTCATTGTTCTTCTTTGATACATTAATTTTGTTATTATTTTTTAGTCCAAAAAAATCCAATTGTAAACTGCTCACCTAAAATTTAGATCGATCCATCTAATTTGCTAGTTTATTTTGAATTGTAGGAACAATAATCGTTTACTATATGATTTATTTATTTGTGTCAAATTTGGGTAATACCATGGTTGTTGTAGGCTTTGAAGTTAAAGAAAACACACTCTTCATTAGTTCTTTTCTTTTCTTATATAATTCTAATTTATTTTTAAACTCTTCAATGTAATCAAAACTTGGGGATGCAGGAACAATGGAATGCTTGATGGACAAAGGACTAGGAGTACTTGCAGTTTCTAATGTTGTTGCAACCACACTAACTGTGGGATTGCCTAGAAATAACTCCTTTGTGGTGGGAATGGTAGTTGGAATTGAACCTGTTAAAATCCTTGCTCTCTTTTGTATGCCTTGATTACTTGGTTTTTGTGTGGTATCTTGTATTGTTTTCCTCTTGTGTGTAATTTTTTGTTGTAGCACATGTTGACCACTACTAGTACTACTACCCATACCATCGCCACTAGTGGCAGTGGTAGTTGCACTAGGTTCTCCACCATGGGCATGTCTTAGTTGTGATTGTATTTGACCTTGAGGATTAGGATTTGAAGCTCTAACAAAATGAATTGTTTCAACTGTACTTGTATGCCATTGGTCTACTAATTTATCGACTCCAAGGCCAGATTTATCAATTGGTTTTCTATGCTCTACATCTATTATTGTCCAAGGGCCTTGTCCTTGGGACCCCAAAGGACCACCTTCATAACCCATTTTTTTGGCTATGAATGCTCTTGAAGTATATGCTTCTTGTGTGGCCTCACTTAAACTAGATTTGACATAGCTTTGTTCTTCCCCATCATCATTAGATTCATCATCAGTTTCTTGATCTTTATGTTCATTAGGATGCTCTATATTCCATAATTTGCTAAACTCATGATCTTCTTTGTTATCTCCAAAGTCTACAAGAGTTCTTGGTTCACCTAGCTCCTTCCTCATAGACCAAAAGGTAGTAATTTTTTATTGTGATCAATTTTGATCTATAACTTCCTTATCGAGAGAATCTAGCATTTTTACTCTACTAGATGATTTATCACTTTTTTCATAAAAATTGTTGTACCTCCTAATTGTCTTTTCGTGTAATGCCATAAGTTTTGTTGACAATTGTTCAAAAGAAATACCTTTCTCAGTAGCACTTTTCTCCATTGCTATTTTGACCTCATCCCAAGAATCCTTGTTTCTCAAATTTTCAAGCAAGGGTTTACTTTGATGTCGTATTCTACTTATAGCATTCCTATTGGCCACAATAATTGATTTAATGGTGTCACATGGATCATACTGCTAGTGACAGGCATCATCAAAATTAAAAAAATTCAATAGATCATGTGCCACACTAAATGTTTTTCTCTCAAATGTGAACCATCCACATGAAAAGGTAAATAAGGAAATAAGGTCCTCTTCTATTGATTGAAAAAGTATAGTTAATTAGTACTCTACATTTTACTTACATATTCCAATGCAAAAACCCTTTCTATCACATGTATTGGAAGTTTGTATGGATCTACTACTAATCCATAAAATCTTAGCATAGTATATTCTTCCATTAAGTACCAATCAACCAATTGTATTTCTTTTCCTAGTTGAATGCAATTTCTACATGACATAGGCAATCTAGGCATTGGAGTATTTATAATTGCTTGATGCAATGGAGCCAAAAGTATTCTACAAAATGATTGTAGTTCCTTCAAGAATCATGTATCCTTATCTCGGTGGTCCAATCATATATTGAAGCCACTTTATTTTCCTTAGCATTTGTATAGGGCTGAATCTGAAGCTTGTTAGTTTGAAACATTTCACTAAATTTGAAGAGAAAAGAATAACACAAGTAGGTGTGAGATAAGAGGGATTCATTGCACATGAGTCTCTTTGTTCTCAAGGGATTCCTAGGGAATGAAGTGCCCTTATGCACCTCAACATAAGCTGAATGGAGAAATTGTGAAGGAAATGAGTACAGGTTGGTTATCAGAGAAAACTATTCAGATCCTGAGAGAGTGAAACTTCCAGATTTTTGCCTTTGACAGAGGAGCTCTCGGCCAAAGGATGGCAACGTGGATTCAGTGCAATGCATTGTCGTCCAAATGGCACACTGACATCCTAAGCAATAGGGAGCTCAGGAGCTTAGGTGGGAGAAACTAGGTTTCACTTCGTAGCTCAGATCGAAGGTCTACTAAACATAACAATAAAGAAGAGAACAACAAATATCAGAAAAAACAAGAACTTGGAGAAAACTTACCCTCAACTAGACATTCAAGTCTGTACTCCAAGCTCTACTTTGCCACTTACACACAAATGAACAAGGGGAAAATGTTGGGGCTGTATAGGGGCATACTGCAATAAGACCCCCACTTTGGTGTTCCCACTTCCATGGACAACTAGATAGATAGGGAGTATAACCAAAATGGAAAAAGGGAGTGGTGAAAGAAAAAATTGCTTCAGGAGTAGAACCCACACCATCAAGTAGTAAATGAACAAGAGATGTAAATAGGAAAGAGTAAGGGCCCACAGGCCTTAGCCCCCTCCAGATTACACAAACACACCGTTGAATGCTTGCTAGAGATATTTGGTTATTGGAGGGACCTCACTCTGGCAGAGCTTCACTTGTAGAAGTGTTGCTTGTCAAGGACGAAAAATATTCAAGAGTGAAGTTGAAGAGAAAGCTTGATCGAATGAATGAACCCAAAAATGAGAGAAAATGAGGGGTTTTGTTCCATGGAAGGGAGGAAAAGAGCCGTTACACTCAAAAACCTGACTACTAGGACACATGTCAAGAGCCAAAATTCGAGATTCTTCATTTCAAACTCAGAAAAATGATAAGATGATAGTGTGCCACGTAGACGTCCACATGCCACATAGGTGTCTAAGGCACCAATTTTTGGGAAATGTGTCATTAGGCTATTTTTGCTTCACCACTGGTCCACATGGAGCTAGAATTGTGAAATTTTGACTCATGGTATTTTTTTCATTAATGTGTTTAGGCATCATAAATGCTAGGAAAAGTGCTAAAATGTGGAATTTCCCCTAGGTGCAATTCTGCAACATTACATTTTTCCGCCACTTTAGTTGGCTCGATTTTGGAAAAAGAATCGGCCATAGTAAAGTAGAGAAAGAAAATTTCAACCAAAATTTGAAATTTTATGGATTTGTGTGCCAAGAAAAAGTGCCTCAGAGGTCGAGCTGGCTAGTATCGAAGGTGCCCCCCAGTAATTAATATTGTAAAGTAGTGCAAGATTGGTTGTGAAAAATCACATGGAATTTAATTTGTAAAAATAAAATTTATGTTAGTTTCAAAAATCAGAAGAAGCTACGATGACAAGAAGAATGGTGAAGAAAAATTTGATGATTCAAAAGAAAAATATGGTGAAGTGGTGACTATATGCTCCCTCCTAAGTTTTCCCCTGGCTAGGTGGGGTATAATCAAGAGAAACCAGGGAGCCACAAACTCCAGGGAAAATGGGCCCTGGGGGGCCTATATACACCTAGGTGGGCCCCGAGAAGGGTCACTTGTACTATTCATCATGAGGATTTTATTGAATTTTGTGAGAGAAAAGTCATTAAAATGCCAAGTAGACGAGGCTATGAGGATCTGAGGTTGGACCAGCTGCGTGTAGATATTACTAAGGGCATCAAGATTGACTAGGTAGGCCCGAAAACCTCTTTGTTAGTGATTTTTAAGTGATTTTGGCAAGTTTTTAGATGTTAAGGTGTACAGGTGTCCTGGGTGCGCGCGTTTCTTTGGTGTGCATGGGTGTCCAAGATGGGTGCTGGCATCCCGAGGACACGTTGGTGTCCAAATGGAATGTTGTCATCCCAACACCATTAATGGTGGCTAGGACACTTGCATGGTGCACAAATGTCTACACAACATGTAGATGTCTATGTGGTGCGCACACATCCTCAAATGTTTGTTACTTAAAATTTTTCGTAACTTGCTATCTATTAATACATATTTACTTTTCCTTTTGTAGGACTACCTAGAGATTGTTGGATGTTGTGGTTGTGTTGCTGATATGTGGTTGTCATTGATGTCAACACTATTAGCATTATTGTATTGAAGGCTGTATATGTCGAGGATATTGAGAAAATTGTTAAAGAAAGAGTTCCAAGTTCCCAGTGGAACTGTGAAGGTCATGAAGGTGTCTTGTTCTATATGTTGAAGATCAATTGTTGTGGAATAAAGGGTTTATTGCTGAGTGTATCTAGTCCATCCACCAGAAGTTTCAGAGGTCCGTGTAAAGATTTGTTCTACTTATTAAAGTTGATATAATTTTGGTAATTCTAGTTGTTGCAGATGTTTCTCTATTGCTTCTCGGTGTTTGTGGATGTTTCTAGATCATGCTCTATCTTTGTTGCATGTCCAAGTTGATCCGTGTGCTGCATGGATATTTCTTGATCCAGATTGATGTTTTCATGGCTACTACTTAGGGGGAGTAGTCAGATGTGCAGATATGTGGTTTAGAGCTTGTATGTGGGAAGATAATGCTTATCTTTTACATTTATGTTAAAAGGGGAGGAGTCATGTGAAATTTTTTTGCTTAACTGGAGTAAAGAGTCTTGTGGGGAGAAGATAATGGAGAAGAAGTCAAGGAAGAAGAGTCAAAATATGAGTAAGTGTTGATTGAGAGTTGGGTTGATAGTGATTTTCACAAATCATGTGTTTCCATTAATTCCAAAAGGGGGAGATTGTTAGATACTATGGTTGTGTTGCTGATATGTGGTTTTCATTGATGTCAACCCTATTAGCATTATTGTATTGAAGCTGGCTGTATATGTCGAGGATATTGAGAAAATTGTTAAAGAAAGAGTTCCAGGTTCCTAGTGGAACTGTGAAGGTCATGAAGGTGCCTTGTTCTGTACATTGAAGATAAACTATTGTGGACTAAAGGGTTTATTGCTGAGTGTATCTAGTCCATCCACTGGAAGTTTCAAAGGTTTGCGTAAAGATTTATTTGAGTTATGAAGATATGTGTTTTGACAGTGTTTCTATGGGTTCTATTAGTGTTCTTGATTAAAGTTGGTATAATTATGGTAATTATAGTTGTTGTGGATGGTTCTCTAATGTTTCTTGGTGCTCGTGGATGTTTCTAGATCGTGCTCTATCTTTGTTGCACATTCGCGTTGATCGGTGTGCTCATGGTCAAAGATTTTTCTCGGTATGTTTGGGTTTTCATGTTCTTGGTCGACATGATGGTTGTGGCATGTTGCAGATCCTTGAATATTTAATTTTGAATGTTTGGAACACTCGAGAATATTGTTTTGGTTTGCATCATGATATTAGCCAACAAGTTTTGATCCACATTGAAAATTTGTTTGTAAAATTTGGTTGGCATAGAAAACATGTCTTATATTTTGGCCAACAAGGTTGTTGATGTAATTCCATGTTGTGGATATATAAGAGCGATTGTTTGAGTGAAGTTAGTGTGTGCATAAGAGTGAATGTATGCCAAAGAAAGTGCAGATGTTCTAATAGTGTCCAAATCATTTGATTGCAGAGCGGAGTGAGAAGAAGTTTGAGTGAAGTGTGAAGAAGGTTTTATGTGCTTAACTGGAACTATAATCAAGCTTGTGAAGAAACTATTTCCTTAGTTCATACCCTGTGGATCTAATTCGTATTGTTGTGTATTGTTGGTTAGTGATCCCTCTTGTATTTGAGTAGTGAGCTCTAGGTAGTGTGCCTGAATGCATGTGCATTCCCATTATTTCTCTTATACTTTTAATAGGGTATAATATTATGGACTAACATCCATCGTGGTTTTTCCTCTAATAGGGTTTCCACGTAAACAATCTTGGTGTTCTCTATGCTTTTGATGTGTTGTTTGTTCATGGTTTACTGTTCATTCATCAGATCTAAGATTAAGTTAAGTAAAGTTTGAAAAAGTTTAAATATTTTGTGACAACTAATTCACCCCCCCTCTCAGTTTTCTTTCCTTGTTTTTCCAATAGAGATCAAAGAGCACCCTAGAGGATGGGTGATTTTCCTTCTACGAAACTAGAGAGACTAATTGATTGATGATGAAGTATCCATTCTATAGTGGGTTGGGATCTGGCATTTTTACACCATGCCAAAGATGCTCTATCATGATCGCATGTTGATGGTGCTAATGGAGCAATGGGACACTACAACCTCCAGCTTCTAGTTGCCTTTTGAGGAGATGACTATCACACTAGAGGATGTCTACCGCATCATTGAGCTCCCCATCCATGGTGGGTGAGTGTCGATTGATGATACACGCTTGAAAAAAGAGTGATCAAATAGATTCCTGCACTAGTCTAGGTGGATGGATGGTGGGGATGGGATTGCACACATTTACACCCGGTGGTTTGACTAGGCCTGGACCATTTCCCCTCTGATTCGTCATGTTTTGGTGGTTACCATCACCATGAGGATGAATAATGATGCACGAGGATCTCATCTGCATGAGGGCCTCATTCATACTATTCAGGCGATGGTGGAGTGACACACTGTCTTCTCCTAGGGGTGCAACATGTTGGCGCACCTCTACTAGGAGCTTGGTTGGTACGATCATTATGAGTACTGTAGCCTTACAATGTGTGCACTTCTTCTAGTGTTGGCCTTCACCCACAAAAAATGCATGAGGCTAGAGGGATATTTGTAGCTGTGGAACTATGCTGTCCCTATTGCCCATTGGTACGAGCTAACATGTGGTAGTGGAGGCACAACAACCTGCAGTTCTGGTGGCTATAGTTCCATACCTTGATGCCAGACCGCATCAGATGGAGCCCCTACCGAGCTTTTTGGTGGGTAGATGATCACAGGTTTCTTTAGAACCTACAACACAACCATTTTATCCTTGGTTGCATTGATTCTATGATCATGCCGTACTATTGGAGCTAGGTGATGCAACATGGAAGAGTTCGGACCATTCCCCCTCCTATTCCAACATACACCTAAGTTGTGCGGAGCACAACAAGGCTAGAGGACCATTCGTGCCCTACTCTTGTAGATGTAGACCTCTCAGACAATGACACCAATGACACAGACCTATCACCTATGGGCACCTTAGATAACATCAGTGTTGATCGATCCTTCCCAGTGTGGTGGTTAGCATATTGTCTTGCTCTAGTTTTTCTAGTGGATGTCCCTAGAGGGGATCCAAGCTTGTGAGGGCATGTGGTGCCATAGCCAGCTAGGCTGAGGTGGAGGCACAAAGGTAGTGACGACAAGGAGGAGTAGCAGGAGGAGCAAGAGTAGGAGGCTAGGGCGACGTCGCTGAGATCTAGGAGGTGACTAAAGATGTCATCTCTTCCACTAGCTACACCCGTTTCATTAGGCTCACCAACTCTTGCCACATTCGAAGTAGCTCCTAACATTGGCAGTGTAGGACTGAGTGGACTCCTCCCCTGGATGCATTCTAGCAACCAGTGGACCCAAGTATGACAATAATTTGTGCTATTTCATTTCAACTTTTCTAATTTTTATCTCATGTATATTCATATCATGTTTTGATTTTATACACTCTATGATACTGATATACCTTGCTTCTGTGGTTGTGATGGATACTCAGGGATGGACTAGGTTCTTTTCCCAATGCATATCAGAGGTGGCCCCTGCTATTCCTATCCTAGGGACAGTTCTGGATTCCTATGAACCAACTTCAATGGGATGACATGTCCTCCTCTTCGGGTTTGTGGCCTATCTTAGGATTGCATATGAGGAGGCATGGGCAGATGTGGTGTAGAGGGCTACCAATGTCACTACAGTGTAGGGGCAACATGATCAATTGTTGGGGGAGCTGCAAATGACACTCGTAGAGTGATACACAACTGTGAAAAGGGTAGAGGTCACCGAGTAGGCATGTGATGCCCTTTAGAACCGTTTTGATGACTTCGTGAGTTAGCCAATAGCCATGATCCCAGCAGGTGATCAGTAGTTGTAGCAGGAGCTAATGCAGACTCAAATACAAATATGCTCCATCTAGGGAGAGATTTGAGGGATGTGTGCAACCCTATCTAGATCATGCTCACACTACTCCCAATCCATATCCAACGTGCAACCCTTTCCGAGGCCACAACTACAACTAGAGTCGGAGGGTTCCAGGAGTCACATGCCGCAACCTTAGAGGGCTCCAGTTTGTATATTAGTTTTGTATTTACAAGATATATTTGTATACCTTTTTGTACATACACATATCCAGTAGCCACTCATTTTTTGATGATAGTGGCTCGATATATGTATATGAAATTTGACATATATATAGGAGAAACTGGTCCAACATTATGGAATTGTGTACTTTGATGTGCATGTTCCTTTATTTTCATGTATGTTGATGCTATGGATGCATGTTTATATTATATGCTATCATGATTTAATGAACACACATGGATGTATGTTAATTAAATACAATAATGATCTAATTTCCTTAAAAAATGTAATGCATGGATACACAACATAGTGAGATACATGTATGTATAACACACACACACATGGCAATATTATAACACAATTTTTTTCATAATGTGTTAATGAATAATGTCAACATAAGCAATGCTACAACTCTTAAAGAATGAACACCACATATATGACACATTAGACACTCTGCATAGCATCGACAAAGATGCATTGCATTAACAAGTTGTTTTAATGGTGTTCCATCCATAGATGATAAGTTGTAAGCACCTGAACCATACATAGAGATGACAATGTAAGGGCCTAACCAGTTAGGACTGAATTTTCCCCTTTGATCAGGCGGTGCATTTACATTCCTCTTATTCCCATAGAGAACCAAGTCACCTAGCTTGAAAGTTCTAGGAAGTACACTTTGATTATAATGTCTAGATAATGATCATTGATAAGCTTTAAGATAGTCAAGGGTCTATAATTGGTGATCATCAAGCATCTATAGCTGATGCAAATGATTAGCTTGATAAGTTTCATCATCAATTAACCCTTTAAGGGAAATCCATAAAGATGGAATTTCCAACTCTAAAGGCATGATAACTTTAGCACCATACATGAGGTTGTAAGGCATCATTCCTATTTCTGTATAAACACTCATGCTATAGGCCCACAAAGAATATGTTAATTGAATATGCCAATCCTTACCATGTTTGTTAATTGTTTTATGAAGAATGAGATCAAGAGTCTTATTAGACACTTCTGCTTGGCCATTGGATTGAGGATAGTATGGTGTAGGAAATCTATGTTGAATGTGAAAATTCTCTAGGGATTGCTTTACTTCTTTGTTCTTGAATGGTGTACTATTATCAGAAACAAGTGTAGCAGGAAATCCAAAATGAGAAATAATGTTTTTTTAAGAGAAAACTACAAATAGCCTCAGTGTTCGTGGATCAAAGAGGGATAACTTCAACCCACTTTGTGAAGTAATATGTAGCAGTGAGAATAAAAGTATTTCATTTAGAAGGAGGTGATATTTTTCCAATAATATCCAACCCCCATTTTGCAAACAACCAAGGAGAGGCTTGGTTTTGTAGCGCTTGTGTAGGTGTATGAATAAGACAACTATGCTGCTGACATTGCAAGCAATTTTTAATAAAATCAAAGGAGTCTTGTTCCATCATTTTCCAAAAGTACCCCATGTGTATCAATTTCCTCACCAAGGATTTACCACCAAAGTGTCCACCCCTAGAGCCTAAATGGGCTTATTTAAGGGAAAGGGGTATTTCCGCTTTAGTGATACATTAGAGAAGTAAGCTATTATAATATTTTTGATAGAGAACATCCAAAAAGATAACATAATATACTAAAACCTTTATTATGCCAGTGCAATAATTTTTCATCACACCATTGGGAAATTTTCTAGTCTTAAGGTAGTTGTAAATATTAGAAAACCATTCTCCCAAGTCTACGCGAGAACACACAAAAGAATCGGATTCAAGTTGATCGAAGATAGCTATGGTATTCTTTTATATCCTCATCTAAAGGTACCAAGGAAGTAGTACTTGCCATGGAATCCACATGTCTATTCTCCCTCTTAGGGATATTGTCTATTGTGAAAGAGGAGAACCATTTAAGCAAGGACAAAGCAAGGTTTCAATATAGAGACAACTTACTTTTCTTGGCTTGATAGGATCCTGTAATCTAATTCACAATAAGCTTAGAATCACCTAATATATAGAGATGTCTTATTTTCAATGCAATTGGAACACACAAGCCAACTATGAGGGCTTCATACTCAGTGATGTTATTAGTACAAGGAAAGTCCAATCAAAAGGAGAGAGGGACATGGTTACCTTCAAGTGATATTAAAACTACACTTACTCTGAAGCCAGTTTGACATCTTGACCCATCAAAGTACATTTTCCATTCAAGGTCATAATTGATTACAAGAATGTTCTCATCAGGAAACAAATCCAAGCCCGGGAAGGAGCGAGATGAGGGAGTATCTGCCAATTGATCAACAACCTCTTGACCCTTTATCAACTTCTGAGTAACAAAATTTATGTCAAACTCAAAGAGTAACATCACCCATTTCACTAACCTCCTAGTAAGGTTGGTACTAGAGAACAAATTATTTAGAAGGTCACTTTTTACAATGACATGTGTCCCATCATGAAGAAGGTAGTGCCATAGCTTCTGTGTAGCAAAGACAAGAGAAATACATTGCTTCTCCATGGATGAATAATGAGTTTCATAATCAACTAGGACATGAATAATGTATTAGACCACTCTCTCTTTCCCATAATCATCATACTAATCAAGAAAAGCTACTAAAGCATATGGTGATGTAGCAAGGTAAAGATAAAAGGGTCTATCTTGAATAGCCAACATTAATATGGGAGGATTGGCCAAATAGGCTTTGATTGACTCAAAAGCTTTTTGACATTCTTCATCCCATATAAAGAGAACATATTTCTTCAACAAGTGAGTGAAAGGAAGGGTACAATCAACCAGTTGAGATATGAATCTTCAAATTTCCTGAATCTTCCCTTGTAAAATTTTCAACTCAGTGATATTCTTGGGTGGAGGAATGTTAACAATAGCATCAATTTTATTTGTGTCAACCTCAATTCCATGATGAGAAACTATGAATCCCAGAATTTTGGCCACATCCACACTAAAGACACACTTAAGACGATTAAGTTTCATCTTATAGAGACAAAACCTCTCAAAAATAAGACACAGGTTCTTCACATTTCCCTGATGAGTTATAGATTTCACTAGGATGTCGTCAACATAATCTTCAAAAATATTATAAAAATAATAATGAAATATTAGGGTCATTGCTCATTGGTAAGTAGCTCCCACATTCTTTAACCCAAAGGGCATGACCACATAATAGAAAGTACCCAAGGGGTAGTGAAGGCTGTCTTGTATTGATCCTCTGGATTAATACGGATCTAATTGTAGCTCAAGAAACCATCCATAAAAGATAGCAAGGCATGGCCTGCAGTCGAGTCCACAATCATATCTATATTAGGTAACATAAAATCATCTTTAAGAGAAGCCTTATTAAGATCATGAAAGAAAATACATATACGAATACATTTGTCAAGTTTACTAACAATGATGATATTCAAGATCCAAGGGGAGTAGTCAATTGGACAGATACAACCTATTTTTAGTAGCTTCTCTATCTCAATCTTAACCAACAATGCAACCTTGGGATTGATCTTTCAGATTTTCTGCTTAACTAGCTTGGCGTCGGGACATAAGATGATATTGTGAACCACCATGGACTCTTCTATACTAGGCATGCCCTCATACATCTGAGCAAAGATATTACGATGAGAATGTAGGAGATTGGAATGTTCCTCTAATTCTTTTGAAGAAAGGCACTTCCCAATCTTAGTCACCTTTTCAAAAGACTTATGATCCATAGAGATTTCAATAGTGTCCCCTTTGAGGAGGGAACTATGATCTCGAGGATGTGTTATTGAGACACCATTCTAAACATTAGCTAGAGGTTCCTCCTCATCAACATTCAAAACAGATTCTCCAAAATATACCCATTCACTTAGGCAATATGGGAATATTATTTGATGATGGAAAGGAGGCAAAGGGGGGTAAGAACCTAAGAATTCCTCAAGTGCTTCATCCGAGGAGAAGAAATTTAGAGGTAATTTCTCATCCTGCACCCCTTTCTCTATTAGTTCAAGATGGACCACACTAAGTGGTTCAACTGAAATCATATTAACACTCCACCAAGGTTTTTGCTTAGATTGTTCAATAGAGCATCCCAAACCTAGATAATACTTATGAGGCTTGAATTGGATAGGGACTTGGATTCCTTGCTCAATACATCCAAGGCCTTTTCACTCATATCCATACTGAGAAGTGAGTCTATATCCAAAACTATAGCGGGTTTGTAAAACTTTGAAAGGAGATGGTTCCAAATAGACAGGTTCATTCCACTAGTGGACATCGAATGAATCTATGAGAGCACAATTGTCTCCTTTACTCGATTCAAAAAAATTAACCTCCTTTGCAGGAGCAGAACTATCTTCCTTAATAGGGAAAGGACTAGTCTCCTCAACATGATTATAGTTTTCCTCCTTGGTGGGAGTATCACCTACTTTTCCATTAGAGGAATTTGAGGTTATTGGAATCTTTAGAGAAGTGGGACTTACTTTGTATTATCCAATAAAGAACTTAGAGAAATCCAAGGATCCCCAATCATCACCTAGGAAAGCATTTGATTCAGAAGAAGAAGTAGATAGGGAAGACTTAGGACTTTTTGCTTTAGGTGATTTGTCTTTAACAATATTTGCTTTGAGGATAGCCTCAATGGAGGGTATCACCAAGGAACACATCATGGAATCAACAATTAAATATGGAATACAATTATTAAGAGTGGAGACAACTGAAGGCGAACCAACAACCACTAATTCACAAAGGTAACAGCCTTTGGGTCCGCTTTAACCGTGATCACTTGATTATTTGTAACAAACTTTAAAGAACAATGTAAAGTAGAAGTTATGGCACCCATAGCATGAATATAGGGTATCCCCAAAATAAGATTGTAAGGTAAAGGGCCAAGCATCACGTAACCAAATTAGGTAAGGTAACAGGGCCTAGCTGCAAAGGTAATATTATTGTGCCTAGAGCTTGGCGACTGACATTATTGAACCCTTGAGTGTATAAAGAAGAAGCAACTAGAGAAGATGAATCAACTTTAATCTTAGGCAATAGATCGATACCACAAATGTTGAGAGCCAAACCGATGTCAATGAGGGTATGCCTAATACCAACAATATTAACATTAATTATAATCATTAAAGGGTTCACTTGTTTCTGCACATTCGAAGGTGAGAGTTCTTGTGGATGGAACGTAATATTCAACGAATCCACATGAATATGAGCCAAAAATGCATTAACATCCATAGGCCTAGTGGAGGCAAGAAATATAATCTTTTGTAGGGCTTCCTGAAGCATTTCTTGATAAACTGGAGTGCTTTGAAGAAAATCCCAAAGTGAGATATTAGCTGGAGTAATAAAAAGTTGCTCAACAAGATCATAATCACTTGGTGCTTTAGTTGCCAGTTTAGGTGCTAAAGGAAGACTTGGTTGAGAAGGTGGTAAAGAAGTAGGAACTTGAGTCTAGGTTGAGATGTAGGAATAGAAGGTTGTTGATCCAAATTCTACTTGTTTCTTCTTGTATTATATGTCTTCCCAATAGCATTATAAGAAGCAAAGTTCATAGCTCTTACAAACCTTGAATACAAATCTGGCGAATCATCTCAGTAAGAAATTCCATAGAGAGAATGATCCTTCCTTGGACAAGGTCTAGTTGGGGTCAAGTAAATGATAGGTTTCTTAGGGCTTGGAGGAGCCACAGAGACCACCGCAATGTTTACCGACTCATCAGCTTGCAAAGAAGTTTTCTTGGAAGATTTACGGATAGGGGAAGACACTTCTAAGAAATAATCTAGAGCATCACCCAACATGTTGAAATATTCCTTAGAGAAAACATTACTATAGACATGAAAACATTGAAAAAATAGATCTGACATCTTCATGTTGGGTTCACCAAAATGTGAGATAAGAGGGATTCATTGCACACAAGTCTCTTCGTTCTCAAGAGATTACTAGGGAAAAAACTTCCCTTATCCACCTCAACATAAGTTGAATGGAGAAATTGTGAAGGAAATGGGTGCAGGTTGATTATCAAAGAAAACTACTTCAGATCTAGAGAGAGTGAAACTTCCATATTTTTGCCTCCAATAGAGGAGCTCTCATCCAAAGGATGATAGTGTAGATTCAGGACACCAACACGACACACTGTCGCCCAAATAGAACATTGGTGTCCTGAGCAACAAGGAGCTCAGGAACTCAGGTGGGAGAAACTAGGTTTCACTTCTTAGCTCAGATCTAAGGTCTACTAAACAAGGGGAACTTGGAGAAAACTTACCATCAACTGGACGTTCGAGTCTTCACTCCAAGCTCCAATTTGCAACCTACACACAAGAAAATGAGGGGAAAATGTTGGGGTTGTATAGGGGCATTTCCATAGCCAGACCCTCACTTTAAAACCCGCTTTAGGAGTAGAACCCACACCACTAAGTAGTAAATGAACAAGATATGTAAATAGGAAAGAGTAAGAGAGAGCATTACCCATAGGCCTTAGCCCCCTTAGGAGCACATAGACACACTGTTGAATGCTTTCTAGAGAGCTTTGGTTATTGGAGGGACCTTAGTCTAGTGGAGCTTTTCCTGTAGAGATGTTGCTTGTCAAGGATGAAAAATATT
Organism: Sequoia sempervirens; assembly: GCA_007258455.2. NCBI lineage: Eukaryota > Viridiplantae > Streptophyta > Pinopsida > Cupressales > Cupressaceae > Sequoia > Sequoia sempervirens. Next base: position 330,402,722 of record VDFB02193867.1, on the reverse strand, counting down.
CAAGAGTGAAGTTGAAGAGAAAGCTTGATCGAATGAATGAACCTAAAAAATGAGAGAAAATGAGGGGTTTTGTTGCATGCAAGGGTGACAAAGAGCCATTACACCTAAAAACATGATCGCTATGACACGTTTCAAGAGCCAAGATTCGAGATTCTTTATTTCAAACTTGGAAAATTGATAGGATGCTAGCATGCTGCGTAGACATCCGCATGCTATGCAGGCATCCAAGGCATCGGTTTTTGAGAAATGTGTCATTAGGTTTCTTTTACTTCACCATTGGTCCACATGGAGCTAGAATTATGAAATTATGACTCATGGGATTTTTTCCATTAATGCATATAGGTGTCATAAATGCTAGGAAAAGTGATAAAATGTGGAATTTCCCCTAGGTACAATTCTATGATATTACAGTAGGTTGTCAACCTAAATGTCTTAGTGGAATTTGAGTGTGCACCTCCTTTAATCATTAAAAATTGTTCATGCATGGATTCTACAATATGATCAATAAAGTTATATTTGACAAGTTAATGTGGAAAATAAAAATGGATATTATATACCATTTCAAGGAGGCTTGTACCCACTTCCCAATTGCTATGTAGTTCGAGGCAAAATTCTATCAATGAAATAGTATCGTAAACCCACATTCTAAAAATATCAAAATCATAAAGAGGATTATGATTACCTTTCAATTTGTTGCTAACTTGTATGTTATCCTAAACTATTTTATTTATGAAATAATTTTTCTCCCTTTCATCCACTGCTTCATAATCACTAGCAAACTTTTCTAGGTCAATGTGGATGTTTCCAAATTCTTCGGTTGCAGACCCAAAATATTTTCCAAGATCTTCTATATTAATGAATAAAAATTCTTGTTTTCTATATTTATTAACAATTTCTCTTTTGTTATCATCATAATTTTGGGCACAGACCATGATAAATTTTGGGCAAGGGAAAACCTCATGTAACATCATGTGCCCTAATCTAGTTACCCATGATGTAGTGAAACTATTAACTTGAATTTTCATTGCAACCTTATTATCAGGTGAAAATATAAGTTCTGAGATTCGCATACCATATATTTTAGGATTATAAATATCATGTTACTCATCAGTGAAACTTGGGGTTTTAAGCAATCCAACATAACATTTGTATTTTTTTATCCAATTTTCCTCTAGTGGTATTGGTTGTAGACATGCTTATACAATGTGAAATTGTGAATTCCCTCTTAGTCTTCCTTAATTTTTCTTAATTCTTAAGTGTCTCAACCCTAAACCCAAACTTCAAAGTTTGACAAAATAAGATTGTAAGAAATGATGAAACACAGCCATAGGAATTCTATCTTTCACTTACCCAGATTTTGATTCTTGAAAAGATTAATACTGACTAGCTTTGTTGGAACCCAAATTATCCCTAGTGTACTGAAATGAGCAATTTGAAATCTCCCTATGTGCTAAATCTATCACTTAAAAATAAAATCACTTAGTAGTAGAAAGTTCACTTTTTTTTTTGAATATTAAAGTGAATGAAATGTCAATGTGTTGTCGCCAGACTACACAATTAGTACATTACATTTTTGTAATGACACTTAGAAACAAATTCTGAATTGTTGATCTTTGTAAATCTAATAGTTATAAGGTGATTCCATAGGTTTGAGTTCGTAAGCCTAGTTCTCTATGCATTTCATTCCATAATGCAGCTACAATCATCCATCAAATGTTCATCAAATGATTAAGCAATTTATGATATAAATAATCAACATGTGTTTTAAAGTAGTTTTAAACATGTGTTTTAAAGTTGTTTTAAAAATTTAAACTTTTGTGGTGCTAGGATACACAATACTTAATCTCTTAAAGGAAAAAAAATGATTTTTCTAAGTTTATTAAATATTTTTCCCATTATTTTATTCCATTAACATTACTTGTATAATTTGAATAGACACTGTAAGAAAATAATAATTCTTTATTGTAAATGAATACCGAAGAATAACACAACCATTTATTTTATTACCACTGAATTACAATGTTACATTATTACATAGTTTTTTAAAGATGAGTAGAGCATGCAAGCTCTTTTTTTTGTATAAATGACACATTTCACTTTACATCAGACACAATTGATTCCAAGTTGCTGGGCCATTGGTTGCTTCTGCTGCTAGGGACAATACAAACTATATTACTGAATAAATGACTCTAAGAATCCATAGGGCTTGTCCGACCAACCATGCTGGGGAAATGAGAGCTATGAAGATACAAAATGCACTTATCCTCTTCGAGAACTAGAGTCATGTAGAAGATGAGGGGTAGTAAATTTTCTCCCACCTTTTGCACATACCTTCCATGTATTGGGATAACACACAGTGAGTTTGAAAGTCCACAGTTCCTCTTTGAGGGCCTCTGTCAAAATGGAGTATGAGAAGTCATCATATTTGAATGCAAACAAGATTAAAATAATTATGTGTGTGTACTCTTTGTGAAATAAGTAACTATCTCCATCAAAGCTCCTCATCTTGGTTCAAAACCTATCTTAGAAGTCAGGTGAACTAGATCAACTTCTTTCCAATTCCACCCATTCTGAACTTGAAGGAAAATGGTCTTTTACTTTGTAACTACATAACTGGAGGCAAGAGAATTTAGAGTATCCCAAATAATACCACATCATCTTCCTCCTTATTAACATTAGAAAATGAAAACCCTTATGATAATTCAAAACATTGCACTCACTAGTAAAGCCTTTAGCCTTCAACTAATGATTTTAGTTGTTCTCACTATCCCTATTTATGGGCCACTAGTACCACTACCAACTTGATCCCTGTTTAATTATGAGTCGTGTGAGGTTGGGTATAATGATAATTGTGTAAACCAAAAAAAAAAACTTAATTATGTAACTTAAGTATTACATTTATAATTAAAATGCTTATTTTGATTGAGTTCTGGCTACATGCAAATTGTACCTCAAGTTGACAAGCTGTAAAAATTTCCACTCAAACGATATGAAACCATTACAAATCTTGTTTCAATTGATCACTGGATTAATGACATCATGATTTATAGTACGTCGTGCAATTTTCAATATCAAGCTATCCAATCAATCACTTTAGATGTACATATGGCATTAATCCACAATACTGCAACCATACTTTCTTCAAAGAAAGACAATCTAGTGGATATGCAAAAATTGATGAAAAAATATAGAAATTGATAAAAATAAAGCACGTGCCACGCGCCATACTTTCTACAATTTTCAGTATGAAGTTATCAAATCAATCATTTCACTCGCTTCAGATTAGAAATTTAGAAGAGCAACCTAATTTTGAGTCTTTGATAACCGTTAATCTTTGATGAACTTAGCACTGACCAATGATCCCTTTTAGACCATTAACCATGAGCTGAATCTCGGTACCATTGAGGAAAGATGTCACAATCATGGTATTAGGACATAATAACCCGACCAAAATAACCTGGGATAGAATAACCCAACCAAAATAACCTAAGGACAAAATAACGTAGGGTCATAATAACCTATGGATAGAATAACCCATGGACAAAACAACCCATGGTCATTTTAGATCAAGCTAGTAGACTAGAAATGACATAAAATAAATTATAAATATGATTGTGAGGCCCCATAGAGGCTATTTAGGTCATTTTTAGACCATATATCCATTATATACCCCTAAAATAGCCTTAAAACTCCTTTAATATGCTTAAATAACCTATAAAATGGTAAATAATTATAAAAATAAAGGTAATTTCGTGGGAATAAGTTGATTATTTTGAAGACACATGGATTGGAAGACTAACCAAAAGAGGCAACAGACGATCACCCAAGTTTCCAATCACAATGTGGAATTGCTATTCAACTACTCAAGATGATCTTCCCATAACCAATAATACTATTGAGAGTTGGAACAAAGGATTTAGTGAATTGCTTCAAGCATCGCACACCTCTGTCTGGAAATTCATCAAAGTAGTGAAAAAGGAAGAAAGTCTCCAAGAGAATAGAATAGATAAATATATGGCTGGATACACTAGACAACCAAGCAAGAAAAAATACCATGAACTCAAAGAAAGACTAAAAATATTGGTTGATGGTTATGACAACCATAACATTTTAGATTATATAAGAGGCCTCACTCATAATTTGACACTTTAATTGAAAATTTGAATAATAAGTTTTTTTAGCAACATACATGTAATTTATAAATTTTGTTTTCCTTTCTCTATATTCTTATGGGGATATTTTGTCCATGGGTTATTCTGACCACGGGTTATTTTGGCTTGTTATTATGACCCCGGGTTATTTTGTCCCTGGGTTATTGTGATCGGGTTATTTTGGCTGGGTTATTATGTCCTGTAACCCACAATCATTAATCATTGATCTCAACCATTGATTTTTGTGAGAAAATATTTTTCACCTAAATTTGATACTCCACAGAACCGATAATCACCTAGGTTGAGGAGTCGGTCACCATGATGATTCCAAAGACTTAAGTCATAACTTAAGTGACATTCAACTGTCGATAGCCAGTCAACGATAACATATTATTTTGGTTGTCATGAATCTAAGTGATTTAATAAGTAATAAAATGTCAACCATTTATTTTTGGAAATCTAATGGCTCTAGTGTTATTCGAAGGTTTGAATTTGCAAGTCTAGTGCTGTAGACATTTTCTTCTAGAATGTAACTACAACCATCCATCAAAAATTCATCGAACGGTCATGGGTTATATTGATTTTCACTAACATCTAGCTTTAGAAATAATGAATATGTTGACACTTGTCCCCATTTTAGACACTTTATGAAGGAATTTGGATGTGTGAAAATTTGTCCCGAAATAGAACAATATGTAGCATTTGATATTTTCATCCACACTATGATTCATTATTGGCATACTAGTTTATTTTGTCAATGAATTTTTTATTGGTTTGAGATTATGTTTAATTCGCCAATGGTTTTTTTTATTCATTTGAAAAAAGGTTTAATTCGCCAATGAAAATATTTTTTTGGTTTGAAAACATTTTTGAATTTCCAACAAAAATATTTTATTTGTTTGAGCTCAACTTTAATTTGAAAAAAAGAAATATCTTGTTGGTTTGAAAACCTGTTTAATTTACCAATGGAAATATTTTATTGGTTTGAAAATAAGTTTTAATTGCCAATGAAAATATTTTATTGGTTTTAAAAAAATGTAATTCACCAATATTTTCCATTAACTCCTAGTGATTACAAAATATTCGCCAATTGAGATTTTTTTTTTCTTGAAAAATGAAAAAAATTGCCAATAAAATTAATATTTTTATGAGAAAGTATACAAGATTTGCTAGGATTTTATACCTTTTCCGAGGGGGGGGGGTTCTTAAAGTTATCCCTGACATTGGTTGTTGTCCCCTATTTTTTGTGATATTTTATTATGATTTTGCTATGATTTTCTACCTCCTATAGGTTTATTAGGTAGTTGTGATAATTTATTTTGGACTACTAAGCATTTTTTACATTAAAAATTTGAGGGTCTTAATAGATCCCTCTCTATTAGCACAAAAAAAATTATCACTACAAAATACTAATTACCACCAAAATAATTAATTAGTACTCTAATTAAATTAATCTTGTTATCATAATATAAAACTAAAATATGTTGCTTAAATAGCTCTATTTTTAAAACTTACCTAGTGTAAGGGGAAAATTGCATGCTTAGCATTTTTACCCACTTGTTTTGGACTCACATTGGTGATTTATCATGAATGTAATAAACTAGTGTCCAAGTGGCATCATTTTTTGAAAGAGTTGGCATACAACATTTATCTTATCGAATTATAAGTCCTTTTTTCCTTGGGTGGAAGCATAAAGGTGTGTCCCACTTGTGGTATATGGCACAAAAATAAGTCTTGGAAGGAAAAAAACACTATACACTACAATTCCTACTACATGTAAATAGGGTTTGAATGAATGGGGGTTCAAACAAAAACCCTTTTCCTCATTTAAAAAGGTACATGCCCAAAAAGCCTATAAGAAGGGACCTTCAACTATACATACCTTTGAATAAAGGACCTTCTAACAAATGCCCTTGGATGAACCTTCTTGTGCTCATGTATTTTTTTGACAAAAACAACATTTTGAAGGAAGGTTTGGATAATCAAATAGAGTCACTATAAAATGAGATTTTGCAAAATCATAATCCTTGGATTAAGATTTCCAAAAAGTATAATTTATAATATATTTTTTAATTATAATATTTATGTTCTGGATTGTCTAATAAACATAGGTTTTTTTGTCCAACATATTTATCTCTTTGTTCAATGCATGTCAAAACATTTAAAAATATTTTTTATTAGATTGATAAGCTTTCTAGATTTGACTATTAAATTTTTTTTAATCATCAAGGTTTTGTTTCATACTACATGATTCTCTTCTCTAGCTATTTCATCCTAATGATGGATCATAGAGTATGATCCAAAATGTTAATGATTAAAAAAATCTACATAGTCAAATCCAAAAATATTATCAAGATACATTATAAACTATGAAAATATCATGGTTTTAATAGTTTTTTATTATAAACAACCACCCTCTATATTGGAATCCTTGTTTCAAAAATGTTAATTAATTTAGATATATACAAAAATAATGAATGATGGCATAATATTACTCTAAAGTATAATTAATTTAAATTAAAATATTAATAATAAATAAAATGTATAATACAAATTATAGCAATAAATGGCCTAGATATAAGTGATAGCAATCAATGCCTAAGAAATTATGAATTTAACTTATTTAAAAAAAAAATGCTACATGACATAATGTCACTCATTAAGAGTACTGCAAATTATTAAAAATAAGTTATTAACAAATCTTTTTAAAATAATACTAACTATTTTTTTTAAATATATTTAAAATCTACACACAAAATATTAGAAGTCTCAAGTTCACATCATCTTCAAATTCTTAACAATTTGCTTGCTATAAGTGCTAGAAAGTAAAGATTTGGTTTAAAATGTTGATTTGAGAGTCTCACTTGACCAAAAAAGCGGGACAAATATTGTGTTGTCAACCTTAGTAGTATGGAGCCAACCTCCATTCTCAAAAATAACAATTAAAGACCTTACCTAGTTTAAGACAATATGTGTAAGATTGAACCCTTGATTCCCAAATGCAAATTTAATTATGAGCCCAATGATACATAAATGGATTAGGTTTTCATTCCAAAATAAATTTCAAATTGAAGACAATTTTTGATGTAAGTCCAAAAACAAGTCTTATATGGCATCAAAATCTAAATATTATTGCATATTTGGATTCCTCTAAAAAATATAGAATTTTAAAAAAGCAACACCTCATTTGAAGTCCAAAAGTTATGGCTTCTAAAAGGAGAAGTGTAAAAAATATTACAAGTGGTGGTTTTGAAAGTGTCAAAATAGTTTTTTAAAATGTGGTGGTTTCAAAGTTAAGAGAGGCATTTTTACCTACATTGAAAAAAATCTCTTCTGACATTTTAGATTCTTTTATCTCTTTATTTCTCTCAACGCTTTCAATTTATGGACCCTTTCAATTTATGCACGTAGTGTAAGGTTATATTTGATTCATAATGGATTGAAAATAAAATATCAATGAAGGAATTATTTTCAAAAGAACAAACATAGGGTAGAATTTGTAAGTATATTGAAAAATCTAGGAATGTGGGTTTGAAGGTCTACATAGGTAAAAATGACTTGGATCAAATCTACACCCACAAAAATGACCTTGATGATTCATAACAAATCTATTTTTGTGATCATTAGTATGTTTTGGGGCAAAGGATAACTTCTTGTGTGCTAGAAAATATATCTAGGATGGTATGAGAAATCCGTGTGTAAATTTTGGTGTGCAAGAAGTGTGATGTTGGAAAAAGGGATCTAGGGTCTAAATCACATTTCTTCCAATATCATAATGGAAAGGACTAAAATTGATCTCAAACACCCACTTGCCTACTAACCTCAATGGAAGAGCTAGAATGGAGGATCAAGGTTTAAGTTCTTCAATGTGTGTGTGTGTGTGTGATAATGATTGATTTATTGTTAGTTTATTTAATTTTATAATACAAAGTTATACCTAGGTTAACTATGAAGATGCAACAAAATGAGATGATTTTTGGAAAACACAAAACTGGATTTAACAAAAAAAAAGTTTAAAAGAGTAAAGTGCCAAAAACAAAGGAATTTGGAAAATAAATCCAAGCTTGAAATAACTAGATAGGAGCGTTGGGTGCCCTAGACCTAAAAAGTAGATAACTTGAATTAGATTCTAGTCTCCTATTGCTCCCTATTTTTAGGTTTTGATTCTCTAGACTTGGTGTTGAAACTTCATCTATCACTGATAAAATCTACTTTTCCTAATTTGTTGAATTGTAGGACTTGAATGTTTGAATGGACAATTAGGCCTTTAATCCTCTCTAAATTTGCTTTAGATTTGTAACTTGCACACAAGGATGAGGGGAAGGGTTGTGTTGTAAAGGGGCTTGCCTAAATCAAACCCTGTTTTGGTATTTCTACCTCCACAATGAATATGATGATGTAGAAGAGAGCTTACCCTCAATTAGGCAGATGCTAAATGATAAACAAGTGAAAAATTGACAATTGTTGCAACTCACCACTCAAATATGCATTCCTTGATGGACTAAATTCATTGTAATAATCACATTCAAGGAGAAATTGGATGCTTGATTTGAAGTCCTACAAGTGTTAGTACTCACGAAACAAATATAAATGAAACATGAACAAACTTGCATGAAAATATGATACATTGCTAGCATGATACTTGACTAAAATAATATTGTTAGAATTCTACTAATTTTTATCTTGATTGCTCAATTGATTAATTCAAAATGATAAGATTTCTTCTCAAAGTTTTTGATAAAAGGGGTAAAATGGGTTTTACAGGGACCCGAAACCACAATGTTTACAAAAAAGAAAAGAGGACACAAAAGTCCAACCAAAAAGACCAGCTGCCCAAGAAAAGATCAGCAGCAACCAAACGAAACAGACCAGAAAGGTCAAACCAAAAGGAACAACAAAGTAAACACCAAAACCCCAACCATTAATTTAGATTCTTGAGGACAGACTCCGTCTCCGCCTCTAGATTCTGCATTTCATTGACACCCTTTTTAAAAATTTGAATCATCTTTGAAGTGGGGGGTACCTTTCGCTTTAGATTGGATCTGGTTCTTTTGGAAATTCTTGCATCCGTATCCTATATTTTGTCCTTAGTTTCCTCTAGATCCACCACAAGAGACCCCTTCTGGGATTTATCAAGCTTTTCAGTCATCGCGTTAATGATAATGGCATTGTGTCTTGCAATTTGGTTGTTTTGCTCAACAATGGTATTGATGGTATTCTTGATATTCTCAACCTTGGAGTCAATATTTCTATTACTGTGATCTTGAACCCCACTATCCACATCTTTCTTTTCAATCTCAGCAATCTTAGCACCCAGCTCTTCAATATTGCTTTGAAGGGCCCAATTTTTAATTTTCATCTCATTAATTTTGGTGAAAGTCCATTCCAAGAGTTTGAAGTGGGACTCCAAATTGGTTTTGGCAAGGTTCAGAACATCGAGAGAAGGGTCTTTGCTAGTATTAGGACAAGTTTTCTCAGGGTTAGAAGTAACAGGGGAGTCATCATTAGCTAGATTATCCAGCTGAGGTTCAGTACAAAGCTCAGTTTTGTTGGCATCAGACTCCTCCAACTCAAAGGATTCTTTGGAATAGGAAACAAGGCTTTTGGCTTGGGGTTTCTTCTTAAAGGAGGGGCTATTAGGCTCAAGCTCGGCGTGGGATTTACCAGAAAGGGGAGTAGGGTTTTTGTTCCTGAAAGGGAAAACATGCAAGCTGAGGGATTTTCTAGCGGGGCTAGAATTAGGCAGATACTCCGAGCCACTGGGCTCAGTATCGTCACTCTCAGAAATAGGGGAAGTTTCTTGAATAGTGGGGGCAGGCATTTTTTGGAAGTGTTCAACAATCAACCTTATTAACCCAGTGTTCAGGATGGGGAATCTTTTAGGAATTTTCTTATTATCCTCCAAACTTTTCTTCAAGGAACATAAGAGATAATAGGGGAGAGAGACCCTAATCTTGTAGCGAAAGTGGTTGAGAAGAGAAAAGTGGTAGCCGTAGACTCTAGTGAAGCGCCCGTCCACTATTATATACTCCATGATGACCCACATAACCTTTCTCCAGATGGCCTTTATGGTGTCAGCATCAAAGTAGCTATTTGCAATTTTAACCAGACTTAGCCTTTCTTTGTCCTTTTTAGGAAATCTAATCACGGCTTCATCAGAAAAGGCCCTGTCCCGAAAGAACTTCTTCCCTTCAGTAGATAAGCCCGTAACATCAGTGATAAGATTTTCGCTGAGCTCCACATTCCTGCCAAATAGGGTCAAGTTACCATTATTCCAATTTTTAACAAAGAGGTCCATGGCCACCTGGTTATAGCCATGGAGCTTCTCCAGGAAAGGAAGCAACCCTCCGCTTATAACCTTTTTCCAAGCCTTGGCATTTTTCATATGTGTATCATAGCTATCCGGTTCAGTTCGCTTTCTGTCTCCTCCCATTTTAGCCAACACAGGGGGGTAAACCCAAATGAAAAATTTACTAAAATTGGCCCCGCAAAATCTAGGAACCCACAAAGCATGCGGAGCTTTCTTGCATATTAAGCCACTGGGCTCAGTTCCATGCACTCTAATGATTTTGATGTGAAAGATCCAACCTGTCCTCATTAAAGGGATAACACGTCATTTTTCCAAGTGATTTATCATAATTTATTAGGGTGCAGACATTAGAGTTTAGATCGCTGATATTAAGCCACGTGCACACATCTTTACTCCTAACCCCTTCATTAGCGAAAAAATTTGCAACAACATTGGCTTCTCTATAAGCATGTGATATTTTAACTTTGTCAAATTTGGCCAAAGTCAAAATAGCTTCATCAACCCATGATTTAATGGTCCACGAGGGGGGAGACTTGCCACAGAGGCAGTCGATTATGTTTTTGGAGTCTCCTTCAAGCCACAAATTTTTAATATTAAGACTTTGGGCTAAATTTATGATGTGAAAAGCTCCAGCAGCCTCCGCAAGATGATTAGTTTGGGAACCAAGAGGAGAGGCCGTCACTCCAATGAAATTGCAAAAGGAATCCCTTATAACTCCACCACAGCCTGCCACTCTCGGATTACCTTTAGTAGCACCATCAAAGTTAGCTTTGACCCAACCGTTTGGTGAGAAAGACCAGCAAACACCCTCTCTGTCCTTCTTGGCCTTCATAATGGTTCTAGGAAAATTTAGACTTATGTTCCAATCCTTAGCAACAGTTAAGTCATAGGGCGAATGCTCTGCTTTCATAGGCATGTTGTCCTTCTGAACCAAGGCATTGAAATTTTCCTTCAAGAATTTGACAATTTTATCAAAGACTATATCCACAAAATCTTCTTTACCTCTATAAATTCTATTGTTGCATTCTTTCCATAGGCCCTATGCAACATGAGGGAAGGATAAATCCCAAAAAATCCTGAGCATAGGATTTCTTGTCGGGGCTTTCCATTGAGTGAAGAAGTCTTCAATGGATGAAGGGAAAACCCAAGGAAGGTGCCATAACCTGATATTTTTTCCCAGATAGAAGCAGCAAATGAGCAATGAAGGAATAAATAACGCACTGATTCCGCCTCCATCTTACAAAGAAAGCATCTATTAGGAATTTGAAATCCGCATTTACACAGGTTATCAATCGTGAGAACCTTGTTTTGGAGAAGGATCCAGAAGAAGATATTAATTTTAGGTATCAAATGTTTGAACCAAGCTTTAGACCAGAAAGGAGGACGGTCCATAGAAGAAGTAAACCTGGTAAAAGTGGATGACACAGAAAAATTGCCAGACGGTTCATCTATCCAAACCACACGATCATCCAACTGCTTAGGACTAAGTCTAACAACCAGTAGAGAGGATTGGATAGGAGCCAAAGCCTGACTAACACTGCACAAGTCCACCCAATTACCATTCACTCTGTAGTCTTTCACATAAGTTCCAAACCGAACCTTGCAAATCTCGGCCCAATCACTAAAGGAGTTGATTTTTATAATGGGCTCCTTAAAGAGCCATCTGTCCTCCCAAAATCTAGTATGATAACCATTTCTCACTTTCCATCCAATACCTTCATCCACAATCTTTTTTCCATTGATTATATTATTCCAGCATGTGGACCCTCTGGGTAGAAGGAGGGGGTCCTTCTTTATAATGGAGGAGCTGTTGTTTTCTAAATATTTGCTAGCTAGAATATCAATCCACTCCCAATATGAAGAGGAGATCCTCCAGATTTGTTTAACTAAGAGGATTTTGTTAACTGTTCTGATTCTTCTTAAGCCAAGTTCTCCGGCCTTTTTAGGTCTACAAACCAGGTTCTAGCCAATTAAGGGAAGTCTTTATTTTTCCTCAACACCCAACTAGAGAAATATTTTTTGAATTTTTTCAATGGCCTCAGCAAATTTAGCAGGAATCTTAAATAGGCTCAAGGCATAGATAAGCAGATTTTGGAGAGTGGCTTTGAAGAGCTGAAGTTTTTTGGCTTGACTTAGCAGGGCTCCTTTCTAGCCTGCAAGCTTCTTGCTGAATCTTTCAACCAGTGAGAGCCAGAAAGACTCAGGAGGTTTCAAGCTTAAGGGTAGACCAAGGTAGGTGGCAGGAAAGGAATCCACCTTGCAACCCAGAATTCTGGCTATTTTAGCTTGTCTATGATCCGGAGTGTTGAAGAAGAACAAAGAACTTTTTTGATTATTGATCAGCTATCCTGAAGCTCTCTCGTAATTATCAAGAAATTGTTTTATTGATTTTCCTTTAGATACCGTGGCTTTACCCATAAGCATAGTGTCATCAATGAATTGTTGATGGGAACACACCAGATTTCTCGAGGAAGGTTTGAGACCAGAGAGAAATTTTAAGTCAACTAATTTTTTCAGATTCTTGCCTAAACTTTCAGCCATAATAGTAAATAAAATAGGAGAGATAGGATCACCCTGCCTTAGACCTCTGGTGCTTTGGAAAAAAGAGGTGGGGGATCCATTGACCATAATCGATATGGAAGTCGTGGACACAAGTTGTTCCACCAATTGGATAACCCTGTCACAAAAACCAAAAGCCTTTAAAATTTTAAATAAGAAAGTCCAGTCAACTCTGTCATAGGCTTTTGAGATATCAAGCTTTAATAAAAATCCTTCAGTCTTCGACTCAAATAAGGAATGAATATTCTCATGTACCGTCACAATAGAGTCAAGAATTTGTCTACCAGGGACAAATCCATTCTGTTGAGGAGAAATCAAGGAAGGAAAAATAGTTAAAAATCTAGAGGTTAAGACCTTAGAGATGATTTTGTACAAAGAATTACAGAGACTTATAGGCCTAAAAGCCTCAAAATTATTGGCTCTAGGTTTCTTTGGGATAAGAACCAAGAAGGTAGCATTAATTCTTTTAGAAGACTTCTGGATCCAAAAAATTATTTAACAGCATTTATCACATCTTCTTCTACAATTTTCTAGAGCAACTGAAAGAAAAATAAAGGGAAACCATCAGGACCCAGAGCTTTACTCCCTTCAAAGGAAAAGATAGCCCACTTGACTTCCTCATTGGTGGGGATGGCTGTCAAAAAAGAATTGTTTTCCTGGTTGATAATTCTTGGTATAACTTCAACTAAGTGATCCTGCTTATTTTGGTTTAATTCATCACTAGCCAAAAGAAGATGTTTAAAGAAGGAGCTCACCTTCTTTTTGATATCCTCCTCCTCCTCATACTTGATTCCATTCACATCTATTTGATATATTCTATTTACAACTCTGTGTTTAGATGCCGATAGATGGAAGTACTTGTTATTTCTATCTCCTGTAGATAACCAAAGAGCTCTAGATCTTTGTCTCCAAAACTCCTCCTTTCCAATTATGTCATGCATCTTTGTAAGGAGCTCATTCTCTTTTTCCTTAGTGTCATTCAAGTAATCCTCCTTCTGTATTTTAAATTGAAATTCTCCTAAGTCCATCTGTAGATCAGACTTAATCCTGAAGATATTCCCAAAAGAGTCCTTTTTCCATTTTTTAAAATTACATTTCACTTCCCTTAACTTTTTTGCTACTCTGAACATAGCAGTTCCTTGAATTCTTATATTCCACCATTTCCTTATTTCCTCTTTGAGAGTAGGATGAGAGATCCACATTTTTTCAAATCTGAAAGGAGTGTTCTTCTTTTTTATAGGATCCACAGTGAAACTGATAGGAAAATGATCAGAACCAATTCTCGTAAGGGCTTTAAGGGAACAGTAATAATCAAAATACCAATGATTGGAGATTAAAGATCTATCTAATCTAACCTGTATGAGATCCAACCCCTTTCTACGATTAGACCAAGTAAAGGAAGCTCCATGAAGATCGAGATCAATCAACCCTTGATTATCAATGAAATTCTGAAGATCCTCTTTACTCTCCAAATTGATCTGGGATCCCCCAATTTTTTCTCCATTCATTAAGGGTGTATTAAAATCCCCCATAACAATCCAAGCTTCACTATCAAAAATCCTCCTAAAGGCAACTAATTCTAGCCAAAAAGATTTTCTCATTCCTTTTCCATTAGTAGCATATATATTCACTTGAATCCAGCTGAAGTTATCTCTTATATGAGTAAATCTAGTGGCTATATGATTCATACCTTCCAAGATCAGATCACCTTTGATTGTGTGGCTGTTCCAGAAAGTTGCAATGCCTCCAGAAGTGCCATTTCTAATTATTACCCTGGTTACTGTAATACTGGAAAATTTTCAACTTTTCAATTTTCTCCTTTGACATTTTTGTTTCCTAAATTAAAAGAATAGCCGGCTTGTGATCTCTAACGAAATTACGAATAACATCCTGCTTGTGGGGACTATTGAGTCCCCTGATATTCCAAGACATAATCTTCATTAAATACCGGGGGAGTTAAGACATTCCAGGATGGTTTTCTGAGATCCATCTGCAATATCCTGAAAACTATTTAGCTCTCTTTTCTTTTTCGAAGAATTTTTTCCTCTTGAGTTCTTTACTGCCCCACAATCTGCCTTGATTCTTGATCTAGTAGAAATGCCACTTGGGGTCTTCCATTGTTTGTTTTTTTTCTATCTTATTCTTTGATATATTCTCCTCTTTATCAGTCTCTTCTTGGCTATCCGTCTTTCTACTGGACTCCCAGTCCTTATCATTTGGTATTCTTTGTTCCCAAGGTAAAGTGTCCATGTTACCATTCTTTTGACAAGCCAAGACATTACTAGAAAGATATGCTGAGTGATCCAGATTTTCAAGGGAGTCCTTAACCCTATCAGTGGAAATGGAATCCGTTAAGTTCACAACTCCCTGAGGGGGAGACGGGGAGGGAAGAGGAATATTCAGTACCAAGGACAAGCCCTTGCTAGGGATATCCTCCAGACTTGGGATCTCTTTGTTTCTATCAGAAGGGACTGTCATTTGGGATAAGGAAGTAGAAAGGTTTCAGTCTCCTTCTCCAACTGAGGTCTCCTCATCTGAATCCCTTTCCTTAGATGGAGACATTTTAACAATATTCATGTAATGAGGATCATTAGGAATCTCACCTTTAGATTCTATGACCACTTCAATCTCTGGAGAGATACTCTGAGTATCAAACTCTTTGTTTACCAGTTCCTGCTCTTTATTTTCCTTCCTTTCTTCTCCTGAATCATTATTTTTTTTCCATGCCTTTTTTCCAAGTCCTACTGGTTTATCTTTCTCTGAGGTGGTATTTAGGGGACACCTTTTTGCCCAGTGACCAAATTTTCTACATTTGAAATAGGAAAATGGAATGGTTTCAAACTCTATACTCTGTACCTAGGAACCCAGTTTAGATTGGATCTCAATCGAAGATGGTAGATCTGTCTCCTGGGAGACTCCCACACAAATACTCGCAAAAACCAATCTCTTTCTAGCTGCTGTCATTGAGTTAATCAAAAGGAGATCACAATACCATGAAAGATGTCTTCACTCCAATATTCCAAGGGTAGGCCTGGAAGTCTAACCCAAACTGGGATATTCTCAAAGATGGAATCCGATAGATCCAAGTTGGAGGACCACTTCTTTAAAGCCAGGGAAGATTTCCCTATCACCCAAGGACCTCCACTTCTAATAGACGTGATGTCCTCTCTACAAGTAAATTCAAACGGGAAAAATCCCTTTGGAAGAGTAGCAACTGAGACTTTCCTGCTTGTTCTGCATTTATTTTTAACAAACTTCCTAACCACTTCAATATTTGGTCCAGGGCCCATGAACTTCCCAACCAGAGTTCATTCCATTAGGGCTATATTATGGTCAATGAACAGATCTGGAATAGAAATAGCAAACTTACCTCTAACTGGGGATGAGATGTTTTGCACTAGAGGGAAAGATGATTTTCCATTAGGTTTTACCCCGAACAAAGAGGTCCAGGGTTTGTGATTGCCTCCAATGCTGCCTATGGTCCCCACTCCCCCTTTAGCTTTCTCGTTTTTACCAGTGGAGGATGCAACAGTGTTAATCTCTAGGTTTTCCTTTCCCCCAGGTTCCACTTGTATTTTGTTTCTGGTGTCCACATCATCCTGGTCATCCTTACCTTGCTTCTGACTCGACTCCAACTCATGATTCGACTGTAGATTGTCTGATCTTGCTCCATTTCCTTTTCTGTTGCTTTGAATTTCAAAATCCCTTTTCAAATTTGCTTGGATTAGAATGGTGAAAATGACTTGTATATATATGAAATTATTTAATTTCTCAAAAATTAATTACTGATAGTTAAAAAATGACTTTGGATTTTTAAATATTAAAATGTTGACACTGACATATTTTAAATTAAACTAAAATAGGCTAGACAAGGGCATTGGGTGCCCTAGCCCAAACATATTATTCTAAGTCCTTAAGCATCAATAAATAAATATTAGATTTTTATTCCCAATTAAACCCATGGTTTTTCAAATATTATTACAAAGTAGGCAAACTAAATGCACAATTGGGTCCAAGCTCATGAGAGGGAGCTAAACCTAGTGTGAAATTTTCAAGGGTAACAATTTACTATGCTACATTTAGCCCCCACTTAAGTGATATTATGAACTTATGCTCAGACTCACACTAAAGTAAGGAAAATTCAAGAAGGGTTCAATTATCCAAACATTGAGGAGATAAGACGATATAAAATCTAGGGGATGTGCTAGCCTCCAAGCTCAAGATCTTGTGCAAAATAATGCAAGGAAATAGGAACACACAAATATGAGGTGCAATATAATATGACAAACATGAAGCATACAAAATGAAAACACAAAACATAACATAATTCAAACATGAACATGAAATTTAAAAAATACACAAAAACACAATTCTAACAAAATACAAATACAATGCAAACATGCAAAGGGGGTATGAAAATCATGAACTAGAAGGATTCATAAGGATCTTACTAGGATCCATACCCAAGGAATTCATGAATCACAAGCTAAGAAAGTATAATATTTTATAGGTGACCCATGAACCAAATCATCATAGACTAGTGGATTTTGATATTCACTAGGTGAGTTTTCACAACCGTAGCAAATGAAAAACACACAAGGGTAGTGAAGTCCAATATTCACTAAGTGTGTTCCCATGTCAACCATACCAAGAATTATAGTCGCAATAATTATGATAAGGTGCTACAAAATGATCAATATGCCAAAAATGCATCACCAAGTTCAACACATGTGAAAAAAGTGAAGCACATAATATAATGTATTCCCTTGAACTTTAAAGTAATTGCTAACACAAACTATGATAAATTCCCTTTAAGGTAGAATAAAATAGTATATGCCACATGATAGGTCATGAGAGCTTATTGGAAAACCCTATACCAATGATATGTTCCCAACAAAGATGACTGCTGACAAGGGGTTTCCCTTGAAATAAAGCCACATAACAAGACAAAAGATATCATGTAAGGGATCCATAGATATAGGGTCAATACAAACCATAGATAATATATAATATGATTATGTGTGGAATTGACATCATTCCCCAAATACTTGTGGAACTATGAAAATAATGGATGAATGACACATTAAGACATCAAACAAGCTTTTTGGATCAACATGGAAGAGACCTAAATGTCTCAATGCTTTACATAGTTTCCAAAAGGAAACACAAGACAAAGACATTCACAGCATAATATGAATGGAGATACAAATAGCTAAATGTCATGAAAGATTCATTTTATTTGTATCCTTGTGCCAACAAGAACAACAAGGGCCATTCAAATAAGAGTAAAAAACACCAAGACACACCAAAAAAAACATCATAGGAGATCACATCATGTGCAATAAAACACATAACGACACATAAAAGGTACCACACATGTGAGCCAATTTAAAGAAAATCGTTAGCACCCTAATCTTGCTCATCATAAATGGAAGGAAAAAATTATGCTAAAGAGACTTACGAAAAGTGTAGTACAAGGAGAAGCATCAAGTTCAATACATGGTGAGTCACTCTCATCAAGAGGATCATCATGGTTTCCACCATCTAAATTTATTGATTTAGAAAAAATAAGAGCTAATTCATTATGGTATTATGTTTGTTCTTCTATTTTATCTTCTTCTTCACTATTCAAATGTATCATAATAGGTTGTATATTAGTGTTATTAGCATGATTGTGAGCACCATCATTCACATGAGCTTATTTCATTCTTTACTTAGGCTAGGATAGGTAAGGTTTGACTTCATGGATTTGTGAAGGTGGTGGAGTGGAGTCAGGAAATGAAGATGATGGATGGTTGGGAGGTGTTTCATTAGAATTGGGTTGGATGGATGGATGGTCATTAGGTAAGGTTTCACACTTCATAGCAAGTTGATGAGCCATATCACATCGTCTTTTTTTATGCTCTTTTGTAATTCTATTTCTTCTTGCATGAGTCTCATCTTGTGAAGGGGTAATTGAGGTGTTTCCAAAAATTGGTGAATTTTATTCCTTTGGAGGAGGAACTAAAGGAACCAATGTTGGTTGGGAGACCATTGGGTTCTTAGTTTTTAGCATAAAGACTTATTTTCTTTTAGAGGCACAAATTTAATTACATGATTATCTCATGGAATTTTATAGGATGGTGGAGGTGGAACCACAATGCACATACCAAATGATCAAGGAAGGATACCTGATTTAGACTTACATTCATCCACTACCTATGGGGTAGGGTGAATAACCATCAAAGTCACTATAGACCAAGGAGCCTCAGGCAAGATGTTACTAAGGGATAACTCAGCTATACAATGAGCTTTAAAATTTTAATATGACACAAAAAATCCTATAGTGGACGAAAAAATAAAACCCTTTGCCTCCTCAAAGATAGAGTGTTCCTCTAATCCCTCAAGGGAAAATATTAGGTTCAATAAGAGTGGAGAGAAAAAAAATTGACTATATTTTATGTTTTAGGATAAATTTTAGAACAAGGACTTTAGAGACCAAAAGAGTAGACTTTAGAGGTCTCATGAGAAAGTTTTTTGGCTCTCGACCAAGGATGAAATTGCGGTGCAAAAAAATCCTCTTGGAATGCTATGGTTTCCTATGGTCTGAGAAAAAAACTTGTTGACAGAAACACAAAGAGTCTACTTGCTACTCAAAGACTAAAATTTGGAAGTTTTACTAAACTAATAGAATAATAAAAATGACAAAGATAACATAAAAATAACTAACATGTGTAGATTAAACTAAATGAAATGAAATGATGAAATAGAAAAGAGAAGAATGAGCTCACAAGATGTCCAACACTATGAAGCCTCCTGCAATGCTCCAAATCAAAAAATTGCGCACATGAAAACAATGAAAAATGTTGGGGCTATTTTTGGGCTTGTCTCAATCAAACCCATGCTTTGGTGTTTCCACCTCCATGAACAACCATATAGATAGATAGAGAAAATAATAGATGAAAAAGTAGATTAACAAGACAATAGACAAGTTAAAGGATAATATGCTACTATAATAAATACAGTAATGCAAATAAAAGAGAGTGGTGTTACCCTCCCTCAAGTAAGATAGTGATGTTTAAAGAGAGTATGTAACACCCTCGATGTTCCAAGAAGATAACAATATCGATGTAGAAGCCAAGACATGAGAGGGATTGAGAAAATGGTGTAAAGGAGAATGAGAATGAAAGAATAAGGGCTAGAATGAAAGATAGATTGAAAAAATTCAAGAATGAGTTGAAGGAATGAGAGAATGAGAGTTTTACTAGAGAAAAGGCTTGTAAGAAGGTGTTTTCAGCCATGTTTGCAATCACAGAGGCATTACACTTCATAGGAAGGTAGAAGTGTAACATCCCAATGGCCATAGAATTAGAGATATTTTTAGGACGTTTGTGTGATGTGTAGATGTTTACGCACCACACTAGCATCCCCGAAAATAAATTCACTTGAAGACCAAAAATAAAGGGTTAAAGGATGAGATTAAAGCTATGTGAAAGGAGGAATTGCATTATAATCTTTTATTAGGCTAAAGGGAAGACTATGGAATGTGAAATTACATTGGGTGCAATTTTTGGCATTACATTTTTTCCCCACTTTAGTGAGAATATGTATTCTAATATCTACGAGATAAAGTAGAAAGAGGTTCAAGAGAATATACAAAGGATGAAGAGGATGTAGGCCTTCAATCTAGTATATGCAATATAGAAGCTAAACTAGGATGTGAAGAGGACACAGTCTTCCATCCTGCAAAGATGACTATAATCTTAGCACAAACATGTTAGTTGTAGAAAAACATGTTAGGTGAAAAAGAAAAAGAAATAGACATGATAAAATTCATAGAATGATATAATTTATAGACATGACATGACATAATCTGATAAGATAAAATATAACGCTAATAGGTATAGAGACCATACAATAAGCAGATAGGTTTGTGGCTACTACAAACTACATTGTAGGGAAATCATAGAAAAGGCAAGAAAAGTCTAGTCAAGTTGCCCCAAGCTAGAGAATGAGATCATAATACATCAAGATATAAATATTTTTTAAGAATTTAAAAAAAAAATAAGAATAAGCAAATATGATAGCCCCCCCTTAGAATGATGTGTGCTATGTAGAGGAGCATATGTAATTCTAAGGAGAAAAAAAACATAGAGATGTTGTGGCATGGTATACATATCAATATGTATTCGTGGAATTTTGTCATGCAAGGGATAAAACATAGAATCCATAATATCAAGAGAGAAGAAGAGATAAAGAAATCAATATCACAGGGCGATCCAATTATTCGAGGGAAGAATTGATCATAGATGCATATATAGATAAGATAGTATAATGCATGAATTGTCATCACCCCACAAATATATCAAAATGGGGAGAAGAGCACATGAAGACAAAATAAAGAAGATAAATTCGGGTTAACATGGAAAAGGCCTAAATGCCTTAATACTTTGCATCATTCTTGACATGAAAAATCAACATGTATGACATATAGAAGAATGATGATACTAATAAAAGAAGTTTATGATATATTTTCTCTCCTATATCCATGTACCTACAAGGGTAGCAAGGGTCCTCTATGTGAGAGCACAAACATAAATAGAGAAGCATGGGGAACACAAATAAACACACACAAAACTAATCTAGAGATAAAGAAGAGGTATCCCTCTACTTTGACACCTCCAATAAGTCATCTTTCTCCTAATATAGATCATCGTATGGGGAGTGAATATGATCCAGTAGGAGGGATAACAAGATTGGTTCTTGTTGACTCACTTGTAGCAAGAGCCAAAGAGGAAGCTCCCTTGAGGTCTCCATGATGAATCTCTTGTGAGACTAATGTCATCAATCTAGCAAAGATGGATGAAAAAGTTAGAATATCCTCCAATGAGTCAAACATATACTTCTTTGAAGTGAAGTGATGTGATTGAGCAAGAGAAGGATGAGAAACTCAAGAGTCATTTCTAACCTTGGAAAAAGTGGTAGTGATAACTCTGTGGAAGGAGGTGATGTTTCCATCACAAGAACGATACATGCCAAAGTAGAACAAGATTTAGAAGGCAAAGAAAATATCTTATGACTATCATTTGAAATGAGGTCATTCTCCAACCTTTTCTTAAGCGAAGGATAAGGGGTCCTCATAGAAAAAGTGGAAGAGGGGGAAGGAGAAGGAGCCATAATAGACACAAATTTTGTATGAGGAATGTCAATAGGCTTAGGGAAAGGAGGAAGATTTGGTAAAGAAGTGATCAAAGGTGGCTTTGAAGGAGCAATGAACACTTGCACTAATTTTGGGTGAGGCTCATCAAGATATCTTGAGGAAGATACAAGAAAAAAAAAGGCAAAGGGAACAAAATCATGAATGGAAATAAGAATAGGAGTAGGAGAAAAAATAGAAGTAGTAGGGGAAGTAGGAGTAAAGGTAGAAATAGCAGGTGTATCTTCGATCTTCTATGAATATTTGCACTCCCGAGCCAAAGATCATTGATGATGCTTACACTCATACACAAGTCAATTTCAATGGCTATGGGCACTAGGAGTTTCAACTTGAGAATACTTTGGGGGATCCTATTCCATCAGAGGGGTGGCCTCCATAGCCGTCACGGGAAAAAGAGCATGCTCCTGAGGAGGGACAGTAGGAAGAGTTATAAAGAGAGAGATGGGGGTCTCAACCATGGGCCTCTTTCCTTTTTCTACTTTATATGTAGGTGGAGGAATTAGAGGAGGCCTCAGGGGTTGAGAGATTGAGGGATAGTGGGAAAAAATTGGAGTTGGAAGACTTGCGGTTTGGACTTCCACAACATGAGAAAATTTCCTTTTCTCATTCTAAGCACAATAAGAGGAATAGAGGACATTGCCGAAGGTTGTGAAGCTACAAAAGAAGAAGAAGAAGAAGAAGAGGAAGGAGAAGGTCTATGGGTGATAGCTTGCTTGTCCTTAGCCTTTGAAGGGGCAGAGGATGAATCATGCTATTGCACACACATAGAGGCCTTCATAGAGATAACATGGGAAGAAGGAGAGAAAAAACCATTAGAAATTGAACCTCCACTTTTATGCCTAAAGTAGACCTTGTAGAGCAAGTCCCCTCTAGGTGGTAAGGGTCTAACTGGAGCAGGATATAAATGGATCAAATAAAATCCCCCACATGACATGAGTGGTTTGTATCTAGTGTCCTAGATAGTATACACCATGCCATCATGAGGAAACTTCAAACATTTGTGGATAATTAAGGTGACTGCACTCATGGAGACTATCCATAGAATTCCTATTCTAACCTTTAATAGGTCAAATTTAGGTATCACAAAAAATGGCGCTTCAAGAGTTTTAGGTCCAACAAGGACCAATAAAGAGATAGACCCAATAGGTGGGACATAAAGACCATCATGTGTATGGAGCATGGTTTTTGACTCATCATATTTCTCCTTATGATTTTTATTTATGAAGAGGGTCTCCTCATTATGACATTGAACCAACTCATAGGGTCAACCATAACACCAATCACAACATTATCATTGACTCAAGCTAGTATGTGCAATGAAGAAGGCTCCCTATTAAGAGGCAAGTCACATGGTATGAATTTTATATTAGTTGTCTTATCCACATGATCTAAAGGATGAATATGGGTGAATGAAACCATGTTCACATACTCAAACTAGGATCTGCAGATGAAGAAGCATACACTATTAAATTTATGGAATGGAAACAGAAAGGATATGTGTATATCTACAACTAGCTATAGGTTTGGTTATAGATTTATTAGAATTTTATTTCTTACCATCAAGTCGGATAGCATCGTTATCAATGTGGTCTTGGATAACATGCATCACTCAATATCATGTCCGAAAAATTGATGGTATAGAAAAAAATTATGTGCACCATACTAGTTAGGATAGGGCTCAAACAACAGTCTTATTTCTATAAGGGAGATTACTTTTAGCAATGTATGAAGAACAATCGTGTAGGACTGAGATAACTTTGTAAAGATTCTATTTCATTTTGTAGGGTTATTTTCAGTAGGAACAAATACCAAGCTCCCTGTCACTTTATTATTTTTTGATTCCCTAGAAATAAACACAACTAATCAATTATTTAGATGGGAGGATGAGGAATAATCCCCATACTGAACCACCATATACTGATATTCACAAAGTGAAAAACATAAATGAGAAAAGGAGGGGTACTTCATCAAAAGGATTTCTCTTGCAACACTGACAATAGGTTCCCTATGAACACACGTTGTAAGTTAGAATCCAACAAGGCATAGAAGATCTAAGAGAATAGAGATTAATAACAAGAAATAAAATTAGTTTCCTTTTTGTGGGTTCCTTGCTTACACCAGATGAAATCAATGAAGGTGATCTTCGGCTTGATGTTTTATTGGAATTGTTGCAAGAAATAATTTACTAATTGGTCGAAAGAGAAAATGGAATTATCAAGAAGTGAGAAAAAACATTCCAAAGTAGCATCCTTGAGGGAACACATAAATAAATTTTCCAACAAAGTATCATGGTAAAAGAAGTCAGTACACATGGCAGTGAAGGATGAGACACGTGTATGCAGATCTCTCCTACCACTGTACTTATCAAATTTAGGATTTTCTATCCCTTGAGGGATCATGGGGACATTCATAATAGCAAGGGATAGGGGGCTACGATGATAATATGGTTGTAAGGCAGCATGAGAGGTGGAACTAGTTAGGTTGGCCAATTGAGATTACATCCGACCCATGTTCTGAATAATAGACCATTAAGGATGAGATCAATTGATGGAGCCTAACTAATTGAGGTGCTAGAGGTGGAGGGGATTTCGGTTCTCGATGTAGGAATTTTGAATCCCAAAGGAGCTCAATTCACTTTAATTTTAGGAACATACCTAGATGCAATATTGATATTATCAGCAATAAATTCAAAAGGAATCGTGTTAACCATATGCATAGACACTCCTGGCACCAAAAAATATAACTGTTGGCCAGTGATTTTTGATTGAACATCTTGAGGGTTACCCAAGACATAAGCATACGAGGGGACATGGATTTACACTACATTTGCAATATCTTGAAGTAACTCTAGAACTTTGCAATATGAAATAAGTAAATTTCTTAGACCATTAAGGAGAGGAGTGGCTTGAGAGTATGTGTTTTCTTTTGTTAATAAATCTTTGAACTCTCTAAGTCTTACTTCCAAATATGGATCTGCTCAGTTGGAACCATAAGAGCATCTTCATTGGTTATGGAAGAGGAAGAGTTAGAGGGATAAGTTGGTGGGATATGCACTTGAACTTCAACTAATAGATGAGTGGAAACAAAAGGAGGGGAAAATCGAATGAAAGTCTTGTAGAGAATTCCTCAAACTTAGCGAGGAGGATAAACTATTTCTAGACCCCATATCTAGATGCCAATGAATTATTCTAACTACATGTCCAAAGGTAGTGGATTGGGTTATGAAACTCATACAAAGCATCGCAAAACTATATTCAATACACATCTCAACAATAAAGAAGAATTTTTTTTGACAAAATGACAAAGGTAAGAATAGGTTCATGTTAGGTTCACCAAAATGTAGTGGAGGAAAAATGACACCCTCTACCTCCTCAATTCAAGAGTGTTCCTCTACTACCTCAAGGGAAAAGCCTAATTCAAACACTATTTTGGTATTTCTACCTCCACAATGGCTATGATGATGTGAAAGAGAGCTTAGCCTCAATTGGGTAGAGGCTAAATGATAGCAAGTGACAAATTATCAATTATTGCAACTCATCACTCACATTTACATTCCTTGACGGACTAAAGTCATTGTAATCATCACCTTCAAGGAGAAATTGGATGCTTGATTTTAAATCCTACAAGTGTTAGTACTCACAAAATAAATATAAATGAAACGTAAAAAAACTCACTTAAAAATATGATGCATTACTAACATGATGCTTGATTGAAATAATACTGCTATAATTCTTCTAATTTTTCTCATGATCACTCAATTGCTTAATTCAAAATGATAAGATTGCTTCTCAAAGTTACTAGGATTAAATTAGTGAAAATGACTTGTATTTATATTCAATTCTTTAATTTCCCACAAATTAATTACTAAAATCTAACAAATGACTCTAGATTTCTAAATATTAAAATGCCGACACTAACATATTTTAAATTGAGCCAAAATAGGCTAGATAAGGGCGTTGGGTGCCATAGCCTAGACCTATTAGTCTAGGGCCTTAAACACCAATAAATGAATACTAGATTTTTATTCCTAATTTAACCTTTGATTTTTTGAAGATTATTACAAAATGAGCAAATTAAATGCACAATTGGATCCAAGCAAATGAGGGGGAGTTGAACCTAGTGTGAAATTGTCAAGGGTGATAATTTATGATGCTACAAGAAGATATTCAAATTGAGTGCTAAATATCTTCTCTTATAAAAGCATTGATTTATATAAGCAACAAAAATGTAATCATAGTAGTGAATTCACTATGACCACAATGAATGTGTGATATCCCATTAGTTGAAAGTGGTGAATGCATAAATACCTCTCTAACAATAGCAATTAATTCATCATGTAATCTAGTGTCATTCTAAATCCCAAATTTATCCAATTCCTCTTCTTGTATGATGGTTATCCATATTTTAAATGGAAAGGGATTATATATGCATCTTGTTTATGGTTGAATAATGTTTTTCAAGTCTTAATTATCTTGTTATGAGTTGTAGTTTTTTTTATCTTGAAAGTTTTGAGCATATATATGAATGGTGTAAGAGAACACATAGTAGTGACTTCATTTGGTAGTGTTTGATTAATTCTCAGGGAAATAGACACATTGTTGGATCTCTATAAAAGGCTCAATGGGTTGTTAAATATCTTGTATTATCTCTTGTTTTAAGCCATTTCAATTTCTTAAGATCTCAATAATTTTACTCTCAAATTTATAAGATTAATATCTATATTTAGTAACCTACTTGAGGAATACCTTTCCTAGTATTTAGATCACCCAATTGTGTCAAAATAATATGAAATGAAGATAGGATATTTTATCTTCCATCTTCCATGGAATCCTTCTAAGGCCTAAGAAGGAATTTCTTCAACATAAAAATGAATAATAAATAGAGGTGGAAAGTATGTTCTTGATATATAAGAATGGAGGGAAGATGTGGATATTTAAATTAGCATTTCAAATTTATAATTATTCTTGGAAGTATATATAAATAAGTATGTGTGCAACATAGGGAGAGAGAGACATATTTCATCCCATGATTTACTATTTTATTGAATAGAGCAAGGGGTAGATTGCATCCATATAATTTAGAATGTTCATTGTACTTGTCAAGTTTTTAATACATTATGGTAGAATTATTCTAGTAGCCAATTGTAAGCCAAATGAATAAATGATAAAGGGCCATGTAGAATGCATAAATAGAATCCATGAGGAAGAAAGTGGAGATCAAACAAGATGAACAATTATAATAATTATAGAAGAATGAAAGAAATGTATTAGGTCACCAATTTGTGAAATTCAATAGCACTATGTTATCCACCCTTGAGAATTATGCACCAAAAATCTCTAAAATCTATAAGTATTCAATATAAGATCTACCTTAAACCCTCTAAGACTAATCTATCAATCCTCCAATTCAAACATCACTAGAATGCATTTGAATCAAACACACAAATGAACAAAATTAGAATTGGTCAAACTCCTTCAAAAAACTAAGCATCCCCATAAATAGTTCCAAAACCAATTTTAATTCATACTAGCATAGAGGAATGACACAAGTCATAGCCATAAGTTTGCACCCTAAAAATATAACAATTAACCCTTAATAAATTTGAACTTGAAATCCTTCTTGAAATGTAGGAAAAGGGAGACGTTAGGGATTACACTCTAGGGTTTCATACTTTTTCACATGTATTTCATTTAGAATTGAGGTAGCAAGGGTTTGATGAATTTGGAAAAGATATAGGAATAACTTAACCTAAAAGGTGAGTCAACCCACCCTTGACCAAATTTGAAATGAACTTAAGAATAAAACACAATGAAATAGCTAAGATAATGATCCAATTACTTATTCTGATGTAAATACAACAAATACAGAAAGTCACAAACAAATTAAGACTATAGAAATAGATTGAGCAGAGTACTATGCACCTATGATATGAATTTGGGGCTAAAATTTAAGAACCAAGTGACCTAGAGGGTGAGTATATCATAGTTGAGAAACTTCATATATACTTTCACAATCCTCTAGTGCTAGATCAGAGCCTTTTGGTTCTACTTGTCGCATTGTCAGATCATTATCGGATATTGTTGTAACTAAATTTACATTTGTTGTCAAGGTGTAGGGTTTGATTGCAATGAATAATTAACCTTCAAAGTTCACCCAATATTCTTTATATCTAAAACCTTCAAATTCAAAGAGAGAGGAAAGGTTGTGCCATATATGGACTTACCTTTGTCAAACCTCATGTTAGTGTTTCCACTTCCACAATGAAAATGCCAATGGAAGATAATGATAAATGAATGGTGAATCAAGAATGGCTATAGCTGATGGAGGAATAGGAAGGAAACCCTAAGAAGAAGGAACCGAGAAATATATTAGAGAAGGATGATCACAAAGGGAAGAAATATCATGAAGTGGAAAGAGTGGTAGGTCGAGCCTCAAAAGACTATTTTGTGGAAAAGGTGGAAATTATGGTGGATGTGATAGACTAGGATGAAAATGATATGAAACATTTGGAGCAAAGAGCAGTTATCAAACGGTTTTTAGCGAAGCACTTTATGAGAAAAGAAATTGGGGAATGGGTTATGGACATTTGGGATTTAGACTTGATTCTTAACTTTCTTCCCAAAGGTTTCTTTGTCACAGTCTTCAGGATCATAGGGGAAAGGGAAGATCTATTTGGAAATCTACAGAAAAATGGTGCTTCATACTTGTTTCTATTTATGTGGCAAATGAATTTTAATCCTTTGGAGTATAATCCACATAATGGATTGTTATGGGTATGCCTATACAATCTCCTATTTGAGTATTAGTCAAATAGTTGCCTAACAAAAATAGGGAACAAAATTGGTTAGATAATCAAAGTTGATTTAAGGGACGAAGAATCCATGATATATGCAATAGTACTTGTCATAGCAATAAAGGTCATCCAATAAAAAATCAAGTTGGTGGCAGTCTCAAAAGTATAGACATAGAATGTAGAGATCGAGAAAATCAAGTGTTTTTTGTGTAAAATGCAAGAGGAATCATAATGTTGATAAATGTAGGCATTACCCCCTAACTATCAAAGAAGTATGGAGGGAGAAAAAGAATGAGGCTCTATTGGAGGAGCAATAGAGCATGGAGGAAAACATGAATAATGATGGTGCTAGTACAAATGGGTTGCAAGCCTCTACACATGTTAGAAATTGGAAAATGGTGTTGGTAGAGCCAATTGACATGGCGGGGGAATTTCAAGTAGAAGAGGGGGAGTTTGTGGAGATGAATGGGGAAAGGGGATCATCGCCAAAGATGCTTGAATGGTATGATAATGATGAACATGAAAGTATGGTTAAACTATTAGAAAATTATTTCCATGAATAAATGGAGATTGTGGAACCTAGAAGGATCTAACAAACTCTGAATGTGGTATCGACATCAAAAGTGGGGAGAAAACCAAACAAGCAAAAAAGAGAAGAGGACGGGTTGAAGAGTGACCAACCTTCAATTAGAACCTACATGACACAATCCAAGGGAGCCAATGCTTTCCTTGGAGGAAGATGAAGGCACTCACGTGGAATTTTAGGGGCATTAATGTCCCTAACAGAAGATGACTGGTAAATCACTAGTTGGATTGCCAAAATGCGGATATCATCTTGCTACAAGAGACACCGATCAAAGGAGAAGAAATCAGTGTCATTCTAAGATCATGCAAAGGTTGGGAAGGGAAATTTATGGACTCCAGAGGAGTGGTTGGTGGCTTAGTGGTATTATGGAAACCAAGGAGGATCAAAATGAGTATAAAAAATCTAACATGAGAATTGGATAAAACTTGAGGCAACAAAATTGTAATCAAATTTGATTTATGAAAGACATAATATTTATGGCCCAATAAAAATAGAGGATAAAAAAATACCATGGGATATAATCTCAAATGCAGTAGGGCATGAAAAAATAATTTTGGGTGGATATTTTAATGCTATAATGGATTTGAAAGAAAAGAAAGGGGGTCTAGGAAAATAATGCAAGGACAAAAATATTTTATAAATTTTATAGAAAAGAATAAACTAATTGATATAAAAGCCACAAATGGTATATTCACATGGAGTGATCATAGAAAATATTTCAGTAACATAGCTAAAACGCTAGATAGATTTCTAGTTTCCAAAGATTGGTTACATGGAAATTTGTTACCAAAATCATTGATTTTTCCAATAGTAATTTTAAATCACTATCCTATTGCACTAATGATAAATGAAAAATAAAAACTAGAAAAAGGAAATTTCAGTTTGAAAAGATATGGATGAGAGATACTGAACTGCTAGGGATGATGCAAACTTGGTTGGTAGAACCTTTAAAGATAAGAGGATCTAAGATGTTTGTGTTTAAAAAAAGTTACAAAACTTGAAGGAAAAGATAAAAGAATGGAACAAAACCTCTTTCAAAAGCATATTTGAAGAGAAAGAATGCATAAAAGAAGAGTTACTTGCTCTTGATGAAGTGGTTCTTAAGCAAGGCATGTCAAATGTGAAATTTGAAAGATAGAAGAGTTGAACAACAAAATACAATGAGGTGCTAGCAAGGGAAGAGTGATATTGGCACTCAAAATTGAGAGATACTTCGCTAGTGAAAGGCGATCAAAATACAAATTTTTTCACAAATCTACAAAGATCAAGTAGAGTTGGAATAGAATCAAGAAAATAATAAGGGAGGATGGGAGAATCATCACCAGTCAAGTTGAGATACAAAAGATGGATGCGTCTTTCATCAAAGAACTTTTGGGTGGAAATGAGGAAGCAAACTTGCTGATCATGGATATAGTGGAGGACGTCAAACCATTGATAAGGCCAAAAGATATGATACTCTTTGGAAACCCATATCAAAGGAGGAGGTGAAGGAAGCACTGTTTCAAATGTAGCTAGATAAGGCTCCAAGCCCGAATAGGTACAACACATTCTTGTTTCAGTCTTGATGGGACTTTATGGATTTAGAGATAGCAGTGGTGGTTGAAGAGTTGAGAAGGAAAACCATAATGTTGAAGGACTTTAACAACACCAACATAAAATTGATACCAAAGAAGGATAATTGTGAATCTTTTGTGGATTATAGGCCAATAGCATTGTGTAATTTGATTTAAAAAATTACTACAAAGGTAACGGAAGATCAACTAAAAAGGATCCTACCTTGATTAATGTCACAAGAATAGAGTGGTTTTGTTTCAAGCAAGGGTATTATGGATGTAATCATTGTTCAACATAAATTTTTTCAAACTATCAAAAAATGAATAGAAGTGGCATGATGGTGAAGTTAGACATGAGCAAGGTGCATGATAGGGTGCGTTGGAGCTTTCTAATGAAGGTGCTAAAGAAACTTGGCTTTGGGGACAAATGGTTAAATTGTGTGTTTTGTTGCATCTCCTCACTAAGGTATTCAATTATGATAAACAGTTCTCCCTATGGTTTTTTTGAGGGGGGAAAAGGTCTGCAACAAGGTGACCCCCTTTCTCCCTTTTATATGTTCTCATGGTGAAGGCGTTGAGTAAGCATATATCAAGGGTAAGCGCAAGTGGTCTATGGCATGGAATTGAAGTCTCAAACCAAATCGCTTCCATATCACATCAAATTTTCGTTGATGACACTATTATTTATGGTTGTACAACCATCAAGGAGGCAACAAAAATGAAAGGGATAATTAAAAAATACTACTTACAGGCAGGGCAATAGGTTAATTTAGAGAAGTCAAATACATATTTTATCAACACACCCAAGGGTAGCCAACACAAGATTTTAAATGCGACAGGGTTCAATGCAGGTTAACTCCCAAAAAAATACCCGGGAGTCTCATTATTTACTAAGCATGTAAACTTTAATTTGTGAGAGAACACTATTGAAAAATGCAGTAATAAAATAGAGAATTAGAAAGGGCATTGATTATCTTTGGTGGGTAGGCT
Organism: Sequoia sempervirens; assembly: GCA_007258455.2. NCBI lineage: Eukaryota > Viridiplantae > Streptophyta > Pinopsida > Cupressales > Cupressaceae > Sequoia > Sequoia sempervirens. Next base: position 330,370,584 of record VDFB02193867.1, on the reverse strand, counting down.
ACTCATGGTGAAATCAGTGTTGGTAGCAGTTCCAATTTTCTTGATGTCCTATTTAGATGCCCTCGAAAATGTTTTGAGAAGGATTAAAGGTATTCAAAGGAAAATATTGTGGGATGATGCCCCAAAAAAAATCCTATCCCAATGTTAGGCTAGGAGACTACCAGTTTGGCGCATGAACATGGAGGGCAAGAGTAAGGTATTTAAAGCTCTAGAATCAAGCTTTGGGGGCTAAACTCTCATGGATGATTTTTAAGCATCCAAAAGCTCAATGGTCTAGGTTGTTGAGGGTGAAGTATTTGGATTCGATGGAGGAGGAAAAAATATTAATGGTGGTAAACCCACAAAGGGATCGACCATGTGGAATTTCATACTAGGATGAAGAAGTATTGTCACAGATAATTTATCATGGCAAGTAGGTGATGGAAGGAAGGTCTCTTTTTGGGAAGAGTCATAGAATGGTTACCTAAAACTGAGGGAGTTTCTTGAGTTGGGTGAATCCATTGAAGCTATCAAGGCAACATATGGTGAAAGCTTGAGAAATTACATGTTTTTGTGGCAGAGGGAAGGGAGTTGGGTTTAGGCTTCGAAGGATTTTGGTATGCTACAAAGGAAAACAAGGGAATCATTGATGGGTAAACTTTCAAGAAGACATGTTCTCATTTCTGATCAACCAGACACCATAGTGTGTGGTGTGACAAAGTTTGGGATGTACTCGATAGACATTGGATACAAGATCATCAAGTAGGAAAGAAGTGTGGTGATGTGGCCAAAAATTTTATGCTGGGGAAAAGGTATTCTACCAAAGGTGGGAGCCTTTGTGTGGATGGATTTACATGGGAGAATCCTCATAGGGGATAGATCAAACCAGATTGGTATTCATGGTCTACATTGGTGCATTTTGTGCAAATAGAGTAATGAAGATTTGCAACACCTTCTAGTGCAATTTGAATTTGCACAATCATGCTAACTAGTCCTTCATATGTGCCAAGGTTGAGTGGTATGGTCCATTTCCAAATAATCTACAATATATTTTTGATTCATGGCTAATGTTATATAAAGGCTCAATATATGGTGATTTGTGGAAAGAAATCCCAACAATGGTGATATGGAAAATATGGCGAGAAAGAAATGTGAGAATCTTCAAGGAGAGGTCTACACACATTGAAGGGGTGCATTTTAAAATTGAATTAGGGGTGTGTGAGAATATGAATTGAAAACTAAGGAAGAAATTTTTTAGATATTTCCTAGCATGGGAATATAAAATGGGTAAAAACTGGCACATGCTCAATCCACCAAAGGGAAACCCCCTAAATAAAAAGGTATCACATAGAGTGGCTAAATGGACCCTTCCCCCAAGGGCAAGATTAAAGATGAATTTTGATGGGGCCTCAAAGGGGAACCTGGGGCCCTCGGGTGTAGGCTTTATCATTTGAAATGAAGTTGGCAAACTTGTTGAGGCAGCTTTGCTTAGATTACTGTGGGGGATAAATAATGAGGTAGAGAGCGTAACTCTCATGGAGGGGGTTAAATTTTGTGCTACAAAATGGTGGTGAAATGTGGATATTAAAGGTGAATCTGAAGTGGTCATAAGAGTAGTAGGGTCAAATCAATCCCCAAGTTGAAGACTCAGAATGTGGGTCAAAAACATCAATAATATTCTGGTATCTTTGAGTGATTACAATTTAGCACACACGTACAGGGAATCCAATAAGGTAGTAGATTGGCTATCCAAACAAGGCATAGAGAAGCTAGAGGAAAAGGTCTTCTACATGAATTCAAGTAGTTGGTTGGATCTAGCAAGGACCTTAACACAGGATAAAGAAAAATAAAGCTGCTAACAAGTACATTGGCGACAGTGTTTGGATCGTGATCCTTTCGCGGGTCTAAGTAGGTAGTTTTTATGGGGTTTTTAGTCCATAAGGCGTACATGAAGGAGTCTTGTGTCCACATAAATGATGATAGTAGTACACACATAATATTAACATTGGAATAATTGAAATTGAGGCAAAATAGGCTAGACAAGGGCATTGGACACCCTAGCCTAGACCTATTATTCTAGGGCCTTAAACATTAGTAAATGAATACTATATTTTTATTCCTGATTCAACCTTTAATTTTTTGAATATTATTACAAAACGAGCAAATTAAATGAAAAATTGGGTCCAAGCACATGAGGGGGAGCTAAACCTAGTGTGAAATTGTTAAGGGTGATGATTTACAATGCTACAAGAAGATCTTCAAATTTTGTGTTAAATATCTTGTCTTATAAAAGCATTGATTTATATAAGTAAAAAAAATGTAATCATAGTAGTGAATTCAATATGACCACACTGAATGTGTGATATCCCTTAGTTAAAAGTGGTGAATGCATAAATACCTCTTTAATAATAGCAATTAATTCATCATGTGCATCTAGTATCATTCTAAATCCCAAATTTACCCACTTCCTCTTCTTGTATGATGGTCATTCATATTTAAAATGGAAAGGAATTATATATGCATCATGTTTATGGTTGAATAATTTTTTTTAAGTCTTAATTATCTTGTTAGGAGTTGTAGTTTTTTTATCTTGAAAGTGTTGAGCATATATATGAATGGTGTAAGAGAATACATAGTAGTGACTTTATTTGGTAGTGTTTGATTAATTCTCAGGGAAATAGTCACATTGTTGGAGCTCTATAAAAGGCCCAAGATTTTGTTAAATCTCTCATATTATCTCTTGTTTTAAGCCATTTAAATTTCTTAAGATTTCAATAATTTTACTCTCAAATTTATAAGACTAATATCTATAGTAAGTAACCTACTTAAGGAATACCTTTCCTAGTGTTTAGATGACCCAATTGTGTAAAAATAATATTAAATGAAAATATGATTTTTTATCTTCCATCTTCCATGGAATCCTTCTAAGGCCTAAGATGGAATTTCTCCAACACAAACAAGAATAATAAATAGAGGTGTAAAGTATTTTTTTGATATATAAGAGTGGAGGGAAGATGTGGATATTTAAAGTAGCATTTTAAAATTGTAATTATTCTTGGAAGTATATATAAATAAGTATGTGTGCAACATAGGGAGAGAGAGACATATTTCATCCCATGATTTACTATTTTATTGAATAGATCAAGGGTTAGATTTCATCCATATAATTTTTTGAATATATTATGGTAGAATTATTCTAGTAGCCAATTGTAAGAAAAATGAATAAATAATAAAGGGAAATGTAGAGTGCATAAATAGAATCCATGAGAAAGAAAGTGGATGTCAAAAAAGATGAAAAATTATAATAATTGTAGAAGAATGAAAGAAATGCATTAGGTCACCAATATGTGAAATTCAATAGCACTATGTTATCCACCCTTGAGAAGTATGGACAAAAAATCCTCTACAATTAGGTCCATGCACTTAGAGGGGAGAAAAGTATAATGTAAAATTGTTAAGGGTGACAATTTATGATGCTATATTTAGCCCCCACTTTAGTGAGAGTATGAAATTACACTTAGAATCACACTAAAGTAGAAAAATATTTCAAGAGGGGTCAAAATATCTAAATGCTGAAGAGATAGGATGATAATGAATCTAGGGGAATGCATAAGCCCCCAAGATTCATGATCCCATGGAAAACCAATATAAGTAAAAATGAACACACATGTATGTTAAGCAACATGTCAACATACACAAACATACTTGATAAAAATATAACATGATACACTACACAATACACAACACAATTTGAACATAATACGAACATGAGAAAATATAAACACAAACACAGGTTAGTACTAAAGAGATTTGAGTTGGTAAGAAAAAGAGATGCTCGTCTTAAATTTATATCAAATACCAAACATCATCCATAAAATGAATGTTAGACAAAGGAATGCTCTCATAAGTACTAGAAAGTTGCGTTATTCCACATCACTAATGATCCACATGGATCTACTAGCTAGCAAGCTACATTATGCTAGGTTTCCATGCAATATGGTGGGTTCCACAAGGCTAGCAAGTTGTGTTATGCTAGAAGAACTTGGCTCATGAAACACGTAGCTCTACTATCAAGCAAGTTGTGTTATGCTTGGTGACCATGTTAAAAAGGGGTGCTTAAGTCCATGACCCAACAAGTTGAATTATGTTGAATCCATGAACTATCTTACCAAAGCCTCACTTAAGAAGGTGCAAAAAATGACCTAATAAGGTGCACAAACTCACCTAAGAAGGTGCATAAATGATAAAATCACCTAAGATGGTATAAAATATCACCTAAGAAGGTGCATAAACTTTCCTAAGAATGAACATAAATGACAAACTTCCCTAAGAGGGCACATAAAATTACCTAAGAAGGTGCAAAAATGACAAAGCAAAACCTCCAAGGGTGTTATAAATAACATCACCACCAAAGGAATTTTCCCAACTGATGAAGGGACATTTCTCAATAACTGAAGGGTCACACCTTAGGGAATATCACACCTAACATCACCACTATGAGAGGAAAATTCATGGAATAAAAGATCACACTTTAGGGAATACTATCTATAGCATTACCACCGAAGGTAACATCCTATGCCAAGAGAAGTCACACACTTAGAGGATAGAAAGCCCAATATCACAACAAAGGAGACACAACATAGGTTGAGAATGCCACACTTCCATTGATAAGGTCACACTTTCTAGGAGATGTATGCTATCATCACTAAAAGGGGACCATTATTTATGTAAACAATGAGCAAGGGACTATATGCATTTCCCCTTAAAATGTTAAGTGTACTTGCTACACTAATAGTTTAAGGAGATACAAAGGGACCCCTTGCTAGAAGTAATTCACCTAACACAAGGACACCTAGCCCCTTTCCCCCAAGTGTAGGGATAAATATGAGCCAATATGGATGATGATGTGGTGCTCCTTGAAATATGATTGCATAAAACCTAGTTTATGCCCCATGCATGGTAGTGAGTATGTTATGATACTACAACTACCACATGGTAAGGAGAAAAGTGTATATATGTTAATTTATCATTCAATAAATTTATAATTATAAGGATAAAATTGTTCCAATTTCTTCCTTAAAGAACCACACTCATCTGTAGTGGTCCAAATATTTTATGATATGTACAATAGGATGTATTTTTATTCTTTCATTTAGTATCTCTTTGTTCACAAACGAGTGGTAATGTAATGTATCTTAAGTTTAGAAGTATAGCTAAAGTATGCTTAGTCTCAGATAGAGGATGTGGAGTAGGTAACACACCTTTATTAATAGGGCCATGGACTTAGTGTGGATTGGTTGGTGGAGAAAATGTTTGATGTAAATGTGGAGGACCTTGGTAACCTATTCCTTTTGTGTCTTTAGATGGTTTTTGTTCTAAAAGGGAATGAATTTCATGTTCATTCTTTATGTCACATCCTTGTTTTTTCAAGATCCTAAAGAATTAGCTATAGCATTACTCCAAGCTAATAGGTGTGTTTGTAACTTTTCTCTCATACGATGGGAGATTGGGTGATATGTTTTCCTTGTGATTGTTACTAATAGGTACTTCCATGTGTATTGGTTGAGGTATGAATTACAAGTCACTTTTCCTATTTGATGTGGCAAAAATTTCAATTGGTGGTATAGTAGGTGGTGCTGATTACTGATAGGGTGACTAATTTTTGATTGTTGATAGGGTGATTAGTCCATTGTATTTAATGATAAAGGACAACATTGTTCTTAGGGTTGGGAAAAGCATTGTTTATGAATTCATTCATGATGTCCCCTTATTGCCTCAAGATATCTTCATTAAGAAGAAATGCATTGGGAGATGAAGGATCATGAGTGTCATCATTTAAATTAGGGTCATTACCAAACACACAAATTGAAACATCAACCAAGGATTTCAAGGAAGTCAACATCTTATCAAAAATATTAGCCATTATGGCAATGTTATGCTTGCAATCAAGTTCAAATTGATATACAATAGTAAACTAAAAAATAAAATTAAGATTTGGACAGAGGATCTTGAGAGGGCTTTGTCATAGATATATAAGCACAAATAGCTTGGACTAGGTTACCTAGGTGACTATGTCTTGCTAGGGTTTTTGAAAATTCAAACTTTGATTGCATTCAATACTATTTAAGGTTCTTAGGTCTATGTAGAGATAGGTCTGATAGTGAATATTTTCTAGCATTTACCTAGTTTATGATTATGTAATTTGAAATGCAAGTATTGAATAATTTGCAAAATGTTCAAGCAATAAATGACAATTGTAAATGCAATTTCCATATCTTGTGAATACTATGGATTTATAGGGGAATATTTAAAACCATGACCAAGTTGTATCATGTTATCTTTTCATGGTAATTCTTTCATTATAGTATGTAATCCATATCACTTGTGTGTAGAAAGTGCAAAGGAACTTTCATAATATTATTCTTGAATAATAGAGACCATTGTAACATGTTTTCAACATATAGTAGCTATGTGAGTTTAGTATAACAAAAGTTTTTACATACACATATCTTCCAATAGGAGGAGAACATTTCTAATATTTTGAGCATACAATTTTGTGGGCTAAAATATCCTTCAAGAAAGGAGGTGTGATCTATAATAACATAAAAAATATTAATAGAAGTAATCATTTTAAAAAGAAAAACACAAATATTCAAGAATTTATAGGGAGATTTTCACCAAGCAAGACAAATCCACACCCGTAGGTTTAAACCCAGGAATTTGAGAATATCCCCAATTGTGCAAAAATGAAAAAGAATGAATTTAAGTTTCTAGATTTGTATTGGATACTTTAGTTGCAAGTATAAGCTAGTCTGGTGGTGTAGTTATTAATGTTTTCATTGATGTCAACACAGTTCAGTATGATGCAAATTGTACATGTATAGTTGAGATACTACTGAGATGTTGAGAGTACATGGATCTATCTTTATGTCGTTGTAGATGTGCTGTGTTGATGAGTTTCCAAGTGCTTTTGAGAAAATTAATAAAGAAGGGAAGTCAGAGTGATGAATGTGTTCAGAATGTGCTTCAATATGTACTTTAAATTTCTCTTGTGTTGATCCTATGCTTATGCAGATCTGCAAATTTGATAATGGCAATCTTGTGGTGATATATCCTAAGTTTTAGCTTCTAGTGTGATAGTACATGAAAGTTATGTTCACTGGTGTGTGAATTGTTGATCCAGATGGATCCAAAATACCTAAAAATTTCATAGTCTCAGAATTCATCCAAAGAAGCATCAATGTGTAGAGCTCACTGACACGATCCTGACACAACTTTAATGGGCTCAAAAGGAGTCTGTATGCAAAAGTTATGCCTAGTCAAAGGTTTGGTCAAACAGGTGAATTAGGGATTAAAAAAGGCAAAAGATTGATTGTCTCAAAATGAAAAAAAAGACACCAAGTCGTAGTGCTTGTCGTATTGATTCCAGAACTATATTTGGTTTAAAAAATGGAGCTCGTATGTGAAAGTTATGACTAGTCAAAGGTTGGTCAAAATTTTGACTCGAGTTGACTTTGATGACATCAATAAGCTGACATGGTAGGCAGTGATGTGGCAGGAGTGGTGAGTTGGCATAGACATGGTGGAAAAAGGATTATGGATTAAACCATATTGTTAAAAGAAAATACGTATGGTTTAAAAATTAAAAGATTTTTATGATTTCAAGGAGGATTTGGTGGGATTTTATCCCTTAAAATCCTCTTCCATTGCCCATAAAATAAGGAGAGGAAAAAATCCCATAAACATACATTTCAAAAAATTAACCCCTTTAACCGCCTTTCTCATATTTAACAGATTTATTTTAAAGATTATCCAAGGAGATTATTAAGGGGCTTTTTAAAGATATTAACCTAAGTCCAAAATTATAATGGCCCATAGTTAAAGGGGTTCGTTTTTTAATTGTATGGCTTAGAATTATAAAAGCCAAAGGGGGATTTATTTTTGAAAGATTAATTTTTTATACTACAGGATATTAGTGATTTTTATTGTAAAAGGGGGAAATGGTTGGAATTTTTACTTGTATATGGGAGATATGCAATATTTGCAAAATAATATGGTTAAAGCCATATTAGCAAATAAATTTGTATAAAAAGGGGTGATTTTTGTAAAGGGACATGGGGGAAATTATTTGAGTGGAGAATTTTGTACGATAATTTTCTTGGAGAGAATTGTAATAGGGAGAATTATTCAAGTTAATTTTGGGAGAAATAATTCTTTGGAGGAGAATTTACAAGGTGTTTTTGTACACCAAAAATTGTAAAAGAGAGATTATGGAGAGATTATAGCAGGTTCTTGGAGCTTGGGTATTGTAACAAAACATAATTTTTCTTAGCGATATCAATAAAGCGGTTCTAGCATTGAGAAGCGGACTCAGAGACGTAGTCCACATTGGACGAACTTCGTTATCAATCTGTGCATTGTGATCCTTCTATTTCTTTGTCCCATTCTTCTCTCTTTTGTCTCAATTTTCTCTCTAGTTTAAATTCAGTATTTGAATTTCTAATTACTTATTTTGTAATTTCAATGGTTAAAAAGCATAATCATGCAATTCTGTATTAGATCAGGAAATTACTGTAATTAGATTTAATTTGCAAGTTATTTTGTAAACCTCTAATTACAGATCAATTATTCTAGTAGAGTTGATCTTTTGTGGGCTGAGAGAAACGTTTATGCTCTGCAGCCCTTCGCTGTCTCATTTCAGATCTTGCAGATTTGGGATATGCCTTGAGATGGTGTTCTTTGGGTTTTTGCAAAGAAGGTTGAAGTTTGGTGATTTGACAATCATGTTTTAGTGTTTCAATATGGGTTTGCACAGTCCAGATGAACTAGTGAAAGGTGTTCAGAGTTTGAAGCATATTGTATTTGCTGCGGATGTATCTAAAGAAATTTGAGATGTATTCTGATGCATAATCAAGCATGTTGTGGAGTCTGCATGCCATCTTCTTGTTGGGAAGCGTGTACATCAATTTTCATTCGTGTTTTCATTAGGTTTGTTTGACCTGGTGTTTACACTTCATTCAAAGAATACAATTAAATTGAGGAAGCATGTGGTTGATCAGAGACATTATTTTTGGTCTTGGTTAAGTGTTTTATTGGTCCACTCTCATTCCTTTCCACCGTAAGAATGTTGAGTTGCTGATGTAATTTGAATTTATGAAATGAGGTATTTGTGGTCAACCTTGGAGAAAGTTTCTAAGGTTGAGGATGGTATAAAAGCAAGTCAAATTGTGAAGAATTGTATGATAGTGTGATGCAAAGTGATGAAAGTGAGCCACAAATCATAAGAGAAGAAGTGTGTGTGTGAGTGAGTTGAGATAGTAGTACTTTATTGTGTTGGGTTCTTGAAGGAAATGATATAAAGGTTTCTATAATCCTTGTTCAAAGATGTGGATGTGTGTTAATTGATATGGTGGATCTTTTGTTCTCTTTTGTATCTATAGGTAGTGAGCCTTTGTACTTGGACAGTCAGTCCTCTTCTGGGCAATGAGCCCTTGGCAGTGAGCCTCTATATTCAGTTTTATAATCCTTTTATATTGTGAGTTAACCCTCACCATGGTTTTTCCCTTATTGGGTTTTCCACGTAAAAAATCTAGTGTTCATTGTGTTGATTTACTTTCTATTATTTATGTTTCATGCTTTTACTTAATAATAGAATAGAGTGGTTGTAGAATTAATAAGTGTTGAAGTTTTAAGTTTGAATTTTGTGACAACTAATTCACCCCCCCTCTCAGTTGTATTGCACCTATTGAACAATTGGTATCAGAGCTTTGGTTCCTTGGCTGTAGAGCTTAACTGTTTAAGGAAGATCCGACGATGCATAAGTTGGCAATCCCCATGTTCGAAGGAACTGACTACAATGATTAGAAGGGAAAGATGAAAGGATATATTATCTCTCTTAGTTTCAAGACTTGGAAGGCTATTGAGACAAATTATACACCCCCGTCTGGCAATCTTATTATTGCAGATGAGATTTTTTCTTATGTAGAAAATGAGAAGGAAAAGTATTCTATTTGCAGTGGCTTATCTAAAAATGAGCAAGCTAAGGTTCTTTCTTTGGATATTGCATATGAAGTATGGAAGAAGTTGAAGACATGTACGAAGGAAATAAAAGAGTGAAATTGATAAAGAAGCTAGTGGCAAAGCGAAGATTTGTAAATTTGAAAATGGAAGAAGGTGAGGAATTTACAAGCGTCTTTCAGAGGGTTGAACTGATTGCAAATGAAGTAAGAAATCAAGGAGGAAAACTATTAGATGAAGATATAATTGAGAAGATCCTAATCACCCTACTGGATTGCTACAATGATAAGATCTTAGTTATTGAATTAGAATAGTTGTTCGACACCTTGCAAGAATTTGAGATGAGAAAGTTTTGGAAAGAAGACAAGATAGAAGAAAAGATAGAAACAAAATTTAAGGCAATGAATATTGAATGTGAACCAGATAGTGATGGTGATGATGAGTTGGAAGCAAACATCACCAGGAAGTTGAAGAAAGGCACCAGAAAGTATAAAGGTATGTTACCCTTTAAATGTTTTAGTTGTGGTAATATTGGTCATTATGCTTCAAGATGTCTGAATAGAGCTGTATATAAGAACGGGGATTATAAGGATAAGGATAGAAAAGATAAGAAATATAAGAAGTTGTACTATGTTAAAGAAGAAGCAGAAATTTCTAATGATGAATCTGAGAATGAGGTTGATGATAGTGAATGCTTATTCTTAGCTTTGGAAAGTAAATATGTATCCACTAACCCTGGAAAATGTGTAAGCAAGAAGGCTCCAGAGAATAATAGGAATAGGATGGAAGGTACTTTTATTACCACTTTTCATGCAAGACAGGACAAAGATTACTAGATAATTGATAGTGTATGTTCTAATCACATGACCATAGATAAGAGTAAGTTCACTAAACTTGAGAAATATGATGGTGGTTTAGTTATGTTTGGTGATGATTTAGGAGCTAAGATTTGTGGGAAAGGTTCAATTATCTTTAATGGAGTGCACAATATTGATGATGTATATTATGTGAAGGGTTTGAGACATAACCTTTTGAGTTTTGGTTAGATGTGTAGCAATGGTTTTAAACCCGTGTTTAAGAATAATACCTAGAAAATTAGAAATGAATCCGAAAATGGAGATATGGTTGCTGTTGGAATAACTCATGGAAACATCTATCAGCTTAAGGGAGTTGATGGTCAATGCCTTGTATCTCAAATAAATGAAAGTTCGTTATAACACTAGAGAATGGGACATGTAAATTTTGATAACCTGGTCAAAATTAGTGCAAAGGAGATTGTTTGAGGGCTTCCCAGAATCTCAAGACCTACTAATTCTATTTGTAGAAGTTGTCAATTGGGGAAATAGAAAAGATGCAACTTTAAGGGAAAAGAGAACTTTACTACCATAAGGCTACAGTTAGTTCATACTGATCTTCGTGGTCTGACTAGAACTAGAAGCCTAAATGGCGATAGGTATTTCATGCTGCTTATTGATGATTATACTCAAATGACATGGGTTGCTCTTCTTAGAGAAAATACTTAGGCTCTGGATAGGTTTAAGGTATTCAAAGCAAGAGTGGAAAATGAAGTAAATTTGAAAATCAAGTGTTTGAGATCTGATAGAGGTGGAGAATTCACTTATGGTGAATTTAATGCATTTTGTGAACATGGCATAAAAAGATAGTTTTCTTCTTTGAGAACCCTGTGCTATAGAAAAATGGCCCCTTGTCATTTTCATGGCCTTTTAGGTATTGTTTCATGGTCTTTGATCTATTTTGCTTTGATTTTATGTTGTGACATGGCTTGAACATGCATATTTAGGTACTAAAATTCAAATAACGACATCTAGTGAAGGTGTTGTGAAGTGTTGTAAGACATTTATCTACATTCTTCTAGGCTCTATTTATTGAAATTCACCCAAAAATCACCTTTTCATCACTAAACAAGTCCTATTTTGAAGTGTTGTAAAGTCTTGTAACAAGACTTCATACTTTTCTAGACACATCTTCACTATTTATCCCTTTATCATGCTTTATTTGGCCCCTTTATGCCCTCATATGCTTTAATTAAGTGTATTTTTTAATGTAAGCTTGAAAAACAAAGTTAAATGAAACATAATTCCTGGCACCCATTTTCAGGTCCTAGGTGCGACCATTCGCCATGGGTGGTGAATGAGTCCCCCTTGGCTCCAAATTCATTTTTTTAAAAATTTCCTTTCAGGTTTTTATTCAAAAAAACTTGATGTCGGCCTATGATGAGGTATGAAAGGTTAATTAAGGCACAAGTGTGTATAAATATGTGATTTTCACCTCATTTTACATCTCTCCCATAATCTCCTCACTCATTCAAGCATTCCATCTCACATCTCAAGCATTCAAGCATTCTACAACATCAATTCAAGCAATATTCAAGCACTTTGGACTATCCATTAACATTACTTCAGATTTGTATTAACAAGGGTTTGGTAAGTTGATGCCATTTCATGTTATTAGTTTATCATTATCTTTCTTTCCATTTTTTTACTAAGGGTTTGATTACAAAAAGTGGGGTTTGACCAAGGCAAACCCCTATTTGCTAACTCTCAACCATTTTTCCCTTATTGCATGTGTGTTTGTAGACCCAGTGTATGCAGACTTAACAATATTTTTGTTGTTGAAGATTGGTAAACAAGTCAATTAGGTGTTTCAAGTCAACTCATTCATATTTTAAGCCTGGAGAAGGTTTGCTGTCCATTTCATACAAAATTGACTTCAGTAACTTGACAATCAAAGATTTCCAGATCTGCTATTGCAGAGTTGTCTCCTAATTTTTAAGAAATTTGGGAGCAGACTGATTCACCATCAGTGGCGAATGAGTCCCACCATAGGATTGAAAACTTGAATTTTGTCAGATTCTAGATCCCGACAGTCAGAAACAAATTTCTAACACTTTTTCACCAATAGGAGGACTAATTCACCACCTTGGGAAAATGAGTCCTACTGTGAAATTTTAGTGATTTTATTCAACATCCACAACATTCCAGATCCATCAAACATTTCCTAGGTGCACTCTATTTCATCTCATTTCTTTCTATTTTGCATTATTTCTTCATTTAGTTCATTGTTTGCATATCACAACATGTTTTCAAACATAGTTTAAATCTTTGTTTTTCATTCATATTCATTAATTTAGATCACTTGATTGCATTTATTTTACTTCATTTAGCTTAGAAAACATCAGACATAACATTATTTGAATGAACTAGTTAGCATTTTTGGCCCAACTCTCTCCTTTTAGGTGAAAAACCCTAGAAGAGTTAGAGAAGTCCTAAGTGCCAAAAATCTACGATTCAAACCCCTCAACCAAATGGATTAGTTGAAAGGAAAAATAGGATAGTACAAGAAGCTAGTAGAACCATGATGAAAGAATCAAATGTACTAGATGTGTACTGGAGAGAGGCGATACACATTACTGTTTATGTTCTTAATAGAGTTCAAATTAGATACAACAACAAAAAGACTCCTTTTGAATTATGGACTAGTAAGACTCCTACTGTGAATTATTTCAAGGTATTTGGAAGCAGATGTTATATTAGAAGAGATGAAATTCTTGGAAAATTTGATGCTAGATGTGATGAAGGAATCTTTCTTGGATACTCTACTACTAGCAAAGCATACAAATACTTTAATAAAAGATTGAGAAAGAATGTTAAAAATGCTAATGTGAAAGTTGATGAAGACTTATGGAGACCTATTGAGATAAGTGAAGTTGAACCTGATGATCCTATTTGTGGACATGTACCTAAGGATAATAAGAAGGAAGAAGAAAAGAAAGAAGAACAAATGGAAGAAGAAGAAGAATAGAATGTGATGGAACCTACTGTTAAGACTCCTAAGTATGTATAGAAGAATCATCAAGAGGAAGAGATAATTGGAGATAAAAGTGAAGGTATGAAGACAAGAAGTAGAGTTGCAACTAAGGTAAATTTGTGTTTTCTCTCTAAAGTTGAACCTAATTCTATGAGTGCATGTGAAGATGAGAGTTGGATGAAAGCTATGAGAGAAGAGTTGCAACAAATAGAAAAGAATCAGACATGGGAACTAGTCCCTAGGCCTACAAATAAAAATGTGATTGGTTCGAAATGGGTGTTCTAGAATAAGCTAAATGAAAGTGGAGAAGTTGTAAGGAATAAGGAAATATTTGTATGCAAGGGATATTCACAAGTTGAAGGTATAGATTTTGAAGAGACATTTTCCCCTATGGCTAGAATGGAAGCTATTAGGATGTTTTTGGTATTTTTTTCCCACAAGGACTTCAAAGTGTATCAAATGGCTGAATGGTGAATTGGAGGAAGAAGTGTATATGGAACAACTTGAAGGGTTTTAGTTATCTAAAAAACCAGACATGGTTTGTAAGTTGAAGAAGGAATTGTATGGACTAAAGCAAGCTCCCAGAGCTTGGTATGCAATATTGGACAAATACCTGACAAAGAAAGGATTCAACAAAGGTTTAGTTGATAGTAATCTTTAGTTCAAAGTGAAAGATAACAAATTGTTGATAGTAGTTGTAGATGTTGATGATATCATTTTTGGTGGAAATGAAGGAATGTGTAAAATTTTTGTTGTAGAGATGCAGAAAGAATTTGAGATGTCTATGATTGGTGAATTGAATTTCTTCCTTGGTCTACAGGTGAATCAAAATGATAAAGGGTTATTCATTTCACAATATAAGTATGTAAAAGAGTTGTTGAAGAAGTTTGGGATGGATGATTCCAAACTAGTTTGTACTCCTGTGGTAACTGGATGTAAACTGAGTAAAGATGATGAATCTACTAAACTGATTAGAGAAAATACAAATCTATGATTGGTGGATTGATGTCTTATTGCTACTAGATCGGATATCATGCATGCAATATTTTTAGTTGAAAAATTCCAAGTAGATCTTAAAGAAGCACATGTTACAACTATAAAGAGGATATTTAGATATCTTAAAGGTACACTAGATTATGGATTATGGTATCCTAAGAGTGATGATTTCACCTTGAGTGCTTATATCGATGCTTATTGGGAAGGATGTGTAGATGACCAAACGAGTACCAGTGGTGGTTCTTTCTTTCTTGGCAGAAGATTGGTTTCATGTTTAAGTAAAAAGCAAGACTTAGTTTCTTTATCCACTACAGAGGTAGAATATAGTGCCACAACATCCTACTGCACACATGTTTTGTGGATGAAGGAAACTCTGAAAGACATTGGAGTGATATATGATGAGCCTATTTCTATTTTATATGACACCACAAGTGCAATAAACATTTCAAAGAACCTAATTATGCATTCAAGAATAAAATACATTTCTATCAAATATCATTTCCTCAGAGAAAAATTGTTGGAGAATGAAGTTAGATTGGAGTATGTGACCACAAAGGAACAAATTGCAGACATATTTACAAAGGATCTTTCAAAGGATACTTTTGAGCATCTTAGGGAGAGGTTGGGAGTCATTGGTCCTTTGAACTAAGTGCACATGAAGGTGCATCAGTCCAGTGAATTCAATTTTTTTTTATTTATCTAGACTAATAAATGGGTCTACTCCACAGGGGGATTAGAAAAGGTTTTCATTATTGCAGTATGAGTTTACTGCTAAGGGGGAGTAATTAGAGTTGTTGGTATTTTCCATTAATGTCAAAGGGGGAGAGAAATTCATGTGAAAAATAGTTGCAGAGGAAGAGAATGTGTTCTCCTAGGATATTGTGAAGGATGTTATCTTTGATGGTTTTTCACATCATGTGCTCCCATCGATGACAAAGGGGGATATTATTGCAAGTATGAGCTAGTCTGGTGGTGTTTTCATTAATGTTGTCATTGATGTCAACATAGTTTAGTATGTTGTAGATTGTACATATATAGCTGAGATGTTGTTGAGATGTTGTGAGTACATGGAGCTATCTTTATGTCATTGTAGATGTGCTGTGTTGATGAGTTTCCAAGTGCTTTTGAGAAAATCAATAAAGAAGAGAAGTGAGTGATGAATGTGTTCAAAATGTGCTCTAGTATTTTGCTCCATGTTTCTCCTTTGTTGATCCTATACTTGTCCGGATCTAAAGATTTTATAATGGTGATCTTGTGGTGATATATCTTAAGTTTTAGCTTCTGGTGTGATAGTGCATGAAAGTTATGTTCATTGGTGTGTGAATTGTTCTGGCGGAGTTGATCTTTTGTGGACTGAGAGAAATGTTTCTACTATGTAGTCCTCTGTTGTCTCATTTCAGATCTTGTGGATTTGGGATATTTCTTGAGATGGTTTTCTTTGGGTTTTGGCAAAGACAGTTGAATTTTGGTGATCCGAAAGTCATGTTTCAGTGTTTTAGTATGGGTTTGCACAGTCTGGATGAACTGGTGAAAGGTGTTCAGATTTTGAAGCATATTGCATTTGCTGTGGATGTATTTGAAGAAATTTGAGATGTATTCTCCTGCATAATGAAGTGTGTTGTGGAGTCCACATGTCATCTTCTTGTTGGGAAGCATGTACATCAATGTTCATTTGTGTTTTCATTAGGTTTGGATGACTTGGTGTTTACACTTCATTTGAAGAATAAAATTAAATTGAGGAAGTGTGTGGTTGATCAGAGACATTATTTTTGGTCTTGGTTAAATGTTTTATTGGTCCACTCTCATTCCTTTCCACCGTGGGAATGTTGAGCTGCTGTTGTAATTTGAATTTATGAAATGAGGTACTTGTGGCCAACCTTGAAGAAAGTTTCTAAGGTTGAGGATGGTATAAAAGAAAGTTGAATTGTGAAGAATTGTATGACAATGTGATGTAAAGTGACGAAAGTGAGCCACAAATCATAAGAGCAGAAGTGTGTGTGTGTGAGTGAGTTGAGACAATAGTACTTCATTGTTTTGGATTCTTGAAGGCAGTGAGCTAAAGATTTCTACGATCCTTATTCAAAGTTGTGGATGTGTGTTGATTGCTATGGTGGATCTTTGGTTCTCTTTTGTATCTGTAGGTAGTGAGCTTCCCTGTTGGATAGTGAGTCCTTTCTATAGGTAGTGAGCCTTTGTACTTAGACAATCCTTCCTCTTCTGGGTAGTGAGCCCTTGTTAGTGAGCCTCTATATTTAGTTTTATAATATTTTTATATTGTGAGTTAACCCTCACTGTGGTTTTTCCCTTATCAAATTTTCCACATAAAAAATCTTGTGTTCATTGTGTTGATTTACTTTTTGTTATTTGTGTTTCATGCTTTTACTTAATAACCAAATAGTGTGGTTGTAGAATAGGAAAATGTTGAAGTCTTAAGTTTTAATTTTGTGACAACTGATTCACCCCCCTCTCAGTTCTCCTGCACCTATTTAACAACTTATAGCACCTAATAGGGATACTCTAGCATGAAAAATCATTATAAATATAGGTGGAAAGTATGTTTTGATATATAAGAATGGATGGAAGTTTTAGATATTGAAGTGGAATTCCAAAATTATAATTGTGCTAAGAAAAATATGCACACAAGTGTGTATGTAAGTAGTAGAGAAAGGGATAAATTGTAATATATAGTTTATTATTTATTTAAATTAAAAAATGCATGGATTTCATCAATATCCTTTAGCATGCTCATTGTACTTTTTAATTTATTAATGCATTACATGTAATAAATGTATTTTCCATTATCAGAGTTGGTTTTTCCATCATTAAGGATTTCCAAGGTATAAATCTAGTGTTGAATTTATTTTTCATAATATTTCCTTCCTCTCTTATCCATCATTTAAATTGTATTTAAGTTGAATAATGCATATTTTTTGGTTCTTGATTTCTATAAGCATAGAGTCGATAAATTATGGATCAATATTAAGCCAATGTCTTAAACCAAATTAGGAGTTACTTATGTAAATTAGGTCAAGTAGTAGGCATAAGGAGTAACATTGTTACATTTTTCAAGTTCCTATGTGTTTTTAATACCCCAAGATTACACTCAAAATATTAAAGGATAAAAAATGATTAATGGATTAAATATTAATGCACCCCATTAGCATCTTGAAATGGTGCTAGTGTCCAAATTTTGTCTTGATGTCCATTCATGGAGTATGAACAAAATAATTATTTATGGAACCCACTTAGGAAATTGAGCAATGGTCCCACAAGAATTTTACTAACATGGAAAACATCCTTGGGACACCTATAAAATATTATAAGATTGAACAAGCTCTAGAAGATGACTCGAAAGCCTCCAACTTGTCAATCTTTAGATAATGCATAGGATTACACACTCTCCAACAAGGAAGAAAGTTTCCAAGTGGAACATTCCCAAGAAATAAAGGAATTCCACAAGAAACCTAGCCAACACACTCTAATATGCATGCACACACCCACATATATAGGATATGGTTGATGGGTTAGGGTTATAATCCACCTGTGATCCTAAGAATTTTATCCTACTCTAATGTGCAAAATAACTTAAAAATGCAATTGATAAAAGACCAAGGACACCTCAAGATTAGCCAAAGGAGTGATAAAACAAGAAGAAAAATGGATAAAATAAGATGCAAACGATTTCACCTTCCTTGCTATTGATGTCCCCTTGATTGGCCCTTGCTTGGGATGATTTTGTGTGCTCCTTAGATGGTTTGTGATGTAGCTAGATGCAAGATTAAATGTGAAAAATGATTAAAAGAAATGGCTAAATGATGGCAAAGGATTGAGAATACAAATTGGCAGCATGTAGTTATCAAATGGCTGTGTTGAAAATGCCCTTAAGGAGGGGGTATTTATAGGAGAATTTGAATTCTCTAGAGAATTCAACAGTCAAGATTGCTCCAACAAGGCCAAGATGAAGGGCTATGGTGGGTTGAGAATCCACAAGCCCTCACATCTTGACATGTGGATAGTGAAGTGGCCAAGAGAAGATGGGGTGTAAGCGAGGTGTCAAAAAGGTACATGAGGTGGAGGAAGGACAAGAACCTTGGGGAGTGAGGATATTTCCTCAAAAAGGGATTCCTTGTCCCCAAGTGGGAGTGAAAGGGACATTTGAGGAATTTTGGAATTCCTCAAAAATCTACATGGGAAAAGGAAAGGTGGTTAGGGATATAACTGTGAATTAAAAATTCACATTCCTAGGAGGATCTAAAGGATAAAAGGTGGGCTCCAAAAAAGTGGGACTTGGTCACATGTGGAGATTGTGACAAGTCCAAGGTTCTAGAAGCCTTAGAAAGATGGAATGTGAATTAAAAATTCACATATAAAGGAGGGGAATCTAGGATAAATAAATGTGAATTAAAAATTCACATGGGAAAGGGGGTCAATGCCGAAAGAAGGTAAATGCAAAGGTTGGATAAAAAGTGGTGCTAAAACTAGCTAATGACCTTGGTTAAGGTTGTGCAAATATTGGATTAGGCTAATTAATGGAAGATTAGAAGCAAGTGGCAAATGTAGGAGGATGTGACATTAATCTTTGATTAAGAGGATGCACATCATAATCATGAATTAATTAAATTAATTCAGATTAGGGCAAGGTTATGGAGGATGTGACAAGGAGAAAGAAAGTGAGGAATTAAATAAATGTAGTATTTATTTAATTTATTTGATGAAAAGAGGATTTAAGGAGGGTAAGGTATTTAATTACCTTAGGGATTTGGCAGAATTAAAGATATTAATTAAATAATAGTAATATTACTTAATTAACTCGGATAGGAGGATGTTTAGATGAAAAGTGATAAATTTGGATAAATTAAGTGTCCAAATTTGGATGTCTACATTTTTCCCCTCTTTGAGATGGTGTTACGAAGTAGCATCATTTCAAAGAATATTAAAATATAGAACCTAGAAGGAGATGGTTAGATTAGAAAAGATGCCCCAGTCATCAAAGGGATGACTAGGAAGAAAGACAATGGGGGTGAAGATGAAGAGTAGGCATTAAGAATGCCCCCTCGAGAGGACATGCGGGTTGAAGAGAACACGTGTGTGCTCTCGAAATAGATGATATGATGCAAGGGGAGATGAGGAAGATGATGCAAGGTGATGGGTAAGAGAGTAAGTGATATAGAGATGGATGAAGCACAAATGGATTTCAAAAGGTGATGTTGCCCCAGTCAAGGTACAAGCCAAAATGGGTTGATGATGGATAGAGTGTTGTCAATGAGGGAATGAAGGATCCTGAAACAACACAAGGATAGGGAAGGATACCTCCCACTGAGTGGTATTGATGAGGGAAGGATACATCCCAAAACACTACTAAAGGATAGGGAGGAATACCTCCCGATGATGATGAAAGTGTTGTTGATGAGAGAAGGATACATCCCAAAACAACACCAAATGGATAGGGAAGGATACTAATGGATGATGATGATGATGGGTCAAGGTTGGATCAAGGCTTGTAACAAGACTAGGAACAAGACCAAGGATATGATTAGATGATGTAGGCTAAAGGGAATGGACGGGGATTGGATAGAGATGTGAGATAAGGATGAATGATGAATGGATGGGGGGATACATGCAAGATGATAGAATGGAGAATGAAATGCAATCCTAATGCAATTTTCCATCTTCGGAGCATTGATTTTTGCTATAGCATAAGATACCAAGTGCCAGGGTATGTGGAACCAAGGCGAATTAGTGTCTAATGCATAAAACAAACACAACAGACAAGAAGGCTACCCAAACACCCCAAAGTCACAAAGACCTTGGTCGGGCCAGGTATTGAGATAACCACAAGCACAAAAGGATGCCCAAGCATAACACAAGACCTCAGGGATCTTGGTGGGTACTACATGGGACAACTAAGAAGACACAATCAGACAAAAAATCAAGATATGCCCCTATGTTGACCAATCAAAACACACCATAATATGATGGATCATGGCGGCCTTGAAAAATGATGGTAGGGAGCTCAAATGATAAACAAAATCCAAAAGTATCAAAATATCACAATCAATTTCAAACGTCCTTTGCCATATGATCAAGGGGATGGATGGGATTGATGAGGTCTGTTAGGAAGGATGCATCCTATTGAGACCAAAGATGATGGATACAAAACTAAAAGATTGTTATGATGTGGGATGTTCAAAATCGATTGGATCTCATGATACAAGTGGATCTCATTTGTGAAGAACTGGCTAGATAAGGGCATAGCTTGATGGCACGACACAAGGAAGACAAGACATGGGACTGACACACCCTAAAGACCTAGGGGCTCGGGGGCCGATCAAAGATTAGCCTTGCCTACATGAAAATGCAGAGCCCTCGTAGTTCGGTAAAAGGTGGATGACTGACCAAGATGGAGACCTTGATGGATGGTAAAGATAGGATGGACAAAAGGAGTAAAGTGGATAATGGCGATCGATGAGAGATGATAGATGATAGACGATAAAGGAGCCCCGGGGGCTGATCAAGTGATCGACATTGCCTACGTGAAAGCACAGGGACAACGTAGTTCGACAAGACCAAAGGCAAACAATGGACAAAGGATGATAAGATGATAGGATAAGTGGATAAAAAGATGGGACCGATATGACAAGATAGGATAGAACTGTTGGATTGGATAGGATGATGACGATCACATAAAGCTCAGGGATGGGATAGTTATCCAAAGTAGTAAAATGACTTGGGAGGATGATATGATTGATAGATTAGTGATGAAAAGTGATAGGGGATTGGAAAGATGTGAAAAAGAAGCAGGGGTGATGACGATGAGATAAATGGCATTGGGTTGCATAGGGGGAGGCCTATAGCCAGATACCAATGAAGAGGGATTGTGAGATGGGATGAGGATAAAGATGAAAGAATGGATAGAGATATAGGGATGGGGGATGGAAGGGGTTGTTTAGAGGGATGGAAATATAAGGATTGGGAGATGAAGATAAGGATGGGGAGATGGAAGGTATGCTGTGATAAATGGATAGGGACAGAAGGATTGGGAGATGAAAGGGATGCTAGGATAGATGATGTATCCAAGGATTATGTCACAAAGGAAGCAGATGCCCCCACTCTAGATATGTCATATATGAGGAGGCATGAGGGATAAAAGACAAGTGGATGGGAAAATAAAGGAGATAACTAGATGAGGATAGGATGGGTGACTAAGGAATATGATAGAGCATGGATGAAGGGAATGTATACCAATAGGTGTCCAAAGCATGCATAGATAGGTGCCCCTATTTTGATCAAGATCACAAGAAGGATGGAGGGAATGGGAGATAAATGAGATATGATGGTAGGATGCGGAAGATAGGCGGGATAGAGGGATTTATGAAGAGGACAGATAACAGGAAGATGGGTGCATAGCTAGAAGCATAGCGGATGGAGGGAATGCATATCAGGAAGTTGCCCCCAAGTGCAGATGGGGATTTACGCATGATGCCTGTTTGCCAGGTTTTCATCATGGTACTTATCCAAGGCGCTTGTTTGCCAAGTTTTCACCATTGGATAGATTATTTCTCTTTACTTTTTTTTTTTTTGGATAGTAGGGGGATGAAACTGGATAAGGATAGGGATGTGGATTAGGGAATTTAGAAGATACATGATAAGGATATGGATGAAGGACTCAAGCATCAAGTTCTATATGAGGTAGTAAGAGCCCATGTTCAAACTGACTATTGGATGTTGGTACAACCTTATGAGCATAAATGGATTATGTAAGAGGATGAATTAGGGGGATTTGAGATGGGAGATTCATGGGATAATGGATGGGATGCTACAAAGGGTATGGATGGAATGATGGGGTGGATATGTGATGGGGAGATGTGTTCAGGACCAACATTGGCACATGTGGTGAAAAGATAAGAGGATTAAGGGATGGAGAGTGTGGGGATAATGGGGGAGATGGAATGGTGAATTTTGGGACATAGGGACCCAAAACAGACTTAGGAGATGAAAGGGGTGTATGATTAGCTTTTGGATTAGCAACTTTAGATGTTCTTACTGATTTTTCATGTGATGGCATTACATCTTTTTTCTTTGGGATCCACATGGTTTTGATCTTTGTTTTGGTGGGTCTTTGTGGCCTACAGATTTGATTTAGATTTATATTTTTGTTCTCTTCACCATGTCTTTTGGAGGGGACATGAGGAGCCTTAGATTCATGTGGATTTTTGGATTTATGCATTTTTCCTCTGGCATCCAAAGTGCTCGTACTAGCAATGGAATGGGTGTGAGAAGATGGATGATGTGGAGTGATGGAGGTAGGATTACGAGGATTACGTGTAGATGGAGAATGTGTAGGTATGTGCCTTTGTTGATCCTGATTAGGATGTTTATGATGGATGAAATGGATAGGTGATGAATGGATGAAAGGATGGATAGGATGAGATGGAGGAGGTGATTTTGGGATATAGGGGCCCAAAATAGACATAGGACTGGAGGAAACAAGGGCATGGTAGATGGAGGATTGGAGATGGTGGATGGAGGGATGTAAGGACCCAAAATGGATGGAGCAAAGGAAGGGGGAAGATGGATGGTTGTTTTGAGGTGATACGATAGAGGAGGAGGGATGGCCACATATGATCTGGTGGGGCGATGGGAAGAGCCAATATTTCTTTTGGAAAAGGCTCATTGAGGACGTCTAGAGGTTGTACCAACATTTTTGGATTGCGAGTCATGAGTAGTACATCCAAGACCTTGTGGATACAAATGTTCTTTAGCTTGGATGGGCTCTATAATACCTTGCTCATGAAGGCCTAAACCTTTTCCTTAATAGTTCATTCTCTTGAGTATTCGATCTAGGATAGTATTTTTGTTATTCTGGAAGAATGATATGAGTTCATTATTAGGTGGAAGAGGAGGGTTGGTGTATATGCTTTATTTTTCTTCTGCGAGGAGACCACCATGGAGGAATGTGTGAGGACCAAGGGGATATGCAAGCAGTGTGGGGATAGCATTTTTAGGCAATGATGGGGGATCATGAGAAGGAGATGATGGGATAGCAACATCAAGAGAGGGGGTAGGGGCCATGATAGGATCTAGATTTGTGGTAGTAGGCTCATGCGATGGAGATGGAGATGGAGCAGTGGAAGCTTGAATGACAAGGGGATCATGGGATGGAATGGATGGGGGAATGTGATCTTGAGGTGGACTAGATGGGATGATAGGATCTTGATTTGGAGAAGGAGATATGTTGGCATGCCTTGGATTAGACTCTTGGCGTGACTCATCGTGTGTGGGAGGCATGGTAACGAAGTCTTGTTGGGACTCTTCAAGTGGGGAAGATGGAGGGATGAAAGATTCATGAGGTTCATTGGAATGGGTTTTGGTGCTACCAGGAGTGGGAGGAGTGGATTGGATTTGGGTGGATCTAGGAGTAGAGAGAGTGGATTGGAATTGGGTGTCTTCGATGGATTCGGTGGTTCTTGGAGTAGGAGATGGGGGTTCAATAGATTTAGTGGGTTCAATGGTTTCAATGGTTTGAGCAATACTAGGGGTGGTAACATCAATAACAGGTGTGGTATGGAGAAGGGTCTCATCACCAATGACTGTGGATGATGGATCTAGATGGCATGGTTCCATGACTTCAAGAGGTGGAGTTGGGGATGGCTTCTTTGTAATGAGTCCTTAGAGAACTTCTGAAATGAGAGACTTGCATATGGTTGGCTTGGCTGGGCTGGTAGAAATGGATGAGGGATTATGGATTGGTGGACTAGGGTTAGATGGAGGAATGGGATCGAATGTAGGACTATGAGTAGATGGGGGATTAGGATTGGATGGAGGACTAGGAGTAGATGGATGAATGGGATTGGATGGAGGGTTAAGGTACGGATATTGGAGTGGTGAATTAAGATAGGGGGACATGGATTGTGGATTAGGACAAGAGGATATAGGTGGTGTAGTGGGACAAGAGGATGTGGGGGATGGATTATAATAAGGGTATTTGGATGGTGGATTAGGATGAGGATATGTGGATGTAGGATTAGTATGGGAAGATTGGGAAAGAGGATAACAATAGGGGGACATGGATGGGGAATTATAATAAGAGTATTGGGATGGAAAATTGGGATAAGAGGATGTAGATGTTGTATAAGAGGATGATGTAGATGAAGAACATGGAAAATATGGGGATGAAGAAGCTACTGGATATCCATTATCAAAGGTGGCATAAGGAGCATGATTAGGCATGGATGAAGACATAACGGGATAACTGGAAGGGGTGATTGGATTGTGGAAACTGGGTGGAGAAAGCTTACTAGTGACGATATCATCAAGGGGATTTATGTCATATTCTTATTGATCGAAAAGACTTTCATTATCGTCGTCCACGTAATTAGGGTTTACCTTGACTACTATTGATAGAGGATGAGGATTCATGATGGTGAAAGGATAAAGAGGACGGATAAAAGATTTTGGATGGGAACGGATTAAAGCTCAAATCGGGATTTTGGTCAAGCTCAGATCAGGATTGGACAAAAACTCAGATTAGGATGATTGGATGGGATTGATTTTTATTTTGATGGGATTCGATAGACGGATGATTAGATCAGGTAGATGATTTGATGAATTTGATTAAAGTACTAGATCAGTTTGATTGGATAAGATCAAATGATTAGATGATGTTGATTGGATAATTGTGATTAGATGAAGATGATTGTATGTATCTGATTAGAGGAATGGATTGGTTTGATTAGATAGGAAGAAAAAAAGGTACCACTAGATAGAGCTTAAAAAATTGAGCAATTTTTGTTTTTGAACGAAGTTGATTCAACGTACGGTTTGTAAATGATAGCCCCGGGAAGTTAGGGGCGTGTCCACCCCGCAATGCGGGGCATGGCTGCCTTGGGATGGTTAAATTTTTGATAGGAGGAAATGGAAGGTACCACTAGATAGAGCTTGAAAAACTAAGTAACTTTGATTTTTGGACGAAGTCGATCCGATGCACGGTTCGTAAATGATAGCCCTAGAAGTTAAAGGGGCGTAGTCAACATTCTACAGTAAATCAGGGGCGTAGTCAGCTTTCTGCAACAAATTAGGGGCGTTGACAGCAAAATTAGGGGCGTTGACGCCTTTCTACAGCAAGATCAGGGGCGCTGCCACCTTTCTGCAACAAGATTAGGGGCGCTGCCACCTTCTTGCAGCAAGATCAGGGGCGCTGCCGTCTTTTTGTAGCAAAATCAGGGGCACTGCCCCCTTTCTGTAGCAAGATCAGGGGCGCTACCACCTTTCTGTGGTAAGAAAAAATTTGGTTTTGATGGCAATGGCTATGGCAAGGATGCAAAATGATAAAGTAAGGCCAAAGTATCAAAGATTTCACAGGTTTTTCACAAGAAGACACTTCAAGCAAGCATAATCCTATGATTAATATTAAGGGTATGGCTAGGCAAGGTCTTAATCTAGGATGCACAAGGCTTCTAGGGAGTCCTCGATATACCCTCGATACGTGAGGCACAACCGTGAACACCAGTCCATCACAAGCGTGAGTCAGGAACCCCAGTGAGATACTGAAAGGCTCAGACCAACTCTTCACGTCTATCTAGGTATCACTCTAGCTTCGTCGACGCTCCGCCAATTACGACGTGAGTAGATTGGGGTACAACTTTCGTTCTCCACCTTTTATATACCCCGCCGGTACATGTGGTTGGAATCATCCCTTGGGGTGATGAAATCCCCAAGCAGGTCCCACTAAAAAGAAGACACTAACCGTTTCCAACTACTCCCCAGTCTCACATGAAGTGCAAGGGGAAAGCGAAAACAAATTAATGCCCCCTTCGGTAACACAAGAATAAACAATCATGGCAAGCAATCAAGTTTACCCCCAATTAGACTATGTTCCAAAACAACAAGGATAATTTTTTGTAGATTTGATCAAATAGATGGCCCTACAAAAAAAATGTTAGTTGTCTTTTTCTTCGTTCTTGATCAATTACGCCCTAATACGCTGCAAAAAGTTAGCAAAAAACACCAATATCCTTGCCAAAATAATGTTAGAGGGTTATTACTTGAAAACAACAAAAAACGAGAGCAAAAACGAAGCCAAAATGACTATTTTACTTTCTAAACTGTGTTGTTTTAGGGCATTGCCGCCTTTCTGCAGTGAATAAGAGGGCGCTGCCGCCTTTCTGCAGTGGACAAGAGGGCGTTGCCGCCTTTCTGCAGCAAAATGGGGGTACTGCTGCCTTTCTGTGATAAAGCAGAGGGCGCTGTTGCCTTGGACAAGAGGGTGCTGCCACCTTTCTGCGGTAAGGCAGAGGGCGCTGCCGCCTTTTTGCAGCAAACTTTATCAGATTTTTAAGAAAAAAAGTAAGTTGTGCCCCTCCCACTGCAAGAAAAGTGTTAGAAAAACCTTCTAAATATATCCCTAATTGCAGCAAACGTGTTAGAAGGAATAAAACTTTCATATGTAGGGCGCTGCCACCTTTCTGCAGTGGCCAAGAGGGCGCTGCCGCCTTTTTGCGGTAAACTTTGTCAGATTTTTAAGAAAAAAAGAAAGTTGTGCCCCTCCCACTACAAGAAAAGTGTTAGAAAAACCTTCTAAATATATCCTTAATCGCAACAAACGTGTTAGAAGGAATAAAACTTTCAGATATAGGGCATTGCCGCCTTTCTGCAGTGGCCAAGAGGGCGCTGCTGCCTTTCTGTGGTAAACTTTGTCAGATTTTTAAGAAAAAAGGAAAGTTGTGCCCCTCCTACTGTAAGAAAAGTGTTAGAAAAACCTTCTAAATATATCCCTAATCATAGCAAACGTGTTAGAAGGAATAAAACTTTCAGATGTAGGGTGCTACCGCCTTTCTGTAGTGGCCAAGAGGGCGCTGCTGCCTTTCTGTGGTAAACTTTGTTAGATTTTTAAGAAAAAAAGGAAAGTTGTGCCCCTCCCACTGCAAGAAAAGTGTTAGAAAAACCTTCTAAATATATCCCTAATCGCAACAAATGTGTTAAAAGGAATAAAACTTTCAGATGTAGGGTGCTGCCGCCTTTCTGCAGTAAGGCAGAGGGCGCTGCCACCTTTCTGCGACCTTTTCCTGCAAAATTCTTAACAAAAAGGGAGGTTAAATGCAAGAACCCGTTCGTGGGTCCCACCAGGCGTGCCATAAATGTGATCCTAAGAATTTTATCCTACTCTAATGTGCAAATAACTTAAAAATGCAAGTGATAAAAGACCAAGGACACCTCAAGATTAGCCAAAGAAGTGATAAAACAAGAAGAAAAATGGATAAAATAAGATGCAAACGATTTCACCTTCCTTGCTGTTGATGTCCCCTTGATTGGCCCTTGCTTGGGATGATTTTGTGTGCTCCTTAGATGGTTTGTGATGTAGCTAGATGCAAGATTAAATGTGCAAAATGATTAAAAGAAATGGCTAAATGATGGCAAAGGATTGAGAATGCAAATTGGCAGCATGTAGTTATCAAATGGCTAAGTGTTGAAAATGCCCTTGAGGAGGGGGTATTTATAGGAGAATTTGAATTCTCTAGAGAATTCAACAGTCAAGATTGCTCCAACAAGGCCAAGATGAAGGGCTATGGTGGGTTGAGAATCCACAAGCCCTCACATCTTGACATGTGGGTGGTGAAGTGGCCAAGAGAAGATGGGGTGTAAGTGAGGTGTCAAAAATGTACATGAGGTGGAGGAAGGACAAGCACCTTGGGGAGTGAGGAGATTTCCTAAAAAAGGGATTCCTTGTCCCCAAGTGGGAGTGAAAGGGACATTTGAGGAATTTTGGAATTCCTCAAAAATCTACATGGGAAAAGGAAAGGTGGTTGGGGATATAAATGTGAATTAAATTCACATTCCTAGGAGGATCTAGAGGATAAAAGGTGGGCTCCAAAAAAGTGGGACTTGGTCACATGTGGAGATTGTGACAAGTCCAAGGTTCTAGAAGCCTTGGAAAGATGGAATGTGAATTAAAAATTCACATATAAAGGAGGGGAATCTAGGATAAATAAATGTGAATTAAAAATTTACATGGGAAAGGGGGTCAATGCCAAAAGAAGGTAAATGCAAAGGTTGGCTAAAAAGTGGTGCTAAAACTAGCTAATGACCTTGGTTAAGGTTGTGCAAATATTGGATTAGGCTAATTAATAGAAGATTAGAAACAAGTGGCAAATGTAGGAGGATGCGACATTAATCTTTGATTAAGAGGATGCACATCATAATCATGAATTAATTAAATTAATTCAGATTAGGGCAATGTTATTGAAGATGTGACAAGGAGAGAGAAAGTGAGGAATTAAATAAATGTAATATTTATTTAATTTATTTGATGAAAAGAGGATTTAAGGAGGGTAAGGTATTTAATTACCTTAGGGATTTGGCAGAATTAAAGATATTAATTAAATAATAGTAATATTACTTAATTAACTTGGATATGAGGATGTTTAGATGAAAAGTGATAAATTTGGATAAATTAAGTGTCCAAATTTGGATGTCTACACCACCCTATGCAATCATTGATAACCAACTCAACATAACTCAACACATTAATTGAAAATCCTTAGTAATCTACACTAATCACTTAGCTAATTTTAAATTTATGAAATTAGACATTTTATCCAATAAAAACATATAGTCAAATATTATAAAAGTATTACAAAATTCTATGGGTGTTAGAATTATGGATCCTTCCAAAATGAGCATGAGGTGTAGATGGATTGTGTTGGTTGTTCCTGTGTTGTCATTGATGTCAACATGGTGACAACTGTATGAGAAATTTACTTAGTTTACTAGAAGCTGTTCTCTACAGGTAGTGTTCTTTTGTGATGAACTAGTGCGTTGGTTTTTGAGTCTAGAATTCACTGAAAGAAAAGATATGAATCTAAGCCTTAACCATGTTATTATGTCTCATTCAAAAAACTATATCCTGGATCTTGAGAAGTTTTGGGTTGTGAGCATAAAGTTATCAATGACAAAGTTTAGCTCTATATTCTACTATTGTTTCTTTGTTCAACATATTAGTGTGGGAGACTCCACATTTTCTTAAGGAGAAAATTCTATTGTTATGGTTCTAATGGTAGTCTCTATGATGGTAGTATGATGAGAAATTAATGTAATATTAGATCGAGAATGTGTCTTCTTTGAGGATCATATGTTGGTTTGGAGTTTCTATGGATTAAGTCCTAGTCTTGGTTGACCTAACATATGCAATACACTAAGGAGACTAGTTTTTCTTTATGGATGTTAGCCAACTTGATATAATGTACTACATGGAAAAAAATGTTTTAAAATTATATATGGTGCCAACAAGAGTGTTTTAATTATTTTTCTTTCATCTAAAAAAGCTGAACTAATTGCTGAATGAGATATACTTGCATATATATATATATATATATAAGTTTCTTTGAAGAGGAAAAGAGAGAGAGAGAGGGCATGTGGTGTGTGGAGAATAAGTGTGAAGGTGTGAATATGGAAGGAGAAGAAAGATAAGTATGGTGAAGTGCAAAGAGGATCAAGGGATAAGTGAAGATGTGAGTCTAAATGTTTTATTAGTTGAGGATCATAATAGAATTGTTGAGAAATTGCTATGAGAGGTAGTTCTTCTTATTCAGAGCTTCATTAGAATTGAACCCTACACACTGAAGGAATATTCTATCAGTTCATACTTTTGGTTGTGAGTGGAAATATTTGTATCTTGGTGGTTATCCATCTTTTGTATTCAAGCTATGAGCCTTTCAAGGACAGTGAGCCCTAAAATATCTTGTATTTGGATATAAGATATTATGATTTAATCCTCACCGTAGTTTTTCCAATTTTTGGGTTTTCCACGTAAAAATCCTGGTGTTCATGTGCGTTGATGCATTTTTTTATGTTCTCTCTTTGATAATTTAGTCAGAATTATGATAATGTTTAGATGGATTTTATTTGAATGATTTTATGGAATACTGATTCACCCCCCCTCTCTGTATTCTAGGTATTCAATAATTGGTATTAGAGATTGGTTCCTCTGAGAGAGCTTAATAGCTTGAGGAAGGTTCCAAAATTTGAATATAAGAAATTTTTTCCTCCGAAAGTGACCTCCGTAGAAATTGAAGATCTAAAGAATAAGATGAAGGAAGAGAATGATTGTATCAAAGATCTAAGGAGAAGATATGAAGATGCCTGTGATCAATTGAGAAGAGAACATCATGAGATCACCAGACTGTTACAACAACTGGAAGAAGTGAAAAGAATTGAAGGTTGTCAGCAAGTTGAAATTCAAGAGAAAATGGATGAGTGTGTCAAGCTTGAGCAAGAAATAGAAATCTTGAGATTAGATCTAGGAAAGGAAAGAGGTTTTGAGGATAAATTTAAGGTAAGCTCTACAATGCTTGATGAGTTGATTATCTCTTAGAGGCCAACAATGAATAAAAGTGGTTTATGGTTTGAAGAAAGTTAGAGATCAAAATCAAAACAATTTTTTGACAAGAAGAATTAGTGCAAAGATGGACGAATCAAGAACATAAGAAGAAATTCCAGAAGGACTCCCATCAGATAACCTAATACTCAAAGGTACTTTTCTTTCGATGGTCTTTGTCATTCCTAGAATAAATTTGGTCATAGGGAAAAGGACTGTAAAAGTAGAATGAATGATACTCTATCATTCTTTAGAAAATGTTTTGTGCAAAAAGGTTGGACATAAAGCTAATCAGTGCGAAAATAGATTGAATAAAAAAAATAATGGAAGGAAGAATGTTGTTTGCTGTGATTGCAACAATCTAGAACATCTTGCTAATAACTATAGAGGGAGAAAAGATAACTATCTGACAAAGAAGCATGAACCAATCATTGATTCAGAAGAAGTGAGAAAAGAGATGAAAATAATTTAGAGAAAGGAAGGAGAATTCAAGCAAGTTGAATCAGAATCATTAGTCTTATTTGTGCCAACTTTTGGTGTAGATACACCCATCAATTTTTGAGTACAACAATGACTAAGGGGGAGCAATTATTAGAAAATTTAATAAACCCCCTCATTGATACTTATGTCACATCATGAAAGAGGTATATTTAACATGGTAAAAAATTTAAGGAATTTTTTAGTTGCATGTGTGAAGAATGAAGTTTGCAGAATTTGAAAGGATGGAGGCACACAATTTTTGAGGTAATCTACCTATAATTTGAAGCATTTATCACAAAAGCATTCAAAATGAAAGAAATAAATCCTATTGTATCAAGGAGACCGTATTCAAAAGGCATATGTGTTTTCGAAGGAGCGTGCAAAGGAATTTTAGAGAAATTAGAGCAATTTAGTGTTTCAGGGCTTGAAGGGAAAAAGAGATTGAAGTGGATTCAAAGCATGCTCTGGAAGTTGGATATCTATCTATTCTTTGTTGAAAACTACAAAGGTATTGAATAATATTTCACTTTTATTGCTACGGATAATTCAAAGGTTGTGAGTATTTCAGATTGATTGCAAGTCAATTTGAGGAAACATTTGAAAAATTTGTTAGAAGAGTCAATTGGTGCATTCTCTTGCATTCCTCCTAGAGTGTTGCCCACTGAAGATATCTATGCATTCATCTATAGTAAGATAGAGGAAATTTCACCAGTTCAGTTAAGTATCCTATGGAAGAATGAATTGGAAGAAAAGCATGATGCTTACAAAATGTTTGTTGAGAAGAAGTTGGATGTTTGGTGGAAATACCCTGTATTTGAATTCGACAGGAAGCATATTCAAATAGTTTTGAGAAGGATTGATGATGAGTCATTGTTGATTGACGAAGCACATTTAATTACCAGAGAAGCAATCGTAGATGTAACTGGTTTGTGTTCCTCTGGAACAGTTTCCAAATGAAAGGATATGAATGAGCAAGATATAGTTGAGGTGACTGGTGTGACCCTTAAAAGGAAAGAGTGTATTTTGAGAATAATTGAAGATCTAGTCATCAGGTATGCTATGATGCTTATTGGTCACAAAGTTTTCCTACCTAGAAATGACTTCATAGTTTCTATTGTTGTTGTACACACTACTATTTATATAGTTAGAAGAGGTATGTATTATGACCTTTGTGAGCTACTTTGAATACATCTTTTGAAGAACTTAAAGGAAATCAAGAAGCAAAAGAAGAATACATTATGGTATGGAAATTTTATTGTCTTCTTTCACTTTTACTTCTTGAAAGAATTATCGGCAATAGGAAGGATAGAATGGATAAACACAGAGCCTATTACCCACTAGGTCAAAAATTTCATGATAAATCTTGGTGGTTGAAATGATCAAGAGATTTATCTTGCTGCATTTTTTGGAACATTTCAAATGAGGATGAATAAAAGATCAAGGATTCTAGGAAATGTTACTAAAAGGTAGTCCAAAAATATTAATTTCCTAGTTTCTATAGATTTCTGTCGTATGGAAGCAACTGAATAAAGGTTTTTGTGGATATCTGAGTTAAATTATGAAGTGTTAGAGGTTGAGATTGATCACTATGCAATAATTCTTTTAGAAAGCCCTAAGAATTCCAATGTAGAAGGTACCTTCGGTAGTGCAACTAGAATAGGGAAGAAGAGAAAGAGTGTTGTCAAACAAGAAGTTGTAGAAATAAGTGAATCAAAGAGAGCTCAACATGAGCATGAAGGAATAAAAATTCAAGGAACTTTGGAAGAACTGCAAAAGGTTATTCCTGCTAACTTTGATTCATCTATTTCAATTGTGGAAAATATCAAAAACATGATTAATCCTTTGAAGGTCTATATCTTTAGACTAGAATTACATGTTGGAATCAGGTTTGTAGAAGAAAATCTAGAAGATATCAAGAAGAAATGTGCAAATTCACATCATAGAGTGATGAAGGAATTGGAGAGTGTACAGGTTTGTGAGGAAGAGGCTCATGAACTACTTTTTTTCTACCTAAATTGGTCTGGTAGTACACTAAAGATAAAAGATGAGATAATGAATAGTGAAACTCAAATGAGCACTCAAGAAGATACATACAAATTGGAAGAAGATAGAGATAATCAAAGATGGTCCTACATTGTGCAGCTGTAGGACAAATTATTTTTTCTATAGGACCAAAGAACATAAGTGATTAAGAAGTTTGTGGCACTCAGAGACATGGTTAAACTTATGCACACTCCTGTGTCTAGTGCTCTTGACAGTATTGGTAATTTATTAGTGATTAATCTTAGTCCAATACTTTAGCAAATGGTATAGATTCCTTGACTAAGCTTGAACTATTACACAAGACTCTTGTAAGTGAAAAAGGTGCATGGGAAGAAGGAAAATCTTCATGGAAGGCCACCCTAGAGAATCTCAAAGGTTCCTCATCTTCAGGTTGATTCAACTCTTTATGTTCATATCTTTTTTTTGGTTAATTCTTGATGCTTACACATATATATACTAGACCACATCCTTTTCTATTGATGTCAAAGGGGGAGAGATAAAGATAGAAAGAGGAAAAACATTTTTGAGAAGAATGGTTTTGATTGGGGTATGCAATTCCCTTATAATAAAAAAATGGTTTTGACATGCATGTTGCTTGTTGGAAAAGGTGCATTAGATTTATTGGCTTGATTGACATCCTATACCGGTCATGTTTGTTTCTCTATCGACTTGATAGTTCTTTATTGGTGGGACGTTGTCCTCAGTCCCATTGATGGTATGATGCTCTTTATTTGTTCATCGTTGTCTTATTGATAGAAAGTGGTTAAATCATCGAGAGTCTATTTCATGCCTCCTCGACAGCTCAAAGCTATGACTTGGTCATCATTGGTAGGACTTATTCTCATCGAAGGGACTCTATCTTGGGTCTCTTTGATGGCTTGATGGAATGTGAAAGAAGCTTGTCATTGGGACTTAGCCTTATTAGTGGTACTCTACCTTGAGTCTCCTTGATTGACTGATGGGTTGTGGTGAGCATGTTAGTGACTCGTCAGTGTGACTTGGCTTCATTGGTGGGACTGTATCCCTAGTCTCTTCGATGACCCAATAGATTTGGTGATTTTCCAACGGTGATGACATGGTTTATTGGAACTCAAGTGATGATGGGTGAATGGTATACATTGCAATACCCTGTAACGAAGTGGGGGTTTGATTGATTGATGTTCTACATTGTATGCTTACAAAAATTGTAATAATGTGAGAGAACAAAATTGTATTCAAAATCTGCATATGAGGTTGTTTAGGGAATCATAATGCTACTATGAGTTAACGCCTGAGTGGAGTCTGTAACTCTGTATGTAATTGGTTTACTATAATACAAAGTGACTTTACTTGGTGTGTGGGTTTTTCTCCCATAAGGATTTTCCCATGTAAATTCGGTGTTTAATTCTATGTGTGTTAAATTTTCTATTCTCTTGTTCTGTGAATGTGCATCTTAATGATTATAACTCATTTTATATGAAATTTTCTACACTTCTTTCTCAAGAACTTTGTATTTGGAAGGCATTTCTGCACCGATATTTCCTTACAAGTGGTATTAGAGCTTGGCCAGTTGTGTTATCCTTGTGGGTAGGGATGGTTTTTGGTGCTAATTCTATATAGTGGGAGTCTTGTAGAGAAATATGATTATTTTTATTATAGATTGTGATGGCAAGAAAAATAGGTAGAATAGAAATTGAAAACTTTAATGGAAACAATTTTGAGTTGTGGAAACTCAAAATGGAAGACCTATTGGTGGATAATGATCTTTGGATTGCTGTTATGTGAAAAAAAGCATTAGGTATGAAGCAAGAAGATTGGGACCTTGCAGATAGAAAACCCAAAGGGATGATAAGACTTTGTCTAGCTAATTCTGTTCTCTTGAGCATCCATGAATAGAAGACTGCACATTCTTTATGGAAAAAACTTGGTGATATTTATTAGGGAAAGTCTTTGGTGAATAATTTATTCCTAAGGAAGAATTTATACTCCTTGAAGATGGAAGAAGGAGCATCCATAGCAAACCATCTGAATTCATTTAATATGATTGCTACTTAGTTGGCCTCTATGGGTGTGAAGATAAAGGAGGATCATTGTATGCTTATGTTATGTTCCTTACTTGACACATGGGATCATCTGGTGATGGCTATTGGAAGTATTGTGAACCATGATTCCAAACCTGCAGAAACACAAGAAACAATCAATATTTTAAATCAAATGCAAGGTTAGTAACATGATTCCTCAAGAAATTCATTTAAATTGCAAAAGAAAGAGGAAATGAAATGAAGAACACAACAAAACTTAAAACCTATCAAATCCTATTCTAAAGCAAAGAAAACTCTAAATCTCTTGAGGGAATTGGTGCCAATTTGATGTGAAAATTGGCCTTTTCCCAACTCCAATGATGCAATGGTGCTTTGGTGATGAAAATTGATCCACTTTGATAAAGAGTGATGAATGCTCCAAGATAAAAACCTGCATAACCTAGCTAAAAATTCAAAAGTATGGATGAAGATTTCTAAATATTTGAGTATAGTAAGTTTACTCAAGTTGTGGATGATCAAATGAGGAATGAAGCCTCTTATTTATAGAACTTCAAGTTGAAAGAATGCCCAAAATAGAGCAATGTGGGACTATATTTCATTCAATGGGAAGGTGCCACTTGTCCAAATGTGAATGGGCCAAGGATGTGCAAGTTTTAATGAATGTGCCAATAAATGCCAATATTTGAATTTTGAAATTGTATTAATGACAAGGTGGAGGGAGAGTCAAACGGAGTAATGGCCACTTGTCTCAATGCAAAAGGACTTGTAAGAGGGAGTGAATGCCTTGTTGGAAGGACAAAGTCCACTTAGATTTGAATTTCAAACTTGAAGAATATTCCTCCTTTATGCCATGTTGAAGATAAATAGAGATTTAATAAATCAAATAACTCTATTTTCATGTGCAAGTCACAAAAGATGTAGGATGGGACATGAGAAGAGGTTAGATTAATCAAGGTTAATTAATGTAATGAAGGATTAGAATGATGTGACATATTGATTTAAATAAAATATGAGAAGAGTATGGTTTCAAGATTAATTAAATAAATATTTTTGTTTTATTTAACCAAGGAGATGAAGTTGGATTAAATCAAATAAGGTTTTGATTTATTTAATTTAATGGATGAACTTTGGAGATTTAATTAAATAGGGACAATTAGATCAGATTGATTGATTTAATTAGAAAAAGAGAGAGACTTAATTAAATACATGATTTATTTAATTAAGAGAGGAAAATTAATGAATTTAATCAAATAAAGATATTCGATTAAATGGTTAGACCGAGGGATGATTTAGGATGAAATGGTGGTAGTGATCAGGATCAGATGTCCAATGTCAATTAGTACATTTTATGTGTCTACAAGTACAACAACCAATTTCAAGATAGAAGATGTGGTTGCTTTGCTTCTATCAAAAGAGATGCGAAGGAAATATTATGAGATGGCCAGGGAGTCCCTTTCTATTTTGGGTAGATCAAAGGAGAGGAAAGAAGTATAAATCCAAATATGAAGAGAGATTGTAGTCTCCTGGCAAGAAGTCCAAGGTGAAATGTTGTAATTGTGGGAAGACTGGCCATATCTAGAAGGATTGTAAAGAGGAGAAAAAGAAGAACAACTCTTTGGATAATTTTTCTTCTCAAAGTGACTCAGATGCTTTCATTTCATCCTTGGCAAATCAAGCATTAGATGATGTCTAGCTTGTTGACTTAGGTGGATCTTTTCACATGACATCTCATAGAGATTGGTTCATGAAGTATGAAAAGTATGCTAGCGGAAAGGTGTACCTAGAAAGTGATTCATCTCATGAAATTGTTGGTTGTCGAAGAGTTAGAATTTAATTTCCTGATAGAAGAATAAAAGGGATTGATGACATAATGCACATACCAGGTCTGGCTCATACTCTACTTTTTGTTAGTAAGCTGAATGATGTTGGTGTGCAAGGCTCATTCTCAAGTGGTGGCTATAAGATGACTAGAGTCAGTCTAGTGCTGGGCAGGGGTGCTTGTATTGGCACTTTGTACAAGCTAGATGCACAGGCTGTTCAATGCAATAGTGTCTCTACAAAGTCAAGCAAGGATGCTTGTGTAGAGAAGGAGAACAAAGTTCCTCAGGGTGCAAGCTCTTTGGAGGTGAAAATCCCAGTAGAGAAAACCATGTTGTGGCATCATAGACTTGGTCGCATGTTATGAAATAACTTGCACAATAAAAGAATATGATATGAAATATGATGCAAAAACTTGATAATAATTGAGGATAACAAGCCACTTCGAGGGGGAAAACCTCCAAATATCTCTAATGAGAACACACTTCACAACTTGATGAAATAAGACTCACAACCTCCTATATATACCTATTTATGCCTAGGATATCACCTAGGCTGACTTAGACACACCTATATAAGTCTTAGGCCAACCTAAACAACTAAATAACAATATCCTAATGATAATATGACTTAATAGAGAGTTAAGATATCCACAAGCCGACTATTCATAACCCGATGTACACTAATATTAAGGGCGTAGCATGCCCACCTTCTTCAAAGAAGCATTCTCCTCAATGCTAATCAAGCTTGGATTATTTTGAATTAGCTCCTCATCCTTCCATGTGGCATCTTCAACTAGTAAATTCTTCCATTGGATTAGATACTCATTGAGAGTTCTATTCCTTAGCTTCTTTGTGCGTGTTTGATGAAAGCACTCTAGTTCCAAAATTATTCTTCCTTCTTCATTGAGTTTTGGTAGTGTTTTTTGAGTGGGAATATTATGTCCAATTACCTTCTTAAAATAGGAAACATGAAAAACTAGATGTATCTTTGTTGTTGGTGGCAACTCTAGCTTGTAGGCAACAATACTGATCTTTTGCATGATTTGGTATGGACCATAATACCTTGGAGACAACTTATTATTCTTTTTTTGCTGCTTTAGTGAGATTTTCTTATAAGGCTGCAATCTCAAGAAGACCTAATCCCCAACTTCAAAACTTCTTTCACTACGATGTTGGTCTACTTGTTGTTTCATTCAATTTTTTGCCATGGATAAATTCTCCTTGAGTCTTGAAAGTACTTGTTGCTGATGAAGCAAGTGGTCTTCTACTGCTTGAACTCTTGGTGAGACCTTTATTGATGATGTGATGGAAGGAGAATGATATCCATAAAGTGCAGAAAATGGAGACATTTTTGATGAGCTATGAAAAGAAGTGTTATACCACCATTTTGCAAGTGGTAGCCAATCTACCCATTGATTCTATTTCTCTAAAGTGAAGCAACATAGATATCCTTCCAAACACTTATTAACAACCTCCATTTTCCCATCTGATTGAGGGTGGTATGAAGAGCTATGAGCCAATTGAGTACCCAAACATGAGAATAATTTTTTCCAAAAGCGACTAGTGAAGATAGGATCATGATCACTAACAATAACCTTAGGTGTACCATGTAGCTTTTGGATATTCTCCAAAACATCTTTTTCCACTACACTTGCTATAAAAGGATGTGATAATGCAATGAAATGTGCATATTTAGTGAGGTGATCAACTACTACCATGATGACATTATGACCTTTATATTTGGTAAGCCCTGTGATGAAGTCCATGGATACCTCTTCCCAATGTTGGATAGGAATAGATAAGGGTTGCAAGAGACCTGGTGTCTTAATTGTCTCCCCTTTATTCCTTTGACAAACCAAAAATTGAGCCACAAATTTTTGAACATCACCTTTTAGCCCTTCCCAAAAAAAATCTTGCTTGACTCGATGATATGTCTTCAAAAATCCTCAATAACCACCCATTGGAGATTCATGCAACTCTATGAGAATCTTGTGTTTAAGAGTGGAATTCTTGCAGAGATACAAACACTCTTTATACCAAAGAGTATATCCCTTCCAACAAAACTTATTTGAACTACTACGATCACTTTTTAATTGTTCAACAAGATTACTTGTCACAACATCATTTTGCTACTCTGCTTTGGCTTCCTCCACCCAATTTTCTTGTAATATTGAAAGGGCACACAATAAAGCTTCATCTTTCTCATCCTTCCTTGAATGTACATCTACTACCATATTTTCTTTCCCTTTCTTATATACAATCTCAAAGTAATATCCTGGCATCTTAGTGACCCATTTTTGTTGCACTTTAGCAGATAGTCTTTGTTCCAAAAAATATTTTAGGCTATCATGATCTGTCTTAACCTTGAAGTGTCTACCCAATAGATAAGGCCTCCATTATTTAACTACATGAAGGATTGCTAGCATTTCATTCTCATAAATAGGTTTTAGTGGATTCTTACCCTTTAATTGATGACTCTCAAAAGCAATTGAC
Organism: Sequoia sempervirens; assembly: GCA_007258455.2. NCBI lineage: Eukaryota > Viridiplantae > Streptophyta > Pinopsida > Cupressales > Cupressaceae > Sequoia > Sequoia sempervirens. The sequence continues at coordinate 330,330,535 of VDFB02193867.1, read as the reverse complement.
CAACCTTCTTGCATGAGCACTACTTCTATCCCATTTCTAGAAGCATCACATTCCATAATGAATTCCTTGGTGAAGTCAAGAGTGGCAAGCACTGGAGTTGTACACATAGCCTCCTTCAATCTCTCAAATGTTGTATTGGTAGACTTGTTCCAATGAAAATAATCCTTCTTCAATAGAGTGGTGAGAGATGCTGTTATACGACCATAATTATTCACAAATATTCTATAGTACCCTATCAATCCCAAGAAAACCCTCAATTTCTTAATGGTTTTTGGAATAGGCCATTCCATGATAGCCTTCATTTTGTTAGGGTCCACCTTTACTCCTTCATTTGAAACTATGTGTCCCAAATACTCCACCTCCGTAAGACCAAAAGCACACTTGGATGGCTTAGCATAGAGTTTATGATCTTCAAGTATTTGTAATGCTTGATCCACATGTTGCAAATGTTCTTCTCAAGTCTTGTTATAAATCAATATATCATCAAAGAATACTAACACAAAATTTCTCAAGAACTTAAAAATAGAATTCATCAAACTTTGGAATGTAGATGGTGCATTGGTAAGACCAAATGGCATCACCAAAAATTCATAATGAACCTCATCAGTCTGAAATGCTGTCTTACAAATATCTTCCTCCTTAATCTGAATTTGGTGTTAACCAGATCTAAGATCTAACTTGGTAAAATACATAGCTCCATTCAATTCATCTAGAAAATCATCAATGACTGGAATAGGAAACTTATCTTTAATGGTGTACATGTTGAGCACTCTATAATATGGACACATGCACCAAGTATCATCCTTATTATGTACCATCACCACAGGCAAGGAGTAAGCACTTTGGCTATGCCTAATAATTCCTACCTCTATCATCTCCTCAACAGTTTTTTCTATCTCACTCTTTTGTATGTGTGGATACCTATAAGGCCTGATGTTCAGCGGTTGGCTCCTTGGAACTAACTGTATGGCATGATCATGATCCATCTTAGGAGGAATTCCTTTAGGCATATCTCCAAGAACAACTGAGTGATGATCAATTATAGCTTGCAAATCTAGATGAGTAGGAGCATTAGATTGAGAGACTTCTAATGAACATAGTTGGGCCACAAATCCATCCAATCCTTTCTTAAGAAACTTTTGCATTTGATGAGATCTTACCATTTGTGGGGATTTTTCCTTCAACCCCCTTATATCTACTACCCTTCCTTCTAATTTAAATCTCATGAATAGTTCTTGGAAGTTAATCTCAATCATTCCCAATGTAGTAAGCCATTGTACTCCCAAAACAATATCTGCTACACCCATGTATATCACATACATTGGGGTATCAAGTTGATAATATCCCATGGATAATTTAATGCTATGAAACTTCCCTGAACAACTAACTATACTACCATCTACAATAAAAACCTTAAACTTTGGATCTAGATATATAAATTCTTTTAGATGAGTAGCTAACTTTTTGTTGATGAAATTATGAGTACTACTTGAGTCGATCAACACTGTTACCTTCTACTTCTTTAAGAACCCCACCACCTTGAGAGTTTGTGGAGCACTAAAACCTAAGAGTGCATGACAATAAATTATTGGTTGAGAATCATGTGATTCCTCATTTGACTCCCTTTCATCCTCTAGTATGGGTTCCTCCTGTTCTTCCTCACTTGGACCTTCAATATAGAACAATTTCTTTTCATTGCATTTATGTCCTCGACTGTATTTGCTATCACAATTGAAACACAACCATTTTTCTCTTTTCTCCTCAATTTTCTATGGAGTCAACCTAGTAGGTTGTGTTGAATATCCTTTCTCTCTTTTCACATTAGCCCCTTGCTTCTTAGGAATCAAATACTTCTCCTCTACCCTGCGTGCTAAGATAAAAGACTCATTTATGGAGCTAGGGCTAAACATGTGTACCTCATGTTGAATGTGTTCTAGGCTGAGACCCCCCAAGAATAAATCATTCAAGTTTTCCTCTGTAATTATATCCACTCTTAAGGATAGATTTTGGAATTGCTGAATATAATCCTTACATAATCCTGTTTGTTGAAGTTTAGCTAGCTAGCTGAAGAAGTTTTCTATCAAACTATTGCTATATTGTGCTTGGAGTTCCTCCGTAGAAAATGACCATGAGACGGTGAGCCACTTTTTCCTTCAATGAGTGCAAAGCCAATGATACCAAATGAATTGATATGGTTCTAGATATAGGGAAGCCATCGTGACCTTTTATCCATTTGGGGTTTAGTGTACTTCAAAAAAATTCTCCATTTGGTTTATCCATGTTAGAGGATCCTTTCCATTGAACTTGCACATATCCACCTTTGGAAATAAATTCCTAGATCCCATAGGAGTACTAAAGTTTGTGTAAATGGTAGCTAACCTAGAATTTTCACCTTGGTCACTTGAGAACTCCTTTCTTGGTTCAGCCAAGTAGGTGCTTAACATGTTTTGTATGTTCGATATATCTCCTCTTAGGTCACACATATCCATATTTATTGAGTAAATTTCTTCCTCGACCTTATTTATTTCCTCATTAGGAGTAATATCCTCTATTGTTACCCCATCCTTATCAAGAGTCTTCCCCCGAGTGACAACATTCTTTTTTCCCCTTGTTGCAAGCCCTGTCATGATGGGAATCACTAATTTTGAAATAAATCACACAAATTAAATTTAAATTCTCTAATTTTTTTACTGTAACTTACTAGGGCCAAAATAACTCTCACCTAGAAAAATCTCCTAGAAATAAGCAGATTTGTAGCGTGAAGAGTGATAATTGTGAAAAATTTAATTTTTCAAGAACTTTCTTATTTATGCTCCAATTCCTCCACATTTTTTTATTGTAATCTCTTTTAGTATGTATTCAAAAACCCAATAAAAATAAGACTCAAATTCGACAATATATGCAAGATATGCATATTCCAAAAAAATTGTGTAGAAACCATAATTTTGCAGTAATTCACTTAATTCTACTCCAATTATTCTAAAATTTGGATTGTATCTTATTTAATATGTTCTTAAAAAACCCTTTAAAAATTAGAAAAAAATTCACCCAAAAATGAAAGATAAGCTCTTCCCAAAATCGCCTCCAAAATTGAAAAATAAAAACCTGGTAGAAGGGATTGTTGATTGTAACCTTGAGTTTGATTTTTGTGAACTTTGTATTGATGGAAAGAAACACTGTGTTTCATTTTATTCTAGTCCTCATAAGTCTGGCATACTAAATTATGTTCACTCTGATGTGTTTGGTCTGGTGAATGTTCCTTCATTATCAAAGTTTAAATATTATGTTTCTTTTATTGATGATTATTTGAGAAGGGCATTTGTGTATTTTCTTAAAAGTAAATAAGAAGTGTTCAGTTGGTTTAAAGAATTTTAAAAATTGGTAGAAAACTAGTATGGTAGAAAAATTAAATGCTTAAGGATGAATAATGGCAGTGAATTTTGTTCCATATATTTCAAAAGGTATTGCAATGACCATGGGATTAAAAGGCATAAAACCCAGGCTTATACTCCATAACAAAATAGAGTTGTTGAGAGGTTAAACGAGATGTTGATGGAAAGAGAAAGAAGTATGTTGAGTAGTGCTGGTATGGAGAAGAAGTTCTGGGGTGAGGTTGTGGCTATAACATGTTACTTGGTTAATTGTTAACCTAGTTCAACTCTTGTTGAAAAAATTCCTATGGAAGTGTGGTCTGGTAAGAAGCCCTCTTTGAGACATATTCATGTCTTTGGTTGTGAAGCATATGTTCATGTGATGAATGAGAAAAGATCGAAGTTGGAAAAAAAAGCTGTAAAATGTATCTTCATCGGCTACGACATTGGTGTGAAAGGATACAAGCTTTGGAATCCTATTACTAAGAAAGTTGTGTACAACAAAAGTATAATATTTCGGGAGCTAAAACCTTCTACAGTTGATCTGTAGTCAGAGATAGAAGAAGAAGAAAAGAAGAGTGATGTAGTTGAAATTCTTTGAACACCAGATAAAGAAGAACTAAAAATTCAAAGTGTACCTAAAACTAAGGAGAGTTGTAGCAGCTCTGGGAGTTTTGAATAGGAAGAAGAACCCCAACCTCAGCCTTAGCCTGTGAGGAGGTCTACATGTGAAAAGAGACAACCTGATAGGTATGGATTTTCTATGTTGGATTCAAACTATACCTATGCTTTTATTACTAGCATTGATGAGCCTAGGACTATAAGGAGGTTATTAATATGTCTGATTCAAATTCCTGGTTGGAAGCCATGAATGAGGAAATGGCATCATTGAAAAAGAATGAAACTTGGGATTTGGTACCTTTGCTTGAAGGTCGAAAGCCTATTGGCTGTAAATGGGTATTTAAGAAGAAAATTAGTCTGGATGGTAGTGTGGAGAAGTATAAAGCTAGGTTGGTCACAAAAGGTTATTCCCAAGTGGAGGAAATTGATTATGAAGAAATATTTTCTCCTGTAGCTAATTTGACATCTATCATATTTCTATTGTCACTTGCAATAACATATGACTTAGAGGTTGAGTAGATGGATGTGAAAACAACGTTTCTTCATGGAGATCTAAAAGAAGAAATTTATATTTCCTAGCCCGAGCACTTTGTTGAAAAAGGTACAAAGAAAGTTTGGTATGTAAGTTAAAGAAATCTCTCTATGGTTTAAAGTAATCACCTAGAATGTGGTACCAAAATTTTGACACTTTTGTGTTGTCACTGGGATTTGTGAGATCAAAATCAATTCAATATGTGTATTCCAAAACTAAAAATGATTGTTTCCTTATTATTGCTCTATATGTGGATGATATGTTATTATTTGGCATTGGTACATTTTGACCCATTTTTTGACGAACGTTCATCAAAATTTTGACAGCCATTTGTCTGTATTATTTCTTCGTAATTTCGACGACATTTGAAATGTCAAAATTACGATGAAATAATACCGACAAATGGTTGTTGAAGTTTTAACAAACATTTGTCAAAAATGGGTCAAATTGTACTAGTGTGGGAATAGTAAGGGTATGATTTGTATTTTAAAATCTTAGTTGTCAGCATGGTTTGAAATGAAAGATTTAGGTGCAGCAAGGTATATTTTGGCTATGGAAATCAGAAGGGATAGGGGAAGTAGAAATATTTGGCTCAGGAAAAGTAAGTATATTAATACTATCCTTGAGAGATTTAGTATGATAGATTGCAAGAAGTTAGTTGTTCTAGTGTTGCAAGGAACAAAGCTATCTATTGAAGATTTTCCAAAGTCTTGTATGGAGATGGAGGACATGACTAGGGTTCCTTATGTAAGTGTAGTTGGAAGTTTATTGTATGCAATGGTCTGCACTAGGCTAGACATTTCCCAAACAATGGGAGTACTTAGTCAGTTTATGGCTAATCCAAGAAGGCCACATTGGGATGTTGTGCAAAGGGTTTACAGATATTTGAAGGGTACTTCAGAGTATGCTTTATGTTATCATGGAACCTTGGTTGGATCAAAGAGATCTCTTAGACTTTGTGGGTATGTGGATTCTGATTGGGAAGGGGACATTGGTAGTAGAAGGTCCACCAATGGATACATTTGCATGCTATTCGGTGGCACAATTGTTTGGATGAGCAAGTGGCAGGTTGTAGTCACTTTATCTACTATTGAGGTGGAGTATATGGTAGAAACACACACTTGTAAGGAAGCCATTTAGATTAGATGTTTGTGTTTTGATGTTGGGTTTAATGCAGGGCTGATTACTATTTGTTGTGATAGTTAGAGTGCTATTTGTTTGGCAAAAAATCCCACTTTCCATGCCAAGATGAAGCATATCAATGTTCACTATCATTTTGTTTGTGATATGGTGGAGGATGGAAAGGTTAATCTTGAAAAAGTGGATACTTCAGAGAATGTCATTGATGCTTTGAAAAAGCCTATGAGCACATACAAGTACATGTGGTGTGACGGTATGATGGGCCTTGGGGCCTATGATATTCAATAAATTTAAGTTTGGAAGAAGCCAAAAAGTACTTCGTCAAGTGGGAGCATGTTGGAAAAGGTTCCTTAGATTTACTAGCTTGATCAACTTCTTGTAGTAGTCGTGTTTGTTTCTCTATTGGCTTGATAGTTCTTTATCGACGAGACCTTGTCCTTAGTCCCATTGATGGTTTGATGGTATTTATTTGTTCACCACTGTGTCTTATGGGTGGGAAGTAGTTAGATCGTTGAGAATCTATTTTATTTCTCTCTAACAACCCAAAGCTATGACTTGGTTGTAATTAGTAGGACTTACTCTCATCAAAGGGACTATATCTCAGGTCTCTTCGATGGCTCAATCGAATGTGAAAGAAGCTTGTCATTGGGACTTAGCCTTATTGATGGGACTCTACCTTGAATATCCATTATAGATTAATGGGTTGTGGTGAGCATGTTGGTGACTCTCATCAGTGTGACTTGGCTTTGTTAGCTAACTCTATCCTAAGTCTCTCTAATGACCTGGTAGCTTTGGTGGCCAACAGTGAAGATGTGGCATCAAGTTGGCAATGGGGACTACCTAGAACTTATGTTAGAAGGACATCCTCATACCGAAGGGATTGTGGGTGGACTCTCTTCAACAAGATGATAGGCTTCATTGATGTGACTTCCTTATATTGATGGGCAGTGATTTGTGGTCTCTCCGATATGGCGATAGGTTTGGTCTACAATATATCGAGAGGATTTCATATCAGTGTGACATTAAGTGTTCGAAGAGACATGGTCTTGGGTCTCTTCAACACTTTGATGACTGTTTGACTTGGTGGGTAATACACTCATCGTAGTGACTTGGATAGATCGAGGAGAGATCAGTATTAGTCTCTTTGATGGCCCAACATGGTTAATGACACTTGGGAACTAAATGGTTGGTTTCCTAGAACTAAAGTGATGATGGGTGAATGGTATACATTTCAACACCCTATAATGAAGTGGGAGTTTAGTTGATTGATGTTCTACATTGTATGCTTATGAGAATTGCAATAGTGTGAGAGAACAAAACTGTATTCAAAATTTGTATATAAGGTTGATCAAGGAATTATAATGCTACTGTGAGTTAACACTTGAGAGTGGAGTCTATAATTCTATATGTAATTGGTTTACTGTAATAAAAAGTGACTTTACTTGGTGTGTGGTTTTTTCTCCCATAAGGGTTTTCCCATGTAAATATGGTGCTTAATTTTGTGTGTGTTAAATTGTTTATTCTCTTATTCTATTAATGTGCATCTTCATGACTATAACTCATTTTAAATTAAATTTTTTGCTCTTCTTTCCTAAGAATTTTGCATTTGGAAGGTGTTTCCACACTGAGCTTTCCTTACATTTCCATCAATGCCAAAGGGGGAGATTGTTGGAATTATGGAGCTTTGCAACATGAGCATGAAGTATAGATATATTGTGTTGGATATTCCTATGTTGTCATTGATGTCAACATGGTGACAAGTATATGGGAAGTTTACTTACTTTATTGGAAGCTATTCTCTACCAGTAGTGTTCTTTTGTGATGAACCAGTGCATTTATTTTTGAGTTTGGAATTCACCACAAGAAAAGATATGACTCTAAGCCCTTAACCATGTTATTATGTCTCATTCAAACATCTATATCCTATATCTTGAGAAGTTTTGGGTTGTGAGTAGAAAGTTATCACTAACAGAGTTTAGCTCTGTATTCTACTGTTGTTTGTCTACTTAGCATATCAATGTGGGAGACTCCACATTTTCTTAAGGAGAACATTCTAATGTTGTGGTTCTAATGGTAATCTCTATGATGGTAGTATGATGAGAAATTGATGTAATATTAGATCTAAAAGGTGTTTTCTTTGAGGATTGTATGTTGGTTTAGAGTTTTTGTGGATTAAGTCCTAGTCTTGGCCGACCTAATGTATGCAATACACTAAGGAGACTAGTAATTCTTTATACATGTTAGCTAACTTGATATAATGCACTACATGGACAAAAATATTTTTAAATTATATATTGTGCCGAAAAGAGTGTTTTAATTATTTTTCTTTCATCTAATTAATTTGACCTAATTGATGAATGCGATATACTTGCATATATATAAGATTTTTTGAAGAGGAAAAGAGAGAGAGGGCATGTGGTGTGTGGATAAGAAGTGTGAAGGTGTGAATATGGAAGGAGAAGAAAGAGAAGTATAGTGAAGTGTGAAGAGGATCAAGGGATAAGTGAAGATGCGAGCCTAAAGGCATTATCAATTGAGGATTAGAATAGAATTGTTGAGCTACTGCTATGAGAGGTAGTTCTTCTTATTCAGAGATTCATTGGAACTGAACCTTGCACACTAAAGGTGTATTCTATCAGTTCATACTTTTGGCAATGAGCCACAATCTTTATATCTTGGTGGTTAGCCATATTTTGTATTTAGGTTGTGATCCTTTCGAGGTCAATGAGTCTTGGCAGTGAGCCTTGTAATATCTTGTATTCGGATATAATATATTGTGAGTTAATCCTCGCCATGGTTTTTCCCATTTTGGGTTTTCCATGTGAAAATCCTAGTGTTCATGTGTGTTGATGCATTGATTTATTTTCATGTTCTCTCTTTTTGATTCATTTAGAATTGTGACAATATTTAGATGGATTTTATTTGAATGGTTTTGTGGAATATTGATTCACCCCCCTCTCAGTACTCTAGATATTCAACAATGTGCCCATTTTACACCAATATCAAGATGGGAAAAATAATTATATAATATTCAACCATTATGTATGTATAATAAAATTCAACACACAAGAATAATAAAAATAATTACTAATTATATAAAAGAGGACTCCAATGTACCAAATTAGTCATTTTTTATACATGAAAATTTTCACATGCTGATTTCCTTCCAAAACAAAGAGTTTTCTAACCAAATGATAACATGATAAAATATCAAGCTAGAGGCTACTTCCCAAATACATAAATGATATAGAGAATAATATTACATCAAGATGAGTCACCTTCAAGGTGATCTAAAAGTCACAAATCAACGCATGAATACAACGTAAGAAAACAACTCAACAACTCTTCTAGCTCCAAGAGATCTCCATAAAGGGAACCAATGGATAATTTTATCCACCTCCCAACCATATTACCATCATCAAGTGTAGTAAATATATATGAAAATATAGGAAATTTTTGAGCTATGGAGAAAGGAGATCAAGGATGTACTTCTATCATGACCATTATTAAACATAAATATCTATAGGACACTAAGATAACTCAAACAAGCATTGAACATGGATTTCATACACACCCAACATGAAAAATATGGTGATCAATAGAACTACTAGAATCTAATGCATACCTAAAATTGAATACAAACATATGAAAGGGTCCAATGTATAATTTAGGGTTTAACAATATAATAGTACTTGAACACATACATATAATGGTTCAATGCATAAATCACCATAGGGTTACTAATGATCCAACCAAAGTAGGAGAGGGAAAAAAGGCTAACATAAGGAACACCAATACTTTTGAATTCACATACATATCATTTTCTATTTGTGAATTATTAGCTTAGAATTTCTCAAACATGAACAAACAAGTGATCATTAGTCAATAAACAAGTGTAAACCAAACATTCCCTATGAAATTCTTTGAACATATGAATATGGAAACAAAGAAAAATATCTTAAACTATGAAAATAAATCACAAATGAAACTCTATTATAATGCTCAAACCAACATCCCATAGGGGAATTGGTGCTTCTTTGATGTGGAAAGAAGCCCTTTCCAAATTCCTTGATAAGCTTGATGGTAGATGTGTTATTATTGATGCAAAATGCCAATAACCTAGCTATGAATGATGAATTCTATGCCTAACTTGTGGATGATATTGTGGATAATAAACTTGCATAAACTTGTGTATGAAATTTTGGATGAACTTGTTGATCCCAAATCAATAGAGAAGGCCTCTATTTATAAGGAAAAATTATTGAAGAGTGAAGAATAGGGAGAATGTGGGATTAAAGATTGGACCAATGGCATTGTGCCACTTGTCAACATGCTAATGAAGGAGAGTGGATCACATTTTGAACAATGTGCATGTTAAATGTATGTAGGTGGAATGTGAATTTGAAGAAGTGACTTGTGTAAGAGGGGATGTAAGAGGAATTAATGCCAAGTTGGCTCAAGGAAAGGACATGTAAGAGCCTTTAATGCCAAGTTGGAGGCCAAAAGTCCTTTGGAAGGGAGAATTCAAAGAAGTGGAATATTCCAAGAATATGCCATATTTGAATGGAAATAGGAGGAATTAATAAGTCAAATAAATTGATTTACATGTGCAACTTGCAAAAGCTAGAGGAATGGAGGATTTAGGAGTTAATTGATTTGTGATTAATTAACTTATATGAAGTTAGTTTGATTTGACATTTGATTTAGATATTTAGATTTATTTAAATAAAATGAGAGGATAGTGGAGGATTAAGAATTTAATTAAATAACTTGATTTATTATATTAAATGAAGAACATTAGGATTAAATAAAGTTGATTTATTTAATTAAATAAATAATTTTAGGACTTAATTAAATAAAGTTGATTTATTTAATCAAAGAGGAATTTTGATGAATTAATTAAATAAATATTATTCAACTAATCGATTAGTAAAGAAATGATTAAGAATTGAAGTTAGTGAATTATAATCGGGTGCATGATATCAATCAGGATAATTTACGTGTCTACATTTTGCCCCTCTTTGAAGCAATGTACCTAATGCGTTTGTTCAAAGAATAATCTTTCTGAGTTCAAGATTCAAATTATTTTTTATTTTTTTGAATGCCCCAATGCTGCGCCAACGAGAAGAATTACGTTGGTATACTACCCCCTTGAGAGATCAGACAAAAATTTGGATTTTTGGGCAATTTCTTGAAAAAAGACAAGCTTCCCAACGGGTCTAGAAAGGCTCCTAGATGCTAAAATATTCCAAAATGTAAAAAAAAGACATGAAATGAGCTTTAGTTGGGAAAAAATGGTGCCAAAGGTGCAAAAACCTAGTTTGATAGGTAAATTGGGGGAAAAAACCCTAATTTTCATGCTTAAATAGGCTTGGAGACTTTCCATTCATTTTTGCATTCACACTTTGAAAGTTCTAACTTTTTGAGGTCTGACCCTCCTGCAAAGTGGTGTAACAAGTGCTTGCCCGACACATTTCTTAGTGAGTCTGCATGTTCTAGAGAACTCCAAGTGCAGGACCACCGGTATGTGACCCAAACCCGAATTTGAAAATTTCCTTTTAAGTGAATTTATTACACTTTAAAGTGTTAGAGTCCCTAGTGTCACTATATAGTGATGCACCAAGTGCAAAATCAATGACGTTGAAGCTTAAACATGGCTGCTTATGTAAATAGTGACACTGATCATGATTTAACTTTAGGGTTCCAAATTCCAAATAGTATCTCCTTTGTAAATGGTGACACTTAGCCCAATTTAGGATTAAGGTTTAGCAATCAAAGGGCAACGCCTATGTGCATGGTGATGTTGGGGCTGATTTAGCAGTTTCAAAGAGTCCAACATCGTTGTTTAGAGTTTTAGAAATGGTGACACCTTTGTAAACTATGATGCATTCATGGTTTCAAGATCGAAAACTCCAAGTGGGGTCAAATTTTTTTATGAAATTTGACGCCGTGGCTTCATGGGTGTAGGAGGTGATCCAACTTGTGCATTCACACGAGCATCGACCCTTAGTTATGTGCAGATTGAGTGATCTATCGAAGTTGTGACATGAACGCTTGGGTGGGATCAGTCTTTGGGACGTTTCCTATGTGCTTGTTGTCTAGACCCACCTGGCGATGATGACTACATTGGTGGAGGGGTGGCATAGTGAGACCTCATCCTTTCACCTTCCCATTGGTGAGGCAACCATTACCTTAGAGGACGTATGGTTGATCTTGCAGGTTATTGATACATAATGATTGGGTGATCTATGATGTAGATGCCAACTCCAATGCATGTTTTGAGGTTATGGAGGTCGAGGAGCTTGCACTTTCTGAGGGCCATATTGACTTAGATTATTATAAAGGTCAGGTATCGAATTTCAGGTTGATTGTCACTACCATTATATCAGGGTTAGTAGTTCCCGATCGACAAGGAAAACATTTTAGTTTGGGATGGGGTTGGCCTTAGAGATAATTCTTTTTGAAGGACACAGTTTTCTTGGGGACTAGTGATGCTGGCCTCATTATACTATGACCTTCATGATTTTTCATATTGCCACAATCGGGTGATTGGTGTTAGAGTGACACTGCTACACATCTTGGCCTAGGAGCATATTGCCATGCTTTGACTGATTATTACCATGGTTGATACAAAGCTTGATGATCCTAAAATTTGGAGATACAGGGGTGTGATTACTTTGAGACATATAGGATAGCTGGGTCTTCCTCACTGGTGCTACATTTTGGATGAGACGAGAGTGTTCCATTGGTGGCCATGGTTATAGATGCATGCATGGTATGATGACATGCAACAACTATTTTATGCTCAGTAGGAGCGACTAATGTAGGGGAGGGAGCATACCATCATTGAGCGGTACCTTCCAAACAAGATGGCTCGTTAGTTTTGGGTGGTCCAGGATCGGCCAGATGATCAGTACACTACTATCTTTTCTAGATCATCCCTAGAGACTACATGGGGATAAAAAATTGTATTGTCTAATGCTGTTGATAGATTTCTCTAGTTGGTTGCTAGGCCATGGGCCTATACTTAGAGACCAATAGATCTAGGAATGACTTGTACATATAATGATTGGTTTAGACCTCTACATCGGTTGACAGATCTAGGAGTGGCACTTGCATGGGGAGACCTCAGGGGAGGAGTGCTCAATGAGCACAAGCAGGACATGGTAGATAGGATCTTGGAACACCACCCAAAGATGGGTAGCCAGAGTAGTAGCCAGATCAACAACCACACCAACATCCACACCAACCATAATAGCCAAATATGAGGGATTGCCAAATTTAGTAGCTACATGCATAGATTTAGGGATTACAAGCACAAATGCAGACAGTCACATTAGAGAGAGATCAGGATAGACAATAGGTCTAGGCCCTTACTATAGAGAGAGACCATGAGCTTCAGTAGAGGCAAGCCACAAAGCTTTTGTTAGCTCAAGAGGTTGACCATAGGTAGCAGTTAGAGAGCATGGCTGCCACATCCTAGGGGAGGACCATGCCAAAACAAATGTATCGTGAGGTAGTCAGAGAGGTCCAATACTATAGAATTCATTATTGGTAGGTTGTAACCACAACAACTTAGGTACCAGACTAATCTTAGTAAACAAGGCTTCAATAGATAGATGACTGGGCCAAGAGATAGGTAGGTGAGGGGAGCAACCACTAGGGCTAGCAACATATAGTTTTGATCAGTGATTGATTGTTTTTGAGATAGACTCACAGGCTCCATTTTTGATAGCCCTATGGGCATATACATACACTTGAATTAGAATTGTACCATGACAATGATGATTCTTTGATATATCTATGTATGGGTTTGATCGATTTATGATGAAATGTGTTTTCTTTATTTATGCTTCATGGATGGATGCATTTGAGGTTTTATGTATATGAAATGTGATCTTATATGATGTGATGTGATGTATGAGTTTTATTTTATGTGATGGATGATTATGCCAATTTTCATGGATGTTATTGATGCATTTCTTTTCCGTATTATTTCTATGCATGTTTATGGTGATGATGCTTGCAGTATGGATGCAAATGATTCTAAGATGCTTAGACTAATAGATCTATATTATTCCCCTAATGATAATAGATGATGTGATATGTTATGATATGTTGTGATATGCTCTTTTATTTTTTAGTATATTTTCTATGATGATGCATGTATGGATGTTATGATGATGCCTATATGATTATGCAATGGATGCAAATGTATGGTTTATGAGATGCTTAGAATAACTAATCTATATTATGGAAAAATGATGGAAATGCAATGCATCTGAAATGATCAGTGTTACCTATTATGTATGATATGGATGATATGTGATATGATGATGGTTTATGGATGCAAGGTGGATGCTTTGGTGGTGTTGTCATGGTACCATGTTAGTGTGGAGAGAAGAAAGAAGAAATGAGATGATGACAAGAGGATCCAACAAGTCCATGATCTGCCAAAATTTTATTAGAAATAATGATGAGAGATGATGTTTTTCTTATCAGAGATTGGGATTTTAAAAGAGCTTACTTACCTTATATTTGATAATACACATAGATATGATGCATCAACGTATAAAGAACCAAGATGCTGTTGTACCTAGGGTGATGGACTTTGAATTGACAATTAGATAAGAGTATCCCTATTCACACCTAACATATGAAAACCTACTAGTATGTACTTTAGATATTTCAAACGTCTCAGACCAAAACACGAAAAGGAAAAACCTAACAATGTAATAGTCAACAAGCTGTCCAAAACACCTTCCATCCATACCTAATAAATCAAGTATTCAACAAGGTTATATTACAAGAACATCCAACAAACAAAAAAAGAAAGATAAAGATCGTTGCCCCATTCCTTTCTCTCTAAATCATTTTGTTTAGAAATCATTGAGAAGTCATTCGAATGAGTGCAATAAGTTAAGTTAGCACGATAAAGATCACGTAAACAAACAAGCTAATGTTCTTCATACCTCTAGCCAAGACTAAACTATGGTTATGCTTGATGTTGATGTCCATTGTAGGAAGGATGCATCCTAGGACATGATGTTATCAGATGATTTTGGGATTGATTGGATGATGGGATATTAGTACCAAGAGTTGACTAACTTGTTTATCTACTAACCTAGAATTGAAACCTTGACGTTTGAGTTTTCACTTTTGAACTGCTAGACTTGTTTCTGATTGTCGTACCAAAGGTTGAGGGTGACGATGATTTATTATGAGTGGATGTTTATTGCAGGTGAAAGAGAAATGGGATGGATAGATTTTTTAAATATTTGGATATTTTTGATGTTTTGAAATGTTTTGAGGCTATTTTTGGTATTTTCAAGATGTTTTACAAATGTTTTGATTTTCAAAATTTCTAATGTTTTTGGTGTTTTATGAGATTTTGACCAAGAACCTACCCTAAATACCTATCCTAGGGGCCTCAGGGGCTGATCATAGATTAGCCTTACCTATGTTATACATGTAGAGACCACGTAGTTCAACTGACACAAACTCGTTTATTGATAAGATATGAACAAATGGATTGCAAGTTTATTATGACAGACCCCTAAAGGACCAAACTAAGGTGTCTTGGGAGATGATCAAAGATCAACCTTGCCTAAGTTCAGAGCTCAGAGATCCGTAGTTTGACAAGACAACTCTATTTTTTACTTTTTTCTTACTTTTTGACCTATTTTTGGATTTTGATATGTTTTGAATGTTTTTTGATTTTTTGAGTTTTTGCATGTTTTTGATTTTAAGGAAGACTTCAAGAATATACATGAATCCTATCCAATGTAGGTATAAGAAGATTCCCTCAATGTGGTGCAATAGAATACTCTGATATAGGTAGGACAAACTAAACTTAGGAATGGGCTGAGTAGTACTAGGAGGGATCATGATATGAACACAAGATTAAGCTATGATGTAGAAGCAGATGGGTGATAGATAGAGATATGGAAGTGTGATGGACGGATGATGTAGAACAAGCCATAGAGATCATGGTGGATGTAAAGTGCTCATTTACACGAGGCACATGTTTGCTATTTTTCACCAAGGTACTCGCCCAAAGTGCCACTGAGGTGGTTTTCACTAGAGGACATTTTTTTTCTTTATTGTTTTTAATCCTTTTTCTTTTCTTTTTTTGATTTTTACATTTTTTGATTTTTTTTTTTGGATTTATACCTTGCAAGTTTAGACATAATTTTTTTTGAGATGGGAGCTATTGATAGGCTCCTATAGAGGTTCACCTTCTAGTGTTGATAACTGATATGCTCCTAATTTGTAGCTAGCTCTGATGATGAAGGGTCCCAACCAATTAGGTTCAAACTTTCCTTCACTATCCAAATTTGGTACATTCTTCTGATTCTCCTTCAATACGAGCTCTTCGACTTGAAATGTCCAATTCCTGATCTTATTTTAGCTCCTCTTGAGACAATTTTGGTATACTTGCAAATGATTCAAAGAATCTATGCATCGCTCATCTAGTAGTTCCATCTCGTTCAACCGTGACACTCAATATTCTTCATCAGTGATGAGATTTTGTAATGATATTCTTAAGGATGGGAGCTCAATCTCAATAGGAATGATGAATTATGATCTATAGACCAGGGAGAAAGGGGTTAAACCTATAGGTGTGTGGATGCTTGTTTGGTAGGCCCATAAGGCAGGATTTAGCTATAAGTGTCAGTCATGACCAATGTCATTGATTGTCTTCTTTAGGATTTTCAAGATGGTCTTATTGGTAGCCTTAGCTTGGCTATTTCCTTGGGGGTAGTATGGAGTGGAAAAGCAATGCTAGATATTGAAATTTTGGCATAAGTCTCGAACATCCTAGTTTTTGAAAGGTGTCCTTTTATCTAAAATAATGGTTTGAGTGACATCATAGTAGAAAATTAGGTAGTTTAGGATGAACTTGGAAATCTGCTTTCCTGTAATATAGGTCATGGGAATGGCCTCTACCCACTTCATGAAATACTCAGTGGTAATGATGGTGAACTTATTTCCACTGGATGAGGTGGGTGTGATTTTGATGATGAGATCAAGCCCCCATTCTAAAAAGGGCCAAGGTGTAATGATTGGGTAGAGTTCCTGAGTTGGTGCATGGATGAGATCCCCACACTATTGGCATTGCACACATCTTCAGACATAGTTGTGAGCTTCCCTCTCCATCGTAGGCCAATAGTACCTAGTCCTCAATAGTTTCTTAGCCAAGGTCATACCACTCGAATGTGACCCACAAATGCCATTGTGTACCTTGATTAAAGCAGTCAACGCTCCCTTAGTGTTAAGGAACCATAACAAGGTTCCCTTGATACTCCTATGGTATAGGGTGTTTCTTAAGATAAAAAAGTAGGATGACTTCTTGAAAAATGTTCTTTTAAGGTTTGGGGTGGTATCAGTAGGGAGGACTCCTATTCTCAAGTAGGTGTATATATCATGATACCAGGGATCACCAAGACAAATGATTTCACACACAAATTTAGACTCTGGTACGTGAAATGCTGGTACGAGAAGCTGCTCTACAAGGAATTATTGCTTAGGGACGTTGTGTGGGATATCTAGTAGTGATCCAATTGTTGCCATAACATCCATTGCTCTATTGTTTTCTCTTGGTATTTACTCAAATGTGATGTCAATTAAGAATTATTTGAGGCTTTCCACTAGTTTCTTGTATGGGGTCAACTTTTCAGCCTTCATTTGGCATTCATCATTGACCTGGTTGATGATCAGCTGAGAATCCCCATAGACCTTAAGTGCCATGATTTGCCACTGTCGTGCTATTCTGAGCCCTATAACAAGAGTATCATACTCAATGATGTTATTTGTGCAAGGAAACAACTTATATGAATTTGGTATGTAATATCCTTGTGGCGTGATGAAGAAGACTCTAGCCCCTAACCCATGCTGTGTTGGAACCATCAAAATATACTTTCCAATGATCTGCTGTGCTGAGATTGAAGATTGAATCATTGAGAAACTCTGATATCAGTGGGTTTTTTGAATATATTGGTGCCTCTTCTAGCTGGTCTACAATTACTTGTCCTTTAATGGCCTCTCGTTCTATATACTCAATGTTGTGTTCTACTAGGATCATGACCCATTTAGTTGTTTGCCTTGTGAGCATTGCTTTGGAAATTAAATAATTGAGGTCTATCTTGGAAATGAGTTTTATTTGGTGAACCAACATATAGTTCCTAAACTTATATGCTACAAACACCATTGCTAGGCAAGCCTTTTCAAAGAATGTGTAATCTAGCTCATGTCCCACCATTGTTCTATTGATGTAGTAAATATCTCTCTTTCCCATTTTCATCATGTTGTGCTAAGAGAGTGCCGAGGGTTGGTACTATTGCTGATATATACAGGATCAATGGCTTACCTAAAATTGGTGGCATAAGGACTGGTGGTGTCAGTAAGTACTCCTTGATTTTATTGAAAGCCTGGTCACATTTCTCATCCCATTTGTATGCTACCTCATTATGGAGTAGATGAGAATATGGGATAGCTTTATCTATTAATTGTGCTATAAATTGACAGATGGATTGGAGTCTTCCCTACAAACCCCTTAACTACTTCAAGGTTCTTGGTGCCTCCATCTTGAGAATTTCTTTGACTTTGGTGTGGTCTATCTCGATTCCCCTCATAGAAACATTGTATCCTAGGAGCTTGCTTGATTGTACACTAAAGCCACACTTTTTTGGATTGAGCCTTACCTTGTATTCTTCTAGCCTGTCAAAGATGGAGCTTAGTGCCACTATTTGATTCCAATGCTTCTTTGATTTGGCCAATATTCCATGCATATAGTCTTCCATAGTTTTGTGAATCATGTCATGGAAGATTAGCGTCATAGCTCTCTGATAGGTAGCTCCTACATTTTTCAACCCAAATGGCATCATGTTGGACAATAGTATGTCCCTCATGGACACATGAAAGCTATCTTGTGTTGGTAATCCTTAGCTATCATGATTTGATTGTACTCTGAGAATCCATCCATTAATGACAACATTTCATGCCCCACTATTTGATCCACAATCATGTTGATACTGGGAAGAGGGAAGTCATCCTTTGGGTGCACCTTGTTTAGGTCTTTGAATTCTATGTAGATGCAGATGCCCCCAATGGGATTAGAGACAGTTACAAGGTTTGAAACCCACTCTAGATAATCAATTGGCTGTATGAAGCCAACATCAAGAAGTTTCTATAATTCCATCTCGACCAATAATGCTATTTGTGGATGCATCTTTCTCAGTTTTTGTCTTACTGGTTTTGCTTCTAGGTAGATGGCTAGATGGTGAACCACAACTTCTAGATCAAGACCAGGCATATCAGTGTAGGTCCATTCAAATTTTACATTTATTTCCCTTAGGAACATAGCTAGAAGTTCCTGTTCTTCTGTCAAGAGTGATTCTGCATACAAGGTTATGTGTGGTGTTTCTTCTGTTCCCAAGTTGATCAGATTGCACTTTTCTACTAAGACTGTTGACTTCTCCTAATGAATAGCACTAAGGGGAATATTGAATCCCTCATCCTATGGAGTTTAAGAGAGTCTTTCACCATTAGATGTGTCCTTTTTTTTTACTATTTTTGGGTCAGAGAGTGCCATAGTGTGGTTTTCACTCAAAGACCTAGATATTACTCTTAAATTTTCACTTTTGTGACTGAGGGATTCAATCATTTCTCCATAGTGGGCATGTGTGTCTAGCTCAATGTTGAACCCAACATTATGATCTCCACATAGTATAGTATCCCACAATCCCATGAATTCTGAGAGAGCCTCATCATTTTTGAAAGTGTCCAAAATTGGTGGTCCTCATTGGTCATCGTCGATGAGTTGGGGGTAGAAAAGTTTTAGCTCATTGGGTTGATTACTTCATTTGAAAGATAGAGTACTAATCATGAGAAGGGAGGAATCCTCAAATAGCATGGGTAAGTTAGTGATAGGGTCCTTGTCACATACATTGGTTATGTCAAAGGTATAGTTGTCTAAGGGAAAACCTGTGGATACTGGTAACTGAGGAGCTTTGACTTTTCTAACCAGGGCACTTTTTCCAAGTATGGTTATTTTTCATAGGAGTACATCCAAGGCCAAGATTCCTTATATGGTTTTCAGGAATGATAGGTTCTTGAAGACCATTTTCATTTTGTCCTAGTTTCTTTTTTTTGTTGTAGCCCCATCCTTGCATTATCTGTAGTCCTTTGCTATTATCATCCATGGGAAGATCATGCATGGGCCTTTCATCTTGGTATAGAAGACTTGATATGTCATTTTCATCCACCAATTCTCGACTTAGGTCTCCCCAACATCTAAATATGGAGGGGTCTTCTTGAAAGGTTTGAGATGGGGTTTCATTCGGTGGAGTTTTCCCATGAGACCGAGGAGATTAAGGTAACTCTCTTATTATAAAGTCACTCTTCTTCATTTTGTAGTCTCCACACCCATTGTCTTGGATAATGAATTTGATATTGAAGATGTCTGGAATGATAAGTATCTTTTTTTTAGAAGTGGAGGCTAAGGTAGATGGGTCTATATATCGAGTCATAGGGCCTTCATCATTATTTGGGACTTGAGGGATCTCGTAGTACTTGGCTTCCAGATTCTTACAATAATGAAATGATTCAGGATCTCCATGGAATGTGACCTCTTGATTTTGATAGGGAAACGCGACACATGGATGGAAGGTAGATGCAACAACCTACATTCCATGGATCCATGGGAACCCTAAGAGGATATTGTAAGGTATTTCAAGATCAAGGACTTGGCATGTAGTTTCCATGATAGCTGGCCCTACCTTAATAGGAAGTTGAATAGTGCCTTGAGACACTCTTTCTTGATCATCATATGCCCTGATTGTAATACCTTTACCTTTTTCAATGACATCTTTAGATAATCCTAGATTCTTTATTAGCTTGAGAGTATAGATATTCAAGCCTGCATCCCCATCCACCAAGACTCTTTTGACTATATTTTTATGGACCAAGACTTCGAGATGAAGAGAAAAATTATGAGATGGTTGAGTTGGGAAGTCTTGATCAAAAAATGTTAGGAGATGTGGTGTGGTGATGTGTCCAACCATAGCTTGGAATTGATTTGCATCAAGATCTATTGGGATGAAGGATGAAGCGAATGATTCTTATAGGATCTTCCTATGTGCGGGTGAGATTTTTAGGAACTCCATGATGGAGATCTAGGTGGGGGTTCTTTTAAGCTAGTCCAAGACATTATAACCATTGGTAACATATTTTAGATTAGAGGTTGGTGCCTTGGGTGGTTGTGATGGTCTAGGAATGGTTACTCTTCCACCACGTGTGGTGACTCCACAGTCGGCTCTAGCTCCCTTAACATTGAAAATAGTGACCCATTCATCTAAGGATGCAACAACATGATCGTAAACATGGTTTACATTATTATACTTTTCCTTTCCATTGTTGTTCCCTTTATTATAATCTAGCATCAAATTTGTGTATATCTTAATGTCCTAATTTTTTGTAGGTTGTTCAAAATTTGTGGTTTTGTCATTGATGAGGTCTTGGGTCGAGTTTTTCAGTCTCATGCAACTAGCCATTGTGTACCCCTGATTTTATGAAAATCGTAAAGGTGATTTTCATTATACCATGGTGGTTTCACTTGGGGCTCTTGATAATTCTCATAAACGAGGATTTTAATGAGATTCTCTTGCACTAGTTTTTTCTTGAAAGAATCGACTGATTCCCCATGGGGTGTGTATTTTTGTTTAGAGGGATACTTTCTCCATGGGGGTGGTCCCCCTTGATTATTTAGATTATTGAATACTTCATTTTTGGGTTGTTGCAATACTGCATTGGCTTGCGTGTTGTTTCAGTTATTGACTTGCGAATATGATTGCGTGTTTTGTCTTAGCGAGCTAATTATAAATTTGGCATTAACGACACCATCATTAGTGAAATTCTTGTTCTTTGCCCATGTGCGAGGTTTTTCCTTGTAACATGCTAAATCAACATTTACACTAAATAAATATAACATTGAAAACAAGAAATGGTATCATCACATCAAAGAAATATACATACTAAATGAAGATAAATAATGATGAATAAGGGTTATGGCCTTCTATTAGTGTGAATAAGGTGTTTTACCTAACTAGTTTACTCGTAGGTCCTATTCACATGTTAAGTTTACTTATGTCCTAGGGAATATTTCTAGAAGGTTGTTGGTTGTCATGAGATCTTATCTTATATTTTGACATTTAATGCTTGTGTCCTAAGTCATTTAATATTATTTTCCACATGAAATAGGATTAAGAAACTTGTCATGATCTTGTCTAATCCTATGTATCACCTTGGATATATAACCAAGGGGTTATGATGTGTAAATCAACAATCATACAATCAAAATAATATCATTAGCATCCTTTAATAGAATAACATTATTCTTTCATAGCTGATCTCTCTTGTGTTTTCATGAAGTTCATAGATATTGGGCGGCTACAATATTTAGCCAAATATTGCATGGTGTAGAGTGTTGGAACTGTAAAAATATGATGATCTCACATATTAGTTTTACTCATAAACTTCCAGATTTGATCCTACCGTGTGTATTTTCCACTCATATTTTTCCCTTTTCTCCCATTGAATCCATTGAGTCTTGCATATTTTACATCATGATTCAGGTCGGTGGGACATTTTCTTTGTCTCCCTGACTCATTTTTGCTAACTTCTATGTTTTAGGGTGGTTGGCAGGACTTCTCACATGTGTTGGCGATCACATTGGTGGGTGGAACTTTATCAGCACGTGTTGTGGCTATCGGGTTGAGGTATCCTCGATCTTCTCTTGTCTTACCGATTGGTGCCTAAGTGGTCATTTCGGTGAGAGTTGGATTCCTCGGAAGGGGGTCTCAATGACTTCATTATGTCATGCCGACCCAAAGGAGCGGAGGATGTGTATTAGTATAAGTTATAGCTATTGGTGTAAGGTGTTGTGAATGAACTTCGGTCTCGCTGACCTTACACGTTGATTTACTTTGATATACACATCAATATAAGTTGGAGGTTTTGGGCGGTGGTCTTGGCGATATGTATTTGTCTCGCTGACCGTCCGATGAAGGATAAATTTTGGTGTGACTGATTTACTTTGGCATGTGGTCCCGAGGTGACTATTAGTGTGACTTGGAGCCTTCTATGGGACATCTCCTTGATTTTGCAAGGTCTTGCCAAATGGAGTGCATTGTTTATTTTGTTGGTAGGACAATTGGATGGCTATGACGATATAAGGCTATATAGGGATCTTCAGCCTGACATTGAAATCTCGATATGAGGTCCCCCCAAGAGCAATCTGCTATAGCAACTAAGAAAAAAGTGTTGGTATGTGGTGACTGATCATGCTATATTGTATAGCCCATGGTATACTGTACATCCCGGCCCCCTGACCTTGCCGGGGTTCAGGGCCGGGTAGAAAAATTTTCTTCCTACTTTTTCGCGTGATCACCGAAAAAGGGAAAAATCAATGAAAAAAGAAAAATAAGATTTTTGTAGAACCAAAAATCTGCGGAAGCTTCTAAGCTTGTTAAAGGGTTAGATGGGTATTGGATGATGAAAAACATGATTATTCGCAAGATTGTAATAGGGTTTTTCACTGGATAATAAAAGTATTGGATGGCTGCGGTTTGGTGGATGTAGCCCAAATTGGGTGAACCACATTAAATTCTATGTTATGATTTATTCTATGAATGTTTTAGTTTCTCTGTTTATTATATAAAATATGCATTTAATTGTTAGATCTACCATCTCTAACCCTAATAAGTGGTATTAGAGCGGGTTGTGTGTTTTGGGATTATAGATGCATGGGAAAGATCTCACGGTTAGTGGGAG